>OX104067.1:55361381-55471381 GCA_944474145.2 Dicrocoelium dendriticum | reverse complement strand
ATGCGTGAAGTGCGCATGACACGTGTACTGCGTGGAGCTGAGTGTGGCACTGATCACAAGTTGGTGCGGAGCAAACTGTATATATATTTTCGTACATCAATGTATTGCACTCCCGCCGTGAATCGGCGTACATGTAACCTTATATCCCTCGGTACTGTGGCGAAATGTATTGAGCTGGAGAAGGCAACGGCTGCTAGTTTGTGTGATGTGGACTGAATAGACACAGTGTGCGACTTGTGGCACCACATTCGCGACCAGGTGACCGTTGCTGCCGAGGCGCTCATCGGGCGCGCAAACTGTAAGCGGCTTGCTTGGTTTGATGTGAACAACGCGCCGATTGGCGCGTTATTGTCAGAGAAGATTGTAGCATTTGCTGCACCTATGGCAGAGCCAGTGACTTGGGGAAGAATGGTCAGTTTCACAAACCTCGACGGCGACTGACCCGGGAGCTCCGTCGCATTAAATGTGCATGGTTCAACATGGGGCATTTTATATATATATATATATATATATATATATATATATATATATAGTCCAAGACAATCGGAAACCTCTCCGAATCGAATCACTAGGTAAGTTTCGCCTATTTTCGCATGAACGAATTGCACTTAGGCGAAAATCAGTTTTATTTCTGAGTTGAACTGATTCAATGTGAACTCACCAGTCCTATAAGTTTCAAGCAGCTCTTCAACCAAGTTGGTAGCCGTTCTGGCTAACGAGCTTTTCTTCAAGGCCTTGGACTTTTGATTTCCTTAGCTGGGATTGGATCTTCGCGGGAAATCTGCGTGTGCTAACTGAAATCGCATGCCAGAATGAAGACTCAACAAATCGCGACGGCGAAAATAAAAAGAAGTGAAATTTTCCACGGAATAATCTTAGCATATATTACACAGATAGGGGCTCACTTGAATCGGTTTGAATGTTTGACACAGTGGCTCCGTCCGCACTCTTCAACAGTGGATTCGCGGAACATGTGGACAAATTCTGCTGAGCTTCTGTCGAACTCAACCACCGAATGTAACAACGACGGTGGTTTCAAAAGAACCGAAGTGTGTTTCAAACGCTTGGAGGGTATGTTTCCGATAGGATGCAGCCGTCAGGATGATTACTGACAAATGTGATTGCCGATCCACAAACTTGGCATGAATGAACATTAGGGATTCATTGTTTACGTACTGCTAACGCAGCCGAAAGACCTCACGCTTGACGAAACATTGTCGCAACTTCTCGAAAGTTCAATTCGTTATCATCAATGTCCAACATTCGCTTGCATTTCCTGTAGATTATCAAGCGGAATACAAACGGTTGGGGGTGCTAGAGGATACAGTGAAACGTGAGTGCGAACGTTGCAACTTGAGCTAGTTGGCGTAGAACCAATTCAAGCGTCTCCTATTTACCAGGACTATGGTTTCCTCAAGACACCGAGATTCTCACACAACCTCTTTCCAAACTGAATCAAATTTCTAATAGGACGCTAGCGTCCCCTTAAGCAGAATCCAGGCAATTGCCATCCCTGTAGCATAGTTACTGTCATGGACAAAAGAGTGTTCTTTTTAACAGTCCACAAAATATCCACGCTGTAACAAATGCCAGTTTGAAATGTGGCAGGTAATAATAATAATAATAATAATATATCAAATCCTCAATGTAGACTGCCCACCGTTTGTTGGTCATGTGGAAGATGTACATTTTTCCCGTTATGCATTAAGACGATAAATCTCTCAAAGTGTCACAATCGAGGTAAATGTAAGAATGTAGCAAGCCAAAATGACGAGTGGTCATGAAGAATTCGGATCCAAGAGGAATACCAAAATACGGGTTCAGCTACATTATCAATATTGACATCCTCTGATAGTGGGTTCAAACCAGTCCGGCGGTTCATCACTGTGTATCTCAACGGTATCACAATCAAAGCTTCATTTGAACACGATCTCCAACAGATAACCGTTACTTCCAAGAGCACGCCAAGCATCCCAAGAAGTCAGAAAATCGTTGCATCCGATAAAATGGCTCAAACACATTCGAAGAACAACAGTAGGATGCCAGCGCACACAGATGGACCATGGGTGGCTTGTGTTGGACCACCCACAGCTCCATCTATCAGCATCATTATACACGTTAGCTAGAGGTAGGAAATGCCACAGCTGCTTCGCCGCAATACGAGAGAATGGAAAAGAGACTCAACACAAGGACGCTAGCTGAGCCACCAGGAAAGGATAGACATCGTTCCGAAGAGCTAGCAGCCACGTTTTGTGCTACGATCCATGGTTACAGTATGCGTCAGAAATGAATGTAGAGGGACAAAGAAACTCGCAACACAAACGACAATGAGGTTGGCTCCTGGTCATCTTAACAACTGTATCCATCCAACTGTTCATCTTATTCCGGGCCCCAAACAGGGTGTTGACAGTCTCCAACCAAGACCAAATACGAGCCAAGGGCTTTGGTTTCTCTTGACAAATTCATCGCCTGACTTTCTCCTCTTCTATCTACACTCTAGTCAAGCAAACAACTCATGTTGTGGGGGTCGCTGTGCTGGCATGAGTAACACGTGGCTAAGCCATCTGCGTCTAATGAGTGATATAAAGGTGCTGAGCGGTCCACTTTCTCTTCCCATGTCATAAACAAGGCAGCCGAACACACTCATTGCTCAAACGATGGTCTCACTAAACATGAGCCCAACAGCGAAGACATCTATGGTCGAACGCAAGTTGTCTCTTTACTTCCGCTGATCTAATAATTTAGGTATTACAGCTGTACAGCACGATCGAACGTACGGCTACACTGTACACTCTACACTTCACGGCGCGAGATGTCACACCGATGTCATATATACGGTAGGTTAGCAAAAGCACCTAGAGCTTTTGTTACACGGTTCGTGACCTCGTCTTCGATCCCCCAAGCGCTGCCTAGCTAGTTGAACTTCTGAACGACTTCTAGCAGATCCCCACCACAGACCAGCATAAGAACCGGTCCCTACCAACCTTGGAGGAAAGATTTTCACTTTGAGGGTGCAAAGCAACAACAAAAATGCTTGACAGCTAGTGCTAATCTGTCTAGAGCTGGTTAGCAAGTCTGTAAACTGCTACATATGCGAGCAATGTCGTCGGCATATTCCAAGTCAAGTAGTCGGTCACTTACCAGCAGCTTCACATCTTCTCGAGACGTGTCTAGGGAACAAAAACTCCATGACTTCGTTCATAGCGAAGTTAAAGGGGAAAGATGCCCGGCCGATTCCCACTGTTATACCGGTGGAGATATTGTAGGGCAGCGACAGCTTGCCGTTAGACCCTCAGCTCTGCTCAAGAAACGCTCGTAAAACAATCGGATAATATTTGCATTTTTCTGAGGCACATTTTTCCTTATCAGACAGTTCCAAAAACACACCGATTCACCGAATCAAGTGATTTTTATGTCGAGGAACAAGACACCGGTTGGTCGTTATTATATATGATGATGCTCCAACGATAGGCGAAAAGTCCAGAAGTGCTTGATGCAGCTCCGACCTCCACAAAACCCAGGTTGCTCCTTACGAATCTGTCTCCATTCAATCTGATGGATGACAGCGGCAAGTAACTTAGACGTGATGGAGACCAGAGTGATTGCTCTATGGTTGTCGCATTCTGAACGACAGCCACCCTGAATATTAGGAGAGTATCGGATGTTCTTCAGTCCGTTGGGACAGTTTCCGACTCCCACAGTTTCATTAATAACTCATGTAAATCTCCCACAAGCGCAGATCCTTCGAATATGAAGAGGACTGGAAGATGACTATCTGGTCACGCGGCATTATTCACCTGTAGCAGTCTGATCTCATGTTTGACTTTTGAGGACGAGGACTGATGCAAATGGACAACCCAGTGAGCAGCCAGATCACTGGCTGGCGAGAAATCAGGCCATTGTGGCAGATTAAACGGACTTTTACTTGCACAGTCTAACCCTCTAAGCGCTTTGACAAACGGTGGATAGTTTGTCCACTCTCGTTGCATATAGTCTAACTAACATTAGGTCTTCTTTTGCCCGTTTCCAATATCAGACGGAGTAAATTACGATAGTTACAAAAAGCAGCGGCCACTTTCATCACAGATGCACGATGAGACAACCAGGATTCGCGGTATTTCTTTAGGCTAGCACGGAGTTTGGCTCTTAGGTCTTTGTGAGTCGCTTTAATTCCGCTTCCAGCCGGAATGTGCCAGCGAGAACCGATAAATTCCAGGGACCGCATAGAAGGTGCATGTCCAGGTTGGCTATTAGTTCAATGACACCAGAATTTAGCTGTTGCTAATAAGATCTGGTGAACATGCTACCAGTGACCTTCAATTGCATTCAGTTGGCGCTTTTTCAGCCGGAATGCCAGCGTACTTTGATACGCACTCAGAACATCTGGCGTCGCCAATTGACGCGTATCTGTGCACTCACAGCCGCCTTGTGGGCGTCCATTAAAACAGACACGCAACACGTCTGAACGTAAGTGACGGCTTTCTGCAAGACTGGGTCTTGAGCAGTTGCACGACGTACGTCGGCGGGCAGTGATAGGGAGGCTTCGAATAGCGTTCGATAGATGATAACGAACGTCGTCCTCGACGGTTACAACAGCAATCACTGTGTCTTCTACTGCGGTATGTTTGGAACTGAGGCGGGAGAGACCGTCGGCTTGACCAAAAATCCTGAGTATGGTAGTAGCGGATTTCGAAGTTGTAACCAAGAAGGATGAGCGCCCAACGCTGAAGTCGGCTAGCTGAGTATGCCGGAATGCCCTTCGGGTCAATCCTCATCAGAAGCGGTACGCTTTCTCTTCAAAGGGTGGTGTTGCGGGCGAGTCGGGATATCGGCATCGTGTGGATGCTCGAGGCCAGAGACGAAAATCATGCAGTTAAATTGGTCCTCGGTGAACAAGCCAAGTTGAAAACGTTGGCATTCAATGTTGACCACGCACGCGTACGTGATGAAGTCGTCGGCATCATGTTTGGCCAGCTGCCGACACTGCTAACGAGCACTGAACAGAGAGGACTGCTCGCCAAAAATCTAGGATAATGTTCGGACCGTCCCGTCAAAGGTAACATCTCGTGTGTTCCTCGGCAAAATGAAATTGGTGTAGCGCTGTTGTCCGAGCGTACCAAGTTTCCGAAAAAGCAGTCAGACTTTCCACGCGTCGTCCTGGCAAGCCAAGTCAACGGTGAAAAGGTCCTCGTACCGTTTGTACCAAGATTCGAACGTTACCCCGGCCTTGGCGTCGTACAGGAATTCGCTGATGCCGCTAACCACATGGTCCATTGACTGAGAATTGGCGCTTGGACCTGCATGAAGGGAAGAACTGGAAAGCTTTTCGGTTAAGACGGACATCAACTTAAGTTGTTGCTGCAGCATCAGTTTTAAATCGGCGTATTCGTCAGTCATGGTTCGTCAACTCTGTCGCCACTGTTATAATTGAGGGAACGCCTCTGTTCTGATTGCGTAACGCCTGATAAGATTGTCGCTGGCACGGTTGGAGCACGCCTACGATAACAGCCTGGAACGCTGACCAATCGAACGGACTTGCGTTGACCTGATGGCGTTAGCTTAGCCGGTGAGACGGAAATTGAGCGAGCGTGAGAACGATCCTAGCCGCACGTGTTCAGGTAGACGCTGAGCCCTCGGAACGGACGCACACGAGAGGGGGTTACGATAGGCGCGCGCTAATGACTTAGACGCGAAGGCTGGCCAGCTAACGACGCACACAAAATCACGTGACCCGACCGACTCCCAAGTAAGGCGAAGAGGAAAGAAAGACAGGCGGTCCTCTGAAGGCTCTTTTACGACCAACAAAGGGCGAATCACAGCCAATGCTATGGGTTATTAAGTTAGGGAAAACTGTCACCACGAAGAGGTGGTAGTTTGCAAATGACCATTGTCAAAAGGTGCGCAGTTGGGCCGCGTCTCGGAGTGGCTGAGCGCTGCTGCGTTGTGGGGAGGAATTGAACCTCGCTTTCCACAGCCATTCTGCCGGGGTTTCTGGCGCGTTTTTGCGGGAATATTTGACGTGCCCGCAACAGTAACCTTAGCACGTGCTGCTGCAAGAATAACCCCTAGACCGGTTGTCTCCCATGGCTAGATTTTACGGGAATATGCCCATCGACCACTTCCTAACCTCCGAAGAGGATGGACTAGGATACTGACAGGGCGCCAAAACCTGACAGGAGAACGACTCGGGTCCTCAGTCGAAAGCCTTCGATTAAATATACACCCGAAAGGCAGCGGGTCTAGCACATGGTCAGTTAGCCGACTCGTGCGGATGGGTGTCCTGGATCTTAGCAGTGAGAAGGGCGAAACCCAACTTTCACCCAGCGGTCGCCACGTGGAGGCGTCCAGGACATGAGCCAATGGCACAACAGTAGCAGCAGTGGGTAGACCATCTGTCAGGATATATCCACCATCAGCCTCAATACTCCATGGGATCTCCCGTCCCTAAAAGTGCATACAAGCCACTTAACGTTGGATCGGAGAAGTTTGTCCGCCGGAACTCCAGTTAAGAACAAAGCCAAGAGCAACCGTAGCGCTTACAAGCTTACAACAGAGATAATCTCAGGAGTCACATGCTCATTCTGTGCCAATTCCTGACGCAACAAAGTGAATATAAAATGTAACGGAAAGCAGCCTACTGACAGATAGGTTGTGATTCGCTGAAGCATAATTAGCTAATCCCATAGTTAGGATTGTCCAAACGCTTACGATGGGGTGTAAAACCTTAGCTGCTACGTCAATAGAGTAATCGCAGGGAAACGCTTTGAACTCGAGTTGCAGAGTTATCTGGTACGTAATCCTATTCCAAGACCTGTTAAAAGACCTAAACTCTCCGACAAAAATGCTACACATTCTAGTGAAAAACGAATACCATTCATTACAAACAGCGATGATGACACGCCGGTTGAACCGTTCCTTAAATCACGCGAAATGCTACAACGCATGTAAAGCTGCGCACAAATTGCGCGATCACCTCCGTCGTTATCTGGGCGACGAGACTTGTTTCCTAAGGATAGTGCGATTCACGACATTGCACATAAACTGGCATGTTGTAGTCTTGGTCTTTCTTCCAAACCAAACAAGGTAATCTCTCACACACGACAAATCCCCGTACACAAAATATCGTAGAACAAACACTTACTACGCAACCAAAGTGATGACAGTGATTTGTTCAAACGTCTCAGAACCCATTAGTGAATCGCTAATAGACAAGCTGAGGAGCAAAACCGCTGGGCTGAAATAACTTGCGCACTCGGACTGAAAGTTCTCCCAACTGATCTTACACGCCTTTCAGGAACTCCATCATCTTCACACGTATGGGAACCTCAGTTACTACAAGCAACGACAACACACGCTACCTGGAAGATGTTCTTTTAGCAAGCCACCTTGTTCTGTCAGTGCCCGTATTTTTCCTGACAGGCGATGGGCAGAAAAGCAGAAGCGGAAATCCAACCCTAGTTCGTTACGTCAAAATGAGATGAAGAAAGTGGTATTGGTTCATGCTCTGCCAGAATTGAAGCATGACAATAGCGGTGGACGGTAGAAACACCACATCGAAGAATGGAGGTATATCGTAGAACTCTACGACATGCAAAATGTCGTGACTTTTGATGTCACCCGGCTAGTTGCCTCCACAAACTACCAAGGCAGCGGGCAGAAATTTTTGAAAGTTACCTTGACTGCGCCCGAAAGGGTATCAGTGGCGAGCCAAGCGTGGCATGACAACAGGAAAATTGGAGCACCAGAAATACGCTTAAGATCATTGCTTTACTTAGTACAGATCACAGATACAGATGAGTCAGTCTCAGTCGTACCGGTCTCAAGTCAACCAGTCGTACAAATACTCATCTCAAAAACTTCAACAGACCGGAATTTCGTGTGCCGGTCACTCACAGCGAACCGAGCGCCTAATGCGTCAACAAATAAAATGCTGCTACACTAACACTCAGGGGTTGTATTCTAAGCTCTCGGAACTGCGCCATCGACATGAAATAACAACTTGGGACCTCATAGCAGTCCCTGAAACTTGGCTTTCAAACGGCATACTTTATCCGGGGATTGAACACAGCGAGATATCAGTCATTCGGAATGAACGTCCATCTCGCGGTGGCGGTGTTGCTCACCACTATCGAGATTACTTGAAATGTTTGACTTGTATCGAAAATTCCCTTGTTATTCTCGACGCACTACTTTGCCAACTGCACCTAGCAGGTTGTGATGTTTGATCACAGAAGAGGTGTAATGCTGGCCTCTTAGCAGTTATTGTTTGGCATCCGAACTCGTGAGCGGACAGCGATAATCTTCTGGTAAAAGCTCTCCTCTATGCCTTTTCGCAAAACTACTCTCATTGTTTCATAATGTGCGACTTCAGTGTAACTTCAATAGCATCAGTATCCCCTAATAGGTCATCGGTTAAATAGGAGCTCATTGAATTCATGTACATGGCCGTTTTGTAACCATGTGCATCAACCAACCCGACACCGCGGTTCCAACAAGCCATCACTCCTGGACTTTATCCTGACTAGTGAAGAGTTGCTGGTTGAGTCAGTGGCATACAATCCTCTACTGGGGCGTAGCGACCATGCAGTCCTAACGTTTCGTTATGTGTGTTACGCCAGCATCGTTTATAAAGAAAGAGCGACTCAACGAACTATTACGGACTATTTTAAGCTGCACAACTGTGACCTACAGACGCACAGTTCAGCGAATGACGCGTGGAATGAACTGAAATGCAAAATTAATTGGGCCATACAATCAGCATCGAAGGTTGTACCATTAGGAGCATCGCGCCGGACCAATACGTGGAACCGAAGCAGAACACGTAAATGGATCAACAGAAGAGATGAAATCTGGAGGCAATATTCGCTAAGCCCAAGTGATACCACATGGCAGAGTTACAAAGCAATCAGAATCTACTGCACGTTACCCATTAGAGTAGATAAGTACGAATAGCAGGAAAACATGGTGCTGAAATTTACTAGTAACACCGAAGTCCTATACAGATATGCGATTGGTAAAAGCAAGGTTAAGCCCGGAATACCACCACTCAAGACGACAAGTGCGTTAACAATCACTGTCGTGGATGCCTCAAACGCTCTACTTCTGCACTTTGGCTCGGAAGCTACAAATACCAATGAACATTTGTCCTACCAACTCCCAACAAATGTCGTTGGCTTATCCAGCGTCACTTTTACCCTTGCAGCTGTTGCAAGCAAATTACAGTCTCTCGTGGAACACAGTGCCCCTGGAATCGACATGATCTGCCCAAAAATATTTAAAACCCTTTCTCTCGCCATAGCAGTACCACTTGCAGCTTTTTCCCTGGGTCTGCTTAACTCGCATACCATCTGAGTGGAAAAATGGAATTAGTACTCCAATATACAAAGGAGATTGGCGATCGGATCCTGCCCACTACCGACCTATAACTCTCCTACCTGTTTTTTTTTCAAAAGTGATAGAATCGGTAATCACAGAGGAACTGACGAGGTACTTTGAAAGTCTACAAATACTTTCTAATGCCCAACATGGTTTCAGACGCAGACGATTTTGCCTCATCAATTTGCTGAATACTCGGGACTCATGGACCAGGATGGATGATGAAGTCATTTCAAGTCAATATAAGCGTTACGTACCCGAAAGGGTGCATTTTCAGCATTTTACATTACAAGCTGTAAATTTACAAGAGGGTTACCAGTAATTTGTAAAGCTGACAAATGGATATCAAAAGGAGGATGCACTATCATGGATCAATCAAGCAACGATCCTTAAAAGTTGGACTAAATCATCGGGATTTGTATCCACTGAAAACGGAAAGCATTACGTAAAAATGTTACGTAAAAATGTTTCTTTCAACCGACGTAGAATTTTGTGACTAGCAACAATATATCGGGGATCGTACGCGAAATATTGTGTGCATATTCAATGTTGGATAGAGTGTAATATTCAAGCTCGGGAGAACTCCGGAGATTGGAACTGGAGATTTATTGAGCAACACGTAGCAAACTACAATAGAGGAAATAATGTTATAAAAAGGGAAAATAAACGTTACAGTCAATCTTCTTCTGCGTGCACTTCTTCCGCTAAAGCGCACGACCAGCTTCCTGCAAGGCAAATGAGAGCGCAGCGTGAGCACCAGTTCAAAGTCAAGCAGCACGTCACAAGTTTCCGTTTCACACTACAACAGTAAAGGGTCGCAGTGACCTTAGAATTTGATTTAACTTATCTACCTGTCGGTGTAATGCTGCAGTACTGAGAGATATACAGGAGATAATGTAAAATGAATGAGTCCCCATCAATGTGATTTGCTTGGATTGTTCTAAGGCGTTCGACAGGGTCAGTCACTTCTTTCTCCTTCAAAACCCTGATCTCTATAATATTAAAGCTTCCCTGCTCAGCCGGTTGGAAGACTACTTACACGACAGAGCAATCAATGTAATTGTAGTCGACATTCAATCCGAAAACCTGCGCGTCTATAGTGGTGTACCAAAAAGCTCCGTCCTCAGCCCGCTACTGTTTTTAGTCTAGGTAAATAAATAAATAAATAAATTGTATATTCCTCGACGATGCGAGAAGCTGTTCCCAAACAGGAACAGATCAAATAATGGTGCAACCTTTCCATGACATTGCATTAATACTTTTTCAGAAATAAACATGGGCGCAATTGCAAAGTAGATATCACAAAATAATCAGAATCGTTCTGCTATTTTTTTCCTGTCATTGAATCAGGATGCTTCACAATCACACGACAGACATTTGGGCTGAGAACAAATGTAATTAAAGGGCTGTTGTCCCAAATGTTATGTGTATGTGTTTTAAAAATTTATTCAGGCACCATGGATTCCGTTTTCGAATGCGTTTTCTAGGGACTAGGATGTCCCGAACATATTAATCAGGTTTTGGACCGTTAAATGCTTACTAATCGCAAGCTTACAATTGCAAATTGTATAGCATGTTCTGAAATCACTTGGAAGTTTGTTCCAAATCTTTGTGTATTGGGTTAGAAAGAAAGGTCCTCTGATTCTCGTAGTAAATTTTGTAATCATGACGTTTGTCTTTTTTCTTACGGATTGGATATCTGCTGTTTAAAGATAGGTGAACACCGTTTTCAAGACTGCGAATTTGACAATTAATGATTCTGTAAAGAAAACATAAGTTCAGCTTCATTATCAGAAGCCAAACTGGGTCAAATCCAAGTTTATCGCATCGCTCTCTGTATGTCAACTTTGAGGAATATCCACATAGCTTTTTCGTGTTTCGTCGCTGGATCCTTTCAAGAGCGTGCTAGTCAGCTCTCTGCAGATTAGACTGTACCTTTGAACAGTATTCCATACACGGCAATATATATGTTTTGTAAAGCGATGTGCGAGATTCCGTGAGATGAACATGATGGCAGATATAACCGATGGTCTTCATGACTTTCGAAACTTGGAAGTCACAGTGTGCAGAAAAGTCCAAAGTGATTGAATATCGCACGCCCAAGTCGCGAACTGCCCTGCATTGCGAGATATATGCGCCTTGTAGTAATAAACTGTCTGGCGGTACTTGGCATTTGTACTACAAAATATTACACTTGTCCACGGCAAATGACATCTGCCACAGTTGGCACCAGGAGTCAAGGGCAGATAGGTCATCCTGAATGAGACGCACGGCTTCCTGGATATTTGCACGTGGTTGTGAGTGGACAACTTTAATTTTATCAGCAAAGATAACTGCAACACAATTTCTTATTCTCTGGAATATATCGTTAATATACATTAGAAAAAGAAGAGGACCAAGAACACTCCCTTGAATCACTCCACTGGTGATTGCTTTCGGTTTAGAGAAATGGTCCCCGATGCACACCAACAATAAGATATGAAGACTGTCAAGAAAATCTCCGTTCTCTAATGCCTATAGCCTTCAATATGTTCAGTAACCTGTGAAGCACTGTATCAAATGCTTTTTGCATATCCAAGAACAGGATTACAGCACTGTTTCCGTTGTCAATGGCAGCCGTTGTGTGGTTTAAAATGTCTGTCTGGCAACTTGCGCAGGACCGACCTTGCATGAAGCCGTGTTGCGAATTGCTGATGATGTTAGCGTTGTTCAAGAATGTAAATAGTTCAACTTTCACTATCCTTTCCATTATTCTGGATACGATTGGTGTGTGATTGATGGGACGAAAGATTTTAGCATCGTGGGCGGCGCAGTTGTTGTGTCGCGAGATAACGACAAGTTCTCTGTTGAGTAGTATATACTCCGTTGTTAAAAGAGTGTAAATATATTGAGCAAAAGCAGAAGGAAATCACTACTACTGCTTTTTATTAAACAAAGGGATCCCATCAGGGTCTGCGCACGTTGAGGGGTATAAGCGAGAGACTTGCCCAGTAATTTTTGCTATAGTGAATTCCACTGTGCATAGACTTACGTTGTTGTTCGGCATGATAAGTGCTGGTGTGTCTGATGATTCATTAACCGTTTATTCGGCAAAATAAGCACTGAAAGCTTCGCAGATATCACCTGGTGCCTCGTAGTATGTTCCATCATGCGTGGTGATACAATTGTAATTATGTAGCCCAGCCAACCTCCCCCATGGCTCAGTGGCTTAAGCTGCTGATTACTTGGCATCTGCTTCTAGTGGTCATGGGTTCGGTCCTCCTTAGAGGACCTAGGGAATGCGCACCAATGACGAGTCCCAATAGGGCGAAACGCGTCTGGTGCTTCACCGGACTGGGCTGTGCTATGTAGGTTGTGAATTACTGGGATGAAAACCTCAACAAAATTGAAATTGTGGCTGCAACGCGAACCCCGGCACGGAATAGGTTGGCTAGCTCAGCTGTTTTTCTAGGGCTGTTCAGAGTTTTATACTCTTTTATAATGAGAGCTTCATCATTTTGATGCCTCTGTCCTTCGACGAGCTTGGGCTACTGTAATAATAACACAAACTCAGAAGTTAACCTAAATTTCTACCAAACCTTATGAAACTTCTATGCTGCATTCAACGTCTTGCGATCGGATTCGTTTACTTTGGGAAGCACATTCAGTGGTACTGCTGAATCGATACAGAAACCAGTTATACTATAAAATGGGCCCGTCGCTTGTTGAGGACATGAAGCAAGAAAAAAGTTATCCCAATTCATCGAACAAACCAGGTCCTTGAAATAGTTCCAGTTGACGGAATTCAACAGACGGTAATGCATTGCGTCCTGTACATCGGCCATGCATATTCTTAGGCGGCATTTGATCACGCGACGATCGCTCCCCGGAAATTCATCGAGAACGTTAACATTGATTGCAGGTATGCCCAATGAAAACATGAGATCCAGGGTACCTTCACCTCTGGTAGGTTGAGAGTGGTGTTGCTGCCAGCCGTTCATTTGGATACAGGCGATAAGCTTTTGGTATTTCAAAGGAGCGGTTCCCATGGGCCATGGAATCGGAGGCAGATTGAAATCACCTCCAATAGTTTTATGTATAAATGTAGGCTAGTGGCGCATTCAAATGCAAGCGCCAAAAGTTCTAGATCTTCTTGGCTGCAGTTTGGCACGCTGTGTATACATCCCATAAGCAGCTGCTGCTGATTAACAGATATCGTAAGCCATAGTGATTCCTAGACATTATTCAGCACTAGGTTTTCGAATGTTGCTGCTGCAAGCGAATTTTTCAGATAAATAACACAGCCACCACCTCGATGACTAAGCCGATTTCTCATAAACTTGTCATATCCGAAAATAGTTAACTGATTATCAGACATGTCACCATGGCACCAAAATCCAGTTATAAATATTATGTCAGGATTATTCACCAGAACAAACGAGCGTGGTGTGTGGATCTTAGAGTGAAGAGAACCAATGTTTATTAAAAATACTGTGATTGATGTGAAATATGAGGAATATTGTTTAGGCTATGTTAAAAACACTGGGTTTCAAGCCGTGTGCGTGGACCTAGGCCAGAAATTGTTGTAAAAGTGTGTGTATTGCCAACGGTGGAAAATGATTTGGAGGTGGGCACAGCGGAAGGGGTTGCAAATGAGTATGACCCTCTAGTAAATTGTTGAAGGGAAAAAGTCCATGATTGTTGTAATGGCTTGTTGGAGCTGGAGAGTTAAGTTGCATCCTCTGCATCACGTCAGTAATAGACTGTTGATTACGTAACGTATTGATAGGAGTCAGTGGGTAACTGTCATTTCAATCTATGGGTAAAATGCGCTTACTTGCGTTCCATATACAAGGCTTCAACTATACACGGTGGAGGCATACCGGTGTCAATCCATACACCAAGATCAGCATAATCCGTGTGGTTCGTTGGTGGTGCAAAGATGGCGGCACCTCTTCCATAAGTTTACGACCAATGGGTGTACGTCTATCCAAACGAAACGACAATACAGAGTCCTCCGATGATGCTTGCGATAAATCTAGGCTAACCGTTCTTTTACTATTGATCAGTTTGACCGGATCCATCGATATTTTCGAGGAGCTTGGTGATACGCATTACTCGAGTATTGCTGGATTGCACCTGGACCCTTAGTCCGCGCAAGAAGTGAATAAGAACACACCGGATAGGACGTGTCAAAAACTGTAATAGATAGCTTGTAGGTTACACCAGATGAATAAGTCGAAAAGGAACCAATCAGCACAAGGAAAAAGAGTGGACGAATCAGCTATCGGTCAATCGATCTGTATGTGTCTGTGCTTGCTCATCGGCTCGCGGTTTAGCGGACGACACACATGTAACATCCCCTCACGTGACAGATGGAATCACAGTTGTGAAATGTAACGTTCTATCGGCTTAGGTGAGCGGTGCGGTTTCCGAATAGCAATCGGCTGATCGATTTCTTCCGTTTGGTTTTTGTTTGTCTCCTCCAGATCTTCTGGAACCACTTTCTCTTCCCCAGGGTACGGTGTGACTGGGTGCGGGGCCGGATGAAATCATTGTGCCTGCGTACTGTCTCTCCACTCTCTAGTTGTATTTCGGCCTCCGTTTCTGAGCTCGTAAGCACGGTGCCAGGCTGCCATAACTGCTCATGTGGTAGTTTCGTGTAAACATAACGTTCCACTATCGACTTCTGGGGCTTAACTGGTGCGCTTCCACTTTCATGCATACGTTGTTGCTGGCAACGCCTGGTCTGACGAAGGTATGGAAAAAGTAGGTCTAGCCTCGTACGTAGTCCATGCCCAAACATTGCCTCCCCAGGGCTCTTTCGGATAGACTCTAGCGGTGTGATCCGATATGCGAACAAGAATCGGTCAAGTTTGGTTCGTAACCAGCCATTACGCTGCTTTAGAAGACCAGCTTTCACGGTTTGGACCGCTCTTTCAGATAAACCGTTTGACGCTGGATGGTACGGTGCGGAAGTCATGTGATAAACGCCGTTGCCCTGCAGGTATTCTTTGAACGCCGCACTCGTAAATTGCGGACCGTTGTCAGTGACTAATGTTTTCGGTATGCCATGTGTAGATAGATTATAGCGTACGCCATTGATTGTAGCTACTGCAGTAGCGTTTGCAACAACATGCACATCAATCCATTTGGAGTACGCATCTACTAAATGTAGCAACATTTTTCCTTCGATCCTGCCAAAGTAATCGGCATGGACACGTTCCCATGGGCTGTCGGGCAACTGCCAAGGGTGAACTGGGCCAGTTGGCATGTGTTACAAGTACTCAAAAGTGCTTTGATGTCTCGGTCAATCGCTGGCCACCAGCAGTAGGATCTGGCGAGGGCTTTCATGCGGACAATACCTGGATGTGCATCATGTAATTCTCTCAGTACAGCTGACCTGAGAGTCAATGGAATAACGATGCGAGATCCACGTAGGATACATCCTTCATGCAGGCTCAGCTCAAATCTACAATTGAAAAACGGGGCTCGCGAACCCCAGCCACGCAGCAGCATTCGTTTCACAGTCCATAGAACGGGATCTCTGTCTGTAGCTTTCCTAACCATGTCGCCAGATATGGGTGTAGTATTCAGGTGTTTCAAAAGTTGAATAAACTCGTAGGGCGCGTCACTTCTTTCCTCCTGTTGGTCAGTCTGTGGCAATCTACTGAGCGCATCAGCTACATTATTGTGAGGACCGGCAATGTATCGGATTTGATAATTGTAAGCAGAAAGTAGGAGGGCCCAGCGTACCATTCGGGGTGCGTTAAGTTGTTCTATGCCTCGTTCCTTACCGAGAAGTGATAACAGTGGTCAGTCTGTATCTCAAACTGGTTGCCCCACAAGTACTGATGGAACCGCTTTACTCCGAATACTACGGCCAGTGCTTCCTTGTCTAATTGTGCGTAATTTTTCTCAGCAGGTTGTAATGTGCGGGACGCGAAAGCAATAGGGCGAACTGTTCCGTCGTGGACTTTGTGTCCCAGCACTGCCCCGACTCCAAAAGGTGAAGCATCACACTGTAGGATGGGTCAATGGTACAATGGTGTATGATGGGATAAAAAGCATAACTTTACAAGACCCACAGGATGGATATGCAAAAGAAAATTAAAAGCAACATCTTCCATCGTGGAACGTAAATTATCAGTGGTTAAATCATTGCACATTAACAAATTGTTGTGTATCGTTTATCACTTAGATGAAAATCTAAGAGTCTTGCGAATGTTGTCATGTCTGGTGCGTTCACCACATAGTTTGGTAATGCATTCCAGTGAGAACAGATTCTAAGTGAGAAAAAATACTTTCTACAATTCAAACGAGAGTGTTGCGTCAATAGTTTCAGGTGGTTGTCTCGGTTTTGTTTGTATGGGGCTAGAGTCAACAGTGATGTACATGGATGCTCGCTTTCGGTTAGTATCCGGTATGTGAGAGTAAGATCACCGCGAAGCCGTCGGTATTCTAATGAGAACACACCGAGTACACGAAGAAGCATTTCGTAACTTATACCGCATAGTCCATGCGTTGCCTTTGTGGCTCTTCCTTGGGGCTGTTACAAGAAGCGGATGTCTCGTTATAACCATGGACACCAGACCTGAATTGCATATTCATCATGAGGACGAATGTAGGAGTTAATCAACAATGGTACTAGCTGTCGCTCAAAAGTGCCGAGAGCTCGCCTCAAAAGTCTCAAGTTCAAGTTCGTCACACTTGCTGCTTTCGAACATTGGAGCGAATTTCCAAGACTCTCTTGCATGATTACACCTAGGTCGCATTCACTAGTCACGTGTTGCATGACGTGTTGTCCCAAAAGGTATGTGTTGACGAAGTAGTTGTGCATCGTCAGCAGGTGACACTTTGCAGGGTTCAGTGTGAGCTGGTTCTTTTCTGCCCATTCGTTAATCCGGGTCAGATCTTCCTGGAGGTAGACGCGGTCGGATGCTGAGCGAATTGCTCTCCAAATTTTAGCATCATCTGCAAACATTTGCATTGGATATAGAATGTCTGCTGGAAGGTCATTAATGTAGACTAAAAATAGTAGCGGGCCGAGGATGGATCCTTGTGGTACACCACTGGAGACGTAAAGACTTTCAGAACAGGTGTCAGCTACTCTTACCTTGATTGCTCTGTCGTGTAAGTAGTCTTCCAACCAGGTGAGCAGGAAACCGTTGATACTGTAGGCAGCAAGCTTTTGGAGGAGAAAAAAGTGATTGACGCTGTCGAATGCCTTAGAAAAATCCAGGTATATCACATCTATGAGCACTTCTTCATCAGCCGCCCTGGTCCATAAGTCCCGAGTAATCAGCATATTGGTGAGACAAGATCGTCTGCGTCGGAAACCATGTTGGGCACTAGAAATTATCTGTTGACTTTCAAAGTATCGCGTCAGTCCATCTGCGATGAGGGGTTTGTTGGGGTCGTACTGTACCAAGACTGGTGAAGAAGCAAGGAGACCTTTTGCCCTGTCAAATGCTTGTTGCTCTTCCGCGTCCCATGCCCACTTAGAATCATTTTTTAGCAAGTTGTGAAGTGGTTCTAGAACAGAAGCAAGATTAGGTAGGAACCGACGGTAATGTGAAAGCATTCCAACGAACGAGCGTAACTGGGCTCCGTTACGAGGTGAAGGTGCAGAAATAATGGGTTGTAATTTATCTTTCCGCGCGTGTAAACCATGCTTGTCCAGTCTATAACCGAGGTAGTCAACTGAATCAACTAGGAAAGCACATTTGGAGCGTTTCAAACGCAAAACGTGTTCAGAGAGTTTATGTAACCCCCCCGTCCAACGTGTACAAGTGCTCCTTTTCTGTGCTACCGGTGATAAGGATATCATCGGGATATGCGCAGGTGTTCGGTATGTCACGCACGATATTGTCAATTATCCTTTGGAAGATCGTTGGCGCTGAGTTAATCCAGAAAGGCAGTCTAGTGTATTCGAATAGCCCTAAATGTGTACTGATCGTCGTAAGACGTCGGGAGGTCTCATCCAACTCTAACTGCGAATAGGCGTGACTCAAATCCAAGTTAGTGAATTTGACTCCTCCAGACAAGTTGGCATACAAATCCTCAATTTTCGGTAACGGATAACGGTCTATGATGGCACCTCGATTTACTGTAAGCATATAATCACCACAGATTCGTACGTTACCGTCGGGCTTAAGTACAGGCACTATCAGGGCCGCCCATTCAGCTTGTTGGACTGGTACAATTATACCTTCTCTTTGAAGCCTTTTCAACTCGTCTTCCACTCTAGGTCGTAAGGAATAGGGCAGTGTTCTGGCCTTAAAGAACTTTGGTGTCCTTGAGTCTGACATAGGGATTTTCGCTTTAAAATTATTGAGTCTGCCTAATTGCTGCTCAGCAAACACTTCTGGATATCGTTTGAGGACCGATTCAAAGGTATCCTCCACCACGGAGTGGATAGTATTTAGTACTTGTGGTAACATTTTCCTCCAATCGCGACCAAGCAAATTGACTGGAGCCTGAGGCACGACATGAAGTACCAGACTGTGTGATCTACCCTGATGCTGCACTCGTACCTGACACTTCTCAAGTAAATCAATCACTTCTCTTGTATAGGTTCTAAAAACGGTATCAGTCGGTTCCAGGTCGGGTAACGATGAGAGTGCGTTTTTATCAATCAATTTCACCGCGGAACCAGTATCCAATTCAAATAA
Source organism: Dicrocoelium dendriticum (assembly GCA_944474145.2). Classification (NCBI taxonomy): domain Eukaryota; kingdom Metazoa; phylum Platyhelminthes; class Trematoda; order Plagiorchiida; family Dicrocoeliidae; genus Dicrocoelium; species Dicrocoelium dendriticum. Next base: position 55,452,353 of record OX104067.1, on the reverse strand, counting down.
AACAGGTTCGTTATTAACATGAAGCGTGATCCTATATGGAGACACTTTCGTCTTAACTGAGCAGTTTGAAATTATATGGTTCATAAAATTTAGCTGGGAATATGGGCACTCACCATCGTCGGAGTTCAATGATTTGATCGAGACTTGTGACCGTGGGGAACGGCAAACATGTGCCAGGTGGCCAAGGTTTCCGCAATTTCTGCACTTTGTGCGAGTATGAGGACACTGGGTGGGAGAAGTGTGCTGATCCCTGCATCAGTAGCAGACGAACTTCCGTACCCTGTTTTCAGAGGGTAACCGTGGGGACAGTTTGTTTACACATTCCACAGGCTGAGGAGGGTTGAAGGTGGATAGTTGGGATTTTAGGTTATCCCTTTGACGTACAAGGTTACACGCCATTTCCCAGGAAAGAGTTTCTTCCTCCTGTGACAATAATTTTCCCTCGCACCATCATCTGTAACTCCACCAATTAGGCACTGGATTTTCATGACTTCTTCAAACCGACTTGAGGGAATGGTATTGTACTGGCATTCCGGTGTAGCTTGATGAATGCGAGCAATGAAATCATTTACACTTTCTCCGCATCGTTGCTGTAGCTTGAAAAACTGCTAACGAGCGGAAAACACACTTTGTTGGATTCCCCACAATTCCTCAAACAACTGGATCACGTGCACAATACTGGTCTTAGTCATCAAGTTCATAGCGTCAAAATGATGTTGTCCTTCTGATCCAAGGGCTTGGCGGAATAACATAATCCAATGGGTATCGGATAACACGATAGAGGGGTTTAACACAGGAAAGAGAGTCATTTGATGTTGGAAAGATGTTTTCCACTGTATCCACGACTGTAGAGAGGGTTTTTATGAACCATCAGGCCACAGACATTACAGTGCCGCAAAAGGGCTCGTAGCAACCGTCGCCATTCTGATGCGTATTACTCGAGTATTGCTGGATTGCACCTGGACCCTTAGTCCGCGCAAGAAGTGAATAAGAACACACCGGACATGGACGTGTCAAAAACTGTAATAGATAGCTTGTAGGTTACACCAGATGAATAAGTCGAAAAGGAACCAATCAGCACAAGGAAAAAGAGTGGAAGCATCAGCCATCGGTCAATCGATCTGTATGTGTCTGCTCATCGGCTGGCGGTTTAGCGGACGACACACATGGAACACTTGGACACTGGCCAGAGCAGACTTTAGGCGGGACATGACAGTTCGAGGCTTGAGGTAGCGCTTTTGCATGCATCTGGGATTTAGGAAGTAATGCAGTTGCTATTCGCTAATCCACATTGTTGTCACTTCGCATGCAGGAAACAGCAAATGGAAACCCTATGACTGACAGAACTGCTTATCCAAGAGGAAACACCATGCACATCACTAGATTTGTGGATTGCAGTCGTTTTGGGCTTGATCGGTTTATCATACTTAGCCGTGAAACTGCGGCCTAGCGGTGATCCTCAAGTAACCAATTATGCGTCGGACGCTGCTCTTAACTCCGAAGTGCGAGAATTAGGTGTTCTACCGGACACAGCATTTAATGCAATAGAGTGACCTGTATATCCATGTGATTCGTGTTACTTTCAAAAAGCACTTTATCATACATCGCTTTACTCGTGTTTGCAGCAAGCCATTATCCTCACATTTGTAGTGGCCACTAAGTGGATCAATATCAACTGGATGCCGGGCGCCATATGTCTGTTTGGTATTCTGTTTTACCTCAGACGTTCTCTTCCTTATCTCTCGTTATATCGGGATTTTGTCCCCATAATTTTCAGCCTTTTGAAAGTCGTATTAATCACAATGAGATTGCGCCTTTGAATGAATTGTTTAGCAATGAGTTCCTTTTGAGACTGGAAAAGTATGGGACACGCGTGATGCATTACATTTTTGTGTAGTCCGGTGCAGCTAGATCAACAAGGTTGCATACCGCATGCAGTGAGAAGCACTTTCTGCACAGTTTTTAATGGCAAATTGTCTGGCACATTAAAAACCACTGCATTGCGTGAACAGCGTACTCGATTGTGTACTTCGGTCGAAATGGAATCTATCAGTACACTGCACTTCATGATGTTCATGTTATCAATATTTGAGGACGATCTAGATAAGGCAGCTAGACTCTACAAAGGTTACAATATCGATGTGAGCATGTCGACTGTTAATGCAAATTCAGCATATGCAGTTTTAGCTACGGATGAACATTTTTCAGGTCAGCATGTAGTCCAAGGGAATTCCCCATAGCGCCTACACTGCTTTGGGTATTTTCTTTACTGCTGCTTCCAGTCTTTGTGAGAAGTACCTTAATTCGTTGTCTCAGATTTTGAACTAAAATGGAAGTATCCACGCTTATAATAAGTTTTTCCTCATTGAGCGTGTCCTTACTGTAGACATGATAATGAAACCGAAGCAAGATACACTAAAGTAAAAGCAGAGGAGCTAAGACAATGGTTGCTAGCTTCTGATCTTAAACTGAAAATTCGCGTCTACTACAATGCTACTAAAATTGGTAACTCCCGGAAACTGTGGGATTTAAGTAGGAACAAAAAGAGCGTACCGTGGTGAACTATTTGAATCTGAGTTGCAGGAATTCTTCCGCCTCAACATCGGGAGTTCGACTAGAGGCCACCAATTGAAAATATTCAAACCACGGAGTCTCAAAGTACGGCCCATTCTTGCTCTATCCACTCGCGTTGTAAATAATTGGAACCGGTTACGGCCGCCCGTCGTTGATGCATTGACGGAGGATTACTTTAAACGACTACTTGATTCAGACCTGTTGAATATGCCGAGATCGTGTTGCTTCAGCTACGAGTGCGATGGCCTCTCCGGAGTTTCCGTTGCTCAATGACAAGCATCCCAGCAATCATCGGGAAGCGATGGAGCTGACAAGGGATCTCCCCTCCTGCTCTCTACTACCCAATGAACCAACGAATCAATGAATCTCCGCTGTTGCTTTGGAAACGCGATCTCTCCACCAATTCCAAACGTGTTGTTGGTTGTCTCGCCTTTCTAATGACACACCGGTTATCAATCGGGTCAGCACAGGCGATCCTCGTGACAGGTCACAAGCGGTTCCAGGTGAATAAACATAGGCCTCGGAACGAAGCACGGGCTATCGATCTGGTCAGAGCGATTATTGGTGTGACACTAGTAGTGTGTGGCCGGTGGGTTGATCTGTACTGGCAGCCTCAGTGACCGCGACACAATCGAAAGGTTAGTGGTAGATCCCTTATATTGCTGCCTCTATCTAACTTACGCAGCTATCGATAAAAGCAGTCGTGTAGTTGTTAGCGAGCCCTTATGTTGGGCTTCCAAAAAGGTCACAACTTGTGGCGTAGGAGGAAAACCGAAAGAAATTCCTCGTGTATGCCTCCAAAGAAGAAACGGAAAATGTAAAACTCGACGGGAGATAGTCGTCTGTAAAGCCTGGATTAGTAGTACGTTGCGCGGTGGAAAGAGCACGTCGATTCGGTTCGAATGAGCGTACAGTGACAAGGCTGTGAGCAGATGGAGAGAAGATAGAGAAGAATAAGCAAATCACTCCAGAGCACGAGCGCAAGGTGACGATGCTAAAATATGGAGAGCAATTCACTTGGCATTCGACCGTGTCTAACTCCAGGATGATCTGGCCCGGATTATATATATATATATATATATATATATATATATATATATATATATATATATCGTTGGCGGCATCCGATTTCGGATTTGCCTGTCACTGTGGCTGGCCACAGGACGCCTGCGCCAACAGAATGACCATGGGTAGCTTGCGCTGCACCACCCACAGCTCCATCCACACATCCCATATCCAGTGTAAACCCGAAGGAATAAGACCGGGAGGCATGCGGATGGGAGCCACGTTTCATCAACGGAGCCGGCCCACACTCCTTCACAGGCAAAAACAAGCACGCTGTAGTTGGGAAACAAGCGCACACAGGGCGGTGGTTGGACTGTAGTCCGCTCCACACTGAGGGCATGGAACCACTCTTCGATCCTAACATGGCCACAATGACAGTGCACCCCTTCTCCTCCAGCAACGACCAACTGTCTCCTGGAGCCAGTATGGGCGAGGTAGTGGGTAATAGAAGGTAGGCATCTTGTCAACATGCACATCAAGGGTAGCAACACCGGGGATTTCAAGCAACAGCCAATCACTTGAGAGAAAGATAACAAAGAACATAAATCGAGTAATGCGTATGGAAACGTGACAAAAACCTTAAAATAATAGGCATATGAAACAGGTTGTTAACAAAGGATTCGAGATAAGTTCTGGGAGTCAGAAAGCATATTTTACGGAAATGACACAAACACGAAAATGCTATCAAAATTAACTATAATTGGCTTAAGCGAGTTGTGCAGGTTAATAGAAGAGCGTACAGGTAAAAAATTATTTGAGAAAGAAAAGCATTAGTACAAAATTGAAAGCCCACCACCTGAAAAAAGAGATTTAACATGCAAGCACGCTGTTAGTAAATCGAATGCAGCGTACCTACAAATGCTGCGCCGGTTCTGCCTACGTTCTCTGCAGAACCCGTCGTTGCTTCCGTAGTGGTCCCGAGTGGCTTCGCTCACGACTCACTAGGCCTGCCTGACTCAGGCACTCGCGACCGAATGTGATATAGCACCATGCGCTTGATGTCGATGGAGTACAACCCATCGGTAATTGCCGCTTCCGCAATTGCCGCTTCTTCTCGGCATGCATGTCTTTCTTCCGCAATTCGGCAACTGCATTCGTGGTTAGATCGCGCAATGTACGCCGATCAACCGCCTTCGATTCCTACGATCTGCAATCATGATCAGAACGTGTGAGGCTCAATTTGATCATGTCCTGGTAACGTAACTTTGGCTTCCCCATGTGCCGCTTCCCAATACTCAGCTGACCGTATAAGAGTTGTTTCTGGATCCGCATTGAATCCATAGGGCTCACATGACCGAGCCACCTCAGGTGCCGCAGGAAAGGTGTGCAGCCCACTGCAAACATTCCACTACGACGCAACAGTTCCGTTTCAGCAACTGTCGCCCCAACTGATGCGCAAAATTCGTCACAAGCACTGCTGATGGAACCGCTAGAGATATCGCACATCCCGCCGGTACATCGTCCACGTTTCACTGCCATATTGATGAACGGACAGCACCATGTATTTGTATACCATCAGCTTCATGCCAGTGGTAAGCTGATGGTTGTTCCACACTCGGTACTCTAGCTTCCCGAAAGCTGCTGCCTTCGACACCCGGATACGAAGCTCACCGTGAAGCTGCTGATCAGTCGATATCACACTTCCAAGGTAGCAAAAGCGGGAGGTGGTTTCCAATACTTCAGCACCAATGCTGATTTGCGGCAATATTGAAGATTGCACCTCCGGTGAACGCTGGAAGAGACAGACAATTTTGCTTGTGTTGATGGTGAGCCCGAATTTGGCCGCTGTCGAAGCCAGAGCACTAGTCATGTGCTGCAACTCATCCGCCCTGTATGCAAACAACGCACAGTCGTCAGCGAACAGTAACATACGGATAGTTGTCTCACAGACTAGAGTTCTCGCACCGAAACGACGGATGTTCAGCAACCCACCATCAATACGGTGCTCCACACGAACACCGTAACCACAAGCCGCATCAAAAGCACAAGACAACATTGCATGAAGATATATATTAAACAGGGCAGGAGCTAAGACACAGCCTTGCTTCACACCAGAGACAACTGCAAGTCATCCGAGGTCTCTCCACTGAGCTGCGCCCTCCCTCGCATACCACTGTGCAGACATTCAATTAAACTTACAAACTTACGCGGGCAACCAAACTTACCCAACACCAGCCACAATGCCTCGCGGTTCACCGTATCAAATGCATTGGTGAAGTCAACAAAAAGCGAGCACAATGGCTAGTGTCGTTCTTTGCACTTCTCTTGCAACTGACGAGCCGCAAACACCAAATCTATAGTGCTGCGACCCGAACGGAATCCACATTGCTCTTCCGCCACGTTTGGTTCCACAACCTGACTGACGAGGCGATTGAGCAAGATTCGGTCAATCACCTTGCCCAAACAACTCAGCAAGTTGATGACACGATAGTTCGTGCAACATTGCTTGCTTCCTTTGCCGTTATACAGTGGTAGCACAAGAGTATCCTTCAGCTCAGGAGGCACTTCTTCCTCAATCCATACACTTTGCACCAAGTGGTGCAGCACAACCAAAAACGTGGGTTTCATTATTTCAGGTGGGATCCCGGCGGCTCCGGCACATTTGCCGTTTCACAGTTGAGCAAGGGCTCTCTGAGTCTCATCTGGTGTCGGCGTATCCGCCAGATCCGCCTTCACACCGTGCTGCTTCAGGCCGTTCAATGTAGGCCATTGGATCCCTGAACGGTTGATCAAGAGACAGTCAAAGTGCTTCCGCCGGATCTGCAGTAGGTCTGCAGTCTGTGTGCCGGTAGCGCTTGAACTACCATCGATCAGTGCCCTCAGAGGCTGCAATCTCGGTCCATACACCGCCTTCAAGGAGTCAAAGAATTTCTTGTGTTGGCGGCATTCAGCGTATCATTCCATCTGCTTCGCCTACTCCGTCCACCATGCATTTTTTATGCGACGGTGCTCTCGGGTCAGTCGCCGTCGAAGTTTGCGAAACTGACTACTCTTCCCCAGGTCACTGCGGTCTGCCACATGTGCAGCAAATGCTGCATTCTTCTCCGACACCAATGCGCCGATCATCGAATTGTTTTCTGCAAACCAATCAGGCCGCTTACAGTTTGCGCGCCCGATGGTCTCCTCGACAGCAGCTGTCACCTGGTCGCGAATGTGGTGCCACATGTCTCCCACTGTGGCTATGCCTTCCACATCACACAGGCGTGCAGCCATCGCCTTCTCCAGCTCAGTACGTTTCGCCACAGTACCGAGGGAGAGAATGTTAAATGTAAGCCGATTCACTGCGGGAGTGCAATACATTGATGTACGAAAATATGTGTACAGTGCTCCGCACCAACTTGTGATCAGTGCCACACTCAGCTCCACGCAGTACACGTGGCATGCGCACTTCACGCATATCACGCTGACGTATGATGACATAGTCGAGCAGGTGAGCGTGACCACTCCGTGGGTGCGTCCATGTCGCTATATCACTCGCACTCAGTGCAAACCGAGTGTTCGTGATCGTCAGGCCGTGAGTGGCACACAGTGAGAGCAGCCTGTCACCGTTCGCATTCGCTGAACCAATGTCATGCGGACCGATAACATCTGTCCACACTGATGCATCACGCCCAACGCGCGCGTTGAAATCACCTAGCAGAACTAGTCGATCGCTCCTCGGCACAGACCACATCACGGATGATAGCTGAGTGCAGCCTTGATTACGCGTGTCATCAGGATAACACATGGTCGGACCGTACGTTCTTATAAAATGGCAAACTTACCTCTTCCGAGTCGGAGGCGAACAGTCATCAGTCGCGCGCTGATGCTTGTTGGTTCGCCCACCACCTGGCCATAGAGGCGATCGGATAGTGCAAATCCGACCTCATGATCACGTGGTGCTGAGGCGGCGTTGCCTACCCAGTAGAATGTGTAGCCAGCACCTGCTTCATAAAACTTACCTTGCTCAGCAAGCCGTGTTCCACTGAGCGCCGCAATATCGATGTGGTAGCGCGTCAGTTCCATCACGACCAGTGCAGTGCGTCGTTCCGCGCGCCCGCTGGAGTTCCGGTTCAGTAGTGTGCGCACGTTCCAGCACCCGATGCTGAGTGCTTTACGCGCAGGCATACGATTGCATTGGTGGGTAATTGCACGCGAGTTGGTCGTTTTGCTTCGGAGGTTTGCTTGAGGGACTCCACCCGGAGCCTTTGGCTCAATAGCCTGACCCACAAGGCAGTGGGGAGCAGATCCAGCTCGGGAATGAGATTGAAGAGACAGGTTGGGATCTGCTTGACGGCCGTCATACGCAGCCTTTGAGGTACTGGAACAATTATTATATGTTTTGCGACCGTATTAGCATACGCACCTGCGACCACGGCCAGACGCAGGTGGGTTTTGGCGGGTTTTTTCACCAATTTGACCAGGGGATGCCTGGATTGAGGCGGGCAGTAGCAAACCACTGAACCCCCGGAGGTGCCCTCCCACCGTCAGAGACAATGTGTGGTGCTCGTGCTCTACGCCAATCGAGTTGTGAGCTAATAACCCGTAGAGCTGTTGTCTCCCATGGCTAGATTTTACGGGAATATGCCCAACGACCACTTCCTAACCTCCGAAGAGGATGGACTAGGATACTGGCAGGGCGCCAAAACCTGACAGGAGAACGACTCGGGTCCTGAGTCAAAGCCCTCGATTAAATATACACCCGAAAGGCAGCGGGTCTAGCACATGGTCAGTTAGCCGACTCATGCGGATGGGTGTCCTGGATCTTAGCAGAGAGAAGGGCGAAACCCAACTTTCACCCAGCGGTCGCCACGAGGAGGCGCTCAGGACTTGAGCCAATGGAGCAACAGTAGCAGTAGTGGGTAGGCCATCTGTCAGGATCTAGCCATCACCAGCCTCAGTGCACCATAGGCTCTCCCGCCATACATACATACAGATATATATATATATATATATATATATATATATATATATATCACAAGCTGTGGTATAGGTATTGTGCCATCAGAATTATGGCGGAATGGGAAAAGAGGATAGGGATTGGAAAGGAACATGTACTTGTTCTAATATTTCACTCACCCTTTGTTGAAAATTTTTTTGTTTATTGCTTTTTTCTCGGGAATGGAAGGGAAATCAAGGCAACACGCAGAGATACATGTTCACCATTGACGTCCGTCCTGAGCCAGGATATGCATGATCCCTAACCTGCGACACTGTATCTCTGAAATCCCAACCGGGGATTAGGGAACAACCGACCGAGGCCAACTGTTTCGTCGGCATTTTAATGTGGCTACTCCAAGCGGTAGGCTGTCCATTACGTCGTGTTCTCCACTCCTTTCCAGAAACCGCGAACAACGTCCGCTGCGGAAGACGATCAGCGGGCCTGCGCAGTACCTGTCCAAGCCACTGCAGCTGATGTAGGGGGGTAAGCTCCTCGAGCGATTGACTGCCACCGTTTAAGATACGCTGTCTAACTTTCATATTAGTTACGTGTTGTATGCACTAAACACTGGCAATGGAGTGTGAGCAACGGGGCTCGAAGACAGAGACTCGAAGCAGGTCAACGGTACGAACAGGCCGTCTCGCAAGCCCACAACAGTACAGCGCGGGTAGCAGCACAATAAGTCCACCCTTTGATGGAGGGACGGATGTCATGGCGGCTCCATAGGGGCCTCAGCTTAGAGAAACCGAGCTCTTGAGATACGCATCGAAATCTCCTCTCCAAGTGCTCTACCAACAGTGATACCGCTTCCAAGATAGAACAAACTCTCCATAACATCCAGTGCCTCACCATTAATAGTAAGTCCACGTACAGGCATCTGCCAGTCGTGAAAACGTGATTTACACTTGGATGGGGAAAAAGCCAAACTGTCAGTTGCAAGCTGCACGGCCCATAGATCGTCGCACAGTAAGTCAATATTATTAGCGGAGTCCAAGTCACCTACAGGGCTATGTAGAAGGACCACACGCCAGCGCTCAGCGAATCTTCCAGAGCATTTTTAAGGACATCGTCAGTGGAAACGTTGTAGAATAATGGGAAGATAGGGTATCCTCCTTGTACCCCACTGGTGACAGCGAAAGAAGGCGAAAGCTTGCCATAAACCCCAACTCTACCTGAGGTCAGACTATATACAGCATACGGTAGGGAAACGAACTTTTCTAAGACACCATTTCTCAACAGACAGTGCCGCGATGTAGTCCTGTCGACAGAATCGAAGGCACCAGGCAGCAAGAACGTGACAATTGTCTGCTTTTGGCGGAGTTCCAGGATCTGGCGGAGTGTGAAAATTGTATCGCTGCAGAAGCGACCAGAGAGGAACTTAGGTTGTTCGTCCAGCTGTAGTGATTCGCATGCTGGAGAGAGTCTGCGAAGTACGATGGACGTCAGTAGCTTTCAAACGACGGGGACCAAGCTGACACTTGTGTAGTTGGAACACATTGTGTGTAGGCCAGTTCGCCCAGGATAGTTCCGTCCGCAGTTTGGAGGGGAACGGGTTGCACACACAGTAATTGGGTTGCAGGGTGCGTTGGAGATCTTCGTCTTAGGCCTGGGCCGATGTCATGGCGGTGAGGTCGACAGTCGGCTAGGAGTGAAAAGTGTAGTTGACGCGTGAGAGAGCGTCAGCGACAAGGCTACGACATGTGAGACATGGCTTATGTCAGCAGTGAGCTGCGGGACAAGTTCTAGTTGTCTAGTTTCCTCTGCTGAATATGTGTCAGAAGATGTGTTAAAGGCGAAAATGAGAAGCTCGTGATCAGTGTAGACCACGAATACCCGACCTTTTAAAATGTCTCAGAAGTGACGGATAGCTAAGTAGATGATAAGCAGTTCTCTACCAAACGCGCTGTGGCGGGATTCCGTTGGTTACAGGCGTTTGGAGAAGAAACAGAGAGGTTGCCACTGCCGACTAGCGTGTTGGTGGAGAACAGCTCCTACCGCAACGTCTGAACCATCAGTTGTAAGAGAGCGAGAAGTAGTCGGTTCATAGCGAGCGAGGTGAGCTATGTTGGAGGTAGCATCCTTGAGCTCGGTTGAAGCCGTGTGTGCTGTATCGGGGAAAACGGAGTTAGGTTCTTTGCATCTAAGTAGGTCAGCCACGGGTTGCATAAGCTGAGCGCAGGCAGGACGTTGGCATCGATAGTGGTTGACTAGAAAACAAAATCGGCGGAGACGCTTAAATGAAGTCGGAGATGGATAATCTTTAATATCCATGACGTTGTCCCCAAGGACCTCGATACTAGACGTTGAATCGAGGTGGCCTAGGAATTCTACCATGGACTGGCCAAGTTCGCACTTAGTCGGATTAGTTGTGACACTGTGTTGGGTTAACCATTGAAATAGTAATTGAAGATGAACGAGGTGCCATTCGTTAGGGGAACTGGCGACAAGAATGTCGTCGAGGTGGGGCTAAGCAAAGTCCAGGCCACGAGCTGTGTCGTGCATAAAGCGTTGAAAAGTCTGTGCGGCGTTACACAGTCTAAAAGTTATTTTTAAAAATTCGGACAAGCTGAAGGGAGTGATGACAGCTGTTAGGTATGTTTTGTTCCTCGACAGCTATCTGACGATAGGCACAAACAAGTTTGCTCTTGCTGAAGACCGTCTCACCTGTAAAGCACGCAGGGATATTTTGCACGTGTGAGATAGGGTATCTGTCAGGGACCTTAAACGGTTTAGTGCCCGGTAGTTACTGCAGGGGTGTCAGTCTCCAGATTTTTCGAGATCAGCTGGAGTGGAGAGGACGAAAGACTATCTGTAGGACGGATTATTCCAAATTCGAGCATGTGCCCGAACTCCGCCCTGGCTAACTTTCTTTTCTCCTGCGAAAGTCGGCGGTGGCTTGATGAGAGGAGTTGGCTGTTTGTACAAGTATGATGTGTGACTTGAGAAGCTACGGGAAAAGCTGCTTTCATTGCCTGAAGGAGCTTAGGGTAATGAGAGCAAAGATCGGAGTAACCGGTAGAGGTCTGTGGGCGAACGTAAACCGGGGTGATGACTGAGTTCCCGTACTTGGTGTCAGTGACGTTCAGCGTCGTTGCGGGATCGACTATCTTCATTTGTTTCGCATAGACTGAGAGGTCCAAATGTCTACGGAAGTCCATGCCGATAATGGCACACGCAACAGCCGCAATAATGAAAACCCACCGAAATGTTCCACGGAGACCTAAGTTAAACTGCTTTGGCTGTAAGTAGGGTTGAATGTGCTGTTGGCTGCACGAAGACAGAGTAGACGCGGGAAGAACTACCCTTACTTCAACCCTGGTATCAAACTGGAACGCATTTCCAGTTTTTCAGTCTTGAACGTAAGGGAGGCTACTGCCGGAGATGTGGCCGGTGACGTTAGTGGTAGGTTATTTGAGACCCGGAAGTTTCACCGATTGAATTGAGGGGAAGTTGCAATGCGTAGTACATCGCTTCTATTGCAGGCCAATGCAGCCCTGAAACCAGCATAGTTTGTTGCATAGTAGAATGTTGGGCTTATCCGACTTCCTCATAGGTACCAGTGACTTAGCGAACGTTGCAGAAGAATCGGAAGCTGCGTAATGTCACAACTTCATAAAGTACCACCATAAGCTCGGAGTGATTTGAAGTAGGGACTGCATGATATCTGCATGAAGTAGGTAGCCGTTGAGATGCGTTTGGGTTATTCAGCGGATATATAGCGGGTGGCGTTGTGCAATTTATTTCCTTTGGAAGATGGTTTATGATTGCACTAGGCAGTTGCTTGGCTAGAATGAGGGAAGAAACCATGACGGATATGACGATAGCTTGGGTTATTTCGGGTAGGTGCTGCCGACATAGTTCCAGAAAGATGGAGTACTTCCTTGAGTACGAACGGAGCAGTTTCTTCGTCGCGCTAAATAGGGCGGATGGCCTCGTATCTCCCAGACGCAAGCCATGGAAGAACTGTTTGATTCGCGTATCTACTGGTTGTTTCAGTCGGGTCTCGATATCGTGCTGAAAAGACTCATAAGAAAGATCGATATTTGGGCTCGATAGGGTGTCTGCGTTGTTAAGTCTCTAAAAAGGTTACCTATTAAAGGACAACATTTAGATTGGTCGGGAATAATATTATGACGCACAGACTCATACTCTGGCAAGACGAACCAAAAAGGCTGGTCATCAAACAGGACCAGGGGTACAGACAGTGATGCAACATTAATAACTGAGCCAAAAATATTAATATCTGTATGAGCCATAGGGTAACACAAAATAATAGTTGCAGGAAGGCAATCCAGAAGATAAAAGGAATGAGCTCACCAAAATTGTTTTCGGTGATGGCGCAACCGTGCTCGCAGTCGGGGTCACCAATTCTGTGGTGCTACTCAGATGCTAGTCGCAAGAGTTGTCACGTAAGAGGAGTGCCGGATGCGGATCTAAGCAGAACAGTTAACTTGTCTGGACCCAACGTGTATAGACAAAAGCTAAAAAGCATGGAGGGCAGGTAAGCAGAGTCAGACAGAAGTATATAGCGTGACTGACCAGGGGAGCAAATGCTTGGTGTGTAGTATCAGCCAAACAAACGGATGATAGAAAGCCATGAACAAGTATAAAATCCAAGTTCTCAAAATACTGAAAGCGTGAATGATTCATGTTCAATACAGCATATCTTAACCAGTAATTTTAAAATTAACAAAGCAATATTAAATGGACCTTTTGGTTTACAACGGAATACCCAACGTGGCCATCACGTACTACTGTTGGTGAGTCAGCGTTCTTTTACCAGAAAGTAGTATATTATCTTTCGTAGGTGGACTTTACGGAGTTAATGTGCATACTCTGACTTTCGTGTTCCAATTAGTCCGACTTGAATGATAACACATTCCTATAGCGAGTCTGTTTGTCGTCGTACAGGAGCACTAGCCGGAATCGAGGCCAGTGTTAAGCTGGGAAGTTTCACTTTAGCTTGGTTATATCCGACCACCTAGATGAGGTCAAACTTTTGCGAAAACGATGATTGACTACATTTTTGTAACTGATTGCTTGCTTATGAGCAGGATGAAAGCAAGCACCACGAAGGAAACAGGTTCAGTCAATATTTTTCTATATACTTGGGTTCTGCCCGCAACAGATGGTAGAGGAAGCGGTTCAAGCAATGTGCATGCGGTTGGCAGCGGCCGTGGCACGTGTACGGGTACGGAATCAAGTTGGTTCACTGCGCCTTCTTTTGCCGGAAGAATGGAGAAGTTCTGAGCAAATGGCCGAAGTGATGCCGACTTATGGTTGGTATAATCAGTTGCTGGGAAAGTGAGTTGGTTGCACTTTGCTATTAGTCAAAACAATCATTACCACTTTTGGATTTGAGCAAATGCATGTGCTTATCCGGGAAACTCAACTTGACCTTCTCCAAGAACCGCCACTTCCGCATTATCGGGAGAGAGTCACAACTAATGAACGCAAGCAACACATTTACGTTTTGGTGGAAGAGCGGTGTTAGTCCACTGCTTTATCTAGGAGCATTCAGAAGCTTCAACTCACCAATCTTCTCTCTGTGATAGTGCATATCTACTTGCATCCTTAGATAGGGTAGATAGTTCGATACTGAAACCTATTACCGAAGTACGACATCTTGCACCGCGAGCCCGCAACAATGAACAATGAATTTATACGGGTTAAGAAGCGCTGCTTTACAAGTCCCGTTGGATAGTTGCAGGGGATATCAACGTTACAATAATGATGATAAGGATAGTAAAATAGTTAATACTTTAAATATGAAAATAAGGACTTATCGTTTGCTTCGCTGCAGTCCTGCGATCCTCTTAGATTCACAACACCCACAGGTAACAACCGGCGAACCATATTAGGGAACTGTAGTATAGAATGGGATTACTGTTAGTACACTGCACTTTCAATTAATCAGAGAGGAGACAGTAAACAGCTAGATTTTGGACACCCTCAGTTGTGCGTTTCATCACTCACCGAAGCTCCACATCATCCTCTTTATAGTGTTGTGACATGCATGGAGTACAGAAGTGGCCAATTGATAAGGGTAATTGTAGAGGGGGTAAAGAGTTTTGATGTTAACCCTCCACTGCTTCGATTATTAGACCGACAAAAGTTACATCATCAGGTTTGGCATCAGCGTTTACTCCCCTCTATATTTGTTCTCTTTCTGTTGTTGGTCAGAGGTACATGTTCATTCTTTGAGGCCTACAGCAACTTACCGAGAGAAGAATGGTGGCCACCACAGTTACCGGCAACCAGCGACTAGTAAGACCATGTCATTGACCTAGGAGAATGGAGGTGCATCCGTAAAATTGGCTGCTGGTGACGTCCTAGTTCACTTGATTACAAGACTACCCCTGTCGCCTCACTACAAAATCAAAGGGCCCTAGAATACCACACAAACGACTGGGAAGTTAGTGCGTAGCTGGCATAAACTACGCAACGGAATTGCTTAGGAACTATGCCTAAAGACAGTCATTATAAAACCACTGCTATCCGACGTCATCCAGAAGTCAACACGACCCGAGACCAAATCTAACCACAATAGGGACTTCGAAAACCAAGCTTTCAAACCAGTAGTCGTTGAGAACGAATTGGAGACATATCAAGATTTGGGGTTGTTCTGTTCACCGGAAAACCATCCAAAACGATTAGGTACCGACCTCTCATCCATCAGCACACTTTTACCTCATTTATGCTCTTATCAAGCGATACTGGAGTCCAAGGAGCTGTTCTTTAAGCGCACCAACGCTCAGGGCTTAGTTAGCAAAGTTTCCGAAATGCGATTTAGTCAAATATCGGAGGCTGTAGTCTCATCGCCATAACGGACACATGGTTGCGCTCCGACATAAGTGGCATCAAGTTCGCGTTTCCAGGCCTGTCCGTCGTTCGGCAAGACGGACCCAGTAAAGGGGTGGAGTTGCCATTTACTTCCGTATTGACTTCCAACGTGGGCCCATAGAGGAGGTGCAAGATTACTTTGGGGCGGTCTATGTGTTGAATACTGCCTCTTGAATACGTCAGGTTCTAACAATGTGATACCAACTCTCCTAGACGGATGAACGAACGAGACTCAGAATTATTTCTCGCACGGCACGGTAACTGACAATCTCGAAGTCTGTGGGTTCCCGGAACTTAGCCGCGAAAGATTAATTCACGCGAGTCGAACGGGTTCCTAGACCGAACGCAAAGTTCTACGCACGATTTCCCAACCCAAGACTGAATCAAGAACAAGACAGGCCTTTGCCACAGGCGCTTTTACTGGCCAAAGCTAAGGCGATTCTAGCGTTGTACAGCCTCATTTTTATATCACGAAACGGTGATGAAGGGGGGTTTTTCCTTGGAAGGGTTTGAGTAAGCAAACCCTGGAAACAAGAAACATGGTTTTATGTAAATGTGCAAAGTCCGTAAACTGAGCAGAAATGTTGGAAGTTTGGCGAGAGTTGTCCGGAAAAATGAATGTTGCTTGGATACAACAATGCGTGTTTGGTTGGAAACAAGACTGTTTCTGGGTGCAAAGGCCAAACAATGTGCATGTTACACGAGTTGGAAGGCTGATTGAACGTGTGCGTTTTGTCTGCTCTGAGTGCATGTGCACTTGAGTGAATCGGGTTTTCAGCCTTCCGTAATTTAAGCCTTTAATAATTATAGGGACGTTGGATCCCCATAACACTATGTTTGAGAGACAACGCCGCTTAATGATGACTATCTTTTACCGCTCTCCATCTTCAACTCGCAAGGTGGACTTTAAACTGGCATCCGAACTGGGGCACGTACCAAACAATACGAATAGTCACATTCTTATCACCGGCAATTTCAACATCCACACTGTGGAACCCCAATCCAAACCTGCAGAACAGTTCAAAGCAGATTTGCATGAGCTCCTCGACAGTTTTCCGATTTATGTCACAAAAGCACTTCCACCAGCTTCAGAGAACTAGACAGGTCATCCATACTGGATCGGGTATTCGCGACCAACCAACTGTGAAGATAACTGATAATACTCTAGGCCGCGGAGATCATGCAAGCTTGCTCTTCAGGCGCACCTGCTATGCAGAATACGCCAAGGGGAATACCCAAGCGGCGCAGACCGTAACTTGCTACGACACGTCAACTAGGCTAGTTGAAACGACTAACTGAAGTTTCTTAACCGTGAATACACTAGTTATTGCCTGGGAAAGTATTGTCAGCAATTTTAACACCTTGGTTGTTGGTACATCGGAAACCAAAGCAATCCATTCGGGCAACATGGTCTCGAATATATATATATATATATATATATATATATATATATATATATATATATATATATATATATATATATATACAAATGTCTAGCGGGCCATGAGCTATGCCATTAGGGGCCACTACAGAAGCGACGACGGGTCCTACAGAGAATTACGGCGAGCCGGCACAGCGTTTGTAGGCACGCTGAATTCGATTTACTAACCGCGTGATTGCATGCTAAGTCTCTTTATTTCAGGTGGTGGGTTTACAGTTTTTACCTTAATGCTTTTCTTTCTCATATAAATATCTCCCTGTACTCTATTCCATTAACTTGCACACATCGCCTAAGCCTATTGTATTCGATTTCCATAACATTTTTGAGTTCGTGGCATTCCGTGAACTATACTTTCTGACCTCGTGCACTTAGCTAGGATTTGTTTATAATCAACTTATTACATATGCTATTTAATTAAGGTTTAAATCACCGTTTCCTTATGCATTAATCGAGTTTTTCTTTTTTTCTTTCTCTCTTTCAAGTGTTTGACTGTTGTTTGATATCCCCGGTGTGGCTGAGGTTGATGTGCATGTTGACAAGGTGCCTACCTGTATATTACCCACTACCTCGTCCATACTGGCTCTAGGAGACAGTTGGTCGTTGCTGGAGGGGACGGAGTGCACGGTCCTTGTGGACGTGTTAGGATCAAAGAGTGGTTACATGCAGTCAGTGAGGAGCGGACTACGGTCCAGCCACTGCTTTGTGTGCGCTTGATTCCCAACTACAGCGTGCTTGTGTTTGCCTGTGAAGGAGTGTGGGCCGGCTCCATTGATGTAACGTGGTTCCCATCCGCATGCCTGCCGGTCTTATTCCTTCGGGTTTACACTGGATATGGGGAGTGTGGTTGGAGCTGTGGGTGATGCAGCGCAAGCCATCCATGGTCCCTCTGTAGGCGCAGGCGTCCTGTGGCTTGCCACAGTGACAGGCAAATCCGAAACCGGATGCCGCCAACCATATATATATATATATATATATATATATATATATATATATATATATATATCAGAGGCGTAACACACGGAAGTGATCCTCCCCCGACGGCATGGGATAAGGGGCGACATTTTTAGTACCGTTAATTGATCTATTACAAATATAAAGGACTAAATTACCAAGTAAACTGTTTGCTGCATATTTTTAGGTTACTCAGCACGACCAACACCACCTTTGCACCATGTGTCACACCTGTGTGCAAACGTTCTCTTCCCACCGAACCCCTTGCATGTCCCATGGTGGTCAATTGCATCACATTTGCTTCAGTGTCTCAATCGATGGTCCATTTCATTGGAAAGCAATTTTGCATTTACTCTGAGCTGGTTTTGAGGCTTTATGGATTTGCAAACTGCCGGCGAGGGGGGTCGAAAGTTTTACTACTATCCCGAGCGACAAATTAAGTTGATACGCTAAAGCTGAGGCTCAGCTTTTGTATTCGTTCCAGCTAGCACCACCTATTGAATTCACGATCGATTTGCTGTACGACAGTAAATCCGAGCCGGACAAGCATAGTGAGGATTTCATGGTCCATCTTAACAGATCACTGACATGATATGGGGGTTATTATGCCAACATGTGGTCGTATTTCCAATTCCTCAACTTCGCTCGAATCCACTGCGTCACCTTTACAAACATCTCCCGCTGCATCCGTGTTGACAATGCCGCTTTCACATGTCCGAATATCAACGTTTGCACTACCACTTTCATCTTCGCTCTCAGTATGATTATCTCCCTTCATTTTTACCGATTCAGGCATGGAAGTAGTTTTGATGAATGTACACTTGGTATTGAACAATCCGTGCTAAAAATGTCGCTCCATGTCACTGCCGCGGTGGCGGACCGCTCCCCTCCCCCCGTATGCTACTCCTCTGTATTGATGGAAGCAAAAAATACTGAAGCTCTACTGGCGTACTACTTACAGCAATTTGAAGCGCATTCCAACCGACAGGACAGAAGGAATGTGTGACAGGAGTAAGCAAAGCTTGGAGCTGGTAAGTAGGTACAAAGGGGAAGGTGGTGCTGTTTATTCTGACATATGCTGACAGTGTAGAAGTGCGAGTGGTTGGATCACAAACTGTATACCCATGCTTCTAGTCCCCCTTCCGACGTGGGTTTTAGAGCACCTGCAGCATCCCAACCTGCGAACAATCGCTTGCGGCTGGAACTGTAGTGAAGTAGCATCGCGAAGTTTTGGTGTAGGGCAGACAAGTTTAATTGCACCTCACTGTATGACAACAATATGAGACTACAACTTCATTCATCTAAAAAAACCAGAGCTCCGAAAAGAGGTGCACTAATATCAGCCCCATCAACTACATGTGAGAAATAACCGCAGTGTAAAACCGCGAAAGGAAGTAAAGAAAATTGCCAGCTGAAACATAAAAAACGAAAAAATCTTCGGACGATGTTCCAAGTAGAAAAGAATAGGTAATCCTAAACTCCGTCAAGTTCAACCTATATTGGAGCTCAAAAGCAGATCCATTCAGCTGCGTATATATAATAAAAACAACGCTACTGCAAAAGCAACGCAACTAAGCGGTTGTAAAGTAGCAGAACCATAGACTCTTCATCACACTCTTCATCACACACTTCATTCTTCGACGATCAGGGAAACCAATCACCCGATGTAAAACACGTACCCTTCCGTTATATCTCCACCAAAACGAAACATCGCTGTTGGCATGACTGTTGCATGAAGGGCCTACGTGAAAATCATCACCGGGGAGCATTCGAACAAACCACAACTTGCCAATCACAGGGTATCAGATGCACCGACAACATCCCGATTAAAGCCCACATCGCACATTATCTTCACTCGTCTTCTGACAATACACTCAAAGCCAAACAATTTCAGCGAGGACGGGCAATCAGTATCTCAGCAACGCGGGCTCAATACGGCACGAAGGTCAGAGGATGACGAACGACGATTCCGCGAGAACAGGCGGCTATAACATCAGACCCAAATAAGGCAATGGGCCAAAGACACACTTGAAAAGCCAATTGCCCCATTTTTCGGACAAAGGCAACCGGATCGACAGACAGACCTCGATCGGTCCCGGAGAGCACGGAAACCACACACCGTATCACAGGAAAGAACTCGGATTCACTGAACCGCGACCGAATCGGCCGAACCCCAGGCCGTTCTGTTCACGCTCAGCTCAACGAATCAGAGCACAGTTCGGGCAGACAGACACATGACGGAGTGACTGTGTGGTGACGGCTTGTAAGAAGCTACATGGTCAGGTCCGACCACAAAGCAGATCTGAGATGTGCGCAATTGTGCCGAGTCGTCTTCCACTAAGGGGGCACGCGGAAACATCGATCTATACATTTTTACACGCATATTAGCGTATTGTACCAAGCTTTTAACGTGGTTCATTTTCGAAATAGCTTGCGGTACTTTCAAGTTAGCGAGGCTGAGAACGCCGATTTGGCGTCCTTGACACTCTCATTGGTTATGGGACGTAAACCAATGGGACACCGGTTAGAAGCTGCCAGCATAAGAGACAGACAGTCCAATGAAAGTGGTCGAGCACCACCTTCTGTTCTGCCTTGATGCCCCCCTGGAGTAAACTTCGATGCCCCTCGAGTAAACCTCGATGATTGGTCTGCAACCTGAAACCGACCAATAGGCAAATTGTGATGCGTGTCAAAGGAGGAGATGCTAGCTACCACATTATCCAAAGCTTAAGACTTAACCAGTGTGGACAGACATACTAACCAGCACATGAAGCGGTCTATGGCGATCACTGGCGGCTACCTAATGGTGGCTTATTCAGCGGCCTAACCATGGTGGCGTAGACAGGCAACAATCTAACTGGTATTCCACAGTGCAGCATTGGCTGCTAGGCGGTTAGACAATTGTGTGCGAATGTCATTGCAACGATCCTGGGGGACATAGTTTCCACAGAAGTTAGTAGACCAACCTGAAGCTGAACAACGACAATTCTAAGGTTGCTTAATTCGATCACAGTTGATGACTCAACAAAAAATGATAGGATTGCAATTGTGGCGTTGACACGACGTCAGTGAGTGTTCGTTTGTCTCCATACCCATGGGCGAAATGTTAATCAGTTGTCGCTTCAGTGTCTCTATGTATGGCGTTATGTAAAGGTCATAGGAATCTATGAATCCTTAGGATAATTAGGTTTCACTTCCATATGGTCGCCCATGGTGACGTAGACAGAGAATAATCTCACTGGTATTCCGCACGTCGGCAATGGCTGCTAGGTAGTTATACAATTTTGTGCGATTGTTATTGCGACGATCATGGGGACATTGTTCCCATTGAAGTTAATAGACCAACCTGAAGCTGAACAACGGAAATTCTATGTTTGCTTACTTCTATCACAGTTGATGGCTCAACAAAATGTGAGAGGATTCCAAGTGTGGCGTTGACACGACGTTAATGAGTGTTCGTTTGTCTCCTAACCCATGGGAGAATTTGTTAGTCAGTTACCACTTCAGTGCCTACATGTATCGCGTTATGTAAAGGTCATAGGAACCTATGTATTCTTAGGATAATTAGACTTCACTTCCATATGATGGCCCATACGTGTTGAGACACTTTAACAAGTGGCTCTCCAAATGGAACCATTATAAGCACAGTCAATGCAGATGGAACCTCCCTATTACGTCAATGGACTGGCATGCTCTCCTCAAGGAATCGGCATTACTCAATAAAGTAACACTTAAAGGGGCCACGATGACTACGGTGTTTATACATGCCACATCGTCTTGCTAGAAAGAACGCAAGACTTATGCTTAGTGGCGACGCAGGCATGTTACTCTAGTACTTCAGGTGAGTACTTGGAACAGATAAACACTGTTGTCTCACCCACGGGCGTTCCTACGATGTGTTTGGAATCATTTACAATGGCAACCGCGCCCACTAAGCCTGCTATGGATCACTGTTTCAGCTAGTCTTAGAAGCATTCATGTATGCACGCCGTGACACAGGTTGTTAGCGACTTAGCAACTACTGGGAAACATTTTGTCATTGGGAAGTAGGTAATTCCCGAGACGTTGTTAAAGGAGGAAAATTTCTCCAAACTCTATGCTTACTATGCGTATGCAATGCTCGTAGGCACCTCATATCAGGGCCGTAGGGTCACTTGAGTTTTAAAGCTTATCAATCACTTGGAAGTGAAGGGTAAATATCATGTTGAAACGCAGGATTGACATGCATCTTACGACCTTAACATAACGGCAGGACCATGGGTCTTGTAGCGGTAACTGATTACCGAAGTGGCCCACAGGTGTGGGTCGTGTCACCGCCACACTAGGAACCCTCCTCTCTGGAACAATGGCTACAGATCCAATGATGATCTTACCTACACAGCGAACTTGATCTTAGTATACAATGCTCCGACTACATGAGCAATCGCACGTGAGGTGGTCGTTGTGCTTCGGAGATTTGCTTGAGGGACTCCACCCGGAGCCTTTGGCTCAAGAGCCTGACACACAAAGCAGTGGGGAGCAGATCCATCTCGGGAATGTGATTGCAGAGACAGATGTGGATCTGCTTGACGGACGTCACACGAAGCCTTTGAGGTACTGGAATGATTCATGTATGTTTTGAGGCCGTAATGGGATACGCACCTGCGACCACGTCCAGACGCAGGTGGGTTTTTGGCGGGTTTGCACCAATTTGACCAGGGGCTGCCTGGCTAGGTTTTACGGGAAGTGGGCCATCGACCACTTCCTAACCTCTGAAGAGGATGGACTAGGATACCGGTAGGGCGCCCACACCTGACAGGAGAACGACTCGGGTCCTCAGCCAAAGCCTCCGATTAAATGAACACCCGAAAGGCAGCGGGTCTAGCACATGGTCAGTTAGCTGACTCATGCGGATTGGTGTCCTGGATCTTAGCAGGGAGAAGGGCGAAACCCAACTTCCACCCAGCGGTCGCCACGTGGAGGCGTCCAGGACATGAGCCAATGGCGCAGCGGTAATAGCAGTGGGTATATCATTTTTCAGGATCTAGCCACAACCAGCCTCAGCGCACCGTACGCTCTTCCGCTCTCTCTCTCTCTCTATCTCTCTGTATATATATATATATATATATCCCTTAGCAGTGGAGGGCTTTGTTGTTTATTTCGCTACATATTTGTCCCAGATTTCTGGTTCTGGAGCTTCGCTGTACACTAGTCGTAACGCGTTGCCTACTGTTATCCATTTTCGAGTTCTGCTCCTGTCCAAGAAATGATCAACAAGTATCTCTGCAGCCTCTGCAACCAGCTGACTGAATTTGTTGAGGAACTCGAGCCGGGCGACTTCCGGAGGTTCTTCGGTAAAGAACGACTAAGTTGTAGCGCTGACGATCTAGGCTAATCAGTCGTAACTTGTGATGTTTCGCATAGTCTCATCCTTCTCCTTCCGATATTCTGCATAAAAGACAAAGTTGATACGGATGACTGCGTGATTACTGCGTAGCAGCGGGCAGTCTAAAGCCAACACATCAATCAGATGATCTTCGGTAGTAAGCACAAGATCTAGAATAGTTGGCCTGTTACCTGTCCTGAACCGAGTGCTCAAAGTGAAGTGATTGTAAAGAAGAACAGTGCTTGCGAGATCTTGCAGATGGGCTTTGCATTGTTCTCCGATTGTGGCAGGAGTTTATACACGCTGTACCTTGAAATCAACCAAGCATGTGATTGTATTTTTGCTGTAAACTGCATCTCAAAACAGCCTGTAGGTAGTAGTTGGTTTCGGGTATAGTTAGGGAGCGGAAAACCAAAACAAAACGGCAAGCGTCCCTGCATTTTAACTACAAGCGGTACCAGGGTCGTGGAGCTGCGAGTCTGAATCCGCCAAGGATTCGCACTGTGTCGCTTCGGTAATACTGAATTACCCCTCCTCCTTTTGTGAGCCTACCGTCCTGGATCAGGGACGTGCCCAGTAGCGAAACTTCAGCGTCCGTCATTCCTGTGTGCAACCACGTCTCGGTGATACCAATGACGTCATATGACCCAGAAGCTTGGCGATATTTCCATTCGGCCAGTTTATTACAAAGACCCTGAGCCTTGGTATAAATGCAGCTCAGTTTCTGGGTCTCAGTGAGTCCACAGAGGGGGAAAGCTGTCAAGTGTGGAGAATGCCGACCGGCGGGAGGTCGGCAGTTACTCGTTTTTTGAAGGGATAATGATACCTCGTCTGGAAGCTGATTCGGTCAAGGTGCGTCCCAATCTTTATTTATGCCTACGTCAGAGTCGAGTAAGGCAGCAGTCTAGTGGAGCTTCCGTATCATCGTTGATACGTCTGATGCTTCAGGTGCTTTGATATTTGAACTTTGCTGAGCTTCTGCAACCTTTAACCGAAGTTCAGAAGGAAGAATTTTCCGATTTCTCCGCCATCGATCCAAGACATCCATTGCTGTTTGCCCTGACTTAACTCCAAGTTGTAGGCTTCTAGGGCCGCATCCTCTATAATTTGGTGAAAGAGGTATCCTGGGGAGCGATAATGCCACAATATTATCCAAAGAAAGTGTTTCACGAATAAACTACCACTGTTCTAAGTCGTGCTTTACGGTCTCTTGAACACATTAGGAAGATGTTCTGGCACTCGATGTATGAAGATTGGGTTTGGGCGGTCCTGCTTGCTGTGTCCCACCTCGGTGTTTCTTTTTGATTGTCGCGCTGCTAGGGATGGTCGGCGGCATCCGGTTTCGGATTTGCCTGTTTGCTGATAGGGATATGAGGATAGATACGTATCTATAGGATCCATGTCTTAGGGCACTTGCACAGCGAAAAACCATTTCTACGTTGGTGGATGATTCTAGTGTTACTCGAATAAGTCTGGGTTCTCCATAGTGTGGCGAGTTCAGACGACGGGTAATTCGTGCTAGGTTGCTGGGTTTTGCTTTGACACTCGTCAGCACGCACAACGAGTTCCATTGGTCTTGCTCGTCCGAGAAGTTATCCCGCAATGTGACTGCGGTAGATGTGGGGACATTTGAGCATACAACAGTCCGGGCACTATTGTTGGATCCCATTTTCGTTAATCTACAAGGTAGAGTACTCGTCTGCCCCGACTTGCTGACAAGTGTTGCTTGTTTACTGTTTGTCCCTCTATTCGCGTTAACTGTGTTTACAACAGAAGAGGCCGCATCGGCGGTCTCCCGGCTGACCTTTGCAGCAATCTACGCATATATATAACTGATGTTCCGGGGCTTTGTGTAGACACAAAACATTTGAGCTACGGGTATCGACGAGGGTTGGTGTTCGGCTGCTTCATCCTTGTTAATGCCAAATGGCAGGTGTAGTGGAATTTGCTTAACCTGACGCTTCGAGTGGTGCTTGATTGTCGTTGACATAAGTACCGTTTGACTCTAGTAGATACGGTCAGCTTTCGGCCGACGTTCTACCAAAGTTGGAGAACACAACGGAGATGGGGTTGTCGCTGACTGCGGTTTAGGGGAAGCAGGTTCTGCAGCATATATATATATATACATTTGCAAAAGTCTGTTAACAGACATAATGCCATCAGAAACCATGGGATTCAAACGAAGGTACAGAAACAGTAAAATAAAACACAACACAACGATGTCCATGGTTTCCTCAGAGGGCGAGATACTACCCGGTTGCCCAAGCCGAAGTAGGGTGTTGACTTAGGGGACACCACCCCGAGCCTTTGGCTTAATAGCCTGCCCGCAAGGCAGCGGAGCGAATTCAGGGAATCGCGCCCATTGGGAGCCGGTGACTGATTGCTCAGTTCATACGCCTTTCGTTTGTTCCTTTGTCAAACAGGGGCCCAATGCTCCCTAGAAGTACAGCATAAGATTGCTGGAATACAATGCTTCGCCAGGATGAAGCAAGGGGCAGTGACTTTATTTAGTGGCGAGTCACGTCCGCCACGTCACAGTGTTGTTAAACGGACATATGTGGCTTTTTATAGGGAGAACGCTTGCCAGGCGAAAACCCACCACGTCCTGGGACACTGCCGCCGAACCATTTGCTGGAACGGGAAAATCCCGAACCACCCAGCTGGCACCACGAGGAGGTTGTTCGGCAAGCCAGCCAGGAGGTTGTTCGGCAAGCCAGCATACGGTTGCTTAAAAGCCTCTACGCTTCCCTGATGTATGCTCGCTTTCATTGAAGTAATCTTATCGTTCATTCGCTGCTCGGCTTCTGCGGTTAACCAGTCGCACTTCTGAACTAGGATAAACAAGCACTTAAGGAGTGGAATGGTCGAGCATGCAGTACAGAACCAAAGTGCATATTGGGGGCTGTTTCGCTCTCGTACCTGTTGTTGGGACACGTTTGCACATTTCGGATGATACCACTCCAAACAGTTCGAGCAAGCCAGACCGGTGTTAAATGCGCGATGATATTCTCCTAACCCGGCAATGCCTTTCGCTTGGAGCCTTTTCGGATTTGCATTCTGCCATTCGCGGTGGTGTCGTTAACTTTCCCAGTGGGTTGGTTGGCATTCTGTACTTTTCCAGCTTTGAGAGCGGCGCACCTCGGTCAGGCGGGGGTTGTGGTTGCATGGTCAAATGAGTGGTCGGCGTAGTCGCGCGGTCCGTGTGATGGGATACGCAGGCGCACTAGCTGAAAAGGTCACAACGAATGACGTGTGACTGGTATCTGATAATTGAATCTGAACACAGCGCTGAACCCAGATTGAGAGCACGTATGTTTTCACAATTGCGTTGGGAAACGTCAGATTGGAATAAGCTTATGCATTTCAGACTGCCTCGAGGATTTTGTATCGAATGGCGTTACAAAGAGAGGCAATCGGCTCAATGTGATTGAGTTATCTGCTTGCGCTTTGTAACGGATGCCAGTGAAAACGGTTAGTGATGGCACAGACTCTAATCGTAGAAGATATTTCCATGTATGATGGACCACTGTAGGACTGGTAAATCCGGTTCGAATGAGCGTACAGTGACAACGCTGTCAGAAGATGGAGAGAGGGTAGAGAGGAATAAGCCAAATGACACAGGAACACGCACGTCACGCGCGTGTGTGGATGACCTTGTAGAAGGGCCCTCAATGCCCGATCAAGAAAGCGATAACTCGGATTGGTTAAACTGCCTTACAAATTGTTCGGCCCAAATCCTAAAGGGTTTTGACAGGCTGTGGATTGGCTGTCCAATCTCGTCGCTGATGGTTTCGCTAACACCAGGTCTCTTGTTGCCGGTTTCCCGTATCAGACGGAATAACTCACGGTGATTACCAACGGCAGCGGCTGTTTCCATTTCCGATGCACGGTGAAACCATTACTCTTCACGGTCTCTCTTTAGACTAACACGCAATTTTGTCCTGAGGATATTTCCGAGTGTCATTTTATTCGCTTCCAGCCGGAATACGTCGGCGAGGATTCAAAAAGTTCCAGAGACTGTGTAGATACCCAATGTCCAGCTTAGCGATTTGATTTGCCGCAAGAAGATATGCATGCTTATAGTGATGTTTGGCAAATAAGCAAACAGTGATCTTCGAGGGTGTTCAGTGGGCGCTTACTCAGCCCGTATGCTAGTGTACTTTGATCCACATTCAGAACAACTGGCTTCGCCAGCTGTGTGCTGTTACTGCACTCACAGCGATGTTGCGGACGTCCGCCGAAACGCACCCGAATGTCAGCACACACAAGCGCATGATCGGAGCCTACGGTCATGCACCGAGTGGAGCGACAGTTTTGGACACAGCCACTTCAGCGGTAACTGATCACGATATGGTCGAGGTCCGAGGCTGGTGGGCGCGGGTGCAGGTGCTGTGTTGAAGTTAATGCTCGCGAGAAGGAGTCGAGTATCTTCACACAGGTGTAGCAACCGCTCACCGTTATCATTGCGGATGCCGACACCATGTTTGCTGCCCAGATGACGCACATCAGAGACAATTTTCCGACTTGGGCTTTTAGATCACCAACCAGCACCAGTCTCCGTACTCTTTCTGTAACGGAGGTGGGCGTTCATTTCGTGATAAAATCCACCTTTCATCTTTCAGTGCTACCTTTAGTGGGCGCGTAGGTCGCAATGACAAACAGGAACCGTTCGTCCCGGCGCGACTTTGAAGCCTGGAACGAGCAAACCAATCCAACGCGCACACTCGGCCTTTGACTGGAATCTAATCGATTAGGTCAGCTTCAGCATGTGGGCTCAAAAAATGCCTACATCGGCTTGACCGGCATTTGAAACTGCATCTCCAGACTGGTGCAATGAGAATGTGTCGCAGTGTAAACACGGAGCTCAGATCTTGCAGTCGTGTTTCCGAGAAGCAGCAAATATCGATCGAAGACGTCTCGAATGTTCGGATAAGTGATACCTCTTTGCCAATCTGCAGCAATGTGTTCACTTTGAGGCATGTCGCTCCTAGCGAGGATCGAGGACTCCAAATGGATACGGATGAACTGACGTTGTCCGCTTAGTTGAACATGGACTTGTCGACTGAATTGGAGCGACGCCCTGCGATTGTGCGTGAATACTGAATACTGAGTATAGCGAACAATAAGATAAAAATCTGTGTCGCTCCATCGTAGGTGGATCGGGACATGCGAGGAATCACGTCGCTGATGCCTGCATGGTGGAAACATATTTCAGCCGCATTACATCTTATCCCGGTGCCATACGCACCTTATACCTGTAGCCCGAAAAGTGGGAATCAAGGCATCTCTTAAATTCCGACAGCGATTACGCCTCGACTAGCGTCTCTGGCAGTTCGTTCCAGTATTTCACCACTCGATGCTCTAAACATAGAGGGTGAGCGATGCGCTTGAAATCCGGTACCACTAGTTTGTACGGGTGTCCGCGTGTGATGCTTGGTGCGCGAACGTGAAGCTGCGGCCACAACATAGGGAAGTGGCCCAGGTGCAGTATGCGGTGCGTTATAAGAAGATCAACTCGAAGCCAACGATATGACAGGGTTTAAAGCCCTAGTCTCCTGCATCTTTTTTCAAACGACATACTCCGTAAACTGGGAATGAGTCGGGTAGCTACATGCTGGACCCGTTCCAGTCTCTGTACCTCACCTATTGTGATCGAGCAATATGCTGGTGAGCCACACTCAAGCACCGGTCTTGTTGTGGAAGAGAACAGGCGGGTGGCAGTCTCGTCAGACCTAGTGCAGAGGCTGCGTCTGTGCCCAAAGCAGGTGTAGTCCGTCTGCGTACAGTCTGACCGTGTTGTCGACAGACTTCAGATCACAGCGTGAGAGTATGCCTAGATCCTTTACGGAACTGTTGGGATGCAGCGGATTGCCGGCCAGGGTGTACGCACACCCATTACTACCCCTCCCCAGGCTCATAAACAAGGATTTGGTCGGATTGACTGGTAGGTCAGCTTCTGTAGACCACCGGGACAGACGGTCGACGTTCTGCTGAAGGACGTCACAGTCGCCGGGCGAATTAATAATTCTCCTAATCTTCCGGTCATCCGCAAATAACACGCAGGGCGACCAAAGAAGATGAGGTACTTCCTTGATGTGCATCAGGAATAAAATGGGCCCCCGGCAATGTGCCTTGGGGTACGCCGCTAGTGGACGGGTACCATTCCGTTAGAGGGTCATCCACCTGAACCCGCCATCTTCTCCCAATAAGGAAGTCACTGATCCACTGGTGCAGTGCACCACCAACACCACACATCCTCAACTTGTGGAGCAGGACCTTATGGTTCACTTTATCGAAAACTTTACTGAAATCAATGTAGATAACATCCACTGACTTCCCCCGATGCAACGCTTTCAACCATTTCTGCCGCGTCAACAGCAACTTAATGATACACGAGCAGCCCTTCCTGAAGCCGTGCCGTTCCGGCGTTAGGAGATCTTTCGATTCCATCAGCTGTAGAAGACCCTTTTTCACAATATTCTCGAGCACTTTCGCCAAAACAGAGGTGAGACAAATCGGCCGGTATTTGTCCACGTTGCGTGGGTCATCACCTTTTGGAATCGGCTTCACTACCGAGCGTTCCCAGTCGCTCGGCAATGCACTCTCGGACAGCGGTCTGGTGAACAGATCCGTCATGTCAGGCGAGATGATGGCCGATAAGGACTACAAAATTAGCAGGTGAAGTCCATCGGGTCCGGCAGGTTTTGTGCCATGAAGACTGGCGAGTAAACTGCGGATACCTTCTACACCGCAATCAAGGTCCTCGAGTTCAGTAGGGGCTGCCCACGTCGAGCTCAGCGTAGTTGCATGCCCACTTGTATACACGGAAGCAAAGTGCTCCGCCAATGCGGACGCACGTTCAGTGCTGGAGGTCAGAGGCTGTCCGTCAGTACCCTCTAACAAACGTAGTTCATTTGTTTGACTCAGGCGCCGCTTTACGTAAGCAAGAATCTCCTTGGGGGTCGGCTTCGCTGAGGTTGCAAGCTCCTCTTCGAACTGCCGACGCTTTCGCGCTTTTGCGCTGTTGCATAGATTCCGCTGCCTTCTGTACGCCTCATGGTCATCGGCAGAGTCATGCAAGAGGAATTTATTCCACAATTCGCGTCGCCGTCGAGTCAATTGATTATACTCTCTGTTAAACCAATGTAGCTTCACTGGTCCAGCTTTCCGATACTTGAGGGGTACGAAAAGAGCGCATAACGATTGCACATCTCTTTTATAAAAGACCAACAGGCTCCAACAGATGAATCCTGCGGCAGCGACCAATCTACTTCACTAGCGGTTTGATTTATACTATTGAAGTCGGTCTTCCAATAATTGTAGGACGGCTCCGGCAGACGCGAGCAGGACAGCGGCAGCTCTAGACTGGCTAACACCATCGAGTGGTCACTAGCTGCCAGAGGCTCCAGGACCTGAATTTCATGTACACGTTGCTCGCAACTCGTTAGTAGTAGGTCAAGGGACGATGGAGCGGAATGCGGTGTAACGCGCGTCGGTTTGCATACATGTGCTGCCTCCGTTTCAAATACTATCTCCGCAAACTGCGTCTCGACTTCACAGTGCCCGGGGAGAAGTCGAACCACAGGCCATCGTATTCGAGGGAAGTGAAAATCACCCATAAGCAGGAAGCGGAGCCTGCTCATGTAGTTTCTGGCATGCGGCAACCAATTCAGGCATCGACTTCGCAGGCTGCGATAAGCAGCTCCCACGAACAGTTCATCCTGTCTCAGGCGGATCGAGCACCATAACTGTTCGCACAGGCCATCTTCGCTACGCTAGGTGTGTACCAGTCTCCTGCACAGCGAGAACCGAATGTATAACAGCACGCCGCCTCGATCGTTCCGTCATCTGTCGCACCCCAGGAAAAGGCGCACTGGTTGGATGTCTCGAACACACACATACAGATGTCGATACTGTCGATTTAGTTAAGGACCCGACAAAGCATGATCTCGCGAGATGCTTGCCTACCCAAATTAAGCTGTAGCGTGATAAGACAGAAGTCCATCCCTGTGTTATTTGACTTGGATCAGCGGTGGAGATCTTAGTGAATACCAGTCCTGCAGTGTGGGTGCGCGGTTCAGCTGTGAGCCTTGCCCTCACCAGTTTTATTCCCCCCTCATAAGATCGTTTTGTGGCAATATTGTCGTCCTCATCCTCCAGCCAGTGACCAGCAGTCGTAATGTCGCGATATCTGTATTCTTCCATACCACTGCGCGCACTGAACATTTGAAAAAGTTATTCTATTCCCCCATACAAATGGTGTAACAATTTCAGGGCCATATAAAAGAAATGTCATTACGAAAGAATCATTTTTGTCGGCGCACCTTGCTAACGAAAAAGCACACTTGTATTGAATCACATTGCTGCTTGGTGAGATGCCTGGAAGAGCATTATATAGTGGTAGCTGTGTGGCTGATGTGCCTCGCAGCCAAAGCGTATTGAGAGGTCGCACTAACTCTGGAGCCCGCACACTGAGCTGTTCCGTTTCCAGAACATTTAGTGACCTTATGTTTGGGCTTGTCAAACGTAAACACTGTGGCACAATACGAAATTGGTGACATGTGAGCCAGAGCGGTTGGTTGGTACTGCCTATCTCGGAATTGAGTCCGATGTGTCCAAAGTGCAAGCGAGCGCGGAATTCCGTGGCCAACTTCGCAGACTAGTGGAACGCTACCACTATCACAGCGGAGCACTTATTTGTTTCCACACACTAAGTTGTGTTATCTTAGTTATAAGCATAGTAAACCATTTCAAAGTTAGTAAACTCCTAATATAAACTCCTATATAAAGGAAACTGTGCTATTTTTGCCCAAATTTTTATTTTAATTCTAGCACTGTGGACTGGCGGAACGTTACCGCAAAAAGTCCTCACTACCTCTGTCCTTTCCACCTCTTGGTTGGGTTGGTTGGCGTGCCTGTTGACGCTGTTATGCATGAGTTGCGTTGATCAGGAGTTGTAAAGGCCAGAAGCGAGCTGTTACGCGGGAGCTGCTGTCTGCAGTACCAGCCTGTTAGTTTTTGGTGAACACAGTATTCATCAAATGACTCCCACGCTCCAAATAACCTGCACTGTTTTCGGTAATTTCACTTTTTCCTAGACCCTTCTGATAACTACACTAGCCTCATGGACATTACATCAAGCATCCCCCGGCGCACATGCACAGTGTTAACATCGGGAGGTAGGTTACTTATGAGTGTGATGGTCGTTGGCAGACCAGATAAGGGAACACTAAACGTTTAACAGCGGGCCGGATAACTGCCAAGATGACCAGCGTGGGCTGCTGGTAACTGCACATTAATTTTAACTTAGAAAGCAAGTTCTGCTACAAAGAAAAGGAACAACGACTTCGGCTTCCAATTTTAGCATAAGCTAGAATGCAACGAAAGGGAGTTAAAAATTAAGATAATGCATAACACTTAAAATATAAATTGTATGAAAGAAAATTAAGAGACGACCAAAAGTCATTGTTGGAACTATGGCTCATCGCGTGTGCATAAAATGTTCACAGCAAACTTTGACAATTGAATATATCACATTAGGTTTCCAACGATATATATATATATATATATATATATATATATATATATATATATATATCTTTGGAAACCTAATGTGGAAGTGCGGAAGCAGCAAGCACCGATGGGTTGTACTCCATCGATATCGAGCGCATGGTGCTGTAGCACATTCGGTCGCGAGTGCCTGAGTCAGGCAGGCCTAGTGAGCCAAGAGTGAGGCCACTCGGGACCACTACCGAAGCGACGACGGGTCCTGCAGAGAACGTAGGCCGAACCGGTGCAGCGTTTGTAGGTACGCTGCATTCGATTTACTAACCGCGTGCTTGCATGCTAAGTCTATTTAATTTAGGTGGTGGGTTTGCAGGTTTGTCCTAATGCTTTCCTTCCTCATATAAATGCCTACCTATACTCTTCTATAAACTTGCACAAGACGCTTAAGCTAATTGTATTTAATTTCGATAACATTTTCGCGTTTGTGGCATTTGCTTGAAGTATGTTTTCTGGTCTCGTGAACTTATCGCGGATTCGTTCGTAATAAATTTTTCATACGCTTAATTAGTGAATAACTATGTCTCCGTATCTGTATGCACTATTCGATTTATTTGATTTCATCTTATCGCTTCAATTGATTGGCTGTTGCTTGATATCCCCGGTGTGGCAGCGATTGATGTGTATCTTAACAAGGTGCCTACCTGTCTATTACCCACTGTCTCGTCCATATTAGATCTAGGAGGCAGTTGGCCGTTGCTGGAGGTGACGGTGTGCACAGTCCTCGTTGCCAAGTTAGGATCAAAGAGTGGTTCCATGCACTCAGTGTGGAGCTTCCACTGAACAATCCCAGTCGTTGCAGCCTCTCCTGGTAGGAAAGATTGTGCATTCCGATTACGTTCTTAGATGCCCGGCGTTGTGGCTGCTCCAGTGCATTAAGGTCGTGTTTCAGCCATGGATGCCAGGCTTGAATTGCATATTCGACATGGGGGGGGAACATACGCACTGAGCATTTGTCGAAATATGGAGCTGTTTATTTGTCCAAACGGCCGCCTCAACAGCCCGACGTGTTGGTTCCCGGTCTTCGAGGCCTTTTCGGATTGCCTAAAGCAACTCAAGTCATCTTGAACTAGGACACCCAAGTCACATTCGAGAGTTGGTTGTTGTATTATATTCGTTCCGAGTCGGTATGAGTAGCTGCTCTGATGTCGGATGGAAAGCACCTTGCATTTACTGACGTTGAAATGCAATAAGTTTTGGGTCGACCATTGATACGCTGTATCTAAATCACTCTGAAGCACATGTTGGTCGGCGTTCGCCTGGATCCTGCGCCAGATCTTGATACAGTCGGCAAACATTAGAAAGTTTGAAGCGATTCTCTGTGCAAGGTCATTAATAAACACCAAAAGCAAACGTGGACCTAGAACTGAGCCTTGCGGCACACCACACTCGACTTGTATGTGGTCCGATAAAGAGCTCCGAACTCTGACCACTAATTGCCATTAATGTAGAAAATTGGCAATCCAGCTTAAAAGAGGGTCTCCGATCCCGTAATGCTGCAGCTTGGATAGTAGTATCCGATGGTCTAGACGATCGAAGACCTGCGAAAAATCCAGCTAGATCACATTAGCACCCTCTCCAGCGTCAGCTGGCTCGGTCCAACTATTGCGTGCAATGAGTAAATTAGTTGTACATGACCGCTGTCGACGGAAACCGTGCTGTTCAGGGGTGATGAGGTTGCAGTTTTCCAGATAGCACACCAGTGCATCGGCAACTATGGATTCTATGATCTTGGAGAGTGTAGAAAGAAGGCTTACTGGGCGGTAGTTGGAGGGATCAGTTCTGCTTCAACCTTTGTGATTCGGGCTTATTATTCCAAGCTTCCACATGGCGGGAACTTGGTTCTGGTCTAAGCAGCGCTGGAAAATTGAGCTAAAGGTCCTGCCAGTTGGCTTGCTGCTGCTCACGATGCCTCTGGGCGAATGGAGTCAACACCCGGCGAGCTGTGTTTGCGTAGAGAAGTCAGCTTTTGCAATACAGCCTCTGCGTTAAAATTAATGTGGGTTAGTCCTGGCGAGCAGAATACAAAGCTTGGTAGATCGCTTAGTGGCAAGACCCTCTGAAACATGGGAGCATATTGCATCTGCAGCGCGTTTGCTGCTTCCACAGCCGTTGTTGTTGGGCCATCAGCCGTCTTGAGTGGAGTAAATCCTTGCCTCACCTTTCGTAGGCTATTAACGTGCTTGTACAGCAGTTTGTGGTTAGCACTGAAGGTTTTTGCGATGTTCTGCTGATAGGCCGCTTTGTCCTCTTAACAGTTGAGTGTAGTGGTTACCTTGGGCTACGTAGTTGTCCCAAGTTTTTGGTGCTGGAGCTTCTCTGTTCACTCGCCATGCTGTGTTGCGTACTGTCATCCATTTTCGAGTTCTGCTCCTAACGAAAGAAACTGATTGGCACTTATTGCAAGCTTTTATCTCTGAAGCCTCTGCAATCAGCTGACTGAATTTGTTGACGAACTCGAGCCAGGCGACTTCCGGGGGTTCTTCTTCGAGGAAAGACCAAGTTGTGGCACTGACGAGCTGGGCGAATCGGTCGTACCTTGTGATGGTTCGCATAGTCGCATCGTTATCATTCGGATATTCTGCATAGCAGACGAAGTTAAAACTGATGACTGCGTGATCACTGCGACCCAACGGGAAGTCTAAAACCAACGCATCAATCATATGCTCCTCCTTGGTAAGCACAAGATCTAGCACAGATGGCCTGTTACCAGTTCTGAACCGAGTGGGCAAAGTGATGTGGTTGTAAAGAGGAACAGTAGTTACTAGATCTTGTAGATCGGTTTTGAATTGTTCTCCGATCGTGGCAGAAGTTTCTAAACAGTGTAGGTTGAAATCACTCATGCTAATAATGTGAGTGTACTTTGGTTGTAAACTGCACCTTAAGCAGCCGCTAGGTGGTAGTCGGTTTCGGGTGTTGAGTTAGGAGCGCGGTACACCAAGATAATAAGGCAAACGTCCCTGCCTTTCAACTGCAACCGGTACCAAAGAGAGTCGGGGAACTGTGAGTCTGAATCCTCCACGGCTTCGCACTGTAAGTCGTTTCAGTAATACAGGATTACCCCTCCTCCTTTTGTGAGCCTGTCGTTCCGGATCAGCGACATGCCGGGTAGCGAAATTTCAGCGTCCGTCATTCCCGTGTGCAACCATGTCTCGGTGATGCCAGTGACATCATACGAGCCGGAAGCTTGGCGATCTTTCAGTTCAGCTAGTTTGTTAGTAAGACCCTGAGCATTCGTATACAAGCAGGCCAGTTTCTCGGTCTCTAGGAGCCCACGGAGGGGTGAAGCTGTCAAGTGTGGGAGAATGCCGACCGATGGGAGGTCGGCAGTTACTCGTTCTTTTTTGATGGGTCAATGATACCTCGTTTGCAACTTGATTCGGCCCAGGTGCGTCCCAACCTTCGTTTAGACCTACCTCAGAGTCAATTAAAGCAATGGGGCAGCCGTGGTGTGTACGGGGTGATAACGACGGGTCTGCTTAATCGTTCCGCAATTTGTTCATTGATTCCTCAGGGCAGAAAAGATAGTGCGGAACAAGGTTGTGTTATAGATAAAAATGTGGTAGAGATGGGTTGACTTCGAATCAGAGAATTGTGTCAGTTGCTATATGGCGCTCTGCCCTTCCTTATACAACGTGGCTATACTTAAGCCTATGTTTAGCATATCCTTCACTTTACTTACTGTCAATTCCCTGTTAACTACAGTACGAAAAACACTGAGCCACACGTTCTCAGATTCTGAGGTAGTTTGTTCCACATCACTGCATAGCGGTTAAGAAAGCAATTTGATCTTAAGCTAATTCGTGCCTTTTCGATTTATAACGTGCTGTCTCTATTCCTTATCTTGTACCTGAGGGAAGGTTGTAGTACAACCTCACTGTCCGAGGTATAGACGCGTTGATGGATTGTATCAAACCTGAATTTAGGTTAGGTTTTAATCTTAACCAGAGATTTTTATGTTCATCTCACAGCAACTGTCATCGTAGGTAAAAGCACCAGGGTCTCATTAGCAAATGGAACATTCTCAGTGATTCATCAAGAATATCAGTCTGAGGTAAACAATTGTTTTCAATGACTCGTCTACGGGCTGGTACAATCATATAAGGTTAAATTACAAAGGGATGGATAGTGATTGGTTGGGAGGTTTGGTCTGAACTGACTCGGTCAATGGTTAGACAGCGAATAGTTCGCCACTGTCTCATGCACACAGATCGATTGAGGGTTACGTAATCGCAATGCCTGAGCCGATGTCAGAGTGACGGCTAGGCTGATGGCTGTTCGGTCAGGGCTGGTGTAGAGATTGAACAAACTTTTTCTGCGAGCACAGCGGGGTTTGGAATATGCGGATCGCAATGGCCTCTGCAGTGGCGAGCATCCTTAACCGCGTACCTTTCGATTTGCTCATTGGAACCTGACAAATCACAATAAAGACACTCGGAAGGTTAATCTGGTGACCTGATTCGAAGAGATGAGACAAAATACCTCTTGTAAGCACTCCGGTGCCCTCGTTCAACAATCATTTAGGGATATGTTCCTTAATGCGACGTGACAGTTGACGAGCCGTCCGACCAATGTATGTTGCCCCACAAGTGCACTCACATCTGTAGATAACGTAAAGTAGCGCTGTACATTTGCTATATATGTTCTATCACTTTTTCTCAGATTGGAGTATATTAATGAACAGTATTCGGATATGCGACGAATACGGGTTTTATACAGGTAGATTTTGGATTCATTTAAAATAAAGGATTTTAGTATTAGCCCTCTTAGTTCACGTGCTTTTGCAACCGTTTACTGTCCCTGTTCGGCGAAGTTTAAGGAGCTCGAGTAGTGCATCCCAAGGTCATGAATTGTGAGACAGATAGACAGGTATTCGCCTGCTAGCGTCAAATAATTTGGTACAAAAGTGCACCGACAACCTACACAGCCACACTTCTCGCATGCGAGGTCTATTTACCACTTGCTGCGCCAAGTTTCCAAATCGTGCAGATCCGCTTGTATGTCGGTTAGTGCTTTAGTAAAATTGTCCAAATCGAACTCATAGACAATTTTAATGTCATCTGCAAAACATATGGTTTGCCGTGTTTAGTGACATCGAAGACGTCGTAAATGTACATCAAAAACAGAAGAGGCCCTAGAACACTTCCTTGGATCAAGCCACTTGTGACTTTTCTACTCGTGGAAGTATTGTTGAGTATTTCAACTGCATGATGCCGACCAGAAAGGTACGATGCTATCCAAGAATCTAAATTGACAGATATACCAAAGGAATGTACTTTTGAAAAGCAGGGTAAGAAGACGAAAACTGGTAGATGCATGCATTTCGTGTTGTCTCCTCAGTACCATTAACAATAACCGGTATGCAACTATATACTTAAATATGTGTGTGTGACCGAATAAGCATAAGGTGAAAAATGAATGACGGAAGTTCCACACCTATGTCCACTTTTGATAGAAGCTTTCCATTTGGTACCCGATCGAACTTTCTATGCATATCAAGAAAATGATGATCCGACGCTTACCACGGTCAATGGAACGAGTAACGAAGTTTAGAAATGGTACTTGACAAGTAATACATGACCGTGTTCTCAGAAATCCGTGCTGGGTAGTATTGATCAAATTCCGGGGCGATAGGAATTCCACAATTTTGGCTTTTATTGCCCATTTTATTGTTCCACACAGAATAGCATGGCTGAGGGACCGATAGCTCGTCTGTAATTGAAGCGAGCCACTTTTATATCGTGGTGAAAGCAACGCATATTTCCACACCTCTAGAACTATCCCAGACTTTATGGATAACGGAAAAATATTTTGCAGAAGTATTGGGATATCAGGGCCGCCGAATTTGAGCATAGCAGACGGTATTCCATACGGGCCAGGATAAAAGTTCGTTCGCATTGAGTAGGTCAGAGTTCTTATGTCCGATTGCGCAAATGCAACAGCACAGATGTAATCTGTAGTTTTTGTGGGGATGTTTACCACAGGTACTATACACGTCTCAGTGAAAAACGATGAGGTGTGCATTGAATACCTCACACATCTGAGCCGGGTTTGCAGAAAGGCTGTTGTTGTTTAGTATAATGGTAGGTGGTATATCATGCTTGAGGTTGCTCCTGAGCTAGATTAGTTTAGTCATTTCCTTTGGTTTATTGTAGGAGGCTAAGGCATTGGTCTCATCTCTGAGAAGTTTTAAGGACCGATTTGTTTCTAGGAACGAGATTGATTGATTTTGCTAAATTAATAGACCAAATTGTTAATCATTTTAAGTCCATATCGTGGCTTCTTCAGCTTTCGATTTATATGCGACGAGATACTGGTCTGATTCGTTTTGAGGGAAGTATGCCTGTGACGCATCGGGAAGAAGATATCTAGACACGGGATTACATTTCGGTATAACAAGTCAGCTGTATGTTGAGGTTCAGGGGAGAGAAAATGTTATCCCACTCTAGAGATCGCAAGTTGATTGCAGTCTTTCCAGTTAGTCATGTGATAGTCACGAAAACTCATTATCTTTT
This sequence comes from Dicrocoelium dendriticum, assembly GCA_944474145.2. Classification (NCBI taxonomy): domain Eukaryota; kingdom Metazoa; phylum Platyhelminthes; class Trematoda; order Plagiorchiida; family Dicrocoeliidae; genus Dicrocoelium; species Dicrocoelium dendriticum. The sequence goes on along the minus strand of OX104067.1, from coordinate 55,413,114 downwards.
TGAATGCATCATGGTTGTAGGCGACTCCTTCGAAGCTGATCTCAGCTATCTTGTGGTCACTCCCAGGAAGATTGGGGAGAATGCGTTTGCTCCTAAGACTTATGATCTTTGTAAAGATTAGGTCTAGCAAGTGTTCACCTCTTGTTGGTGATGCAATTTGTTGAATCCAATCAAAGGTATGGATTGCTGAAACAAAATGCAGATATTTTAATGGGGACGGTGGTGGATACCAGGGGATCTCAGAAGTATTCAAGTCTCCACTAATAATTTTCTGTTGCTGGTTGCTCAGAGGCATATGAGAAGACTTCTACGAGGCGAACGATATCCGAGTTACGACAGTGTGGTGGGTTGTACACCAAACCATTAAAGATGGTTTTGCACTATACATCATCAAGGCCATCTGGAGGTGGGTCACACACTAAAGTTACATTGTGCTTATTGTCCACATATATGCGGCAACCGCCAGCACGGCGGGATATACGACTACTAGTAAAGCTGCGGATGTTCGGGATGTAAAAGTTGGTATCAGAAATATGTTGGTTTTCCCAAGCCTTTTTGACAAGTACAATGTCAGGACACAAGTACCCGCACACACAGGACACAAGTACCCCTATTGACATGGACTGTTTCCATTGATTTGATCGATTTGTGTGAGTCTCACAGCTTTGTACAGCTAGTATGCCAAACCTTACTGCGGCACGTTTTTATTGGTGGAAGTAGGCCCGTACCACCATTGGCTCATGTGGATTCTGACCATAAGCCCTGGATCTCACTGTGATTCCATTGTTTCCGCCGCAAGCTTAACTTACGGGTCGCTCGTGGATCTGAGCGCGAGTTGTTAGCATATTTTTGAGTTTGAAAATCGTTAAGTATGTTCATTGTGATACGATGCATTTGTACAAATAGCACCGTTATCTCAGGTCCGGACTTGGGTTTTGTTGAATATTCCGGTGGGATGCGCATGGCTTTAACTTCCAAACGCTTTGTCACGTTACAGAGAGTACCCAGCAATACGACTGGTTTTGCGGGCACAGTGCGTTAGCTGAATGGTGCGTTGACCAGGAACCGTGCAACAAATGTCACGTGGAACTTTGAGGCTTAGCCATCGCTTCCAAGGGATTAGTAACAGTTTTTACAGTGGCGAAAGTGGAGCTTTCAAATAATGACGGACGATTAGGCCGACTTGAAACTTATACTACAGCAGAAACTCAAGTTGATATCCGCGCTAACCGACAAACTTTCTAGTTCTTCCCTTCAGGCAGGTCCGATTAGCAATTCTGAATAAGTGGACCATGTCCTTAGTGTCGTCAGCGAATTCCTGTACGACGGCAAGGCTAGAGTAACGTTCGATTCTTAGTGTAAGCGGTACGAGGACCTATTCACCATTGACGTGGCCTGCTAGCATGACGTGTGATAAGTCCGCCTGCTTTCGCCCAAAGTGCGTACGGTTGAGCATCAACGCTATACCAATTTCTGCTCATCAAAAACCTATGCGATCTTACTTTCAGCGAGACGGTCGGTACTATGAGATCCAACGACCCAAGAACGCCCGGATAACAATCTCGGCTGTGAAGTAAATTATGGGAATGGCTTCCGACTATCTGGAGAAACGGACGACACATGTAAACATACAGGGAATCTGAGTGACGGAGGTATATTACCTAGCAGGTCTAAGTGTACTTGCGATAATCGAGAGTCTGGGGCGAAAAATGAACCCAGAGGACTACGAGCATGCCAATGTACTTTGCAGCACTGACAGTAAAGACAAGCGCGAGCCCAGGTATGAACATCTTCGTTCACGCGCTGCCAAGCGAAAAGTACAGTGATCAATTTCAAAGGTGCACGGATATCGGAATGTGATAGGGAGTGGAGTGCGTCGAAGAGAGTGCGTCTAGATGAGACGGACACGAGAGGTCTTGGATAACCTCTGGAAGTGTCACGGAAGATGGCTCCGTCCCTGGTTGAGAGAAGAGCGATTGCACACGAACTGAAGTAAACTGCAGGGTGTGCCGGAGGTCTTCATCTTGAGCCTTGAGGTTGACTGTAGGCAAAGACTGAAGCGTGTGGGTAACGTGTGAGAGGGCGTCGGCGGCGGAGTTGTCGACACTTGACACGTGACATTTGTCGGCAGTGAACTGCGCGACAAAGTTTAGGTGTATAGTTTTTGTTGTGAGTCTTTGTCTGAGGCTGAATTAAAGTCAAAGATGAAGGGCTTGTGGTCAGTGTAGACCATGAAAGCATGACCTTCTAATGTGCGAAGAAAGTGTTGAATGGCTAGGTACGTGGCTAGCAGTTCCATGCCAACCGTACTATATCGGGATTCCATTGGCTTCAGGGGTTTGAGAAGAAATAGAGAGCTTGCCATTACCCACCAACCTGTGGTTGTAGGACAGCTCCTATCGCGAAGTCTAGCGCAAAAGTCTTGATAGGGAAGTGTAGATGCTTCGGAATGGTCGCGAAGAGCTATGCCAGAGATGGCATCCTGGAGATTGTAAAGGTTGTCTGTGTTGTGTCCGGGAAAGTAAACTTAGTTCATTTCCCCTGAGGAGGTCAGTCAAGGGCAGCATGAGCTGGGCATATCGAGGACTGAAACGTCCATAGTAGTTGACTAGACCACAAAATCGACGAAGGTGTTTGAGGGAGATCGGAGCTGGGATGTCCTGTATTGGTTGGATACTATCAGGTAGAACTGCGATACCGGACGATGAAACGAGGTGACCTAGAAATTTTATCTTTGACTTGACGAGTTCCAACTTAATGGGGTTAAAGTTGACCCCGTGTTGGGTCAAGCACTGAAAAAGGGAACGGAGATGGTGGAGGTACCTACTTCCGACGAAATGGCTACTAAAAGGTCATCGCGGTAGAAAGTGCTGAAGTCTAGACCACGAGTAACATAATGGATGAAGCGTTGGAAAGTTTATGCGTCGTTGCACAGTCCGAAAGGCATCCTTAAAAGTCGAACAAGCCCAAAGGAGTGATGACGATTGTTTTAGAAGTGTCTTTACCTTTACGATATATACCAGAGAATACGAAATTGTGTTGCATTTATCTTTGGTGATGACATTAAAGTTGTCTACTCACAACCACATGCAAATACTCAGGAAACCGTCCGTCTCATTCAGGATGACCTATCTGCTCTTGACTCCTGGTGCCAATTGTGTCAGATCTCATTTACCGTGGACAAGTATAATATTTTGTAGTACAAACGCCAAATACCGCCAGACAGTTCATTACTACAAGGGACATATATCTCGCAATGCAGGGCAGTTCGCGACTTGGGCGTGCGATATGCAGTGACGTTTAACTTTTATGAACACTATGACTTCCAAGTTTCGAAAGCCATGAAGACCATCGGTTAAATCTGCCATCACTTTTACCTCACGGAATCTCGTATATCGCTTTGCAAAACATATGTATTACCGTGTATGGAATACTGTTCAGTGGTACAGTCTAATCTGCGGTACTCTGACCACCATGCGATTGAGAGGGTCCAGAGACGCTTCAGGAAAAGCTATGTGGGTATTCCTCAAAGTTGACATACAGAGAGCGATGCGATAAACTTGGATAATGAAGCTGAACCTACGTTTTCTGTATAGAATCATTAATTGTCAAAATCGCAGTCTTGAAAACGGTGTTCACCTATCTTTAAACAGCAGATATCCAATACGTAACAAAGAGGTAAAGGGTATAATTCCAAAATTTACTACGAGAATCAGAGAGAGTTTCTTTCTAACCCAATACTCAAAGATTTGGAACAAGCTTCCAAGTGATCTCAGGACATGATATACACTTTGCAATTGTAAGCTTGCGATTAGTAAGCATTTAACCGTCCAAAACGTGATTAAGATGTTCGGGACATCATAGTCCCTATATAACGCATTCGGAAACGGTATCCATGGTGCCTGAATAAATTTCCGAGACACATACACATAACATTCCGAACAACAGCCACTTTCATTACATTTTTCTCGCGGCCCAAACATCTGTCACGTGATTGTGAAGAATCCTGATCCAGTGGTAGGAAAAAAATAGCAGAACGATTCTGTTTACTCTGTTTTACCTAATTTGTAATTGCGCCCATATTTATTTCTGGAAATGCAATAATGAAATGTCCTGGGAAGGTTGTGCCATTATTTGATCTGTTCCTTTTAGGGAACAGCTTCTCGCATCGTCGGGGAATATACAATTTATCTATTTATTTATTTACTGGTATCTGGTGATATGCTCGAACCAGATCGATCTTACTGAAGGTCTTCTCACCTGTGAGGCATGCACTGAGGTCCTGCATACGTGGGATGCGTACCTACCAAGGACTGTGAATTTGTTGATTTCACAGTAGTCCCCATAAGGACGCCAATCACCAGGACCAAGCACTGTCTGAACGGCTTATTATCTCGAGTTTGAGCATGTGTCCAAACTCCACCCTAACTGCCTTGTTTCTCCGATGAAATTCGGAGCGGACTGGATGAGACGGGTGGACTATTCGTCTGAACGTGTTGCGTGACTTGAGATGGTATGATCAGGTCGTGTTCATTCGCTTAATGAGCCTAGATTACTGTGGTACGAGGTTGGCGCAGTTTGGTGAAGTCTGGGGTATGGCGTAGACCGGGGTGATGGATGCTATGTCGGTGCTGCTGGCACATACATTGAGCTTCGTTGCAGGATTAAATATCATCTGGCGTTTCGCGTCTACTGAGGTCGAAATGTCTGAAGAAGTCAATCCTGGTGATGGCAAATGGGAATACCCAGCAGAACCTGCGCCGAAGACCTGGGTTCAACGTAAGCGACCGATGGCCGCAGGTGACTATTGGAGTGCTTGTCGACAAAATTAACAGTCGGCTCACCCGGGGCCCGGAATCATAACCCCCAATGGATATGAGACGGCGCTGAGTTTTGTCTACATGATCAGTTGTTAATACGGGCCAGCGTGGGAGGTCACCTACAGCGGAGAATCTACAAGGCTACTTGCGCTTACGCGCTTTATTACCGAAAGTCCAGGGGTAAACGCAGTAACCTGGAGCGTCAAGTTTCGTGCAACAGGGCAATGATCTAGAGCGGTTGACGTCCTTACGGTCTGGACTTAGCGCTGAAGTGACGCTATTTGCGGTCATAAGGTATCCATTGCCTACGATTCACTAATCGTCGGCGTCCTTAAGGTTGTGCCGGTGGTAAGCTGCGTATTTGCTCTGGGTTCAGTCACTGACTAATGCAGTTCAATGACGCAGTCCGCTACGTTTACAACTATTGAAAATGGTAGGCCATTTGCCACTGCTGGTTAGTCCAAGTGCTTCCAGGGAGACGTTAGATCTACATTGGATGTGTCAATGTGTTAATGCATTCCGGGTAATAGCGCATCTTTTCTCCTAGCCACCGATCCCTAACTAATTGCTTGTCAGAAGGCGTTATTCGCTGAATAGTAGCCTGTTTAAGCGCATCGTGTTACATTAGAATACGTAGACAAGATATTATTTCCCTGACCTGTGAGAATATACCCTGAGGAAGCCGAGATATAAGCTGATTACACACACCGCAATCAGAAACAATCATGCGAATGCAAAAATTAGGTTCTAGGTACACAAGCCATAAGAAAGGATTATTCTCCAAAAGGGTGAAGAGGCTAACGCTACGGCAATAGTCATGGAAGGAGATGGTTTATCCACTAGATTCGTCATTGCAAGAAGTGAACAAAAGTATGCGGTAGGTGAGAAAACAAAATAATAAACGTAATGAATCACAGTAACTGGAATGAGCTCAACAAGATGAAAACTCAAAATGGCGGACAGCGTGTTTCGAGCCGGGGTCACCTGCTGTTGGGTGCGCTTCAGACACTATAGTCGGTAAGTACATGGAATGGAAAGCGAATCAACAAGGGCGAGGAACGTGCGGCGCAAAACTCACAAGAGCAAAAGTGATGGTGGATTTATAGGCCGTAAAACAAATAGGTCTTGAAAAGATACAAACAACAATAAAAACTATTGTTATGAAATACTGGAAGAACGTGTTTTCGTGTTCACTACAAGTCCTGTACACTAAGATAGATTGCCTGTAGTGTTGCACTACTCTAAAAGAAGTCTGAGGAGCATGGATGTCCTTAGCGTCTAAATCCTACAGTCGATTCGATGCAAACGTAAGTATTCGTAGGGGACCGGTCATTTCATCATCTACGGAACTCAAATCCACGGTCATTAATTACGATCATACACCTTTGGGCAGGTACGTCATACAGTTCTAAGAACGTCTCTCTAGCTCGTTACTCTAAACTCTACCAGAGTGAACTGAAAACCAAAGCGCTCACGCCTAAGCTGGATCATTGGCTTAACATTGATGCACATAGTGACGCTGATGAGAAGCACTTTTTAAATGAATAATAGTAAATGGTGTGTCAGTAAGCAATGTGGGATTTAAACCAGTTGTCATTAAGGCTGACCAAGCGCCAACGTAATGGAGCTCTGTTTTTAGCTAACGTTGGGGTCCTAGTGAAGCTCAAACCGAATTAAATTTGCCGTCTGGAAACCAATGCGTGTTGGCACCAGCGAATCGGGCTGGATAAAGTGACTCGCGCAGAAAAACAGAATACCACACAATTCAGACTCAAACGCACAGAAGCCGTCCATCTAAAAGTAGCCTCATTGCCATACTATAAATCCGATCTGTTGCTCCACTTCTCCGCCATTACGTCGATGAACATGCATCCAGTTACCGGCAATCTACACAGCCTATTTCTTCTGGCGAATGGTGCTCCCCCAGCTACCACCGCCACTATTTCAACAAGACCAGCTTAGCTTAATCTAATCCTTTGTTAATGAAATAGTCCACATGTGTTATCTGTTTCGGTGTGGACCCAGTAGCAGGATGAGGAGAAAAGTAAAAGGGGTGACGGTCTAACATACCATATCAAGCACCTATCAGACGCATTATCCAGCCTTAAGTTGGTGAACACATCATTCCGTAAGTCAGTTACCCTGTCCATCTCAATCAGAATTTGACTTCATGTGCAAAAAGGTTGCTCGCCTCCCCCACTCAATTCAGTGTGGGTCCCGTTTTCTGGGCATGTTCAGTGCCGCGTTTATCTTCGTCTTGACTCCGGAACTGTGCTTACCTCTACCTCCCAAGCCAGTTCGTAAACCAACACCTGCTCCCACTCATCTCATAGTCCAATGTTAACGAGCGCGAACACATTGCGCATCTATACCATTTTCCATTGAAGTTGGACCTTCGGGCAAAACATTTACTCCTGGGGGTCAACTGGGTCGCTCCTCCGGGGCAATCAAGTTGAGTCTTCGCTATGCGGATAGAACCTCTCACTGGCATGGTAGGGGCTGTTTCATTGGCCAAACGCCTTCAGCAAATAGGACCTCAGGCGCTTGGCCAATGAAACAGCGCCCACCATGCCAGTAAGTGGTTCTATTCCGCATAGCGAAGACTCAACTTGATTGCCCCGGAGGAGCAACCCCGTTGACCCTCTGGCGTAAATGTTTTGCCCTAATGTCCAACTTCAATGGAAAATGGTATAGACGAGCCGAAAGCTGAGGTCTGGGTAGCGAAGTCCAACTATCGCCCATTTGAGCCTGACTACGCGGGCGTATCCCCCCTTGCTTGGACCTAGCGTCGGTGTAACCAATTTTTGCCAAACCCCTCCCAAATCTCGACCCCTCTGCGCCGCAGTTGCGTGGGTGGGTTCATCAGTTATGCTAGCATACTTGTCCGAATGCCATCGGTTGATCTGTATGTGGCCACAAAGGACAACACCTACTCAAATGCGTGTGCACAACGCAGGATGCAATTTAAATGCGTCATGAACTGAGTATACTTAGGGAGGAAGAGGAGGAGAGGAGGGAGGAAAACTCCTTTAAGAAGCATTTCTATTGTACTGCAATTGGTAACAATTCCATGGGTCAAATGAGCAATAACTAATGGGTTCGACCCGTCGTGAAGTAGGCACACATTTGCTCACACTCCAAACAGAGTAACACTTCACCCGAATTGCAATGAACGATGGTTAGATCTGTTTAATGACCACTAATGGACAAGGAAAATGAAGTGGTCACAGAGCAATACAAGACGAAATCAACTATGAGCCAATGAAACGGGTGCCAACGACAAGGTAATTAGAGTTTTAATAAAGTACGACCGGCCGTTCCTTTGTGAAAAACATTGTTGCTCTCTGCACTTATCTTATTCTCTGAGAGATGCAGAAGAGCGGTGGCGTTATATTCCGAAACTGGTATGCATATAATTCATTTAGGAACATGCAAGTTGCGCTTCCGTATCATGTTTAAAGAAGCCGCTTTGATAATACTGTTCTTCAGCCTGGATACCCAAAATGCATACTTTCCCTTGTTTCACTTAGCGTTAACAGAAGCTGCACTGCTGTTCGGTGGGTCTAGGGGCAGGTCTAATCACGTAAAATTTTGCTTTTTTTCTATTCCATTACGATGTGTAGACAAGATATAGTTACTGGCTGGTTGAAGGATCACGGGTTCCGTCGTATCATGGCTGGCCGATCGCCACAGCCACTTGAATATGCTTCTGACAAACACTGTTCAGATGTGTTTATTTTCAACAAGGCGGATGTTTCCAATCTACTGGACTCCGAAATAGTGCAACAAAAGAATCTCGTGTTTCAGGTAAGTCGATGCAACCAGAATGACTCTTAGTCGTATTGTTTGCTAGCAGGCTGAGCATGGACACGTAAGAAGATGGGATGCCTGTTCGGAGCTTGGGCTTGTGTTGAGCATTGAAATCGAAAACGTGGCAGGGGGTTACGGTTTGAGATGAGCCTGTATGTGTGGCTTATGACTGTACAGTAACTTTACTATTTGTTTAGTGAGTGTGCGATGTTTCTATCCATTACAACCCTTGGTCTTAGGTTTCAACACACCATAGCTGAGCTGGGGTTGCTGTAACCAGGTGAAGAGATACAAAACCACAACTAGGTTTCTTTTTATTCGAATCAACAGTAAGAAAACACTTGTCTCTTATCCAATGCAGTTCCGCCCAATGGCATGGCGCTTCGGTTGATATTGCGCGATGATCCTGAATTCAGTTAAACACTAGGATAGAGTTAGCTTTATACATACGTTTTAAAACCTTATTATCCTTGAGCTGCGGAGCTCCGATGGGGCCAGCTTCTATCCAAGGCCGATGCCCCTTTTTGGATCAATAGAGTCTCGGGTTCCTTAGCATGAGCTCAATCCTCTTTGAATCAATGAGTTGATAAGGTGTTTCCGGGTTGAAGCGTGAGCTTCACAGTTATGCCAATGGTGGAAGTTGTCTCGTTGGCTCAACCAATAGTCTTCACCCATTCCTGTAACGAAACACAGCGGAAACAACGTTCACTGCATCAAAATGATACGCTAACCACATGGTATTAAGACTAGTTAATAATGCACGGCTGTCGAGAAATAACCGAAGTAAAGAGACCATTCAGTGCGCAGGCCAATAAGAAGCGGCTAACGTGAGACTAAATTAGATGTAGTGAATTGTCAATGGTCAAGAGTATATTGCGGAGGAAAATAGCCAAAAGTTGACATGTCCCGCCGGATGTTCGGTTAGGGGTGAACAAAATGAACTCAAAAATAACCATAAGGAATAGTGTATAATCGCAGACAACATGCGCCTGAAAGCACTGAAGGCTATGGCCACCATGCTAGATGAACCGTTGATACAGTTCTTCCAAAGATGCTTTGATGAACAGCAAGTTCCCCTGATGTGGAAGCTCGGCATTATAACCTTTATTTTTAAACGCTGTATTCGGAAGATCATACAAACTATCGCCCAGTGACTCTCCTCCCTGTTCTCGTCTACAGCTTGAATGCAACTCCAGATTTCTGTAATTCTGTTGGGATTTCTGTTGAAAACTGGTGGATCTTCTTAGACGCTGCTTCTGCTCAGATCTCTCATGAGAATATGAATCTGAATTGTCATTAGTATTTTCAGTGCTCACAGAATCAAAAGACAACTGATCGGAATCCTTGTATTCTACCTGATCAATATGCCGTTTATGTACAGAGCAGTCATCGAGATTGAGAATTGTAACCATACTACTTCCAAGTTTGTTAACGTGATTCCGGATGAAGGACAGAAATTATTGCCTCTAAAATAAGATACTTCAGCGGTTCCCAAACCAAGCATGTTCGACCTCAATTGTCTGGATTTACACAGTTTAGCGTGTGTATCTCTAGTGGTGGAATGCACACAGTTACGGTCTTGAAGAAGAAAGTTATTAACACAGCGATCAAATTCATCAAAAGAAGTAGGAAAACAGAAGGTAACAGAACGTTTTGTAGTTGCGACAAAGTTTGCAGCTAGGCCATTAGAGCGTGGATGTCGTGGAGCAGTAAAAATGTGACGACACCCAAGACTCTGCAGACGATTGGTAACATTTGGAGCTGAAAAGTGTAAGCCATTATCACTTACCAGAGCTAATGGGACTCCTTCCCTGCTAAATATTTTTCTCAAAGCACAGACAGTAAAATCAGCATAGTATGTACAATCATCACAGCCGGCGAAGGTGATGGAAGCGGTCGCCGCTGACGCTCTAATGGACTACCTTAACAATGCAACATCTTGGCGCCAGAGCAGCATGAATTCCGTCAACACCGGTCAAGCACCACCAACCAAATAATAGCACGAGGTAGTTGGGCTGGTGGCTAATGATGGGGTCGGATTTGATGTCATCTATCTGCACTTTTCCAGAGTTTTCGATCGTCTAGAACCCCATATCGTACTTCACAGACTAGGGAGTACCGGAATCGGAGATCCTGTTCTTGGTTAGATCGGCAACTCGTTACTAGCAGAGGCTTCAAGTGCATGTTAGGTGATAACTGTCCAACCCGGATGTGTTGGGCTCGGTACTGGGACCGAGTCTGTACCTTGTGTTTATAAACGACCTGACAAAAGTTATTTGCTCTAATTTCCTGCTTTCCGCCGATGCTGTCAAGATACGGCGAGCGATTAATAACCATGAAGATCACAATCTACTCTAACATGACTTAGACTGCACTTATGAATAGTCATTGAAGAACCTACTCCAGCTGATCACAGCTGAGTGTAAGATGATTCATCTGCGTCACTAGCAAGTAAGCGTGTACAAGCTTGGTGACTACAGCTTGCGGAAGGTCTCTCAAGAGCATGACCTGGGTGTACTGGTACAGGAAGAGGTTGCATGCTCAAAGCAAATGAGAAGTCATCAAGAAGCGGTAACCAACATTATAGCGTTCATCGCAGAGCGATCGGTCGTTTTGACTCCTCAATCCTCCCCCAAATGCTTAACGCCTACGTGCGTCCGCAAGTGGAAAATGCTATCCAGGCGTGGCGGCCGTGGCAGAAACAGTATCTCGTTGCTCGCGTGACTCCTATTAACTTAGACTGAAGTCTCTGAGAATGTACAACAGTTGACATCGACGTTTGCGGGGATTTCATAATGGTTTATCAGATTCAGAAGAACCCAAAGCACATTTGCCGCCCACTGCTGGAACTGAACCACAACCCTAACCTAAGATATCATCCTCTGGAACTGACAATACAGTATAGCCGACTTGAATGCCGTAGAAATGTCTTTTCCCTACGTGTATGTCCGCCTTGGGTCGCTCTCTCAAATTATGTCGTTGCTGCCCCCAATATAGCAACAGTTAAAAACGACTTGAGGAAGCGTAGTCTTATTTGCAATTTAGTTTATAATTTGTTAGCTGGAAAGCTAAAAAACGCAAGCAGATTGTGTGTTACCAACCGCTCAGCCAATGGATTTATGGATTGTAATTATTCCTGCATGGCAATGAAAATGATGTACAAAATGTCGTGACCTCCACGACATTTGATTACCGAAATGTGACTGGCTAGCTGAATAACCTCGTCGTGGTGCCAGCTGGTTGGTTCGGGTTAATCCCGTCCCAGGACGTTGTGGGTGTTCACCCGCCGAGCGGTCTTCCTATACAAAGCCACAAAAGTCCGTTTAATAACAATGCGACATGGCGGATGTGACTCGGCACTAAATAAAGTGACTACCTCTTCCCCTTCCGGAGTATCCTCACTTCAGAAACGTCATCCAGTTCGTAGAGTTACATTGATCCCTTCATATGAATGGGAACACAGGTAACAAACGTATGGATTCAGTCAGACTTCACAAGTTTGCTCACTATGCCCACTAACACATACACTTACATATGCACAGATACACAACCTAGTGTTATTGGTTAACGTGTTATATTTTTATACAATTACAGACCATATCTGTTTATATTATCATGATCATGCCCACGCAGGCGTGCCCAGCATTGCCGGGAACAAAACCTTTATTTAGTTATTTATTTAATACACGAACACCTCCGCTCTTCTACATTTGTCTATGGTGACTCCACCAAAACGCTTTTCAATTTATCACTTTATCACAACTGGCTATATTCTTCGGTCTGGATGGGGAATTTGGGATATTGCTTTCACATACAGGTACAGGTCCGTTTCCTCCCATAGGTGTGACCCTGGAGCTCACCAGTTAATAGACTGCTTCCGTTAGTCATACACACTTCTTCAGTAGTACAGTTAAACAGCTAACAGCAGGGACAGCATTACATACTTGGCAGAAACAAAACGAATCTGTCGTGCTTTTGTGCCGTCTCGTTCTTATCGGCTCCATCACAGGCCACTTAATATGATAGGATTTTAAGCAATTGGTGCACACTCGTCCAGTCCTCACTAGTTTACCGCATAATTCACACTTGCTCTTAACGTGAGACATGTTCGCAGAGAGCGTGCAGTGTTAAGTTCAAGCGTTTACCGGATGAACAATCGGCGCAGTTTTCTGCGTCGACAATCGGCGTGAGTCAGCGTGTTGTGACGCGCTCTGTCACTTGCGGTCGATTCAGCTGAATTGGGGTCTAGTAAATGAATCTAAACACAACGCTGAACACAGCTTTGGAGATAACAAATTCCTTCACAGCTGTGTTAAGAAACACCGGATTGGAATAAGGATAGGCTTTTCGCACTGCCTCCAGAATTTTTTACCGAATGCTGTTACACAGAACGGAAAAGGATATAAAGTTAACGAGTTACCCGCTTGTGTTTAATCACAGATAATAGTTAAATCCGTTCGTTATGGTTAGGGCTTTAATGCTCAAGTAATTCCACATATGATCGATCATTGTGTAGGGCTGGTAAATCCGGCTCGATTGAGCGTACCGTGACTACGCTGCGAGAAGGTAGAGAGGATTGTTTCAAATGACCAGGAGCACGCGCGTCAAGCGAGTGAGCGACCCAATATCCGAGTACGACGGATATAACCAGCTACAGCCACGGGCGTTGAGCTCCTCCCAGGTAGTCGAGTTGTTGCTTTGGATTATGCTGATGATATTGTCTTGCTGGGTGACAATCCACACGTCGTCCAAATTGCACTAAACCGCTTAACGATTGAAGCATCAAAGTACGGTATGTACTTTTCGCCATCCAAACGCAAGGCTCTCTTCCAAGACTGGCAGGTGCCTCTACCTGCACTCACTCTTGGTGGTGAGACACTAGAGGTTGTGGAGAGCTTTGTCTACTTGGGAAGTTGCATCACTGCTGGCGGAGCTGTTGGAGACGAGATTCCGATGCGCATCTCGAGAGCAGGCCTCGCTTTTTCGAGGCTGAGGCATTTGTGGCGTCGCCACGACATTCGTCTCTCCATCTATTGTGCAACTGTTCGTGCTGTACTGTTGTACGGATGCGAGAGCTGGCCCATTCGTAAAGATGACTTGTGAACACTATTCGTCTTTGAGCATCGCTGTCTGCGGTTCATTGCCCGTGTGTGGTGGCAGCACCACTTAAGCAATGTGGAAGTTAGACAGTGTGTCTCGGGACGTGGAAGCCACTCGCTCGAGGAGCTCGTCTCACCCCATCAACTGCGGTGGTTAGGACAGCTATTGCGCACGCCTGTCCAGCGTTACCCGCGTCATGCTTTATTTGCGGTTGCTGGACAGGACTGGAAGAGAGGGTCTGGTGGACAGCCTACAACATGGAGAAGCCGCATGAAAAAGCTGACGAAACAGTTGGCCTCGGCCGGTTGTTGTCGACTACTTAGTTGGGGTCCGCGAGATGCGGATACTTGCTGGTTGAAGATCTTGGAAGTCATGGCTCAAGATCAATGTCAATGGTGAACGTGTGCATCGGTGTGTTGCGGTGTCCCTTCTTCCTCCCCCTAAAGAAAAGAACAAACGGAAAAAATTTCAAAAACTGTATGGTAAAATAAACAAAAAATGCATGTGCTGTTGCTCTTTTCTTATTATTCATAGTGTTTTCCTATTCAGCCATGATTCCGATTGCACAATATCTGTACCACAGGTTGTGTACAATATATATATATATATATATATATATATATATATATATATATATATATATATTGTAAAGACACATCACCACGTCTTAAGTGCGTACGAGGCTACGCGATAATCGATGACTTGCGTTTCTGGGTCCTCAATGAGATCAACATGCATTCGGATCGATAACACAGTGACACTCCCTGTTCTCTGCCATGTTAATCATTTCGTATGGAAATCATGCCAGTTACAGTCACTCTGAGTCGGTGAGCTCCGTGTTCAGCGATGTTTCGGTGACCATACCTATGTTCCAAGGCGTGGTGACCTGACGAATACGAAGTTCGGTTAGCTTATTGAGAATACGTAGTGCATTGGTATACAATCGGCTGAGGGTATCGGTGGTTAGAAGCGTGTTTGTGAATGCTGATTTCCGGTGAGGGTCTATGCCGACCCTTGCAGGGTCAGCTGAGGGTCGTTTTTGTAGGACTATTGATGCGTACCCGAGGGGCAGTCCAAGTTGTTGTATAGAGCTCACAGCGCCAAAAAGTGGATGACCATCCTGTCTTTCTTCAGCTGTTGGAGTGTGTTCGTACCGTCTCCGTTCTGAGTTACACGGTGACGAACTTGTATCGGTAAATTGTCTGCACAGTGTTACCTATCTCTTACCCGTGCCTGTCGCCTTTATACTTATTTCGGATTGCAGCATTTTACGCTTTTGTACCTTATTTTGATCACATGTTCTGCTATCAGTTTGGAGTGCCAAGTTACTTTCATCACTCGGGGATCACACTCTATGTAGTAAGTGATAGCGGCAACCTTTTCGAGTGAGAGCACTTCACGAATAAAACGCCATTCATCCCAGTCATGCACTTTGGCCTCTAGCTCACTTAATATCCGGAGCTCAAGGACACTGTGAACAAGTATAGATTTTGCATCTTGTTGTTTACGGAACTCACCCGAAGTTTGTTTTCGTTTCTAGCGTTCGCTCTAAGGAACATCTGGAATAATTCGAACAGTGCATGTAGTGCTACGGGCAAGTGAATGCCAAGAGAACTGCCTCTGCATCACTACCTGACTGAACTGTTGTCTTGAGTAACCGCAGTTCACCGTAGCATACGGAGTTTCGCTGATGGACGGGGCGAATCATATTGATTGGTTGAGCTTGAACCCCTATTTGTTGACACAAGGATTTCCGGTGCTTTTTGTCTTCTAGGAGCTTATCTTTCATGGAGTTCACTACGGATTCAATCCGATAAGCGCACAAAACAATCAGAGTATTATGGTATTGTTTCATGTGCTTCTTTTTAGAGGGACTAGTGGCTGCTTTCTTCGGTTGGACAAGTGATGTGGTTTTGAGTCTCTTGGCGGTATTGGTAGTATTCACTCTTTTGGCAGCGGGAGGGTTACGATTGGAGGTGCCTCTTATATGGTAGCAACAACTGATGCGTAGGTGTTCGACCGTTTAATAGTGTTCGATGTGGCGGATGGTTATGGTGAAGAATGTATGGCGCAGCCGCTATTGTCAGCGTGGCTAACTGGATCGTTAGTCTTATTTGCGGCCCGGCTACACTGTCCTGAAGTGGAGCTTGTTGTTGGGTATCGAGTTGGATGCACTGATTTGTCTGGTTCCTGTGGGACAACCTTCACGGCTGCTGCTTGCTCTACAATCTTTGTTAGCCGATCGCACTTCTGTGTTAACACAGGTATACATCTGCCGAGTAGAATAGACATACATTGAGCGCAGCACCAGCGGGAATCATTTGTACTACCGTTTTTTATCTGGCTGAGACTAAGGCAAGCGCATCGAGGATGAAAATATTTTCGGTAATTTGTGCATTCTATTCCAAATCGCACAAGTTTAACACAGCTGTCTGCGCCATAACTAACGTTCATTTCGGAGGCTTTAGACCTAGTTTTCCGTAGGCAAGCAGCACAAGCTAATAATTCGCTTTTATGCGCCCATGAAGGATGAATTTTCATGTGACATTATGACGGTCACTTCTGCGGACGTCGTTCGTTGCAACAGCTACACTAGTAGACCGAATCCAAAAGCTGTCGGTTTGGCTGACACAGGTTCGATTGCTGTAGAACAAATCCAAGATGGCGGACACGGACGGCAGTTGGCCCAATCGATTACCTCTCCGAAATTAGCCAGAGAATATCCACGAAAGTTGCATAGTTGGATAAATACACCAAAAACAAAGGATTGGTGTACAATTCAAACAGAGAAAACCCTTGTAACACCGTAATCCCGAAGCAAAAGTAGTATCCAGCACGGTAAAGCAATCCGCGGCGTCCGCGTGTATAGCCACACATATGATGCTCCACTCGCACGCCAGCAATGCTCTAAAGGCAGCGAAGATCGAAGACTGACAGCCTTTTAACAGCCTTTGCGCAGGAAGGCCAAGTTTCGACGCCACAGAGTAGAGTCGTCCTCACCTTCGCACTGTAGACTCGGCCCTTCAGAGATAGACTCCGATCGCCTCGACGCCAGAGATGGCGGAGATTAACAAAAGCAACATGGGCCTTGGAGATGCTCAAGGAGACCTCATCCGTTGGCGCCGAGACAGCTTCTGGGGGAAAATAACTTGTTTACCACTTCAACGGATGATCTGAAAGCATAAGGATAGGAACAACGCCTAGCTAGTCTTGCAGGAAGATCTTGCAAATCGATGGTGCGGACCTCGTTCCAAACGGGGTGACAGACACCAGCAACCTACACACGACGTTTTGGTCGGCCTGTGAGGAATCGCAAATTAGGGTGATGTCATATACGTACTCCAAATCGCGAAGTCGGTCCACCGGAAGCAGATCGACGCCAGTTGGTTCGCAGTTGTCCAAAGCCGTTTCCAAGATATCATCCATAGGGAAATTGAACAAGAAGGGGGAAACTGGGCCACCCTGTCACATGCCACTGATAATACTAAAGGGGAGCGAATGTCAGCCGTATACACGTAGTCGCCCTGAGGTTTGAGAATAGATGGCGTGAAGAATGGTGACATACCTTATGGGCACTCTCCTCTTCATTAGACAACTTCAGAGATTAGCTCGGTCGATTGAGTCAAACGCGGCTCGTATGTCTAAGAAGACTACGATCGTTGGCTGGCCAAAGGTTTGACGACGTTCGAGTATTTGGTGGAGTGTGAAGATGTGATCGATGGTACTCCGACCTGAGCGGAACCCAGCTTGCTCTTCACGTATACTCTATTGGTGTACCTGGCTGAGCGTCCTAAAAAAAGCAGAGCGGCAAGCACATTGGTAGCAACACAGAAGAGACTAATCCCTCTATGGTTGGCGCAGTCAGTTCGGATACCCTTTTTGAAGACGAACACGATATCCACAAGGCTCCAATCAGAGGGGATAACTTCAATGACCCAAATCTCTTGGTGCAGGGAAGTTAACTCCAGAACAAGTGATGGGCCACCATCTTCGAAAAGAGCTGGAGGGATTTCATCTGGGCCAGAGGCTTTGTAGCACTTTAAGAGGTGAAGCTCATGGCAACCTCAGCCTTAGATGGTGGTGAGGCGTTTACACACCAGGGAACACACTGGATTTTAACTAATCAAACTGCTGCTCAAAATGCTTAGCCCAATGCGCAAGTCGGCGTTTTGGGCAGTGGATTGGTTCGTCATTGGTTACGCATAAAACTTCATTTACAACCTGCTTTTTGCCACGAGTGGATCGGATCAGGAGGAAAAGCTTACGGTACTTTACCGAGGTGACTGCTTGCTCCATCTCAATGATTCACTGCGGCTCCCAGACCTCGTGATTTTTTGGGGGAAGCTATTTGAGCACAGCGCTGGTAGTTCTGCGCAGTGAATGATGTTTAACGCCAGCTGGAATTACTCGAAAGGTTTCGAGAGGTTGTAGAGAGCTCGCAGAGAACCAGTGGTTAAGGCGACTACTGGTGGAGTCAAAGACCAGGCTTGTAGAGTTGGACATGGCTCCGCGGATGTGTCCAGTGTACTTCAATGTCTGTGCATGAAACAGCCTTCAGCCTTGAGACCAAATCATTCTGAAATGCGTGGAGAACGTTCGGGACAGAAAGCTAAGCCATGCCAAGCCGTTTTTGGCTACGTCGCTGGGAACCACCAAAACGTAGCACGAACTTGGCACACACCAGCACCTGACCCGAAGTGTGATAGGTACTCCATATTGATTTTCAATGCCGTATACAATTTCGCCAACGATAACTGTTGCTGATATGGTCAATTTATCTCCACGGCTGATGCTGTCTCCAGATGGCACGTTGGCGCTACGATCATGAAAGCTAGTGCCCGACATAAAATGGCCATGATCGACGCAAAGTTGAAATAGGTGAGCACTGTTTTCAGTTCTGCGAATGCTATGGCAGTGTTGACCAACGAGTTCACGTTCGTCAACTTCAAGTCTACCGACTTGCGCATTCAAGTCCCCTTCGAGCACCACGATATCAGTACGGAGATTTTTACGGAGAAGATCGGTCAGTTGACAGTAGAACTCGTCCTTAACTGACTCCGGACTGCAGTCTGTGGGAGCGTACGCTGTGACAATGAACAAACCCCGTCTGCTGGCTACGCACCTGGACAGCCGCACTGTGGTATGAAGTCGAATCACGCAGAGTCGACTGTTGGCAGGAAACCAGTATGGTAAAGCGGCCTCGGCACGTGTGCTCAATACAAACCCCAGGCGAGCGTGACCAGCGATTTCGGCGGTGGAGTCTCCAGAAAAGCTTAATGTGAAAATGCCAGTAGAACTCGCAGACAGTGAAACCTGTCGTAGCGTCGGGCTAGAGCCTTTTAAACGAGTCTCACTGAGGCAGCAGTCATCAACGGCCGTAGTTTCTTGAGTGCGAGCGAGGGCTGCCCGCGATCCGGTCTGTATCAGCGTCCAAACATAGAAGGTTGCTAGCTAGAATTGGGAACTGGGTGCTAGTAAATGCTTGCCAACACCATTTGGCACACCCTCGGTCCTAAGCTCCTGATCCGTATGGCGAGAACACTCACCCAAGGAGGCACGATGTTGTGGGTTCGGAAACGGAGGGGGAAGACCAAGAATGGGGGTGAACAAACGTGGAATAACGTGGTTACGCGGTGGTGCGATAAAACGTGCTTTGGTAGCTTCAGCCGCCAGCACATCGGCCGAGGAGAGCAGTTACGGTAAGTGAGAGCAGCGAGAGCGAGCGAAGGATTGTTAAAACATGGATCCATAGGTTGTGTGGACATAGTGCTTCCAGGCTGCCCAGGTCGAGGAAGAGGGTTAACATGGGGGACCCCAACAGGGGGCTTCGGTTATAAAAGACCTAACCCGCAAGATTGCGGGCGATTGACGTATACCGTAACCTTTAGGAGCCGGCTATCTAGGTGAAGATAACAAGGTTTTCGAGTAGAAAGAGGTTAGTCAGGGCGCCCAGAAAGTATACGTGAAGCACCGGGGCCAGGATTGCCTTGGCAACCGATGTTGCCACCAAGTACGAAGGCCATTGACAGCCGAATAGTACATCCGCCTCCATAGAAGCCGGTGACCATCGGGGTAGTCAATCCGCCGTTCGTACAGAACTCATTTCTGGTCGCAAAAGTGAGTGGTCAGTGACCCTAGAGCCGGTCACATTGGCTTTGACACAGCGTCTTACCAGCTTGTGTGGTATTTAATGAGGAACAAGATAACCAGCCTATAACTTCCTATGCTCTAGGACGCTGCCGTTGATTGTCCGCAACTGCTCATTCATCTCTCCCGAGAAGATCTGAGACTTATTCACAGTTACTTTCACCAGGAAAGCATTCGCCCATCCGCAACTTGGGGACGCGCACCGTGGCGTCTAGCTCCGCTGAACCAATCAGAAATCAGTTAATTTCTGGGTGGTCCATTAAGCGTCCGGTAAAGGTAGACTTCGTCTTTCACGCTCTGGTCCTTGAGTGAATTTTGCTGCGCTTCGGCTTAAATCTGGAATAGCGAATAGTAACTTCAATGAGAGTGGGCTGCCATAACTGTTGACACGAAAGCACTTGAGAGATTTAGTCGGTACGTTAGTTGATTGCGGATGGTTAGCGGTGTAAGCGTCTTCCGTATAAATAGACACGCAGGTGCTGTGTAAACCAGCTCGCCTACTGCCAACGCATTATGTGAATCAGGGCCACCGTTTCTGTATACAGGGAGAGCCGAGTTGCTCCCATCCAGCTACTTTTTTTACCTGTACACTGCTCATGTAGCTTCGTATGCATAACACACATTATCGTTTTCCTCCGGAGTTGCCCGACCATATGAATCTCAAAGATTGGACCCTGTGGCATAAACGTAGTTATATCACAACCTTCTACACCACGGGCCGCAGCGGTTATCACATAAGCATTTAACTTTGCATGAAGGCTGGATGCACCCGGAGTGAGCAATGTTAGACTTCCATCACAAGCTGGTGGCTGCTGAAAGTTTAGCAAGCGTTTTTCAGCACATACTTTGGTGTCACTAACTATACAGAGAAAGCCTCGATGCGGTCATAAAGATCACGGTTGTATTCGACTGGTGAGAGGCCAGCGTGGATGCATACAACGCCCATCCAATCCCTATGCTTCCTTTATTCTTTTGACTTTGGGTCGCTGGTAGCAGCGCTAGAGTGTGCAGTCATCACCGTACACTTACACACAACTGGGCATTTTCATAAAGGTCCACGACTCGGTTGTCCTCATGAAACTGTGGTGTCAAGCTTCCAGCCCACTTTTGCATCAGTAAGCGAGGCGAAACGATAATGGTTCAGCAGGAACTGGAAGCTCATAGACTATCCTGCTGCTGACATAATGCAGGCTCCGTTCGTACCCACATGGAGGCTTTACAGACATACATCTTTACTAGTACTCTTTCACTTACCATCTCACTTAACGATTCACACCTTGACCTAACCAAGGACTGATTTATCTACGCATTTACTGATTAATTCATTCCATTGCTCGTTCATTCATTCAGCAATTCGCTCATTTTTCACACACCCTTTCATTCATTCAGTCTCACCCATTCGTTAAATCACTCAATCCGTCATTCATTCACCCACCATTTATAAATAAATAAATAAATAAATAAATAAATAAATAAAATTTATTCTCAACAATGCGAGGCACACCAGTACAGGCATGATCATGTTTAGCTAACATAGTGTGATCAAAATGTACAAAGAGTATACGTTTGGCATAACAGTGAATGTAAGTGTATGGGTGTATATATGTATGTAATTGTCTATGAATGTACCTTGTATTTTTGAATGTGCCGCAGAATTTTTGACTGTTTGTTATCGGTAGGAATGTGAGAATAAGCGATTGATGTCCGTGAGTTGGATACCATTTTCCGGATGTCCACGGTCCACTGACTTTATTTTGTGCCGATTCACATCCGCCACGTCACAGTGTTGATAAGCAGACATTTGTGGCTTTTTATAGGGAGAATGCTTACCGGGCGAAAACCCACCACGTCCTGGAACACTGCCGCCGAACTATTTGCTGGAACGGGTTAAACCCAGGTCACCCAGCTGGCACCACGAGGAGGTTGTTCGGCTAGCCAGCTATTTAGTTCATCGGTTGGATTGTTCTTTTCCATATTTATTCGCTGCCTCCTTTATACATCCACACAGACAATCATCCACTCATCCACGCAATAAGTTGGCTATTCACCCGTAAAATCAATGAACAAAGAATTTGTACGGGTTACGAAGTGTTGCTTTACAAGTCCCGTTGGATAGTTGGTGGGGATATCGCTATAACAATAATGATAATAATGATAGTAAAACAGTTAGTACTTTAAATATGAAAATAGGGACTTATCGTTTGCTCCGCTGTAGTACTGCGATCCGCTTAGATTCACAGCACCCACAGTAAGCATCAAATAATTCCATGATAAACTCTAGGTGTAGAATGGAGACGTAGTGCTAACTGACAGTGTAAGTGGAAGAAATTTCTGCGGCACTCCAGACGGTTATACTTTACAGCGAGTTTCAGTGAGTGGCTCCTCAGGTTTGTATTGCTGCTGAGTTGCAGTAAAGGGCGGCACACATGATATGGGTTTCGCAGAATGAAGTATGCTATAATCCGGTCGCCACGTAGTCTGCGATAGCTTCCACTGAATACCCCCAATCGTTGCAGCCTCTCCTGGAATGAAAGATTGTACATTCCAATTACGTTCTTAGATGCCTGATGTTGTGGCCGCTCCAGTGCATTAAGGTTGTGTTTCAGCCATAGACGTCGGGTTTGAATTGCGTATTCGACATGGGGGCGAACATACGCACTGAGCATTTGTCGAAACATGGAGCTGTTTATTTGTCCAAACGCCCGTCGCAACAGCCCGACGTGTTGGTTCCCGGTCTTCGAGGCCTTATCGGATTGCCTGGAGCAACCCAAGTCATCTTGAAGCAGGACACCCAAGTTACTTCATTCACCAAGCCATTCAATCACCTATTCGTTCACAACAAATTACTCTTAATAATCCGGCTCAAGAGATGCTAGATAAGTGTATAACAATTGTTGCTCTTAAGTATTGGATTTACTGCCTGAATTTTTTTCGCTCACTCTTCATGGATTGATCGTCCTAATAAGCGAACACGTTGTGTTAGCCGCACATTAAGCTAAAGCAACGTGCAGACTACCGACTTGCCTCACAGTCTACCGTCAGATGCTGCCCTTAGTAAATGTTGCCTCAGACGTCAACATTCTCTACTTGATATGCGCTCCCGATTGAAGACCTTTACTGTTCTCCAATGTTGTTTATTTCAGGATAAAAGTAGTTGTCTTGGTGTCCACTGTTGTTTGGCCAACATTGCCGGAGGAGAAGAGGTGATGTTTGTCAACTGTATCAACGTGTATTCAGCCGTGCACATGGAGGGTCTGATTGGAAACAAATTTCCCCTTATCCAACCTGTGCCGCAGATTCGCTGTGTGCGGGCTACAAAGGAAGACGAGGATGTTCGCTTAGCCGCCAAAATGGGATCAAAGGGTTTGTCAAGTGTCCCAGCAATGACTACTGTTGAAAAATTGCCCCCCTGTATTCCGGCGAAAACCGATAGTTTGACCAGCCCAAGTTTAACATCCCTGAGATCCGTATGCCTAATTTTTCTGTTTGCATTGCGCGGGTAAATAGGCTGCGCTATTGCAGTCAAGTCCCTCAACACTTAATAAATACGGATGACTCTTGAGCGACATGATGAAATGTTATTTACGGCTAATGTGACTGATTTTAACTAAATAAGCAAATAAACACAAAATGTTTGTTCCCTACAAAGAGAGACACGCCTCTATCGGCATGGCCCTAAAAATGGGACCACAGGTCCCAATGGGCGTTTCAGTGAGGTGTCATCGTTCAAGTATCAGCAAAAGGAGAAACGAAATTGTTTCTCACGATTTTGACTTCATCACTACCTGCTCTCAGTTGAGTGTACTCAAGCGAAAGCTGCTCTACTATTGGTCAGTGTTTGCGATCTAATGTGTTAGGATGGCAGTTAATGGGGCGTAGAGCCTTCAGAACAAAGATTTTAATCGCACTGAATAATGTATTGATTAGATGTCAAGTCACAAGAAACAGGTAAGACAGTCGACAAGATGAGGTAAGGTAATGTCAGCCACCGCCTCGCATAGTCGGAGGTCTCATGCATCTGAATCGCAGCAGAGCAGCGGCTGTGAGGTCAGTTCACGATCAGTGGTGTGGGACGCCGTTGTGCTTTTACTGCACTAGACTGAGTAGCATAGTATAATGTATAAGCCCTGTGACTCGCTAACCAAAGTAACGCTAACGCGACGTCACAAGATCCAGCTGAAAGGGAATGTGCCCACATTTCGTGCGATCTTCCAAAACCTTGGAAACGGGAAAAATGTCTGGACATAATCGATGTGCATATACTGCTGGCTTTACATTGAAAGTTATCGCCTTTGTCGAGCAATCTAATGATTGTATAGCTGCACCCAATTTCACGGTGAATGAAAAGCGAGAGAATGATGAAAGGAAAAGTCAGCATTGTCACTAATGACTGTAGGCAAGAGAACAGCACACGGTAGAGAAACCATGTTTCCTGCACTGGAGGAAAAGTTAGTAAAGTGGGTTATGGAGTCACAGCACAGCGGGTTAATTGTTACCCGAACGAAAAGGGCGATCAGGGCGCTCACAATGTTAAAAAGTCCGGAATTTTAGCCATCAAAACCGGTGAAATTCGTTGCTTCCTACGGTTGGTGCAATCGTTTTACGAACCGATTTGAGATGTGTCTACGGACCCGCACAAAACTAGCCCAGAAACTGCTGAAGGAATTGGAGAGTAAAGTTGGATCTTTTCAATGGTTCGTGATTCATCTGAAGAATCAATACCACGTTGAACCGTCCCAAATAGGAAATATGGACGAGACGCTCGTGTGCTTTGATATGCCTTTGAATCGAACGGTAGAGCAGATAGGTGCTAACACAGTTTTGTAAAGACGATGAAACACGAGAAGACACGGTCCACGATTGTTTTAGGATGTATGGCCGATAGTTTCCCGTCTATCACCTTTCGTTATTTTTAAGCGTAAGACGCTGCCTAAAGGAGCGAAGTTCCCAAGCGGCGTGTTTGTGCAAGCTCAAGCGAAAGGATGGATGGACGAGAGCGGCACTATAGACTGGCTGAATACAGTTTGGGGAAAGCGAAGCGGTACCCTTTTAAAGAAACCATCTATGCTAGTTTGGGATTCCTTTAGGGCACACCGAACTAAGAACGCAGAGGAACGATGCCGTGAGCTGAAGTCGTCCGTGGCTTTAATTCCCGGTGGATTTACATCAACCTTGCACCCATTGGATCTCTGTCTCAATAAGCCCTTTAAAGATAGGCTTCGGGCCAGTTGGGTTGAATGGAACAATGGAACAATGGTTTATTACGGGTAAAAAGCGTTGCTTAACAAGTCCCGTAGGATGGAAAATTATTGTGAAAATCAATTGCATGATGAAGGGAAAAGCGTTGTGGTGGACTCACCATAGACTTATGCGGAATAGCGGAGACGTTCGCGCATTAAACGTATGAAACTATAAATCCATTGGTTAGGCGTTTTGCAATACACCGTTTGATTGCTTTTTGTAGCCCCTGGCTAACAAGTCATAAAATGAGATGTAAGTGAGAAAATTCATCGTCAATCCTTTTTTTAAATATTGTAAGATTTGGAGCAGAGACGACAAAATTAGGGAGGGCGTTCCAAGGCTGGCAGACACAGAGGGAAAATAAATTTCTACGGCTATCAAGCCGGCTATACTGAATTGTCAGTTTCAAAGAGTGACCTCCTAGCTTAGTGTTGTGGTTCAATTCCAGCAGCGGACGGCAAATGTGGTTTGGGTTCTTCAGAATCTGGTAAACCATTATGAGATCCCCCCGCAAAAGCCGATATCGACTGCTGTACATTCTTAGAGATTTCAGTCTAAGCTGATAGGGGAGATGAAAGAGGCCCCTGACATTCTTGGTTGCCCGTCGTTGAGGAGTCTCGAGAGCAACGAGATCCTGTTTCTGCCACGGCTGCCACACCTGAATAGCATATTCCACGTGAGGTCGCACGTAGGCGTTAAGCATTTGGGGAAAGATTGAGGGTTCAAACCGACCGAAGGCTCTGCGAAGAAGGCCGAAGTGTTGATTGCCGGTTCTCGTCGCCTTCTCTGCTTGTTTTGAACACCCGAGATCTTCCTGCACCAATACACCCAGGTCACGCTCCTGAGAAACGTTCGCCAAAATGTGGTCTCCAATCTTGTAAGCGCTCACCGGCTGGTGACGCAGATGCATCACTTTGCACTTAGCTATGTTCAATTGAAGCTTGTTCCTCTTTGACCATTCGTAAATGCGATCTAAGTCATGTTGGAGCAGATCCTGATCGGACTTGTTACCAATCGCCCGCCATATCTTGACATCATCGGCGAAAAGCAGGAAATTTGAGGAGATGACTCTTGCCAGGTCGTTGATAAACACCAGGAATAAACGCGGTCCCAGCACTGAGCCTTGTGGGACACCACATTCCACCTCAATTGGGTTAGAGAGTGATCCCCTAACACGTACTTGAAGCTTTCGTTGGTAAAGGAAGTTGCCAATCCAACCAAGTACAGGATCACCGATTCCGTAACTCTGTAGTCTTTGAAGTAGGATGCGGTGATCAAGGCGGTCGAAAGCTTTGGAGAAGTCCAGATAGATGACGTCGACTCCGACCCCATCATCGGCCACTTCCGTCCAACTACCTCGTGCAATAAGTAGGTTGGTAGTGCATGACCGGTGTTGACGGAAGCCATGCTGTTCCGGTACCAAAATGTTGCATTTTTCTAGGTAGTCCATTAAAGTGTCAGCGACGACTGCTTCCATCACCTTCGCGAGCACAGGGAGGAGAGTCACTGGACGATAGGTTGCAGGATCGGAACGGCTACCGTCTTTAAAAATTGGGGTGATAATGCCACACTTCCACATAGTGGGGACTTGTTGTTCATCAAAGCACCTTTGAAAGAACTGTGACAGTGGTTCAGATAGTTTGTTGGCCACAGCCTTCAGTGCCTTCGGGCGGATGTTGTCTGCTCCTGGAGAACTATGCTCACGCAGTGAGAGTAACTTCCTTAGCACAATTGATGGGTTGAAAATAACATTTGTAAACAAAGGTGTCGGTAATGTGCTTGATATTATGGGACAGGTAGATGTTGCGAGTTCGAAGATTGGGGCGTATTGAAGCCGCAGGGCATTAGCTGCTTCTTCGGCGCTTTGTACTCTACGGCCTGTCGTGAATAGTGGGGGGATTCCATGCTTCACTTTACGAAGCTTATTGACATGCCTATATAGCAGTTTGTTGTTTGCCATGAATTTTTTGGCTAGGCTCTGTTGATAAGTTACTTTGTCCTCACGGACAAGTGCAGTGCAATGGTTGCGATGGGTCAGGAAATTTTCCCAATTCTCTGAGTCGGGGTTAATCTTGTAGGCATGCCATGCTGTATCCCTTATCGCCAGGCATTTTCGAGTCCTACTCCTTATAATTGAAGGCATTTTCTCGGGACGAAGGGGTTTGGTCTCTGATGCTCTGTTGACGACGTCGCTGAGTTTATTAACGAACTCTGCCCAAACGTTGTCAAGGGGACTTTTGTTTGAGAATTCCCAAGCAGTTGCGTCGGCGAGTTCTTTCAATACGTGGTAGCGTGTGATTGTATGAGTTAGTTCCGAGTGTTCAGAAGGATACTCTGCATAACACACATAGTCAAAAGTTATTACTACATGGTCACTGAGCCCTAATGGACTATCCATCAATAACTTGTCAACCATGAGCTCTTCATTCGTGAGCACAAGGTCCAGTATGGACGGTTTGTTTGCTGTCCTGAATCTAGTGGGCGTGGTGACATGATTGTACAAAGGAATATTAGCGATCAGTTCCTGCAAGTCTGCTTTGAACTGCTCACTGGGCGATGCCGAAACCTCCAGATTGTGTAGATTGAAGTCCCCGGAGATGAGAATGTGGCTATACCTAGTGCGTGTTACTCTGTTGAGGCCACGGATCAAGCAGGAATCCATTTCCGGAGTGGACGTTGGGGGGCGGTAAACGACAGCTACTAGACACGTGTCGTTGTGTCTCAGTCGGAGACGGCACCAGAGTGAGTCAGTAACGTGTGCTTCCAGATCGTCAACGGTTGTACATTGTAGATCGCTGCGGTAGTAGAGTAGGACCCCACCTCCTCTGCTGGGGCGGTCGTTCCGGATGAGTGGCATCCTGGCTATCTCAACCTCAGCATCAGTCACCTCTTGGTGTAACCAAGTTTCGGTAATAGAAATTAGGTCCCACGCATTCGCAACCTGACGTAGTCGAAGTTCGGTAATTTTACTGAGGAGCCCTTGGGCGTTAGTGTACATACATGAAAGTTTCGTAGATTTAAGCAATGTTTCGGAGGTTCTGCAACTCATATGTGAAGTTTCGCCGACCAGTGAGTAGCCGGCGGCTAATCGTTTTTTCGATGTGTGCGTGGTGAAGGGTTTAACATTTTATTCATCATCCTTGTAGTTAGTCCCGTATCTGATCTGCGACGTACAGTGTAAGGTGTCTGGTCACTATCATCTTCTACAGTTTGTATGGGCTCATTCGGCACAATACTGGTGCGTTGTTCTCTCATAGATCCCATCGCGTTTGGTTCTTTGAGTGACATATCATCTCTAGGAGGCATATCGCTGATTGTCTTCAGCCGAACCTCAGATGGTAGCTTGCAACGGAACATGCGCCAGCTTTGTAACATCCGTGCTACCATATGTTTTGACTGAAGGACCACCTTCAACACTCTCGGTCCAATTCCTCTGTAGTTCGGTGAGGTACGCAGTCGTGACACGGATTTCGCTACCACATCATCCAAGCGGAGTGTTTCACGAATATAACACCACTGTTCTTTATCATGGATTGTTATTTCATGCTGATCACATGCTTCGGTTTCAGGAACCCCGTGAAGAAGTATGGTTCTGGTTGAAGTTTCCTTCCGGTAGTCCTCTAAGTTGCGGTTAACTCGATAACGCTCGCCCCATGGGTTGTCTGGAAAGATACGGATGGAGCAGTGTTCATTTCTGAGACTACCTGCCGACAGTAGTACTGATTCTACTTCAGTGATGGAGTTCAGCACAACACGCAGAAGTCTCGGCTCTCCGAAATGTTTAGAGTTGGGGTATCGTGTAATACGCATTACGCGTACAGGTGTAAGTACAACACCGATTAGGTTACTAATAATGTCCCACTGGTTGAGGTCATCCAATTGCCTGCCTCTTATCGATGTCGACTTTGATTCTGGGATATTGGAGCACAGTACGCTCAGTACAGGTAGTTGTTTCTTAAGACCTTTCGACATGTCGCGTTTAGTGATTGAAGTAATCGGAGGTTTACCGCAGGAAACCGGTGGTGCTTGCACCTGGAAAACTCCGCTACGATCCTCAGTTTCCGATCCAGTTGAGGGTGATGTTACTTTTATATGACGGCTCTTCTTGGAGGCAACCGTAACCCAACTTTCGCTCGTAACGGCTTGCTCTTTTTCTACGCACTCCGTCGCGAGTTTGGAAGCAGCCTTACGTGTAGTTACTCCGATCGAACTGGGAACCGCTTTAGTCAAATGTGAGCTACGTATGGTATTGGGACAGCTGTTGATGTTCTGGACTCTAGGTGTCGTGTTGCTTACGGTGTTATTAACAGTTCTTCGCGGGTTAGGAGAAGCACTTACGGGAGAGGATTGGGTTGCACAGTCTGCTATGCTTACCCCAACCCCAGTGATTTTGGTGGTCACCATTTCCTCAAACTTCGCTAGTAGCTGGTCATACTTCTGAGTGGATGGTATCTTTTGATTTAACGTTGATGAAGGGTGGCAATCGAAAATGTTTGACATTGTTATAATTGCAGAGTGGCTGAAAGAAGCGTGGCTGGATATTCTATCAGCAGTTATCGTACGATCATACACAAAATGCTGCATCAGTAATGTTATGGACAGAAGTGAGGACGATGTCATTTTTGGGGAATACGACAATGACGAGAGCAGTGAAGTTAAAGATGACGATATTCACCCTGATGTCCCCATGACGGACGAGCAATGAACAATGAACAATGATGAAAAATGATATATTACAGGTAAAAAAGCGATTGCTTTACAAGTCCCGTAGGATAATTGAAGTGAAAGTAAACATAAGTGTAAATCGTCAGTTTAAGCGTCTAGTGAATTCAAGTGCCCCTTATTCATAGAAACGTTGTAGAATGTGTACTGAATTGTTACTGTAGAGTAATATGGGATACCGTCTGTCACTAGCGAGTGGTGCTAAGGCAAGATAGGGGCATGAGTTTGCAGTGAATTTCTGGGTGGAATTCGCACGTAACTTTTTCAAATTGCGCATAAGCTTTGTATGAGACGACCATCTCACTACAGACAAGGAAACTTGTCAGAAATTCCTTGGATTATACACTGTAATATACGGTACTCGAAATGGGCAATACAAGAATTTCCACGGTTTCGTTCCGCTAAAATAAAAGTGAACCTTATACTCAGTTTAATAAGTCGAACAGAAAGAGTTTGTTTGAACACCTTTTCCGAGGAACTGCACGCATACTTTCGACGCGGATGGGAAATGGTTACCAAGTTAATTTGCTGAAACCCAACATGGAACAAAGGAAGAAGACTGCTGTAACCTTTACAGTCCAGACAAAACGTATGTTTCTCTAACTGCTGAAATGCTAACTCGTCTCCTTTCTCATGCCATCAGACACACGTTCCTAGCAGCGAAAATGCAAATACAGTTCATCGGTAGCTCAGTGTTAAACACTCGCCCCAAAGGCAAGAGGGTCGTTCACGCCAAATAAGTGTGCATTTATTCGTTCTCCTGTTCCTGTGGAGCAGGTTACATTGGTCAAACTCCGAGGTGCCTGTCTGATAGGGTGGGGGAACATCATTCAGCCTGGCTCATGACCGAGTGTCGGAAACCAACTAACTCATGTATAGCCACGCATCTCGTCGACACTGACCGTGCCACCAAGTTGGCTGAGTTATTCCAATTGACCTGTCAAGCACCTGGTAATCGATCAAAGTGCGTCCGTAGGCGTTTACTTGAATCCGCTAAGGCTATCTCAATTCGACTGTGCGAACCGGAGTTGCATGTACAGAAAAGGTTCGTTCAGAGGCTAAAACTATCTTGATCCACCCCAACTGTGACCTCGGGTTCACGTTATTATGTGCACACCGCACATGTGACCTAACAGAGTGATTGTGCTTGAACAGTGATTGTGAACCGAAGGTGTCCCACCAACACTTACGTTGTGTCCAACACTTTGTTTTTTCCACAGATTATTGTAAATGACTGTTGGGGAAGTATTGAGAATATCGTTTCGCTTGCATCCACTTTTAATCATCCAAAGATCGCGACTCATTGCGTTTCATTGCCTAGATTAACGGCATATCTTCTGCCTCGGTGGGTTGGAGCAGAATAACTTGTGATGGCTCCTTAGAATCACAAACAGTTTGTACTCTATGTGGTAATTTACCATGCATTAAAGTGCAGCTTAACGCCTTGATGAAATCGTTTGTACTCATTATTTGTAAAGCACTGCCACAAAATATCATTACAAGTACTTTGTGCCATCTTTGAGATAGATTGTCGGTACCAAGTTCCCCTACGCTGTAACTCAACAGGTTGACTGTCACAACTAACCAGCACAAATTTTACGCAGCACTAATAATAAGATGACTGATCGTTTCATAAAAGTTTGGATAACCATGGAGAAGTTACACGGTTTGGCACAACGGTCACTTGTTCGTCATACTTTTGAAGTAAGTGCAATTCAGCACAACTGTTCACATACCTTTGAGGCTGCACTGACCGTGGTATGAGAATGCGGCTGTTACGAAAAAATGCAAATGAATCTAGCGCTTATCTTTGTTAGCTGATTTTGACGAAGGCACGCAAGGCATTGTGCTTATGAGCACGCGTATTTCAATGGAGTGTATGACGGTTATACTTATTAAAATCCATAGATTCTAACTGTCAGGGTGAGGGAGAAGCGGTATTCAGCAACTGCCATTCCTCCACTCATTTCTGAGCGCTGAGAAGGAGGCCTGGTCACCTGTGCAACAGAGACCCATCCTGATTGAACCCTTTAAATTCCAAGCAGAACTCTGAAACAAATGGTTCAAGTACTCCTATTTCATGGTTGGACAAGTAGTCCCAAACTCAGAGTGAGAAGGCACAATGGATGACACACACGGTATTGTATTCTGAACATGAATCGAAACACAGGGAATGAAGGTAAAATTGAGCCAATCCGAACAAGAATAAAAGGCCAGTTAGTATCGATCAATGTGACAAGGCTTCTCGATCAAATCGCGTGAGTGTGTGGGCGGTTGAGTAACGTCCACACTTGCGCCGGTCACATCCCCTCACGTGGCAGATGAAATCACATTTGCAAAACGTAACGTTCTATCAGTTTAGAGGAACTTTGTGGTTTCCGAATAACGATCGGCTGGTCAGTTTCCTCCTTTTGATTTTTGTCCGTCTATTCACGCTCCTCTGTAACAACCGTCCTCCTCAGGTTATGGTGCGACCAAGGTGCGGGGACGGATGAAATCGCTGTGCCCGCGTACTGTTTCTGCACTGTTCAGTTGTGCCTCGCTCTCAGTTTCTGAACTTGTAAGCACGGTTTCTGACTGCCATACTCGCTCGTGCAGGAGTTTGGTGTACACATCTCCTTTTGATACAAAACCATGGGGTTTAGTTGGTGCCAGCCAAATCTGATGCATACGTCGTTGTCGACAACGCCTGGCCTGACAGGGGTCTGGAGAAAAGTAGGTATATTTTTGCTTAGTACGCACTGACAAAATCACTTCGATTGGTGATGAGACGTCTGCAACGAAATTGTTCGGCTCGGAGAAAAAACGTAAACCTGGACAGACTACAACGTAACTTATTGGTTGTTGTTTCTGTAGTAGCGTTATCGATGACAGGTACATCTATGCACTTGGGGTACGTATCCAGCAGGGGCAGCAACATTTTCCCTTCAAGCGGACCGATATAGGCAGTGTGGACACGTTCCCATGGATTGTCAAGTAGCTCTTAAGGGTGAATGGGATCGGTTGGTTTGTCTTTTCAGAGTTTAGCATGTAGTAGAAGTATTCAAAAGCGCTTCCATATATCTATCAATCAGCCACCACTAGCAGTATATTCTGGGCAGAGCTTTCATGCGGACGATCCACGGATGAGCATCGTACAACTCTTCCAGTACAGCTGATCAGAAGCCTGATGAAATAACGATGCGAGATCCACGCATTGTAGGGTCACTTCAAATTGACAATTGGAAAACGGACATAGATCATCAGAAGTTCGCGGGCCCCAGTCACGCAATATCATACTTTCCAATTTCAATAGGACCGGATCGCGATCTGTAACTTTCTTAGCAATTTTTACTCGATATTGGTGTAGTGCCTATGTGTTGCAGCAGTCGAACAAACTCACATGGCGCTCCACTTTGTTTATCCTGTTGAACAACCTGTTTTAATCTACTGTGTGCTGTAC
The DNA here is from genome assembly GCA_944474145.2 of Dicrocoelium dendriticum. Classification (NCBI taxonomy): domain Eukaryota; kingdom Metazoa; phylum Platyhelminthes; class Trematoda; order Plagiorchiida; family Dicrocoeliidae; genus Dicrocoelium; species Dicrocoelium dendriticum. Next base: position 55,379,832 of record OX104067.1, on the reverse strand, counting down.
TGTTGTACGGATCCGAGACCTGGCCCATTTGTAAAGATGACTTGCGCAGGCTATCCGTCTTCGAGCATCGCTGTCTGCAGTTCATTGCCCGTGTGTGTGGCAGCACCACGTAAGCAATGTGGAAGTTAGACAGCGTGTCTTGGGACGTGGAAGCCACTCGCTAGAGGAGCTCATCTCACTGCATCAACTGCGGTGGTTGGGACACGTATTGCGCATGCCTGTCCAGCGTTACCCCCGTCGTGCGTTGTTTGCGGTTGCTGGACAGGACTTTAATTGACGGTCTGGTGGACAGCCTACAACATGGAGAAGCCGCATGACAAAGCTGACGAAGCAGTTGGCCTCGGCCGGTTGTTGTCGACTACTTGGTTGGGGTCCGAGAGATGCAGATACTTGTTGGTTGAAGATCTTGGAAGCCACGGCTCAAAGATGGATGTCAATGGCGGACGTGTGCATCTGTGTGTTGAGGTGTCCCTTTTCTTCCTCCCCATAAAAAGCTAACTGAAAAATATTTCACAAACTGAGTGGTAAACGAGACAAAAAGCCTTTGTTGTTGTTGTTGTTGTTGTCTGCTGCTATTTTCTTATTATTCATACTGTTTTCCTATTCAGCCAGTATTCCGAGGGCACAATAGCTGTACCACAGCTTGTATATATATATATATATATATATATATATATATATATATATATATATATATATATATATATATCTATTGTGAGCTTCCGTAATATTATTGTGAGAAGCAGCGACGTATCGGATTTGATAGTTGTAGGCGGAAAGTAGAAGTGCCCAACGTACCATTCGGAGTGCGTTTAGTTGCTTTATGCCTCGTCCCTCACTGAGAAGCGAGATCAAAGATTGATGATCAGTCTGTCTCAAACCGATTGCGCCGCAAATACTGATGGAAACGCTTGACCACTAAAACCACTGCTGGTGCCTCTTTGTCCAGGTGTGCGTAATTCTTCTCAGCAGCCTGTGACTTGCGAGACGCAAAAGGAATAGGACAAATGGTTCCATCGTGAAACTTATGCTTTAGGACTGCTCTCACCCCAAACATTGTGGCATCACACTGTAAAATCGTGGGTTTGTTTAGCTCGTTATGTACCAACACTAGTGCAGAAGCAAGAAGAATTTTCACTTTCTCAAACGTTTGTTCCTTTTTCTCGTCCCATGACCACTTAGAGTCTATCTTTAACAAGTCGCGAAGTTGTATTATAATGGAAGTAACGTTGGGTAAGAAACGACGATAATGCGATAACACCCCAAAGACCGAACGTAACTGTGGTTCGTTACGTGGAGGAGGTGCATAAATAATATAGTGCAATGTAAACCATGTTTATTCAGCTGATAACCAAGATAATCAACGGAAGTAACCAGAAAAGTATAGTTGGAGCGGTGCAAACGTAAACCGTGCACAGACAGTCTATGTGATACCTGGTACAATGTGGGGGGGGGTGCTCTGTAACGACCTGGAGATTGCTCTGCATGATGTGTAAAATAGTACCAAATTATAGCTTTATCTGCACCCAGGTAAATTAAGCAGTGTGTCTGTCGCTGGCTGACCACTTTGTTTGTAATACACACACACTTCTGGAACCCGGCCGCTGGAGTCAACCTTATACCCTACCGGAACATCCCTTCATTCTTATCTCTCCCCAGCTAGCTTTCGTTGGGTGCACTTTGCAGCATAGCGAGACTGTACGTTTCAGCAATAAGAGTAGATTTGGCTTATTTTTATTTGTCTTTTCACTCTGCATCGGTTGGTTGTGCGAATATAGCGTCCGTCCATCGATTCCGCCATAGCTCCACCTCTGTGCGACCCGTACTTAGTACATCATCGATGTATGCACAATTGTTCGGTATAACACGCACGATGTCGTCAAGTATTGTTTGAAAGATAGCCTGGGTTGGATTAATCCCAAAAGGAAATCTGGTGTATTCAAATATGCCCAAATGTATACTGACCGCAGTCAGATGGCGATAGGCTCAAATCCCGTTTGGTAAACTTGATCCCGCTAGATAAGGTGGCATGAAAGTTCTCGGTTTTAGGTCGTGGATAACGGTCTATGATTGTGCCGCGATTTATTTTTAATCTGTACTCGTTACAAATCCGTACGCTGCCGTCGGATTTAACCACAGAGAATACCGGTGCCGCCCATTCAGCTAGTTGAAGTCCTTCCAACTGTTCTTCCACAGTAAGCCGTATACGTAAGGCAGTTTATGGCCTAAAAGAATTTAGGTGTACTACAGTGCGCCATATGTATATTTGCTTTAAAATTGTTCAGTTTTCCTAACTGATGTTCGCTGAACACGTCTGGATATCGCTTAAGATCGAAGTCCACGGTGTCCTCACCCACGGCATGGATAGAAAATGGATGGCAAATGTTTCATCCAGTCACGACTCAGTCGAATAACTGAAGCATAAGGCTCCACATGAAGTACTAGTATATGTGATCTACCCTGGTGTTTCACTCGTTCCTGACACTTTCCAAGTAGGTCAATCACTTTGCTTGTATAGATTTTGAAAACGGTATCACCCGGCTCCCGATTGGGCAAAAATGAGGACGAGTTACTTTTAGTCAATGTCACAGCGAAACCGACGTCCAATTCAAATTAAACATCTTCGTCATTAAAGTAAAGCTGGACCCTATATGAAGATACACTACTCATAACGTAGTAATTTGCAATTATATGGTTCTTAAGCTTTAACTGGAATTCAGGGTACTCACTGTCTTCCAGGTTCCAGGAATTAATCGAAGCTAGTGACCATGTAGAACGGCATACACGTGGCAAGTGGCTAGTATTTTACGCAATTCATCCACTTTTCGCGGATGTGAGGACACTGCGTATCGGTAGCTCATGAAGTTGTGTAACTTGCTTTCGGAGGAAGACGTAAAGTCAGCTTGTTTACACACTCTGCAGGTTGAAGAGGGTTGAATGTGGATAACATTTACAGCTTTTCCCTTTGACCTTAAAGATTACATGCTCTTCCCCATGAAAGGTTTTCTTCCTGTTGTGATAGTAATGCTTCTCTCGCGCCATCGTCCATAACTCCACCGATAAGGCAGTGCATTACATGAGTTCTTCGACACGCTTTGAAGGAATTGTATTGTACTGACATTCTGGTGTAGCTTGATGAATGCGCGCAATAAAGTCATTTATGCTTTCCGCGTGTTGCCGTTGTAATTTAAATAACTGGTAACGAGCAGCAAATACACTTTCTGAATTCTCTATAGCTCCTCGAAACACTGGATCACTTGTAGGAGACTCGGCTTAGCTATCAAGTTCATGGCGTCAAAATGTCGTTGTCCCTCTGAACCACGTGCTTGATGAACTAACCTTATTCAGTGGGCATCGGACAACTCAGTAGAAGGGTTCAACATTGGGAAAAAGGTCATCTGATGTTAGAAAGTTGTCGTCCACTGCATCCATAATTGCAAGAAGGGCTTTTATGAACCTTCGGACCACAGAATTGACCGTCCCGCCAGAGCGTTTGTAATACCTGACGCCATCCTGATACGTATTGCTCAAGTAATACTAGTTCGTAGCTGGACATGTAGTCCAAAACTCAGAGTGAGAAGACGCGATCAATGACACATACGGAATTGTTTTCTGACATGTGAATTGAAGGGAAAGGTATAAACGGTAAAAGGAACCAATCAGAACAAGAATAAAAGGCTCGTTTTACTATTCAGTTTGATAAGGCTGTTAGATCAAATCTCGTGGGTCCGTGGTTGATTGGGTATCGTAAACACCTGCGCCCATAACACCATTCTATCCTCGCGAACAAGCTGTACTATGGTCACGCTGGGTCGCAATGGCCATCCAGGTGTCGGTGCCCAAATAGGGTTTGTAGATATGCCAAGCTGAGTTTCGCACCGCTATACAGTTGCGTGTCTTGCGGGACCACACACAACAGTGCGAGAGCAGCTGGCTGGCTAGTCCATTTATCTTTCCTAGCGGGTTAGTTATACTGAATAAACTGCTACAATTCTTCCGCAACTACATCCACGATGCGGTCTGACATACGTCTCAACCTTGTAAAATCAAGCCAAGCAGGTTGGAAGAGTTCCGCCAGGGTTTTAGTCCCCTTCACATGCTTCCTGAAAGATACATTTTATCACCCGAGTTTCTGTAGATGTGGTGAAGCAGGATGAATGGTTTTTGTTATATTTAGCTCATTTGAAGACCGAAACCGCACGGTGGGAAATTGGACCCAAAACTGTCTTGAGTACTGCACCCTGCGGGTCACCGTGTCTCGGACCTTGCATGTGAACGCGGCAAGTCATAGCCAGCTTCCCTCTCGATGATCACACGCCATGGACCCAGATCCCCACTCTGTGCTCATTGGCTAAGGTGAATGACCACTTGCACATACAGTGGGTTGGCAGCCGGTATGTCCACGTGTGCATGGTACTCCCATTCGCCAATAGCCAACTCCCCTGATGAGCCTCACTTCGACCCAGAGGTATGGAGATGATGACAATCAGCAATACCCGTGGCGTTGGAAGTGTGCTTTCGGAGTTTACCATCTAATACGCTTTTGCATAAACTACGGTCAAAGTGCATGTACACAGTTTATGAACGCTGATAGCGAAGTACAAAATCTTGCCCAAAGAGTTACCCGGTTTTTGCTGTGAATAGTTACTACATAAGTGGCAGAGTATAGCATATTCTACGCGAGTGTACAATCATTTCAAAGTTGACTGGCTAGTAGAGACTGAGTTGCATAGCAATTCAGCGATTTGTTTTTTTTGTCTGCATATACGTTGATAGAAACTTTCATGTAAACAAGTTGTCTAGTTAGAAAACCAATCCCAGTTCCGTCAAAGCTTCACATTTTTTCACCTCAGTGATAAGGACCACCAACGAAGAATTTCTGTCCATTGAACCGAACAATGAGAAGAACAAAACCATCCGACACATATATATAGAGGCCTCGGACAGTCGATCTGGAGTTGTCAACCCGGTGGGATTCCTGGAAGTTGAGTTAGACGGTACGGTGAGAATTGTGACTAATTATTCTCATCGATCATATTTGTGATTAGCGTATTTCAGTTGAATGATTGTGGTACCCGCAAACTGGAGTGTGAAGCAGTACCTAATTTAGTGGCAAACTGCCGATGCCTCGCTTATAATGGAATCATACATTCACATCGATTATGTGCCGAGAACTTGCTCCTGGGTGTCATAATATTTTCAGTCAAGTATTCGTTAGCCACTGTACTTTTGAGTGGTGGAGTTTGATCATGAGGAATAGGTTAGTTATCCACGGTCAAGTCACCAAGTAAATGCACAGCCAGCTTCTTTGTAACTCGTAGCGATTTTCTTACAATTTACCCCATGCTAGTCCTGCGTTGTACTTTATTCAGCCACTCCGAAAATACATACAGACAACCAACTGCGTTAGGTGAGCCGTTAGAAATAGACGCACACGCACGTGTAGTCAACGGGTTTATGGGTTCGCAGGTAAATCATTTTGCGATTTTGACCCGTGGATTAAAATAGCATACGGTGAGCAGTGGATCACAAACATTATGCCGATAACACCTACATGTCAGGAGGAGAGACCAAAAGAAGAACGTTGATTCCAAGTTTGTGGGAAATTACACTGGCTTATGTACATTTCATTTGATACTGTGTCACTACATCGTCGAGGATTCTATCGGACATATCGTAATGACTGCAAATACTCACCGCAGTGCCCCGCGTTACGCGTAACTGACCGTTTCCCCTAAGTCAGAATGCAGTTGATCGCACGGTATGCAGCAATTTTGTTGCACGCATAAATGAACGAATTAAGTTTGGTCTCAGAAGCTCCCGCTCGCATTGGAAAGTACCAAACTGACCAGGGAAAAAGCTACCATCCAGTAACGTAAAACAACGCTCAAGTTTTGGCAATCCTTTAGCAAATTAACAAGTCTGTAGCTCGAAGCGTCGGATAGATGAAAAAGTCAAACACGCCGCACTTTGAGCTGATTGACCAGTGGCGTAGGGCAACGCAAGTGAGACAAACTCATCTGGGCATTCGGAACAAGCAAGGCATGAAATACGAAACAATGGTTTATTACGGGTAATAATGCATTTACTTATCAAGTCCCGTAGGCTTGTCATAGAGAAAAGCGCAACAGTAGAGTAAACATGCTAAAAAGGTAATGGAAGTATAGTAACATTGGAAGAAAGATTGTTGAAATGGGATGCTGTCATGCTAAACAGCGCAACAAGTTGTTGCAGCTAACACCTCATGTAAAAACAATCGGACTGCTCACCTGCCTTCACCGATGTAGGTGCACCAGCGTGGATCACGGTTCCAAGAAATCCAGTTAACCGTAATGCACTTCAGAGTAGCCCTTCATGTAACACAGTGCAGGGAGGTGAGTACGGAATCCGAAAGATTATTGTATGTGACCAAGGTGGAGGCGGAGACAGCTGAGTTTGGAAGGGCATTCCAGAGTTAACAAACTCTTAGGGGGGAAATAATTTTGTCGACAGTCTAGACGACCATATTAATGATTTAATTTCAAGCTTTGCCTCTCAGGCTGTTGCTCGGGCTGAGTTTCAAAAGGTAGCGACATACGTAATGGGAGTGCTTAGTAATTGTCCTGTTATTATGAGGTCACTGCATGGACGACAGTAGCGTCCGCTGTACACTTCGAGTTCTTTCAGTCATTCCTGGTACGAAAAGTGGGCGTAAAACATTAAAATTCTTCGTTGACCGGCGTTATAGTATCTCTAGCACTAAAAGAGCTCGCTTTATTCAGGGTTGGCAAAACCGGATAGCGCCTTTGACGTGGGGAAGCACAAAGACATTGATCAGAGAAGATGGAGCGAAGATGGATGAATCCAAACTCCCGACTGCACCCTACAAGACACTAACCAGTGTTGGTTACAATTTTTTAAATGGACTCAGACCGTCTAGAACACTCGTTCGTAACATGAAGGTAATTACATCAAGGGAGTAAAATAAAATAATACGCAGGGATAACATAAATACGGAGAATGCGTCAATCAGTTGCCAATACAAATAAAAAACAAAACAGTTTGCAGCTAAGTACGTATTTTGAGTAGTTAATCATTTCAAAATAGCAAGAAAAAACATTGTAACACGATACTCTGAATTCAGGTATTTAGAATGCTCTCGTCAGCTATTTACATACATTGCTGAAATTATCGCTTTGCGTACAAGTGGAGGCAATGCACAAGGTTATTCAGTTAAAAGGAAAACGATCAATAACCTCAATAAGGTACGACGAAGCTAGCCGTAAGTTCAGTCTGCTTGCACAAATTGGGCTTAAGACGCCGAATAGCTGAGGTTTCGACTAACTAAAGCAATCGAGCACTACACTGCATGTTACTTACTTTAAACAAATCACGAGGACGTTAGCACATTGTACAATCCAGGAGGTGTTGAGCAATGGAGCTAGCCGGTAGTTTGGGACCGTTAGCGAACATATTTCGTGGAAGGTGCTGTGGAAGCCAAGTGAATAGTTTCATCTCGATTCGGCCAAGGAACTTGCTATCACAAGTACAGTGGAATAGATAAACACAACAGGCGGTAATGTGAGTGTGTGGCTTGTCCAGGTTGAAATTGCAGAGCAACTTCCCAACTTGATGCAATAACACCAGTTCGGCCGCGTAATAGCATTTGCCAACTGCGTGGCGGAGACGGTGCCGGAATCTTCTATCGTTTTGATAGCTTTTAATGGCAGCGTAATGAACACTTTTTTCTTGGGGGCACATATAAAAAGGTTTCTTACTATTTTTTGTGCTTGCATACCGAGTTATGCATCTCGCGGTGTATCCATTTTCCTGTAGTGCTGACGACACGCGTTCTAGTTCACTGTCGATCGTACCTTCATGACAAATTTTACGAGCTCTTGCATAGGCAGAACGGACCAATTCTCGTTTGTAATTAATAGGACAGAACCCGTTGAAGTTCAAATATTGTCCTGTACAAGTAGGCTCTTGATACACAGATCGAGTGAGTGTGCCTTCTGCATTCTTCTCTAGGTGTACATTCAAGAACTGGAAGGTGTTGTCCACCTCGCTTTCCATGGTGAATTTGATCGCAGGTTGGCATTTAGTTAGAACTTCCTGTAACCGTTCTGCCTGTTGAGGGGTATCAACTACAACGAACGTGTCGTCAAGATATCTGCTGTACATGTGCACATTTGCTTTGTAAGGATGTAGTTCCGTGTGCTCCAAGTTGCCCATGAAATTGTCAGCCAGGATTAGCCCAAGTGGACTACCCATGGCTACGCAATCGATCTGACGGTATAATGTTTCGTTGAATTGGAACTGTATGTCCTTGGTGCACTAACAAAATAAAGACCTGAGAGGATGTGCTGGAAACCCAACTTTGTCAACATGAGCACTGATGATGTTTAACGTCTCTTCTAATGGGGGATCGGGAGTTGTCATTATGGGTAATCCACCATGACTTTAATCTAGGACACCGGCGGAGTTGTTGCCGCGAAAGTAGTTTTAAGGCCGCCGTGATTTACAATCTCCGGCAATTGAGCTTCTTCTTACACATAATTGTTAGATTTGCCTGATTTCTTTATAAATGGGTCGCGGATCCATTCTTTATCGGTTCATGGGTCTTTTGTGGTTGGGAAATAGCGCTCGAACTTTTAAAAGCAAGAACAGGTGATCGTGCTCCAACGGGGAGTATGAATGCTCAGAGTCAGTCTCGCCTAAAATCCCCGCTAATGTTTGAAAAATGTTCAAAACGTCTCTGTTCACACACCGTCCCCACAACTCCAGTTTGGCTTCAAATGCAGCACTTTCCCAGCCCACTTGAAAACATTTGTTATTTTCTCCTGAAGGGATAGATTGAGTTCATAGAGCAGGCTGAATATGTCCCACAGATAAGCCAGGTTTGAGACCCATATCTTGTCATTGAAATGTGCGGCAGGAGGTGACTTCTTTTCTGAGAGAAATCTGTGTAATGGCTCTCGTAATTCAAATTCTGTGGTTAGTAATTATCCTCTGGACAACCATCTTGTTTCTGTGTACAATAGGCATCTGTGCTCTGCATCCATCTCCTCACAAAGCTGCTCAACCAGCGCGAGTTCAAACGTGTGCTTTGATGTGGCCACTAGCTTCAACGACATAATCAATACGCTGTTAAATTCTGGTGGCATTTTTCGACTTGCCAGTATTTCCCTGTGAATGATATAATGCGTAGATTCACTCACAGGTGCAACCTCATTAACCCAAGCAGTTAAACCAGACAGCCGTCCGGTCATGGTAGTAGTTCCGGCTATACGTATGCGGACGCAAAAGGACCATTTTAGTTGTCCTGATTTCTAACGACTTAGTACGTTGAACAGTTCTGCTCTTGTGGTGTTGGTTGGCAGTTAGTGCACATAACAATTTCTCATGCATATTCTGCTTGTGAAGATATCGCACATAAACAAGTAGTATTGCCCCGTTGTCTAAATCTGTGGATTCGTCAACCTGGAGTGCGTACCACGGTGATGTATTAAGCCTCCCCAACTATTAAATAAATAAGAATTTGTTCGTGACTACGCGAAACATACCACAGATGCAAAAAATTTAGAGTATATCGACCATATGTTGAACAGAGATTCGATTGTTGGTCAAAATATAACACATTGTGTCTCATTGTCTTCGGCTATTTCCTCAATTCGCCTAGTCACGGTGCTAGCCGACAAAGACACATGTGCCGTCTTTTTAAAAGCAGTCCCACCTAGTTCACGGCAAATGTCTTTAGTGGAGGGTGCGATCAATCCTTCACCCATAGTGAGTGGCTCTTTAGCCTTAGCAATGCGGTTAGCCACCAAATATGATGCTGTCAGTGCATTCTCCTTTATTGATGTGGTGGCCATCAGCAATTACTGCTGTCCTTTGTGTTCCCATTTTGTGTTAAAAATACTCCCAGGGGCTTGTTTTTTAGTCCAGGGTGCTTGGCGTTCAAACAACGAAGCAGCATTGAATGTTTCATTATCTAATTAGAGAGCCGGTCGCCGCAAACTATGCAGAGCGGGGTTGGGGTGGGGTAAGCACCTGTCCCGACACATTCATATTTCATATGGACTCATGGTATGGTACAAGTTTTATGTTTCTTTGGTGCTGTAGGCTCTAATTCCGTCTTTTCACATGGCCTTTTCCTTTTCCGAGGGAAACGTTCTAATGATGTCTGTTTCGTACTCATTTTGCTAATTTGTGAATTAAATTTGAGCGCTCAAGTGACCGAGATAAAACCTGGAAAATAATACATCGTTAAACTCATCTAGTAAATGTGGAGGAAAAAAGGGCAAAATAGAACACAATGTACTCGTACAGCATGCACCGTTAAATACGAGAAAACATCGGTGAACAGTGAGAGGAGAGATACACACCTTTGCTCCACCGGATCTACAACGTCACTACCGCTCGCAGCCGCTCAACTCCCGGTTAACCTCTCGTCCATGGAAAGTCGCACAATCTCGAAGGAAATACACCACGGTAGATAAAAAGGTAATAATGTAAGGTTTCTTCGGTGGCCTGGTAACATTTGATACGCGGAGCGGTACCGGTCCGCGACCCGGGTGTTGGGGACCACGGGTCTAAGCGACCGAAAGCTTTGGAAAAGTCCAGTTAGATTACTTCGGATCCTGTCTTTATCAACCGCTTCAGACCAGTTATCGGGCGAAAGTAGCAAGTTCGCGGTGCATGATCGTAGCTGACGTAAACGGTGCTGCGCATGCGAGATGATACTATGGATTTCCGGGTAGCCCATTAATGCATTTGTAATGATCGCCTCCATGATAGTAGAGAGTGCAGGAAAAAGGGCTATCGGGTAATAATTAGTAGGCTCAGCTCGATTTCCACCAAAGGGAATAGGAGTGGTGATACCTAGCTTTCACGTTGACGGAACTACACTCTCGTCCATACAGTGCTAAAAGGATCCAGCAACTAATTGGGCTAAGTCTATGGCCGCAACCTTCAGCGCCATGGGTGAATGTTACATACTCCAGTGGGGCAATGTGTACGCAAATATAGCAGATCTTTCGGTACAACTTCGGTAGGGAATGGAACGCTAAATACACCTCATAGTAAAAAAGGAATAGAATTGTAGCCGTGTATTCCTTGGGAGATAGGTGATGATGGGCAAACAATGTAGCAAGGACGACGCGGCAATGAAAGACAAGCTTTATTGACGTGATCACAAGTTATCTGATCACTCAGGCAGATGCACATAAATGAGTCTGGTTTTCTTCCAACGATGCATCAGCTCTTCTGCCGTCCACACGCAACCCGTCCATTCACTTTCCGGACCCCGTGGTGAAATATTCCCTGCCTAGTTCACCCCCGTATCTCCGCTTCTAGGCGAAGATATGGCCCAGAGTCATTCGAAAGCGCGTAAGTTGCTTAATCGCGGATGCAGCACTCTGCTTGTGGTCGGTCCTGAAGGCTGCAACAACGGCGCTTTTGTCTGAATTATTACGTTCTCGACGAATACCTTCTCTGTCTTGCTAGGTTCAGACTCACTACTGGTCGCCACGCATGACCGAATTTTGTCTCGTGCCGTCAGGCCAGCGTGCCTCCGTCTGCCCTCACTCATCGCGCCTGTTCCCGATCCCGTGGGCCCCCGTTTTTGTGGTCTATCTGTCTTCCGAGCAAACACTATCTTCCGCCTCCCTACACTCGTCACTTCTCGATGTTGTTTCTCCCTTGCGTGCCACGGCCGCTGCAGTTATTTGGCGTTGAGGAAACGTGGCTCCCATCCACATGCCTCTTGGTCTTATTTGATATGGGTAGTGTGGATGGAGCTGTGGGTGGTGCAGTCTAAGCCATCCATGGTCCCTCTGTAGGCGCAGGCTTCCTGTGGCTGGCCACAGTGACAGACAAATGCGAATGCCGCCAACCAACCATATATATATATATATATATATATATATATATATATATATATATATATATATATATATATATATATATATATATATATATATATATATATATATATATATATATATATATATATATATATATATATATGGTTAGTGACATCCGGTTTCGGATTTGCCTGTCACTGTGGCCAGCCACAGGACGCCTGCGCCTACAGAGGGACCATTGGTGGCTTGCGCTGCACCACCCACAGCTCCAACCACACACCCCATATCCAGTGTAAACCCGAAGGAATAAGACCGGGAGGCATGTGGATGGGAGCCAGGTTTCATCAACGGAGCCGGCCCACACTCCTTCACAGGCAAACACAAGCACGCTGTATTTGGGGAATCAAGCGCACACAAGGCGGTGGCTGGACCGTAGTCCGCTCCACACTAAGTGCATGGAATCACTCTTCGAGCCTAGCACGGCCATAAAGACCGTGCACCCCATGCCCTACAGCAACGACCAACTGTCTCCTGGAGCCAGTATGAACGATGTAGTGGGTAACAGACGGGTAGGCACCTTGTCAACATGCACATCAAGCGCAGGTACACCGGGGATATCAAGTAACAGCCAATCATGTGAAACGAAGATATCAAATAAAAGGAATCGAATAATGTATACAGATATGCCGACATAGCTCTTAAATAAGTAAGCATATGAAATAAATTGGTCCTGAAAAAAGCCGCTATAGGTTCATAATGTCAGAAAATTTATTTTAGGAAAATGTCTCCCACGCGAAAATTTTATCGAAGTTAACTACAATTAACTTGAGCGACGTGTGCAAGTTAATAAAAGATAGTTCACGTAGACATTAATGAGACAAAATTGAAAACACACCACCTGAAATAAAGGGACTTAAGATGCAGGCTCGCGGTTAGTAAATCGAATGCAGGGTACCTACACATGCTGCGCTGGTTCTGCATAAGTTCTCTGCAGGACACGTCGTCGCTTCTGTAGTGGTCCCGAGTGGCCTCGCTCATGGCTCACTAAGCCTGCCTGACTCAGGCACTCGCGACCGCACGTGCTACAGCACCATGCGCTCGATGTCGATGGAGTACAACCCATCGATGCTTGCCGCTTCCACACTTATCGTTTCCTCTGCATGCATGAAGTCTTATTCCTACACCTCGGCAACGGCTTTCGTGCTCAGATTGCGTCATGCACGCCGATAAACCGCCTTCGATTCGCATGGACTGCAATCAACATTAGAAGGTGAGAGGCACACTTTACTCATGTCCTGGTAACGAAGATTCGGGTTCCTTACAAGCCGATTTCCCAAACAGTTGACCATTTAATAGCTGCTCCGGTATCCGCGTCGAATCCATACAGCTCACATGACGAGCACTAAAGTGTCTCAGCAAAATTATGCAGTCCTCTGCATACATCCCACCTCGACGCAACATTTCCGTGTCCAAAACTCTGTCGACCCATCCGATGTGCAGAATACATCGCAAACACTGTTGATGGAACAGCTCGAGATACCGCACATCCCGCCGATACATCGTCCACGTTTCACTGCCGTATAGAAGAGCAGACAGCAACATGGATTTGTACACAATCAGCTTCGTGCCAATGCTAAGCTGATGGTTGTTCCACACTCGTTATTCTAGCTTCCCGAATGCCGCCGCTGCCTTCCACGCGGATAAGAAGCTCCCTGTGTAGTTGCTGGTCACTAGACATCACACTCCCAAGATAGCAAAAGCAAGAGGTGGTTTCCAATACTTCATCACCAGTGCTGATTCGCGGCACTATCGCAAATTGCACCTCCGGTGAAGGCCGAAAGTGACAAACAGTTTTGTTTGTGTTGACGGCAAGCCCGAATTTGGCCGCTGTCAAAGCCAGAGCACTAGTCATGTGCTGCAACTCATCCGCGCTCTGCGCAAACAACGCAGTCGTCAGCGAACGGCAACATACAGATAGTTCTCTCACAGACCTGAGTTCTCGCAACAAAACGACGGATGTACAGCAAGCAATACGGTGCTCCACACGAACACCGGAAACACAAGCGGCCTCAAAAGCACAAGACAGCATTTCATGAAGATATATATTAAACAGGGTAGGAGTTAAGACACAGTCTTACTTCACACCAGTGATAACTGCAAAGTCATCCGAGGTCTCTCCAATCAGCTGCGCCATCGCTCGAATACCACTGTGAAGACATTCCATTAAACTTACAAATTTACGCGGGCGACCAAACTTACCCAACACCAGCCACAATGCCTCGCGGTTCACCGCATCAAATGCCTTGGTGAAATCAACAATAAGCAAGTACAAAGGCTGGTGTCGTTCTCTGCACTTCTCTTGCAACGGATGAGCCGCAAACACCATATCTATAGTGCATCGATCCAAACGGAATCCACTTTGTTCTTCCGCCACGTTAGGTTCCACAACCTGAGTGACGAAGCGGTTGAGCAGGATTCTGGCAATCACCTTGTCCGCACAACTCAACAAGTTGATGCCACGATAGTTCGTATAATAGTGCTTATTCTCTTTGCCCTTGTACAGCAGTATCACAAGGGCATCCTTCAGCTCAGGAGGCACCTCCTCCTCAATCTAGACGCATTATACCAAGTGGTGCTCAAACCTCGGTCCATACACCGCCTTCAAGGAGCCAAAGAATTCTTTGTGTTGGCGGCGTTCAGCGTAGCATTCCGTCTGTCTCGCCTTCTCTGTCCACCATGCATTTTGTATGCGACAAAGCTCTCGGGCCAGTCGCCGTCGAGGTTTGAGAAATTGACTTCTCTTCACCAAGTCACTGGGATCTGCGACATGTGCAGCAAATGCGGCATTCTTCCCCGACATCAATTCGCCAATCGTCGCATTGTTCTCATCAAACTAATCAGGACGCTTACAGTTTGCGCACTCGATGGTCTCCTCGGCAGCAGCTGTCACCTGGTCGCGAATGTGGTGCCACAGGTCGCCCACTGTGGCTATACAGTCCACATCACAAAGGCGTGCATCCATCGCCTTTTTCAGCTCAATACGTCTCTCCACAGTACCGAGGGAGAGAATGTTAAATTTACACCGATTCACGGCGGGAGTGCAATACATAGATTTACGAAAATACATGTATAGTTTGGTCCGCACCCATTTGTGATCAGTGCCAGACTCGGCTCCACGCTGAACACGTGTTATGCGCACTTCAGGCATATCACGCTGACGTACGATGACATAGTGGAGCAGGTGAGCGTCACCACTTCGTGGGCGCGTCCATGTCGCTATATCACTCGCACTCAGTGCAAACCGAGTGTTTGTGATCGTCAGGCCGTGAGTGGCACACAATGAGAGCAGCCTGTCACCGTTCGCATTCGCTGAACCAATGCCATGCGAACCGATAACATCTGTCCACACTGATGCATCACGCCCAACGCGCGCGTTGAATTCACCCAGCAGAAATAGTCTGTCGCTCTTCGGCACAGAACGCATCACGTAGGATAGCTACGGGTATAATTGATCACGCGTGTCATCAAGATAATACATGGTCGGACCGTACGTACTGATAAAGGTGGCAAACTTATCACTTCCGTGTCGTAGAAGAACAGGCATCAACCGCGTCCTGATGCGTGTTTGTTCACCAACCAAATGGTCATTGGTCGGATATTGCAAATCCGACCCCATGTTCACGTGATGCTGAGGCGGCGTTGCCCACTCAGTAGAACGTGTACGTAGCACCTGCTTCATGCAAATTACCTTGGTCAGCGAGGCGAGTTTCACTGAGTGCCGCAATGTCAGTGTTCTGTACTCGCCAGTTCCATTGCGACCAGTGCAGTGCGCTGCTGGGGCGCTTACTCGAGTTCCGGTCCAGTAGTGTGCGCACATAACAGCACCCGATGTTGAGTGCTTTGCGCGCAGGCATACGATTGCATTGGTGGACAATCGCACGCGAGGTGGCGGTCTTACTTCGGATATTTGCTTGATGGACTACGTCCGGAGCCTTTGGATCCATAGTCTGACCCACAATGCAGTGGGGAGCAGATCCAGCTCGGGAATGTGATTGAAGAGACAGATTGAGATCTGCTTGACGGCCGTCACACGCAGTCTTGGAGGTACTGGAACGATTCATATGCCTTTTGTGACAACAGTAGGAAACGCACTTCCGACCGCGGCGAGAAGCATTTGGCTTTTGGCGGGTTTGCATCAATCTGACCAGGGACTGACTAGCTTGTGGCAGGCAGTAGCAAACCACTGAACATCCGGAGGTGCCCTCCCACCGACAGAGACAATGCGTGGCGCTCGTGCTCTACGCCAATCGAGCTGTGATCTTATAACCCGTAGACCAGTTGTCTCCCATGGCTAGGTTTTATAGGAATAGGGCTATGGAGCACTTGCTAACCTCCGAATAGGTTGGACTAGGATACTGGCAAGGCGCCCATACCTGACAGGAGAACGAATCGGGTCCCCAGCCAAAGCTTTCGATTAAATGAACACCGGAAAGGCAGCTGGTCTAGCACATGGTCAGTTCACTGAGTTATGCGGATTGGCGTCCTGGATCTTAGCAGGGAGAAGGGCGTAACGCAACTCCCACCCAGCGATCGTCACGAGGCGTTCAGAACATGAGCCCATAGCACAACAGTAGCAGCAGTGGGTAGACTCTCTGTCAGGATCTAGCCACCAGCAACTTCAGCGGACCATATTCACATTACGCAAACCTTCTATTTACAAGTATAGGAAAAAGTACAACTAGTCGTGTTTTAGAAATTTTCTGGCCTAATCGATCGATCACCTGACCGACCGCACTGAGGCAGACGTTTCCCAAATGCAGTTCTGCTTACGTCTCTAGCACCAGCGTTCCCTGAACTTCTTTCCGTCTGGATGTCCATGTTTCAGACGATCGTGATTTCATATCTTGACTTGTTCTCCTACGCTGAATGTCCTCCACTTGTGAGCCGCATAGATGGCATCGGTTGTACTTATTCCGTGCTTGTAGAGACCTGCTTTTTCGTCTGACGGTTGCTTCCAAACCCCCGCGATGTGATGCTTGAGCATGCCACTCTTGTGCGTGAGCTGTGCATGCATCAAGCGGAATTCCCGGTCGTCTGTCAAACTGTAATTCGAATAACACAACTTCGGTGTTCGACCGCTTGCTGGAATTATACGCGAGAAGAACCCCGGGCAATGCTTCTTCTTCGTACAGTTTATCCAAGCCTTCATTGTTCGATTAAACTTCGTACTCAGTCCCTTGGTTTGCGGATGGTACGGTGGCATGCATCGTCTCTGGATCTTTCACTTTTCCAATACTGTCTGAAATGCCTTCGACTCAAAACAGGGTCCTTGGTCGATAACAACACATTGTGGTATTCCATACCTTGCGGGCACATTTCATTCGAATGCCTGTGCCACCTACCGAGTTTCACGTACTTCCTTCCATCTATGTGCTCGGTAGTAAAGGTGAATTTTTGGAGCCAGTACGCCAACTGTACAAGTTGTCTTCGTAGATCTCTCGTTGTCATTAACCATGATAGCGGCTTGTGGTCAGTAATGGCATGAAATTCGGCCGCTAGCAGGTGCGTTCACCATTTCTCCAAAGCCCACATAATACCAAGGTATTCTTTCTCCGTCGTGGAGTACTTCTGTTCTGTGCTAGTCAGCACTTTGATGGCGTAATCGATCACATCGGCTGGTTGGGAAAGCACAGCCCCGATCTCAAAGTTGTTTGCGTTGAGCGCCACCGTGAATTTTTCACTAGACTTGGGTAGCCGTAAATATGCTGGTGCCTCCGCAACGCATTCCTTTAAGTAGTTGTAGGCACGATCTGCTTCAGATGTCCAAGCGAACGACTCGTTTTGGTGCAGTAGCTTTACTAATGAACTGATCTCCACAAAATGGGGCACAAATTTCGAATCATACGCCACCATTCCGAGAAACGACCGGAGCTGACGTTTAGATTTCGGGGCTGCGAAATTCTTGATTGCTTCGCGTTCCTCTGGAAGCGGCTAAACTTGGCCATTCCCCACAACGTGGCCCAAACACACAATGGATTTTTGAGCAATCTGTGACTTTTCGCGACAAAGCTTCAGACCGGCTTCCTCCAGTTGCCGTAGTACGGCTGTGAGTCTGGTACCATGTTCATGTTCCGTCTCCGAGAATATAATGATGTCAACTCCGTAGAAAACCACATTTTGGATGTTCTCCAGGACCTTCAGTAAGAGGCGTCTGAATGTCCTCGGGGCGTTGCATAATTCAGCATTCTCAAGAATTCATACTGCTGGCCGTTCCCACTGAAAGCTGTTTTATGACAGCCTTCTTCTGCGATAGGCAATTGCCGGTATCCCAAGCGTAGATCTATCAAGAAAAGCAGTCAGGCATTGTGAAGATTGGAAAAATGGCTCCCATTTGTGGCATCAAAAACATATCATTTACTGTCACTCCGTTTAGCTCTCTAAAATCAATGTAGAATATATAGGTTTCTTCCGCCATTTCGTCAACAATACTGGTGATGAATATGGGCTGTTTGTTCGCCTGATGATCCCTTTTATCTCCAGCTTAGCCCCCTGAGTCTTTAGCTTCGTCAAAGTATTCTGTGGTATTTGACTGAAAATCGGCTTTC
>OX104067.1:55315899-55360892 GCA_944474145.2 Dicrocoelium dendriticum | reverse complement strand
TAACCTTTTCCTAGTTATTCATCACTATGCACAACCAAACTAAAGTTAATCCCGCTGTTCTGGTGACATCACTTTTGCAATTTTTCGTAACCCTATTACGAATTTAGACCTAAGCATGCAATGTACCTGATCCATGTAGGTAGCTTAGGTATCAACAAAATCCAAAGCGGTTGAGCTAGCAAGTTGTCTAAAGAACAGTATACTTGGCGCTTCTCTGAACTAGATCTCGGTTAGAAAGTAAACATATATAAACCATCACATGCAGAAACATGGCTACGGGGTATAAATTTGTAATAGTGTATCCAAAATGCTGGCTTTTATCTTAGAAAGCATTGCCCCATGCTTGCAAATATTCCTGCACGGCTATGGAATGAAATACAAACTGACGTGCCCTGTACGAGTGTTGATTATGGTAATGTGGTAACATACACTATTATTTGGATTGCAAATTATTTTCTTCAACAACTTTACACATACACTGGCAATTGCACTGCTTATTGTTATGAGTATGTTAGTGCCATTATCAAGGAGTGGTCTGCTAAAATGTACGAAACACTCTATTTCATGTGCAATTACCTTTTTAACATTGCCAAATTTGTACAATGCATATATTGCAACTGGGTAACTTATAGATTTACAAATGGCAAGTTGTTTTAGATAAAGTATATGGAGCGTTCAGGCGATTAATTACTCTGCGCCTTCTGAAACTAATCCTAATCTATCTTGTTTAGAAGCTTTTGCAGATAACGAGTATGAGAATCGGTTCCAAAATGAGCAAGATATTTACTATCAGCCATAGAGGTTACAGAATTCCTGTTGCATTTTAGCTGGGATGAAAGTAGCGAAGGCTCTCGTTGTCACTTCAAATGTTACATTACATTTGAAACTAACTTAATGATACCTCAAATATATAAATTACAACTCGTTTGTGCTTCCAGTATTTTAAAGCTAGCTTTTCTTAAATCTGCGCATTATGCCAAACTATCTAAATACTACAGTACAACTATTTATTTTCAAGCAAATTGAGCACCTGAAAATTCAAGGTTAAAATATTCTTTGTCGACTAGGCAAGTATACATATCCATGTCAATTTTTGCTTATTAAGTTAGGTAATCTTTTCAATACACAGTTGCACTTTACTGTTCTAGTGGATGGACGGCACTGTTCCCGGACTTTTTGACATTCCGATTGCCCAGCATTTTCTATATAAAAAACCGACAACACCGTTTAACAGTCAGTGCCGTGGCAGATGTAACGTGCCACTAAATTAAGTGACAGCTCAAACCTTTATACTGACAAGTGGATTAGCGCTACATTTTGCCACTAACATTGCATGCATTACAAGATACTACCTTATCTGCACACTACATTACCACCTCAATACCACATACATCTAAACACGGACTATCGTTACATCGGTCAAAGTTGTTTCTCCTTAATAATACTTTTATTCCTGCAACCTCTGTATCTATTAGTCATCTTCACACGGCGTGCGGTACAAAGCACTTTTTGTATATTTTCTTGTATAATTTTGATCACACGTGGTATGGTGTTTCTGGATGATTTTAAAATTACCCACACGTCACCACCCCACTGTGGCCATGCAGCCACATCGATTCCCTCCACATTTAGAAAAGTTGTAAAAACAGGACCCAATGGGAGTAACATTGCCATTCTGCAGTTTACTGCCCATATGGTTGCAAAAAGGCACACACGAATAAACAAATAAAATGTTTGTCCCTGTGTAATATATTGGTCCAGGCGTGAAGACTTCCTGTCCAGGTACCCACACTAGACACGTCAGGTGATGAGTGCAGTTGATTTTTGTGGCTAAATTCGTCCAATCTCAGGCTAAAGTGCGATTTCTTATTCAATTACAGTATTCACAGCAACTCCGCATTACTTCTGTTAGGATCATGCATAGAATTCTTAGAGTAATGGGGCCGAACCCCTTTGTTTAGGCCACGTAAAAGCACAGTTTATTCACAGAAGGGAACAGTTTCTTTCCAAGTAAGCTGTTGTTAAGCCAACTTGTATTTATTTTTAGTAGTGCCTCCATGATACGTTATCAGAAAAGATCCAGGTAAGAGGTATCAAAATGTTCTTACAGAAATGTAAAACGCCAAACCTTATTGTTTGAACACCGGTGTGAGGCAGCAAAGCTGTCCATGTCAAGTAAATTAATTGCGTCAAATAGAAACGTTGTCAATAGTGAAGCAACGGATCGATGTCAAGACATAATTTAAGTGAGTAACTTGTAACAATGCTTGGTGAGCTAAACTCATTGTACTTAATCTGATTCTCCTCCTCAGCCAAACTATATACGTTATTGCCTTGACCCTCAAAGAATAACGCTGCCAACCTGTTCAGTTTGCTTGGGGTACCTCATTGAACCATATATTAATTGAACCCTAACCAGTAAGTTTAGTTCTATATATTTGCGAGAGCTCTACATCGGAAAATACTAGTTGGCGCTAACCTAAGTTTCACACTTCACTCACCATGCCGGTCAGTTCTACCATAGCGCACTGCACTGTTCACCTCACCAATGGATTATTTCCAACATTAAGGATGTCAGTGTTTTATTGCGCTTAAGCTACACTTTTAGAGGACTGAAAAGCAGGACGAATAACTTACCTGACTATTGAGGACCACTGGGAAGGTCCAACATATGTACCTCGCCAAAGTAAAACAATCTGTCGCTTACCAAATATCGCCTCTAGGACTCAGACAACAGGTGGTACTGTCAAACGAATCCAACTGACTGCTGACTGTGACCAGCAGCAACTTGTTTAACCAGCAAGCACTCTAAACACTTTAACAAGTGTGTATTCATCGAGTCAGCACGCTTTTTACATGGGCTATGTTTTTTCGTCTCGTCACAGCCCATCGACTTCATCTTTCAGCTACTGGACTAGATCACACAATATTGCTAATTTATTGCCAGAAGAGAGCAAAATGAGCATAATCATTTTTCCTTCAACCCATCGTTGTCACTTTTTACGTACATACGTTTCCTAGTTTCAAACGTTGTTTAACTTATGATAAAAATATTGTACATCGCACCTACACGATCATGCCTATGGCGGCGTGCATTTCGCAGGCGGTAACACCTTTCTATTACCGTACATACGCATCGACGGCCGTGTTTCAGACGTGTTGGGTTTTAGCCTGGCAAGCTTTCTCCCGATAAAAGTCACAAACGCCTGTTTAACAACTGTGCCGCGGCGGATGTGACTAGCCACCAAATAAAGTCACTTCACACAAAATCGCACTGGCAAGTAAATCAGTGCTACCCTACATATCACCTCAATATTTTTGGATATGTACACTAAAAGACACTTCCCTGTTTCTAACTTCCGACTCCCTTTATAGGTTACACTTTTACACTTTCTTGAACCAAGACTTTCGCCACATCCTTAAAGCATGCGTTCCTGACCAAATACATCCGTCATTTAGGTAACTACTTTATACTCTGTGAACATTGCATTGCAAGTAAAGTATTGTACATGTTACGGAACAATTGCTTGTAAAGTCTTGATAGTGCTAGATTTGGCGTGGCTTAATTTATTTGCGAATAACTTATTTATTTATTACTCAGTTTAGCTTGTGCTTAAGCGACCAGGTTAAGACGAGAAGAATCCGACAGACGAAAGGCCTCCTCGAGCAGCAAGGTAAGCGAAATAATCTACCATAGTGTGGACCTTGTTGACACCTTTTTTCATTTTACCTACCGATATTGAGTACAACACAATGTACTATCCTTCAATATATGGAGAGTATATGTGAACTGACTATACAACGGTGATTCGTTTGGAGGGATATTAAGAACAGGATGAGTGTTTCCGGCAGGAAGAGTGACGTACATAAGTTTGGAGTTGATATGAGGTGCATAAACTATGTAGCAACTAAAAAAATACTTGTGATAAAATGCGTCTAGTGTAATGAGCACGTTGCTACGGGGTTGATCTATGGATAAAGAAAATAATGAGGCAGCGAAATGCACATAAGTTTTCCTCCTCCACCCTATTATGCAAAAGTTTGGTGTCGGAAGATAGATAAAACCATCAGTGGAGGATGGACGATTCATTAACAATTTGATCAAAGAGGAGCAGCGGCTAATATTAGGTGAGTCAGGCGTCTCCTTTGCTGACCGGAGAATATAGGTTGCATGGTTGCCATGCTTCAGATGAGGTAATCTGGACCAAATGTGCCAGCTATAAATATGGCATAGCGACGCAGAGCCGACCAGGAATTGACTGAGGGTAATAATTAGGAAGCAGCGCCTTATGCAGTTGTATCAGCCACTCGACAGCGGTGAGTTACGGTGTATGCTAATAGGACAAATAAGCGACAGTGTTAATGTGGTTTTGATTAAGAGCGCCAAGAGAATTGGCAACTGGAATTAGGCATTAAGTGTAGGTAGGTGTTGGAAAAGGTGTAAAATTGCATAAGCCAAATAGCAGCCATGGTGGTGACGACCTAAGGGAATGGGAGTAAATATGGTTAGCTGAAAAGGACTCTGTTACTCGGATGCGTTTTAAATGCAGAAATTGTCAAGTGGTCAGCGAAAGATCGGGCATGAACAGGTTACTGAAATGATGGGCTTTAAGTTGCTGTTCGACTATTGAACATGGGAAGGGTGATGGTAGAATGAATGAACTATTTGACAGTGTGCGGAAGGGGGAGAAATAAAGGTCAATTAGGGATGAAAGTTAAAGCTTTGGGAATGTGGCCATCAGGAGCGAAGGGGTTAATGGTGTGAAACCGGCCATTTGTCGGATACAATGTGAATATCACTAGAGTTCTAATTCGCAGAAAATAATTGCTGTCAGCTTAAGTAGGCGGGAAATACAGGTAAATTATAAAAGTAATATCAAAAGACCATACTTAGGGGGCCAATGATAACAAGCAGCGATCAAGCGCTTTGCAGCAAAGGCGTCAGGGCGCGGGGGGAAACTGAAGGTCTGAGATTGGTCCGCCGATCCTAGTGTTGCTAGATTTGCCGATATATTGACCAAAGAACTGAAGCCGGTACTTGTGACGATAAAGCAAATAGGAAAGAAGTGGGTGTATGGTTGATGGTGAAGCAAAGTCATTAGAGAAGCTATCCTTGAGATTTGAAGTTTGGAGCCGAGGCTTCAGTAGTCATAAACACATGGAGCTGCAGAAGCTAGGTCAGGCGTGAATAAGTACTGTAACAGAGACCTTGGATTTTTTATACGGACCAATTACTATAAGGATAAGTAGTGAAGCTTTTGGCATAATTCAGCAAATTCCACATGGCCACTGTCAGTCAGCAGGCTTAGGCCAGCCTAGAAAACACTACACTCCCGCAAAATTAGAAACAGTGCTTTCTCTTTGCGGGTTACTTTTCCGTAATTTGCGTTGTATACAGTAGCGTTTTGGCATCATTTTGGGTTAGTGTAAATTAACATCTTCCTACAACCTCGTGTGTTTCGTTTTTGGACTATTTTGCAACCTAGTTTTCTGCTGTCGTCTTGTCGTGTTCAACTTTTTCAGTTTATCCCATATGTACTCGTGTGCTTTACCTGCTTTTCATCGATTATTCACAAGGTTGACAAACGTCACGTGCCTCTCCTATCCATCAAGAAACCGGGGTAATCCACAGAGCCTCCGACAGCTAAAAATAGTCAACTGCAAACACTTGAGTGCAAAGTTATACTCTCGGATCCACTAGCTGATACTTTGCAACAGGTTTCTGCTCTCGAAAGTCAAGGGAACGAACTGCGAAGTCAACTTTTGTATATTACGAAAACCCTTGACAAGCTCACACTTTTGTTCACTTAACCAGATGGTAAAATTTAGAAATCTGTCTGATACATTCGCAACTAGTGAATTACTAAGTAAAATTGCACATGCCGTCAGTGAACGCATGCGCTGCGCCAACAACACTCTTGTACTCAATGTACAAGAGAAACTGCCTCTCAATAATGTGCTACGCATACTTTTAGGTGCCTGTAAAATGACACGTAGTTATTGCACAGCCACTTGCTTGCGTAAGCTCACTGGCTAGTCTTGCCATTTCGTGATCGCATTTTGTAATCACGATTTTGCTAAAAGATTTAATAACGGCTGGTTTCTCCCAAGACAGCTGTCCTATCTTAAGCCAATCTTCATCAAACCGGACCGAACACGGCTACATGGGTCTATTTTATCTTATCCAAAATAAACCGAAGGAACAACGCAAGCAATACCATCTTTGGAAGCGCGCATGCCTAATACTCATCTAAATGCAACTTCTTCCGCCCGCTCTTTGATAGTATAGAATGTAGATATGGATAAATTACAATAACGACAAGTAGACCCTGCCGTACTAGCGTCCTCTGGGAAAAAGGACGTATACAAAGCATCGAAACCGAGACTTTTTCATTGATAGCAACCAATAACGCAGCAGTGGAATGGATGACACAAAGCCAGCGTGCACTCAACCTGTCTGACATGCGTGACACGGATTCTGCAATTGAGAGCATTGACTTCCTGTGATCTTACACTTGCTTATTAATGTCACGAAAGGCTTCATGTAATCTCCCACTGGTCGGACACCAACGTTTAGCAATCCACACCGACGATGTTTGCTTGATAAGACTGCTCGGCATCTATCAAAGTCACAACAGTACAGCAAAAGTGCAAGGCAAAAACGTTCTGACTTGTCCAAGACAAACCCCTTGTGGGTACCGAATAAGCGAAACACCCAGTCGGTTCACCCGGACCTATCAAAAGTCCCACCTCCCTATTTTGGGCCAAAGGGTACTAATGGAACCACCAAAATGGAACAACCCAAGCACCAAAAATACCTACACAACCCTTCTAGCCCCACGCTACGTCCGTCGCATCCGAGAAAGTTGTGTTTCGTTGCTGGTTGAGCCATAATGCCACACAAGCGAAAACCACCTGGCTATTTCAAATGTATAGTGTCACTAACACCGCACCTCCCTGGCCTCATAAACCCTGCGAACCTGTAATTCTGCCACCACATGCTATTGCTTTGCGAAGCGCACAGGCCTCTCCCGTATCCTTTTTCATGGAACCCTGCATGTAGCGGCCTCCCCTGTTCAAGCATTCCTGGATCAAGATACGGCGCTATATCACCTAACTCTACTACTAGACATGATGCAACTGATGCCGTCCAGCCTGTTCCAGTCACTTGGATGATCTCTTTGACTCACTGCACTACACCTGACCACGTGTCTGATCTCAAACCTCAAATTTATACACAACCGATTTCACCTTATACTCCAGCCAATTGAACCTGACCTCCGCCGACCACTTACCTTACCTACCGCCGGTTCAGCGACCGCACACTTCCACGCATCCTTAAAAACAAAGCTCGCACCTCAACAGGGTACAACTGATGAGGAGTTCGCCGGCTCCCACATCCAGACCAATCCGAACGACTCGTATACAATCCTCCTCTTCCATGCTTGAGCCATAAAAAGCAAAATGCATCTCATTGCTTTCCTCATTCTTCTGTCCAGCCCGCATACGGTGCTGATAACTGAAACGTGACAAGCAGCTGATACGCCTGATGCTTTGCGGCACATACCTGGGTACACGACTTTCTGTATCGGATTCATCAAGTACCAAAGTGGCGCTCGTCGTATACACGTCAGCAATGAATTCCACGCGTCATCTTTCTCTACCAAACCACTTGGAGGTCCAGAAGACCCTTGCCAGATTCACTCCATAGAAGGCCAGGTTGACATCTTGCCAGCTTGCATTTACAATCCACTACATCCCACTAATACTGGAGTTGAGAAATTGCTCAAGCTCTTCCACATAGTTTCATTCCTTTCCGCTCGTCACAAAGTAACCCGCGGTGCGTTTAGTATGCCATACATCTCGTGGCTTAGTCAATTAGCACCATCCAGGTATAAGGCCTTAATAGATACCATCTTCACACATGACTGAACTCAGCATGTGCGCGCACCCACAAGACAGTCCAACGCCCCGGACCTTATATTCACCAATGGTATCCACATGCAGGTGCCAGCCTGTTAGATAGTATTACCGGAAGTGCCCACATAGTTGTGACGCTATCATACAAGCTTCCTAAATTTTGTCATCAAGCTAGCTCAACCTACAAAGTTTTTAGGCCTCTAGCACATGAATTGGAAGGCCTCCGCACTTCTCAGTGCCGCTCTTTGGGACGCTTGCTTCCTGGCGACTAGTACGGACACCGCGACCTGCGGACTGTACAATCACATCATAATTTGTCTTGATACCCTAACCCAACTGCAGTGCTCGATCAGGAGAACTTAACTTTCCGATGACGCCCTTACGTGTAAAAATTACAACCATACTGCAGTAAATACGCTCACGCTACAAGAATACTAAGGAGTTTCGACGCATAGTTTGTATGAACGAAATCCTAATAGAATGGAGCAAGTTACAAAATCATTTAGATAATTTAGCTAAGCGCACGGCACCGCGTAGTGCAAACAAGGCCAAGTCACTTGTACAACTTTTGTAACCTCGCAATGGCCGCAACGACCTGCCGATTACCACACTCGTGCTTCCCGATAATAGGGTTATCACTGAAACAGCAGCGTTGTGCAATTTCCTTGAGGCACCCTTCTGTGATGCCTTCATCAGCAATAATTTGTTACTTTCATCTAGAATTTCAAAGTCTACAGAAGATCACATAACGCCACGATTTTAACTTAAGCAATATCAATCGAGCTCTACCCTCACTGAAGTTGTCACACAACCCCGTTCTCAACGGAGTCCCATCTTCCCTACTGTTACTTGTAGGTCCGGATATGCCATCCTTATTCTTAACGTTTTCACCCTCTATGACGTGCGGAAACTACCAACCCGTATGGAAGCACTCGATGGTATTTCCACGTCACATAAGAGGCTTTTGCCAACTTATCAACAACTATCGTCCTAGAAGCCGCATCTTTTTTGCGTCTAGATGCATGGAATAAATAAGCAAGGAGGGAAGGCTTCATTCCCTACTTCAGCGCAACTTCAACAATAGGTCTCAACATGGAACTTGCCGGCTAACTCGTGCCGAAAATGCTTTTTTGATTTCTTGAAATATGTGACGCACTACAATGACTCGGGGCAAGCGATAGTCAGTATCATCCTGGACATAAAAAGGCGTTTTCCCGGGTTCCACACAACAGGCTACTAATAAAGCTAGCTGCATTTACGCTCTAGCCATGTTCTTTCTTCGTTTGCCTCTTACCTTTCTAGCCAATCGCAGTCAGTAAAACTAGGCGTTACCTCTTTCTAAAAAGCAACCGTAACTAGCGGTGTATTTCAAGGCAGTGTAATTAGCCCTCTGCCGTTGCTGGTATACATTAATGACGCCTTCCCAGTCTTTAAATACGGCACTCTATACAGGTTAGCCGATGATAGCAAAGTTGTGTTCTCATTCGATCTTACCTATATACAAAACGGCCGCTCAAACCTTCAGTACAACCTTCGCGCTCTGGAAAATTAGCGCGATATTTGAAATGCAACCTTCTATCTTACCATTGCAATATACCACCCAATTCCCTACGTCTCAACGACACATATTTAGGTAACAGCTCCAGGGAGCACAAACACTGTGTGCAGTACTCTAGCTAGCTAACGGTTCTTAACAAGCAAGCTAGAGCTTTGTGATTGCCAGATCTATTATTGGGTAAATACTGAAGTCAGTAAGCCTGGCAGCGTCTTGAATCACAATGAAGAAGGAATTTCTACTGGTTAAGAAGCGTTGCTTTGCAAGTCCTGTTGGCTAATTGGTGGGTATATCGACGTAACCATTATGATAATAGTGCTGGTAATACAGATAGTAATTTAACTATGAAAATAAAGGCGTATTGTTTGCTCCGCCATGGTCCTGCAATCAGCTTAGATTCCCAGCACCCGCAGTTAACTTCGAATAATTCCATGGTAAACGCTAGGTGTAGGATGGAGACGCAATGTCAATTGGCAAAGTGTAAGTAGATGAGTGCATATCCAGCCGGCTTATAAATACTGTTATTTTCAGTGCAGAGACGACCGCTTTTGAAACCGCATTCCACAAATGACAGACACGAAAGCAAAAGAAATCTGCGACACTTCAGACGGTTGTGTAGTTCTGCAAGTTTCAATGAGTGGTCCTCCAGGGTTGTATTGGTGCTGAGTCGCACTATAGGGCGGCACACATGTTGTGGGTATTGCAGAATACAGTACACCATAACCAGGTCGCTTTGTAGTCTGCGATAGCTTCCACTGAATACCCCAAGCACTGCAGCCTCTCCTAGTATGAAAGATTGCAAGCAACAATTATTTTCTTAGATGCCCGAGGTTGTGAGTTCTCTAGTACATTAAGGTCGTGGTTCAGCCACGGCTGCCATGCTAGAAGTTCCCTTACGTCATAGAGAGGAAGATACGCAATGAGCGTTTGTCGAAGCATGGAGCTGTTTATTTGTCCAAACGCCCCATCGCAACAGCCCGACGTGTTGGTTCTCAATCCTCGATGCCTTTTCGGATTGCCTAGAGCAACCTAAGTCATCCTGAACCAGGAAACCCAACTCAAGTTCAAGAGTTAATGGTTGTAGTATATTCGTGCCGAGCCGGTATGAGTAGTTGCTCCGATGTCGGATTAAATGCACCTTATATTAACTGAAGTTGAACTGCCGTAACTTTTTGTGTTGGCCATTGATACACCGTATCTGGGTCACTCTGAAGCAGATGCTGGTCGGCGCCTGCTTAGATCCTGCGCCAACTCTTGACATCGTCGGCAAAAATTAGGAAGTTTGAAGCGATGCTCTGTACAAGGTCCTAAGTAAACACCAAAAACAAACGTGGACCTAGAACTTAGCCATGTGGCATACCACACTCGACTTTTATATGGTCGGATAAAGTGCTTCGAACTCTGACCACTAATTGCCGTTGAAGTAGAGACTTGGAAATCCAGCTTAAAAGAGGGTAGCCGATTCCGTATTGCCGGAGCTTGTAGAGTAGTATCCGGTGGTCTAGACTATCGAAAGCCTTGGAAATCTCCAGGTAGATGACGTCAACACTTTCTCCAGCGACAGCTGACTCGGTCCAACCACGGCGTGCGATTAGTAAATTCATTGTACATGTCCGCTGTCGACTGAAACCGTGCTGCTCCGACGTGCTGTTTGCACTTCTCCAGATAGCACACCAGTGCATCTACAACTGAGGATACCTTGAACTTGGAGGGTATAGGATGTAGGGGTACTAGACGGTAGTTAGAGGGATCAGTTCCGCTTCCACCATTGTGAATTGGGGTTATTATTCCAAGCTTCCACCTAGCGAGGACTTGAATCTGAGCTAAATGTCCTGCCCAATGACTTGCTGCTGCTTTCATTGACTCTGGACGAATGGTCTCGACACTCGGCGAGCTGTGTGTTTGTCGAGACGTCAGCTTTCGCAATACAGCCTCCGCGGTAAAAGTGATGTGGGTCAGTCATGGCAAGGAGACGGCAAAGATCGGTAGGTTGCTTGGTGGCAACACCCTTTTGAAACGTGGGCATACTGCATCCGCAGTGCGTTTTCCGCTTCCACCACCGTCCTTGTTGGACCATTGGCCGTCCTGAGTAAGGAAAACCTTGCCTCACTTTTCCTAGGCTATGGAGGTGCTTGTACAGCAGCTTGTGGTTAGCAGTGAAGGATTTTGACATGCTCTTCTGCTCGTCCGCTTTGTCTTCTCTTAGTAGCTGAAGTCGGTGGGCTACGTAGTTGTCCTAAGTTCCTGGTGCTGTAGCTGTTCTGAATACTTGCCATGCTGCGTTACGTACTGTTATCCATGGTTAAATACTGCTGATGACAAAAACACAGACCTACACTTAGCGCACACTTATCTTTAATGCCTGCCCACAGCTGACTTAATTTGTTGCCAAACTTGAGCCAGGCGACTGCTGGGGTACTTCGGCTAAAAACGACTAAGTTGTAGCGCTGACGAGCTGGGCTGAACGATCTGAGCTTGCGATGGTTTGCACAGTCGCATCGTTCTCATGTCGATATTCCGCATAGCAGGCGAAGTTGGAACTAATCCCTACCTAATCATTGAACCAAACGGGCAGTCTAAAACCAAGCAATCAATCACCTGTTTTTGGGTGGTAAGCACGAGGTCCAGCACAAATGGCCTGTTAGCTGTTTTGAACCGAGTGGGCAAAGTGATGTGATTGTAAAGAGGAACAGTGGTTACGATATCCTGTAGATCGGTTTTGAATGGTTTTCCGATCCTGGTAGTGGTTTCTTTCCAATGTAACTTGAAATCACCTATAATAAATATATGTGTGTACTTGCGTTGTAAAATGCACCTTAAAGCAGTCTTTGGGTGGCATTCAGTTCCGGGTGTATAGTTAAGGGACGTTACACCAAGACAATAAGGTAAGCGTCCCTGCTTTTAACTGCAAGCGGAACCAAATAGATTTGGAGAACTGCGAATCTGAATCCTTAACGGCTTTGCACTGTAAGTCGCTTCGTTAAGACAGACATACCCCACCACCCTTTGTGAGCCTTTCGTTCCGGATCAGAGACAAGCCCAGTAGCTAAGCTTTAGTGTCCGCCACTCCCATGTGTTACCCGGATTAGGTGATATTAATGACATCATATGACCTAGAGGCCTGGTGAGCTTTCAGGTCGGCCAGTTTAATTAAAAGCACGTCAATTTCTCGGGTTTTTGGAGCCAACAGGGGGGCATAGGAGTCAAGTATGGGAGAAGGTCGGCAGTTGCTCATTTTTGATGTGATAATGATACCTCGTCTGCAACATGATTCGGCCAAGGTACATCCCAATCTTCGTTTGGACCAACATCAGAGTCAACACAGCAGTCCAGTTAAGCTTCTCTAGGTTCGTTGGTTTGTTTGCTGCTTCAGGCGCTTTAATATTGGAGCTGTGCAAAGCTTCTGTGGCCCTTTATCGAATTTCAGAAGGAAGGTGTTTCCGATTTCTCCGCCACTCATCCAAAACAACCTTTGCTTGTTGCTCTGGCTGGACCATAGGTTTTACGATCCTAGGACAGCATTCTTTATAGATTAGTGAGGGAGGTACTCTGGTGAGAAACAGCGTTACCATTTTATCCAATGAAAGTGTTTCACGAATGAACCGTTAAGGTTCTACGTCCTGCTTTACGGTCTCTTGAACATCGTTAGAAGAATGTGCTGGTACGCCATATATGAAGCTTGTGTTTAACCCGTTTTAATAGCCTTGTCCCTCCGGTCTTTCTTTTTGCTTGTCGAGCGCTCTAAGGGACAACAAGACAGAGGCGTATCCCACAGGATCCGGGTTTTAGCGCGCTTGCGGAGAAATACCCGTTGCTTACGTCCGGGGAGGATTCTAGTGTTACTCGAATAAGTCTGGATTCTCCATAACGTGGCCAGTTTGGAGGACTAGTAATTCGTAATCGGTGTATGGGCTTGGCTTTGGCACACATCAGCACGCACAATAAGTGCAATTTCTCTTGGTTGCCCGATTATTTACCGCACCATTTGATGGCAGTAGATTCTGGGATATTTGGGCGTACCACAGTCCAGGCACAAGTGTTGAATCCCGTTTTTGTTGGTCTTGAACTACGGACAAGTGTTGATTGTCGAATTTTTGTCCCTCTATTTGCGTTCAAGGTGCTTACAACAGAAGAGGCCACAACAATGGTGTCCCGGGGGACATTTGCAGCCATCTCTGCATATGTAACTAAGGTTAAAGGGGACTTTACTCTACATCACCATTCATCCTCATTAGACACGTCAGCTAGTGGATGGAAACACCTCAGCCACTGTGCCGCAACCCATAAAGGAAAGGAAAATAAATACAACAGTTGCATGTCAGCTGAGCTACCAGCAACGGCTGAGAATCGTTCCGGTTAGCTAGCAGTCGGCTATTAGGCAAAAGAAATATTATGTGTTGCGCCGCGAAATGAGATCGTAGATAGAGGGGAGGCTAAAAGAGATGGGCAGGGATAAAGAAACTCACAGCAGGAAGGCCACTGGGATCGGCACTTGCTATGTCAGCAAGTGTACCCAGCCCAACGTGTTCATCGTCTTTTGGACCCCAACCAGTGTTCCGTGACGCTCCAACCGAGGCCAGCTGCGAAGTGAGGGCCATCATTCCTCTCGACCAAATCATCGCTTGGCTACCACTCCTCTTCTTCCCTCCATATCCCCGGCGAGCACACAACCCACGTAGTGGAAGTCGGTTGGCTAGCATGCGCAACACGTGGCCCAGCCATCGGAGCCTGGTGTATTACTCGACAATAGACATTTGAACTAAAAATATTGTGGGTTGGTGTTTAACTGCTTAACCATCGTTCATGCTAGATGCCAGGTCTAGTGGAAGTTGTTTAACCAGAAGTTTCGAGTGGTGCCTGTATTTCGTTACCATGGGTATTGTTTAACTCTTGTAGATACGGACATTTTTGTCTGGCATTCTATCAAAGTAGGAGATGGCAACGGAGACAGGACAGTGGCTGATTGCGGTTCAGGGGAAGCGGAATGTGCAGCATTCCGTTGCTTAGAAGCCGCTACGCTTCCGTGGTGCATACTCGCTTACATTAAACTAACCCTAGCGTTTATACTCTGCTCGGCTTCTGCGGTTAACCGATCGCAGTTCTGAGCTAGGATAAGCAAGCAGTTAATGTGTGGAATGGTGAAGCACGCAGTACAGAACCAACATTAATCTTCGGTGCTGTGTCCCTCTTGTACCTGTTGTTGGGACACATTTGCATATTTCGGATTTTATCATTCCAAACAGTGCGAGCAAGCCAGACCGATTTTAACTACTCGATGACATTCTCCTAACCGCAAATGCCTTTCGCTTGGAGCCTTTTCGGATTCGCATTTCTGCCATTCAACTTGGTGTCGTTACCTGACCCAGTGGGTTGGTTAGCGTTCTGTACTTTTCCAGCTTTGGGAGCAGCGCACATCGGTCAGGCGATGCTGGTGGTTGCAAGGTCAAATGAGCGGTCGGCGTGGTCGCGCGGTCCGTGTGACGGGTTATGCAGGCGCACTGGCTGACAAGGTCACAATGAATGGCGAGTGACCGGAACTTGCTAACCACAACGTGTGATCACAAATTCATTCACGTCTGTGTAGAGAAACGCCGGAACGGAATAAGTTTTGGCTTTTTGGACTGCCACGAGAATTCTCTATTGAATGGTGACACACAGTAAAGTAATGGCCTCAATGTGATTGAGTTATTCGCATGCAATTAAGCATGGATGCCAGCGAAAACGGTTACTAATGGCACAGACCCTAATCATAGAACATATTTCCAAGTATGCCATACCACTGTGTAGGGCGGGTAAATCCTGTGCGAATAAGCCTACAGGGACAACGCAGCGAGAAGATGGAGAGATGAATCAGGGAAATACTACAAATGAACCAGGAGCATATACCTCACCTATACAAATTATGTGCCCGACCGATTTTAGAGTACTGCTCGATTGTTACCTTCAACTCACTTAACCTTGATAGGATGAAGATCGAGATAGCCCAGCGTCATCTTGGCTCATCTACGCCCGACCATCAAGTACGCTGCAAGCTGCTTGGCCTGGAGCCTCTCTGGCTACGCAAGATTAAAGCCAAATTCATATTCCTCTATAAACTTCTCAAAACCGCTGACGCAAGCGTAGGCGAATTCTTTCAACTGATGGGCGATGCAAGTTACTCCATACGCAAAAGGCCACACTTCTTCGCTCTACCTAAGACACGTCGTAACATTCGTTCAAATTTATTTCTAGATAGCTAGGCGCACGTACGGAACTTGCTACGAGAAGTTGTTCTAGCGTCAGAAACTGCAGTGGCCTTCTCGTCGGCCATAAAATGATTTCTTAATGTCCCCAAAACTTCGGAACGCCTGGAAAACTGATTTACCTTAGGCTAGTTTTGTCAACGGGGCCCTGATCCGATAAAGACATGTTCCAACTAAACCACCGCATGATGCATCTCTGAACATTATAACAACAGCTTTTCCAACTCAGTATTTTCATTCTATGGATGCTTCCGTTGGTATGTGCCTTAAAGTTCCAGTAGTAGGACTTTACGCCCCATTTGCTATTTGCACTTATCTTTCTGTCCTGCACTTGCATGAGCCTGGCTCTATCTGTCATCACCTTGACTCTTCCTGGACTACTGACAACAAATGAATGACTCTGCCAGCTCAACCTCTTATCGGCCTTTTACCGTCCTATTTGGACGTTAATACATTTCCTGCAGTGTAACTTTCATTGACCAGCGTAAGTAACACGCCACGGACCCTTAAAGCATTCTTCCTAACCACCGAATCCCAAGTTCCCTCCAATTACCGGCCCAAAGTAATGAAGCGCTGCTGCCTAAATCGATATAGAGCCTTCACACTCCTTAAATACTGCATCACTGACATCTCTAAACATTCCCAGCTGGCGCAGCTTATAACTTGCCACCGGCCTACCTTGCATTCATTAATCTTTCGAGGCTACCCTTATTTGCCCTTCCACAACCCGAACTCTTTCTTTTCGGCTACTTTCCTTACTTTTCTTCCCAAGTGAATTCGGCGGCGTAGCATCAGTAAGCTGACTTATCCCGTCTCGGCTGACCGGTCGCCTGCTTTCTGACCTCTCCCAGACTTCTGACATCCAGGCTCTAGTGACCCAGCGTTCGGTAACCCTTAAGTAAAGGTCAGTGCCGTTCCCTACTCATCCTAATTATTATATACCTTTACATCCTTAACCTCTGTATTTCCGCCGGCGCTCCCTTTTATTATTCTGACATACTCATTACGGCTTAAATTTAATAAAGCGACATTCTAGTCTAAACGCATTGGTCTCCTGCTTCTCGATCACTGAGACTTTACAGATCAATGATTGGCGAACCCAACGGTCTGTTCACATCACTTCCCCCGCTCTTCAATTTTAGCGTTTTCCTTGCCGACGATAGGTTTCCTTTCCGCATTTTCCGGTTGTATTCCTTCTTCAAATGGAGGGATAAATCTTCGAGCCCGGCCCTAATCAAGCCTCCTCTGACCAGTCTCCGGCTATCTGACTGCTTCCATAAATCCGACCCGTAAACGTTCTAGGATCTGCAGACCTAACAATCTGTTCTACTCATCCTGAGCGCAATATTCTACATGCTAACTACCTGTTTGTCTGCACTGTCCCCAGTATCATTTGGCTTACAATGACATGGAAGCCCTGAAGGCTCTTTTACTACCCTTTCACAATATCAATCCCAAGTCCCATTATAGTACTCGAGGAGTACTCATGCGCTATGTATAGTAAAACCGGATCTGCATAGCGACTTAATGTGCGCTTCTCACATCTATATTTTTAGATAGATATAGATATAGATATAGGTATATTTCTAGACAAGCGCTAGATGCTGTTCCTGCGTGGGATCAGATCAAATTGTACATAACATCCATGCTCATGCATGGAGAAGAAATATCGTTAACAACTGCTTTTGATCGTGTTTATCTTTCCGAACAGTAAAGCAGGGATAAATACAAACGTTTCGTAGGTCTCGACATTTTTGAAGGCAGTAGTTTGGGTCTCCGTAGCTTATGTACGAATTCTGCGCTTTTCACCGGCAACCGCTGCCAAACCTTGAGGTGCCTGCTTCCATTAGTAAACGATCAATTTATTATGCCAATGGATTGTGTTATTTTTGATGGAAAATGCACCACTAGAGGAAATTTGATCCATTTGCTTTGGTCACCTCACCGCATTTCGAGCATCCATTAGTAGCGGACTCATGGGAAGAAATAAGCAAGCCAAAATTAGATCGTAAAAGTGGAGGGTGGAAACAAAGGAAATAACAGTAGTGGCTAACAATTTAGCCTTTCTTAGTAAAGTGCGACTGAAGTGCGACTAGAAAATACACTAATATTGGAAAATGGAGCCAAAATACAGCCCAGAAACAGCATACCAGAACCGCAAACCTGGCGCGAATTTCCAAGTGTAAATCTCCAAACAAGCGGAATCAACGCCGTTTTGGAGCCGAAATGTTAACTAAAACGGGACAACAATAGGCGGTCTAGGACAAACCCTAGGCGCTGGTCACGACAAAGGTAAAATAATTAAGCTAGGTGCAGTGGTTATGGAGATAGTTGCATTTTTAGCGGTCGGCGGCGGATAGCGCCGTTTTCGAACCTCCGCTAAATTCACGTTCTGCTTTGGAAGCAGATACAGAAAAAAGAAAGAAATAATACAAAAAATGGCTAGGCGTAATAAGTTCCGAATATGAAGTAGTAACTGGGAATGCCTAAGATAACGTGTAATTCGCTGCAGTAGCGAAGTATGACGCAGTGGGCCGAAAAGCATACTTCTCAGTAAACGTAGTAAAAGTTGGGAAAACAGACGGAAAGGTTTTAGGGAAATTCTAGGTAGGCTGTAAGAATTATTATATAGGTAGAACAGCACAGGATATGGTGTAGCTAGCCCACAGCCAGAATGCGACCGTGTGCAATTTTCAGAGTATATTGGGCCGCGGAATCCACTATGCATGTGGAATTCAACGTTTTTAATGCGCCGATGTGGATGCGAAAATTATACCAAAGCCGCATGAGCTGAGTCCATATGGATAAGACAAGGGAACATAAAACTCATTTGCCCCGTCTGAACTAGGATAACGCAAGCATTTCCTACAGAAATATTACCAGTTTCGACTCTTTGAGGCAATTTTATACGTCGTTATGGTTGTATCACTGACACTAATGAGCCAGGGTGGTCTTCCAGTGATAATAAAAAAACTAATGTGAGAAAATTCACAAAATGTGTCCAGGTGAGAAACACCTTGGGTTCCGCTTTGGTTAGACATGAATACCACTTATTTTGGGGGTTGCGCCATCTCAAGCATGACTGATTAGTAGGCCACAGGTGCTAAAGCACACGACTGTGCATTAAGTTGCTAGTTTAGAGCTCTATTTTCTCTTAGCTGAGAGTCGGATGCAAGTGACTGTGGTGTTGGACCAGAATAACGCAACCGTTCCCTGGAGAAACATCATCAGTTTCAGCACTTTGAGGTTATGTTATATATCTTAATGGATGTGCCACCAATGCTAATGAGCTAGAGATGTCTTCTATTGATAATAGAGAAATTAGTGTCCAAAAGTTAGCGAAATGCATTCAGGTGGGAAATACCACGAATGCCGCTTTGGTTAGGCATGATCACTTCATCTTATAGAGGTTGCACTTTCTCATTTGTGACGGATTATTGGGCCTCATGTGTTAAAGCACACCATTTCTGCATCGCGTCGCTATTTTGAGCTCTAACTCTCTTGTTGGGAGCCCGATGCAAGTGCAAGTGATATTCACCAGTGTAAGGTAATAGAAAACTGGGAGATCACAACAGCTATTAACTTGGAGGTTTCCTGGTGGGAAGCTTCCACATTGTCAGGCAAAATGAATGAACAGTAATATAACGCAAGCAGAGAAGATAAAGGAAAACAAGTGGGAGCTGGTTGTTCACCCACCATTACGCATTACGTATGGTAGGCTTTGGAGCCAGGTAAAGGTTAAAATTACGTACGAGCGGTCAAGGAAAGAAGAGGTGGTGGTCAAAATATCTGGGTGTCTAGCTTTCCAGGTGACAGGGGTCTCACTGCCGCATGGTTAGCTTTTTGCCAGAGAAAGGGAATCCGGAAAAATTGTTGTGCAAGCATAAAGGATTGAAGAAAAGGATCTGGTTTTTCATATTGCCTGTCTACCAGCTTTTTCGATAGTGATAGGCATACGTATAACTCAGATAAAACTGAATGTACGGGCCAAGAAAGCTATTTATTACGTTCATTTTTCCAGCGTCCTTCGATTACAATGCAGCTAAGCGATAACACTGACTGTTGCCAGCATTGATGATCCTCAAGAAAGTTTGCGATTGATCATTCTTACATTTCCTCAGCGAATAGTGTCTCTTGACTTGTATTTTTGCAACACTGCTTACTACCTGCCCAGCTGGTCAAACTATATGACTGGAATCTTGCGTCCATTTGGTCTGACTTTCTTCCATTGCTGTCCGTTTGAACTATTTCTGGGAGCTGTGGCTTTATTTGCCATGAAAAAAGTAATATGCTCTACTGCACAGTGGTTATCACTTCGTAATACGGCCCCAAAGTCCAGTGCTATAGCCTATCTATATAAAACAGCTGTCACTCAAGAACTATTTCTCAACGGGTCAGTGATTTGACCCACATGCAACTTACCCCACCCTAATGTCATTTCCTTAACGGCCGGCTCCTCTTTACTTAAGAATTATCTCCGTCTCTGACTGCCTGTCTACCTTGTCTACCATTAAGACTGGAAGTATGCATCTATCCAATTTGTCGGACATCCTCCTCGGCTGCCTTAACTTTCGCTAGTACCCTTTGGCTTCCCCTGACCTGAAGGCTCCACTGGCTCACAGTACTGCCAACAAGTCCTGTTGGAAACTGGATGAATACTCAAGCGCTATCCTGAGTACCACAGACCCGCATTACAATTCGATGTATGCTTCTCACACCGCTTTATCTTCCAAACCTTTTTATTACTTTTTTCTCTTCTAGCACACTGTCTGCTCATGCCACAGATAAGCCTTATAAAGCCTCGCGTTAAAGTCAAATTTTATATCCTCAACAACTAGCTCCTCCTTGCTTATTTTTAGCTCCCATTATGTACATCCGTCTAGTTGCTTCACCTTAATGTCTGGTGTTATTCGACCATGGGACTTGTCTTGCCTCCAGTGATGCCCATCTTTAACTTGTTGTAACCTTTAGCTTTCATTGACTTGACAGACAAGATATTTTTATTGCGGACTCATTGCTTATTCCTCACAGTACCGCCTCCTTACTTCCATTGGTTTTACTTACGTAAATAAGGCTGCCGCTCAACAACTCGTCTTCAATAAGCCAGTGCATTGGCCCATATGGAACCTATGCCGACCTAATATTATTTCCTTAACAACAAGCCCCTCCTTACGTATGCATTATTTCTACCTATGACAACTCGTCTTTGTGGCTCACCCTTATGACTGGACCTATACATCTATCAAACATGCCTGACGTTCTTACCGTCTGTCTCACCTGTCCCTAGTATCCTTTGGCTTTCACTGACTTGAAAGCCTTACCGGCTCACAGTGATGACCCCACGTCCTGTTGTAATACTGGTGGAATAATTCTGCACTAGCGCTGAAAGGTCCTTCTCCGCAAACTGACTTGATGTAAGCTTCCCATACGTCTCCATCTTCCAAACCAGTTTATTACATTGCGCTATTCTAGCACTCCTCATTTGCCTGGTTATATCTCCACTTCTGACTATTCGTCTATCTGATTTACCTTTACGACTGGTCGTGTTTGAGCATAAGATTTGTCTTCCTTTTAGTGCTGTCCATCTGTAAGTCTTGCAGTGTCCTTTGGCTATTATTGGCAGGTCAGACACAGTATTCTCTGCCGCCTCCTTGCTTAATCTCCGCATTACCGTATGACCTATATCAATAAGTCGGCTGCTTCACATGAACCCTTGCTGGGTTTGGAATGAACTTAGTTGTTCTCCAGATCACTATTCATAGCCTAATGACCATCTTTCTGCCTTGAACACCTTCACGTTTGGTTGGACATTTCCACCGCTCCTCTTTTCAACTTTTGGCTCTCCTTCGCTCCTGGTTCCTTCTTATGTTTGGCCACCCTCCCAGTTATCTCAGAGCTGTACCAGCGCACCTTACCTTCACGTCTGTCTGTCTCACAGTTAGCGGTCTCGCTCCTACCTTACCAGGCTGAATGTCGCTGTATGAATCAGTTCTTCTTCATCTTAATCTCACACCGCTTAGCACATAGCCCCAACGCCTAGCACCGCTTTAGCCTAACCTTGCTTTGTGTTACTATCTGATAATGTCAATACGACTCCTTTTAGGCCTCTATAGGCTATTATCTCTAGTACTAGTCTCAGCTTATCTTCTTTCCTATGTTTCGGCTATTCACTTCGTGTTCCACTTGCATAACATTATGGACGTTGCCTCACGGGCTTGCTTCTTCTCTTAGTAGATGTAATACAGCCCGGATAACGACCACCAAGGGTACCACAGCATTGGCCTGCGGTGTCCCTTCTCTCGAATTTCTGGCTGATGTCTGATTCTTTACGCATTGGCATTACCGCGTCATCATTGCCCTTACCAGCTCACTGCACCTCTTTTTGTTTGCATCCTCTTCACGGATCCTTTGCAATTTCCTTCCCTCTTGGAACGCTACTGTATGCACTGAATGCTCCATGCCGCGCATCGTAATTCCGTTGGCTTCAGCTTCACTAAAGCTAATACTCGTTTCTTGAAGGTTTTATCAAGGAAAAGTAAAGCCACCCTTCACTAGTACACTATTTTACCTATGGGCCTTTTCAGTACCATTGCTTTTTATCGTACCTTGTGAACACGCTTATTTCTCTTAGAACCATGCATTCTACTGAGCCTTCGTCGTGAGCTTTAGTTGTAGGATGACTCACACCTAAACGTTGATGTAAGAAGGGACATGTACATCACATATGCTGAACAAAATTAGTGGTACTAAGGAACGAGTACCTCTACATGCAATCACTACTTAAATAGTGTTTATTCATGTATGCTTGGCTGCATGTTTGCTTTGTGGCCCCTTGTCCGTTCCTTGTGTTTCCCGAGATTGCCACAGTTATGGCGGGTTGGCACATGACGGTTCTTCAATGAGCACTGACTGATCCATCCTCGACAGCCAGCTAATTTGAAACACTTGATCACTTTTGGGACCTCAACAACAAATCATCATCCTGCAGACTCCAAGCGAATTCCGAATGGAGCATACTTATTGCAATTTGGAGAGATGCCGCTTGCGCGGGATGGCAACAAATGGGTCTAGCTTGCCTAACACTCACATCGTCACAAATTACTCAGTGGAATTGTCTTTACATGGATATCTTGCTTCAATATCGACTACAGAATAATCATCCACAAGTACTTAGACATGGACAACTTTGCTTCCTCTCACTGACGTTCGAACCACTGGGTTCGGCGACTTACATTTCTGCAAGAACAATTTGATGCTTATCTTACATAGAGCATTCCTGATGTCACATCATTGGGCCACCCTACACATGAAGACACTCTGTATTGACAGTAAATTGGCTGTTAAGGAACACCGTTCCTTTACTGCAGGCAACCTGTGGTTTTACCTGTTTAACTAGAGCCTACGGCCCTATTAATTCCATAATCTACCCACGTGCTAAAAATAATTAATGCGAACTACCGGTGGATGCCCCACTTGCAACAGGAACCGCGTTTTCGCCTTATATAAAATGATTTAGCCACAAGGATCAACTGCCCTTACCGCCTGACACGTTCAGGATGGGTACCTGTATACTTTAGCTAGCAGCCTGTTCCGGAGCCCGGGGAGCGATTCGTAAAGGCCGGTTGGGTTGCGGGGCAACTATTATTATTACAGTAAGATTTCATGTTACCAATCAATAAAAAGCGATACCGTTGACGCTTTAGCTAGTGGAACGGAGCATGCAATTCACACAGGGCAGACGCGCGTATCAACCGAAACGAGCGCCAACAAAAAGGGCCATCGGCAAGTCAAGCATTCAAACTCAGCAAACAGTTCAACAATCACACCGGTTGCCTAGGTGTACAATGAAATAATTTTAGTTAGAATTTTGCACAAGCAAATCGGGGAACCTCCAGAATGCTACAACACGGTCGTCACGACAGGACCAGTACACCACTAAGGAAAAGCCAGCGTCTATTATTACTAAATTGTCACTCGCCGGCGTAGTCCCTCACCCGACTTGCCTGGACATTTCATTTATCGACCAGTTTAAACAAATAATAGCGGTCCTAAATTAAGCAGTTCGGTTAGCCAACGCAGCGGTTTGAAGCTAATAGGACTGCAAATAGTCGAGTATACAATCGGGCTGTTGGATACATTGCCATTTATACATTGCCATTCAAAAGGATTGTGAGCAGTGTTTCAAGACGTGTTGGGTTTTCACCCGGATAGCGTGTTCCCTAAAAGCAACAATTCCCCGTTTAAAAACTGCGACGTGGCGAATGTGACTCGTCACTGGATAAACGCAATGAACCGACACACTGTCAAGTTAACCAGAGCGAAATTTCACATCATTTCAATATATTTTGGATAGGTACACCAAAAAGACTTTCCCTGTTTCTACCGTCCGTCTGTACGCCAATATTTTTATGCTTTTGCATATTGTTGGTCCCAAACTTTCGCCACACTATTGAAGATTCCGTTCCTGAACAGCACACCCGCCATTTTGCTACCTTCTATATATTGTGCGTTCAGTGCTTTTCATGCACAGCAACGTGGTTGTTGCAAAATAATTCCTTGGAAAGTCCTGTATACGCCAGATGTGGTGCGCCTAAAAGCCTTGGAGCATAAGTTATTCATTTATTTATTTTTTATTTAAACGCCGGCGGGCTGATCACCTGAGGATCTTTAGCGGTGCGCCTGCCAGCGGACCACTGCCGCGTTTCGGTCCCAAGACTTCTGGACCCAAGCAGCTGGTGCCAATTTGCCTTGGGTGACAGCCGCGGACCTGCGTGATTGGCAGTTGACTATGATATCGCGCAGCTTGGCTTCCAGCGGCCTTGTGTGCTCTTACATTTTAGCCTAAGCCCGTTGTTGGACAGTGATCATAATGACTTAGTTGGTAGATACCAATATCCTCATTAATCCTCAATATTATTTGTATGCTGACTGCTGATCCAACGACGCAACTGATAAACCTTACGGCCGCACGAGAAGCATCCTTGAGATGGACTATCCGCTAAAAATCAGTCGCTAAACCTTTCGTAAAGTAGGAGATTGCCTTTCGCCTAGGCTTGCCAATAAAGTTAAAACCCAACGCAAATACCAATATGTTCTGCTCAACTACTATTCTTATCCTCAAGCACAGCAAGCAGCAGAGGAGAGGCATGCACTTTCTAGCAGGTTCTTGTACCCGAAGCTGATTGGACTGATGAACAGATGGTCATTTATTCCTTAACCACAACAACAACTTCAACCTTTACTCCTGCAAGGGTCCAGCGCTCTCATTGCTGTTGCCCGGCTCCGTTTACCATGTCATTATTCTCTTAGCACTCTAGCACAACTTAATTATATGCGAGTTGCTGTACTTCAGCCTCATTAGATTTTATGCCGTTAACAATCTAAATGTATGCTTGCATTCTGCGAGTTCCTCGTCTTTTCTTCAAGTAACCTTCCTTTTATCTCTTCTAGCTAGCAAAACAACGCAATTGGTGAATGTACAGCCGGCGTTAGCCACACATTTCCAGATGTTCATTTATTTATTATACATATATACTAGTGGAGCAATTTCAGGTTACGCTTGAGCCTTATTCCTTCTCTACCTTACTATTAATAGATCTCTCTTAGCCCTCTTCTAGCACGCCAGTAAGGCATCTTATTCTTTGTGCCATAGTAAATTGGCATCTTTTATCCTAATAATATTCAACAGTTATTCGCCACCAGGTTGTTGAACCCTATCTAACCTCTTACTCCTTGAGGCTAGCTAGCTCAACAACCTCTTGGGGCTAGCTGAGTGTTTCCGGTATACATCGCACCAGCGAATAATTCTGCGGCAGTATTCCAGGAAGTGGTGGCTTTACGCCTAGCAGGCGTTTTCACTAAGAAACACTACATATGCATGCTTACCAACACAGTGGCCTAGCAGACAGCCGCGCCACCAACTAGTCACACCCCTGCTTATTTGGTCAATCGCTTTAAGTCTACAGACAACAGGCATCCGCTTAGCACTGGTGACACGATCAAAATGGAGGGAAAATGTTTACCTATTCCATAAACGCGGCTTCACACGCCTACTTGCGCACTTACATAATTCTACATTTCTACAGAGTAACCATCTTGTTGTTCTAGTGTATAATAATTGTGCAGGTTTTGTACTCTTACCGAGCTCATGGCTGTATAGACGTGGCTCCTCTGGGCGAGAATAAAAACTACTCTTATTTTAGTTATATTAATTGCATCACCCTAAACCAATATTTCGCAGATCGCTTGCGATATCTACTCACTCGCTCTCTCTATATAGGGTATTCCTCTACCCAAACTGCATTATGCTTTGTTGTATGGCCGAAAACTTGTTTCAGCAGAGCATCCGTCGCACATAATATATCCGTTTAGCTCTGGTCTACATGTGAATATTATGAGAGGTTAGCGTTGCTTGTGTTCGTGGCTCTTCTTTGCAGTCTTCTCCCAATTCGCTACAATTTCCCCTTCTCCGAGGTCCAACTACCTTTTCGGGAACCAGCTGGGGATCACCCAATTGGAAGATGCTCAAACCAGGATGAAACCGCTAGCGTCACCAGCA
This sequence comes from Dicrocoelium dendriticum, assembly GCA_944474145.2. Lineage (NCBI taxonomy): Eukaryota > Metazoa > Platyhelminthes > Trematoda > Plagiorchiida > Dicrocoeliidae > Dicrocoelium > Dicrocoelium dendriticum. Next base: position 55,334,617 of record OX104067.1, on the reverse strand, counting down.
CACAAACTCAGCACCGCCAGGTGGATACTAAACCCTCGCAATCCGGAGCACTAAACCACAACAGAAAAGGCCAAATCCACAGTAACAAGAACCTTTACTTCCCTTCGCATTCCTTCAATGGATTCTTCATGACTAATTCATCTTCCACCAAGTTCAACCCTTACTGGCAAAGCCTGACTAAGCCATTTGGTCAGCGAGCGAAAATAGCTGAGCGATATCCAAATGCGAATACCCTAGCAAAAATGCTGACGCTAAAACATTGCCAGTTACACATCACCAGTCAGGTTGATCCACGGCACTGTTCCCGGACGTCGTTGGCTTTCGTCTGGCGAGCATTTGCCTATAAATAGCCAAAGATCTCCGCCTAACAACACTGTGACTTGGCGAATATAACTCGATACAACTTAAAGCACAGCTGAAGGCTTTACACCGGGAAGTTGCTTGGAGCTAGGCTTTACATTTGTTGATACCTTCACCACAAGCTACTTCCCTATTCAGACATCCTAGCACCACAACACCTTATACATTACAATTGCTTAGCTTTGCACAACCCAAATGCACACAGACTGTTGTCACAACCAAAGCATTTGTCCCCCATCGATAGTTCGCTTAAATTAGCAATATATTTACCATTTAGCCATCTTTTGCTTGCATAGCGATGCGCCTGTTGCGAATACTGGGTTGTAAAATTTTGATAATGCTTCACTTGGTGTGTCAGGATAAATTTAAGCAGAAAATGTGCTTTCATTTATTTTATCCTGTGATGAATGAAAAAACCTACATGTCGCTCTACAATGGCTAGGTCGCTCGGGATCCGGTATCCACTTCCTTGAGCGCTGAATATTCACATTTGCTTACCCTTCAAAGCAACCAACGACTCCCACCCGTAAGGTTTACCAAGACTTAAGTATCAACAGCTTTCGGACATAAGCTTTTCAGTCTTGGATGTAAGAAAGTAAATGAAGGCTGTAAAGCCGCTTGACCACAGTGCTCCCGATGTTCTTCTCTACATCAACTGAAGCTTAAAGCCTTATGCATATCCCCTCCTACTGCTTAATCTGTACTGCAATTTGTTGCAGCCTATTAACTTACCTACACGTTATGAATGAGCTACTGTAAAACCACGTCATAACGAAGGGCATAGACACGATATAGGAGGCTGTCAACTTATTAGACGCACCTTCGTCATCTGGAGACTAGCGGAGAAATTAGTCGACTTAAAAGTGGTAAAGCTCCGATAGGCCGCGGCTTAAGTAACAACAGTGTACAAGGAATGCTGACTGCACGTTCCTGGGTAAAAGGCTATCGAGCTTTCCTCAATATTGTGAGCATAGCTTTGGGCACTGGGAAATATTCAAAAAGCATATGTCCGAATACCTCATAATAAATTACTCGCTGTGGTTATTGCATTTGTGTGCTGCTTCCCAAGCTTTATTGTGGCTGAACTAATAGCGTTCAAACAAATTTAGGTCATAATGGGAAGGGACCAGGGCTCCCAGTTTTGACAGCTTCTGTGCAGTCTTGTTCAGGGCAACTTTTTCGATCCGTTACTATGGTTGTGTATAAAGGACATTCGACGTAATAGTCTATGCTGTGCACTACCTTTCAAGGATGACTTGTAAAAAGTTAACACTTTCAACGTTGCTGATACTACTCGCAACACGGACGAATTTATATCATACCTAAAGGCAATAAAGCTGTGGTTCAATCAACGGCACATGCCATTTTTGTTCAAAGTAGGTAGCACCTTGTCGTTGCACTACGCAACAACGCTATGTATCATGGTTCTCCGTCCAAAAGTAATAACCCGCAGCCGTCTAATAGGATAATTTCGTCTCCACCCTTATAGTTCGCAAAACTTCATGTACCACACAACAAAGGCGGTGACTAAAGAATATTGTAGAATAGGCCTACTTTTCAAAGGACTCATGATGAATATAGGATAATTGATCTGTACAAATTATTAACTCCAGCACTGAAGGATTATTGTGCACCGAGCTGCAGCAGTGCAAAAGAAAGCAACCAGCAGCAACTGCAAAACTGAACCTGTGGTTTACGAAGCGCACACTGGGGTTAGCTACACAATTTCACTACATAAAATGCAGCAAGACCATGTAAATTGACTCATTGTGGCTTAGAAGAAGATATTGCATAATGTTGTATTGGATATAACACGAAAGGGAGTCAACTCCACTAGCATAAATGTGGAACAAACGGAAGCTTTGACATATAGTATTCATCATAATCAGCAGTATACACGTTAGGTGGAGTTGAAAACACCTAAGCTACTGTGCCACAATCCATAAAAGATAAAAAGGGAAATGCAACAGGTGCAGGCTAGCTGATCTACAAGTGACGGATAGGCATCGCTCCAATAAGCTACCAACCGGCTACTAAGCAACAAAAAACATTTACTTCCTAAAATCATATACGGCTACGAAGTGAGATCTCGGTTGTATGGGAGGCTAAGTGGGATGAGGTGGGACGAATAAACTCACAGCACGAATGCCACTGATGTCGGCTCCTATACATGTCGGCTAGTGTATCCAGCCAAACGGGTTCATTGTCGTTCAACCCCAAACCAAGGAGCCTAGACGTACCAACCGAGGCCAGCTTCAAAGTGAGGGCCTTCAATCCTCTGGACCAAGTCATCGCTTGGCCGCCCCACCTCTGTTTCTATCCATACCCCGGACGCGCAACTAACGTACGTCGTGAGTCTCCGTTGGCTGGCATGCATACGACGTAGCTGAGCCATCGGACCCTGGTGCGTGAAATTACGGTGCTTAGCGGTTCATTTCCTTTTCCCATGCCGTAAACAAGGCGTCAACCACGCTGGTTGTTTACTCGGTGTTACCACCAGATATGAGCTAAATGGCGAAGGCAACGGTGGTCGAACGTAAACAGCCTCTTCATGTCCGTTGATCTAAGGGGCCAGGTTTCACAACAGTACAGTAGGGTCGAACGTACAGCTGCATTGTGCACTCCACCCTTCAGGGCAAGAGTGATGTCGCGCCGGCGCCATAAGTGGCGAAGGTTAGCAAAAGCGCCTCAAGCTTTTGCTATATGGCTTGTGATTTCATATGCAAGCAAACGAGCGCTGATACAACTTCCCAAGTGGATGAACTTTTGTACGACTTTTAGCTGATCCCCAAACCGGATCAGCGTAGGATGTGGTCTATGCCAACCTTAAAGGAATGCTTTGCACTTTGTTGGTGCAAAAGAAACCCGAAGTGCCGTAGAGCCAATGCTAACCTGCCTAGTGCCACTTGGCACGGTTGTGAGCTTTCAGAGATTAGCGCCATCACACCAGCGTACTCCAACTCAAGAAGCCAATCTACTGGGAGCGGATCTACACCTTCTAAGTCGTGTCCTGTAAACGCGTTTCCATGACTACGTCAATAGCGAACTTGAAGAAGAAAGGTGACAGCGGGTATCCTTATCCCAACCCGCTGGAGATAATAATGGACGATGACAGTTTGCCGTAAGCCCGCACTCTGCCCAAACCACGCGCGTATAGTTCTCGGCTATTATTTACATATTTCTCAGGTACACCTTTCTTGAGTGGGCAGTCACAAAGTGAACTTCAATCCACCAAATTGAATGCACCTTTGCTTTCAAGGAATACGACAACGGTGGGCCGCCAAAATATGTGACGGTGCACCAACGACGGACGGAAAGTGAACATGTGGTCAATGTAGCCACGACCTCGACGACACCTGGCTTGTCCTGCATGCATATGGCTTTCACAAGGACCAGTCAGTCTGTGAAGGATGACAGAAGCAAGCAATTTGGAGGCGTTGGTGATCGGACGGATCCCTCTATGGTTTCCGCATTCAGGAACGTGAGCCTCCTTTGATAACACGGATTATGACGGAGAGTCTCCAGTCAGTTGGTACAGTTTTCTGGTTCCACGGTATCACTAGTAACGCGTATAAATCAGGCACAAGTGCACGCCCCCCGAATTTGTACATGGCTGTAGGAAGGTTATTTGGTCTTGTAGCTTTAAGTAACTTCAAATGTCCGCTTTTACATCTGACTTCTGAGAAAGAGCGCGAATCCAAATATACAACCCACGGAGTGATGCGTTTAGTGGTCGCCGAGAACTATAACAATTCCGACCGAGTAAACTGCCTTTCGAAATTCTCAACCCAAAGTTCCAAGCGTTTTTCCAAACTGTAAATAGACAGCCCACGCTCTTCACGTATATTTTCCCTAACACCAGTTCACCCGCTTCCCACTTCCTCTATCAGACGGAAATACGTACGATGGTTATCAAGGGCAGCGGCCCATTTCGTCGCCGAAGCAAGCGGAGACCACCAGGATTTGCGGTCACTCATCTGGCTAGCACCGAGTATTGGCCGGAGCTGTTTGCGACTTTCACTGTCTTCGCTTACAGCCGGAATATGCCGACGAGCACCGACAAGTTCCAGGGACTACGAAGAGACCCGACTTCCCTGTTGGCGATCAGATTTACCACATGAGGATTTTCTACTGCCAGTAAGGTCTGGTAAATATGAGACCAGTGAGCTGTAGTTGCCTTTAGTAAGGGATTATTTGCCACGCATGACAACGTTTTTTGATAAGCATCAGAATAGATGGTTGTGTTAGTTTGCTGGTGTCAATGCGCTCACAACGTCTTCATGGACGTCCGCTAAAACGTATCTGCAGGCCAGCACATACATGTGCATGGTCAGTGTCTACTCGTGCGCTTCAAATCAAACTACAGTTCTGGACGCAGCCACTCCGTCGATTAGTTATCACAGTGTGATAGATTTGCGGCCATAGCTGGTTTGAGGATGGTGGTTGCCAAGTCACCCTCCGGCGGGTGCTAGGTCGGAAACTAGTGCTCGCAAGAAATAAGCGGGGATCTTCACACAACTTTACTAACCGCTCACCGTTACCAATACGGGAGCCTACGCCACGTTGGCCGCCGAGCGCTACGCTGGATAATAGGATCCTGATAGAAAAGCAATTAATTAGGAAACTTCTAATCCCGTTGCTACACGGATATATCTCCGAGTCACGATCTCGGCAACCGAAACCGACGGGGACCGCAACACAAAAAGTAAGAGGCGTACCGAAGGTACACAAAGTGGTGGTTCAACTGCGTTCGATCATGAGTATAAGTAATTCACTTTAACACAAGCTCGCCAGGTAGTTAGCGAAAGCGTTAGAACCCGTTCGTAGTCTGCTGTCAAACTATTGCTAAAAGGCTTCCTATGAGCTGGTTGCGTTGCTTGAGAGAGCGACGCTAGAAGCCGAGCTAATGTATTCGATAGTTTAGGGTTCATGCTGCTCTAATGTGCCACCGGGTGAGACGGTTGACAAATGATGCCGATTCTCGCAGTGCCAAAGCCTGTCCAAAGGTCTCGTTGTGAAGAATCTACGTGATCTAATCCTGTTATGCAAGAGGAGGAAAAGATTCGGGCCTGAAAGTACTGCGTACAAACAAATTTACAGGCTGGTGATTAGCACCCATGTAGTACCGGTTTTGGCGGACACCTTCCTAGACCTGCTTGAAAGAAACATTGCTGCCATTCCCACCAAAGCAAAGCTATACAAGCGTAACGTGGATGAAACCCTAAGCTTTACTAGTGGCGAGAACTTTGTATGGCTTTTGCCCTATTAACTTCCGCATACCCTAATCTCTTTTTGTTACATGAACTTGAACAGTGTGGCAGCCTACCGTTCTTGGACGTGCTCATTAGGAGGCGGACGGATGACACACTTCAACCCTCCGACTTTCATAATGCGACTTGTTGTAGACAGTACGTTTACTTTGCTAGCGTTGCTCTAGGTGCACACAAACGCGGCACAATTAAAACGCGTTTCTAGAGTGACAGACGAATTTGCATTACAGGCGTGGTTATGGCAGAAGAGGAGTTGTTAACTAGGACTCTATTGTTGAATGGTTAGCCGGACAGTTTTATCCGCGTGCGTAGCTGACGGAGCAAAACAAGGCCAACGGCTCAACCAGAGGAAGAAAAGTAGGGTTACTTGCTTTTACCGCTTATAGGAGATAATTTGTCAAAAGACTTCAGGCATAATATCAGGTCTGCGCCCTCACGTACTCGCACTACCGCCCAGTTGCAACTGCAGTACGGCGCGCATAGACTGCAGCTCAACGGCCGTCAAGAAGACCTGTCAGACGGCGAGGCTACAACTGTAGTCTATTATTTTGCCGGCAGTTGCCGTGACGTTTCCACGGCAGCGCGAACCGTAGGCTGGCCCTGATGATGGCGAAACACTTACCTACTTGGCTACCGCAAGCTTTGGCGTAACCAACTGGTGCAGATAAACTGATGTATCGTAGTCTTGCCTTGTCTATTGCAGGGCACCTCGTATTGACTCTTCATCTTGCGGATCAATTGCTTGCGTGTATATTGTCGTTACACGAGCGGGACCTGAAAATACTGGCTACCACTGGAGCTTTACCTATATCAACATATCGCTCGATGTTGTGTGCACGGAAGTAATTAAAGCAATTTGTTAGCTTGCTTGTTAGCGTGACTGATTCTTTTGCTTCAATTCGTGTCCCATTTGTTAACTGCTGTTAATTTATTATTGCCTTACTTTTGCGTCTGTTGGTGTAGTTGACACTTTCAACTTTGCGTCTCGGTTCTTTATTGCATCCAGTAAATATATTCAGGCGGCGCATTTTTTAAGTTCCTTATAAAAGTTACCTGTATTGCCTGTATCTTGCTAGACCCTAAATATTTCTTTATCCGCCGGACTTAAGGATGGCTTGCTGCCTGGACTGTTGCCAGTTTGGCCATACAATATTTAAGCGTCGGTGATAATTGGGCTTCCGTTACCCTGGTCAAAGATGTTAGCTTTTGCAAACGGCGCGTGCATGAATCGAACTTCTTTCCAGTAACAGCTTTATATCTATGCTATGATACTTTCCAGATGCGGAGTTAACTAAGCGTGTAGATTTCCTTAACCTCGGGCGTAATCGGTTATGCAGCGGGCATTGCTGCTGGATCGTCGATGTGACAAAGTACAATTGAATTGACACTTGGCAAAGCCTTTTGCAATAGGGGTGTTGCGCACCAGAAAATTAAACTGTGCGACTCAGTCAATTTGGCGAAATTCTGTGTGTGTATTTACCACAAGCTGAGTCTATGCTGTCGAATAAAGGTTTGTGGCCGGTAAAGGCTTAGAAGCCTATAGCTTTGAGTGAAGGTCGAACCTTGTGAATGGCTAAATAAACTGCGGAAACTTTTCTTCCGAGCTTGCTGAAGCGGTGTTTGGCTGGCAGCAACTACTTTAAAAGAAATGTAGTGGTTGCCAAGACTTATTGACAAAAAGCTGAAAGCCTGCTCACTCCGCTTTATTCGAAGCGTCTGTCACCAGAGAAAGTGGAGTACCTGGTTGTGAATAAATAAAAATTGTAATGACCGCCATAGCTATTGGAATTTCGGCGAAGGGTGCTTAAGCAGTATCGATAAAAGCAACAGCACCCTGACGGCTACGAAGCAAGACGAATGGAGGCTTCATTAGCTGTGCATTATTCAGGATGAAGCAGCGAAAGTAGGTCACGGTGGCAAGAAACCACCTGAGTTGTTTGAACGTTAAACATTTGGAATAATCCTGGACGGCATGGCCGTTTTTGAAAAATGTGTTGATACCGGCTTCAAAGATAAGACCGAAATATTCAGCATGCCGTTTACCTAACGAATTTAACGTGGTTAAAGTTAATTTCGTAAGCACAGCTGAATCAAACCCCTTAGCGTCATGTTCTCCAGATATTCTGTGTTGGAGACGCTTGCTGTCAAATTGTCGTCCAACTGGAGATAGACAAAATCTAAGCCACGTGTAACTTCATTTATGAAAAGTTGCTTGTTTTATGCTGCATTTCTCTGGTCAAAGGGCCACTGCTACAATTCGAGTATTCCAGAAGTTGAATTTACGGCGGTCTTGGGGACGCCTCAGTGTTTGACGTGGATCTTGTGGTATACTCTCATTAGGTTGAGGTTGGTAAACAAGGACTTTCCTCCTAAGCTGCTGGCAAGCTCCTGAAGGTGCAGTATGGGGTATATATCAGGGCAGGTGCGCTGGTTCAATGCCCGATACTCGTCAGCCGGTCGCCTTCAGCCCTGGCACCATGTTAGGGACTGAAGACCACTGACTTTCAACTGGGCGGATAGTATCAAGCTGGAGCATACGCTTGCATTCCGACTTGGACACCTTCACTTTATCAGGGAAAGACATCGTGGTGGTGCGGAACTTGTACACCATAGTTCCATATGCGGTATGTTACGTCAGGTACTGCAGGAGTAATGGCATTAGAAGGGCAAACCAGCTGTGGGTTCTGCGCAAACGGTTCAAGTAATTTTGTCAGCGTGTGGCTGGAGGAAATAGGGGTGACCGTTTAGAGAAACCTTATGGCATCGCAGATTGAAAGACGTGTTGGTTACCCGTTTTTGCTGACTGTCATCGACCCGAAGATCGAAAGGTTGCAATAACTCGTTACAGAGAAAGTCAAAAGAAAACAGCAGCTTCTGTAAGCATCCAAAGGAATTTACTTCGGCTGCTAAGATTGATGTTGAGGCTGCACTGGTCAAAAATTGCAGTGCGTGTCCCGGTGGTGGCACGTAGGTTCGCCAACCGCCGCCTACTTGCTACCTTTTGGCTCACAATGCTTTTCGCCCCAGTTTCTAGTAAGCGCGTTCTTCCTAATATTCCTTTGGCCACCTTAAATAGACGACTCGTAATGTGTGAGTACCGACGTCATTTGCTAGTAATAGTCGAACGGCTTCTTTTAAGCCGACATTGGTTGAAATCAGTTGACCGTTGTGTTTGCTCTTTGCCAAATTGTAGCTGAGGATATTGTAGTCTAGTGTTGGTAAGTTTTAGTATACAGCACCAGAGGGCACCTAAGCACGGCGAAGAACGGAAAACTTAACGCTAAGCTTTAGTTATTTTCGGCATATGTAAAACCGCCGCGAACTCCTACGCTCTGACCAAATTGTCGAACGAGGGTAAACCATATTGTTGGTTCGGCAAAGTTTATACCTCCCAACCCCACAGACGAAATGAGCTCAGCACGCCGCGGTAGAACAGAAGCACTCGCGGTTCGTAGGTTGATAAGAGAGAAGCGAAAAGGCGTTTAGGCAAAGCAACTGGGTAATAACGATTAAAAAACGAAGTGAGATACAACTGCTTCTATAAGCCCCATAAGTTAAGCGAGTGATCAAAAGCGGATTCAATTTTTCAACCAGGAAACAATGTTTTTAAAATATTTCAATAATTAAATAAGTAGTTTATTCTCGAATTTATCGAGGGACACCAAATCAGGCATGATCAAAAGTTACGAGCAGTTAGGTTTCGCAACAAACGCGTTACTATGTATGTAATCCGCAGTAGCCGAAAATTGTACGGGTTGTGGAAACCGCAATAGTAATCATGAAGAATAAAGTCGTCAGTGGATGACGACAATTAGGGTTCAAGTGTGAGTGACGTAAACATTCAAATAATATAAAGGTAGTAAATACGGTAGCTGTAAACTGAGAGTATTTTTGGTGAGTATCAATGAGATATTGCAATATGACTGTAGTCGACTTGCCAGTTGGTATTTTCATGTTGTGACTTTATTCGGTGGGTAGGAACATCCGCCACGTCGCAGCGTTGCTGCACAGACTTTCGTGACTTTTTATGGAGAACGCTTGCCAGGTCCATACCCACCACGTCCTGGAACCCTGTATTATATTTGTTACAACAAGCTGTACAAATAAAATGCAGCAATTGCGTTTGTGTTTAATGTTTATGATGAACAAAATGTTTAACTTTGGTGCTAAAATGCTGTAATATGACGCGCTGTGTCGTGTTAACCGACTTCAGATCCGAGGCGTTTGTTGCGGTCCTACCCTTAACTGCGGACTGCTTAGCCAGCTCTTGGTTGTCTAATGCGTTTTTGGCCGCTTTCTGATGTCCGCTTGTCTGCTTGCACGACACGTTTTTGTTGATAATAGCTTTTTCTAGGTGGTTTTGTTTAACTTCTTTCCATCTACGTTCGCTTTGTGTTCTTTGCAGGTTATCGGGTCATCGCACCCTAGTCATTGTGCGGCTTACAGAAAAGCCTGGTGCATCGAACCTGGACGAAGGTTACATAGTTTACGACCCTGTCAGGATACTATGTGTTGTGTGACGTAGGGATTAGCGGCCCTTTTCTGCGTAAGCCTTTTGTTTTTACATCCAGAACTAACTTTGGCCTTTGGGAAGCTGGGGTGGAAAGCTACCTGGCGGGCGAAGTCCACAGTGATCACGTTACACAGCACTTAGGTGTCTTTGGCGACGAAGCGTTCGCCAACTGCTGGCTTTCCGGCTGCCGCAGTGCCCCACAACGGGAAACATTCGGTCATGCCTACAATCTCCTTACACGGTTAAAGAAAGCTGTGTACCGTGTTGCTTCAAACTTATTATGCTCGCTAACAGTTTCCTTCAGATAATACTTATCAACACCGCGCATTGGAACTAACTGCGAAGTTTTCTCAGGATGCATCACAAATGTTAGTGGGAGAACTAAACCTTGCCCGTCTTCGTGACGGCCTGATGAACCACAATCTGCTCTGCCAGTTTAGACACAAGCATCCGCAATTGCTGATCGCAGCTGTCAACGCTGCAGCAAACTACGGAGGTGTAGAGCGACTGCATTCTTACCTGAGTTGTATTCTGTTTCCGCAAAGCACCGAGGTCTCTAAACTCTTTTTAGTTACATGCCTCAGTCATGGTCATATAAGCTCTACGATACGCGTCGATCGCAAGAACGGTTCCTACTGCCGTATATCCAGCAAACTATTTCTGCAGATTAATCATCCTTAGCCCTTTTATCCGAGCCAGGAAGATCCGCTAGGCTAAAGACTCAAGAAGGCTGCCTACACTGGCAAGCACAGACAGTGTATTATACCCCGAGGAGGCTTAGTTACCATGCCAACCGTCTCTGCCACAGTTCTGCTAGGCTTTTCGTTCATTTCTGGGTCGAAATTGAAGAGTCGCACTGATATCGTGATTTTGTGTTCGCTAATACATAAGTGTGCAGTTCCGACAGACGCTGTATTTTCCAGGACGGTGCTGTGAACCTTTTAGTAGCCAACAGGACAAGTAAAAAGGCATCAAGTTTTACCACAGCGCCAACTACGTTAGAAGTGATGGCGGTGGCCTATCTGATCTTTGGAATAAGCGACCTCTGCTGGGATATGGTGCTGGAATTAGGCCCATTTTTTCGGTTCAGTGTCAAGGTTGCTTCGATCAACAGGTCCATAGAAGTTGACAATAATTTACTACTGCTGGTCCCGTGCACCACTTTTGGTGTCATGTAGGGTAGCGGAGACCACCGTGCAGCGACTTATTCAATGTGGTTCTGCCAACTTAACAACTCTAATCGGCATCGCTTAAGAATAGATGTTAATCAACTATCGGCGCGTTTCTGCTTGGCCAGAAAAGGCTATAAGAACATGTAGCTTTTTCGGCATGGCATAGTCACGGGCAACAACATGGTGGTAGCATATTACTTGCCCACTAAATTCCCTGGCGTCTGCGCAAAAGGAACCTCGAAGAAGTGCGGCTTTGTTTAGATTATCATAAACTTAACTCCGTTGTTCGTAAGGATGCTCGTAAGAATAAATGACACAATAATCGCTCGTGCTGGTACATGTTGGGTTACTTCCTCGGACCCAGCGTTGGGTTATGAGTAGGTTGAACGACACCTTAACGACTTGTGGGTGGCTGCGTTCCTTTTTCCTCCAGTCTATGAGTTCCAAACCATGCCGTTGCTTTCAGCAAACTCGCCTACAACCTTTAAGCGCCTAATGAACACGATTCTAGCATCCTTGATACTGTAACCCTGTCTACTTTATCTTCACCAGTCGCTGGGCATAGCAGAATTAGTGAAGAACAAAATCAAGTCTTATTGCCATGCTCTATCGATAGTTGCAGCTAGGGTTAAAGGGTAAACGCCCAGTTCCAATTCCTAAGAGAAGAAGTGACAAACTTAAATCTCAAACTGTCTGGAGATTGAGTGCACTGTGACCCTGCAAACGTGGAGTGGGTCCGTTCATGGTCCGTCTTGCAAACCGCTGCTGAAGTTCATAGCTTTCTCCGCCTTGCGCTATTGGAACTTCGTTAAAGTAGTAAACACTTCACTCTCTGTAAGTGCTCTACAATACGAGTCGCATAAATTATGCATCTATCCTGAGGTCCCTTGGTGCAAACGTCAAGCGACAAACAACATCTCGAAGGACCGCAAGGAGCCTCACCGTCTACGCACAATTTTATTTACAGTGTGCCACAACCTCCTTTTCACGGTAGTTATGAGTCCAATAATCACGATTTAAAATTCTGGCGGTTTATTCTTGTACCACGTTCTTTAGACGAGTTTGTGAGGGGCTAGCACAGAAACCTACCACGTTCCGCAAAATATAGTGGAAGCAACCCAAGAATCCTATAACTCTTAATTCAGACAGAGCAGGCAGCAACATTGGTAGACATCGGAAACGCCTTCCCTCTGAACTAATTATTAGCTGCCCAAGCCTTGCAAAGACCTGAGATGATCTTATCTAAGAAAACAAATCTACCAGTGAGTTCGCAAGAGTATAGCTTTACCGTGCGGTCTCGTAAGTCTGCAGTACGTCTGGAAGAGCAATAGAACACACCTTGGCCGAATTAGGATGCGGCAAAGTGTCATCATTATCCCAACATAAACCGGATAATAGCTGAAGTTGTATCAGTCAGCATTCTGACACCATTTACTCCTCTGGCACTCGGTAGGCTCAAAATGCCCAAGAAACTAGCCTGCTCTTTACCCACGCTTACAAAATTCATATTAGGCTGGCCAAACTGAAAAGTCGTCAAATTTCGACGCAAGGCCATGTAACCGTCGTCGTGGGGACATGGTATCAGACGGGGAGGACAAACGCTGTAGTCACGCCGCCGGTCATGTCACACATCCAAAACGATAGTTTTCGAAAATTGGAGCGGTAATTCTTTGTTGCCAAACCGACCAACAATGCAAGGCCGTTGTAGCTTCAGAATTACAGTTTGCCGCTTATCTTTGGTGCCGATTAAAATTGCATGGAAGATACCTTATGGCTTTGGTGTACCGCCTCACAAATGCTACCCCGGAAATAGGCTACCAAGTGGTGACACCTTTAAGATTCAGTCTAAAGCAAAAACGCACTCACCTTCTTAGCACGGCTGATTTCAATGTACACGTTTCAGAAACCTCGGCCACAGTTGGTAAACCACTCAAAGCAGACCTGCAAGAAAAACAAACCGGCGTTCTACTTTATAAGCACAACCTTTAACCTACTATTTTCAAAGCCCATAATAGACCAGATTTGCTTGGTTTCACCAACGAGCATGGAATGCTTGCTGCAACGCTCGTTGCTTGTTATTTGGCTCGCGGTGCTCATCCATTCATCAGTTTTGAAACCATCTGCTTTGCAGAATATTGCCATCAGAACAATGAGGTGGTGCGCAACCTTACGCGCTATGACACTTAGCCCTGCTTGTCAGTGCCACAGCCTGGTACTTCTTCGCTGAAAGCCACCCGGAAGTCGCTTGGCGCAAATGGATCAGCAAATTCAAGCACCGAATTACGGATGCTAAAGTGACAAGTGTTTTAATTGGTCGGAAACCGTTGCTTTCGTGAGGAGAAAACTCAAAAATGAATGAATATAAGCAGCGCGTCCTAGCAACGGTACAGATCATCACCAACGCCAGATACTTTGGACACCTACATATCCCGTCGTAACTATTGTACTCAAATAATTAGAACGCGCAAATCCACAAATCGGCAGAATGTGATGAAAACATTCAAAGCTAATCACGAACTGCTGTACAACTATGTTTATGGCCGTCGTAATTTGAGGCCTGGAAGTCCTACGCTTCGGACGACTCATGGTTCAACGAGACTATCTGTAAAAGCAATAGACGCATTGCGGACGCCACATACTGCCACATTTCATTGAAACTTACCAACAGGTCATCTTTTATCTTCGTTTTCACACACGCACGACTAACACACATCGCTTTTACTGCCAAGGCTGACAGCTCTACACTAACTCAGCTTCCTTGGAGTAGCTACTAGTCACCCACAGGCACCAGGAGCAACAGCAGACAACTGGTATAAATTTTCTGCCTTAAAGCGCTGCTTAGACCAGCACCGGGTTGTTTTGCTGTGAAAGCCTGGATTACTAACCGATTCACAAAGGTGGGAGCAGACTTTGCTCTCATACGTGTTACAGTATTTCTTCTCCCTGTATTGTCTAATGTCATTGATCCAATCATCGCCGATACGTTAACGCATTAACCAACAATTGGAATATTATTGCTCCAAATCAATACAGATTTCGTTGACAACGATCCTGCACAACGTATTTATTAATCGCACTAAGTAGTTGTACTGTGTGAGCCGACGCCTGGTTGGTTTACGTTGGGATTTACTTGGATTTGTCGAAAGCATTCCATTGCAAAGATTGTTGGTGCTACGTAGCGCCTCAGCTTCGTATCTTCTGGTGTTTACTTGGTTTTATCATCAGCAAATGAATATGCAGTTCACCATAATTAAACGGGCAGTTCCGCCCCAAGCTTCCCATGACTCTATTAAACTGCTCTTCTGTCATACGGAATCGGAACATCTGTCTTCTTGCGCGCCGCAGCTCACTTGCATCTTGTTTCTACATACCCATGCTCTTTTTCATGTTTTTCTTATTGGTTTTTGAAGAGTCGTATTGCTACAGCCAGAGCTTTCGTTTACACAGCGTGCTTCAGCTATCATACCTTAGGAAGCTGGGACAAATGAATCACCCAGCGCAACTCGGCACCTCAGGATTTGAGCCCGTAGTGTCTGCATGGCTTTGTCGCCATCAAATTCCTTTTCATTTTGCTATAATCGGACATGCAGTTCTGTCTATAGCTCCATAGCTCTTCGTCAGAACAGCCTTTCATAAAAGCCGTGCAACGGCGCTCAGCACTGGTCCCTAAGCTTCATATTTCTAGCGTCAACATAGCTTTATTAACATCAAATGCTTACTTTGCTTAATTCGGACGCTAAGACACACACCTATTGCTCGGTTCCCAGTATGGTCTCAGACGCTGCTTCCTACCAATCCTAGACAACTGAGTATTATTGCTCGAGGCAGCCTATTCGTCCCATATATTTTCTCCCACCTATTGCCTAAAGCGCACTGGATACGTTGGCAAAACAATAAATACGTCACAACCCAGTTCCTCAGTTAATACCATGCGTATGACCATCATCTACCCCATGCAGCCTCTGTAATCCATGTAACCGTCTTAGTCAGCTACTTTGGTAGAAATCAACGGTAAATTTATCCCCTTCCAGCTTCACTGAAGGATAGTACGATTACCAACGCAGGGTACCTACGAGGACCTGTCTGCAACCAAACTGGCACTTGGGCCATCCGCCTGGGCATTGACACGAAAAAAGAATGAACACGCCATTACTTCCAGATTCTTACCAACTTGCGCAACGCTCCAGTTTTAATCACATGACTGTTCATCATCAACCAGGATTGCTGGCCCTAACCATTAACAGTGGATTCTGCCAAAGCTACTCAGTCAACCAACGAAAGATATTGGGTGCATTGTGCATCGGTCAAAATGTAGCCTCTCCAGTGTCATCTGTTTCCAAGTACAATCAATGCCACTGTTCCAGGACGCAGTGAGTATGCACCTGGCAAGCATTGTCCTTATAACGAGCTACAAATATCTGTATATAAACACTGTGGCATGGGGTTGTTGACTCGCCCTTGAGTAAAGGCACTGCCCTTTGCGGCACACTAGCGAGTTACCCTACACTACGTACCACTTATTCTGATGTGTACGATCTCATAACATTTTACTTACATATGTTAAACTTAGTTGTATCCTCATTATCAACACCATACTAATAATATCACTCCTCGACAGTACACTTCATATTTTCATGTTTGTACGCTTAATGTATCCTGACCTTCGCGTAACAATTTTGCTATTGAATTTAATCATGCCTGATGTAGATGACACCCAAGAACGAAACTTTATTTGTTTATTCCGAAGCTCCAGTTTACGGAGTAGTGATCTACCCTTGAGCTGAATCGCCATCGTCCTTCTGCAATGACACCTAGGAGCAGAGTCAGGAATTCTCTATCTGAACCCATAACAGTGAAGTTTGTTTTGCTGCAGTGTCTAGTTCTAGCTGCACCACTGTTTATGATCGTTATCCAGTAGGCCGCAAGAAAACATCACTTCAAATTCCTTGCTATTTGCGGACGATACCAAGTATGCCGACGCATACAAATAGATGCCGATCAGAATTAACGTCAGTGTGGGCTAGAAATCGTAAACCGGTAGTCAACTCAAATTCTATTGCGGTTAAACGCGGACCATTGCAAGTTACGCTCCATCCGACACAAGGGAAGCTGTTTTTACAAACTACGAACGCAAGTCCTGCAGCGATTAACCGTCGAACGCGACCTTAGCGTGCCTGTTTAGGATCACTTGGGTTGTCCCAAGCAATCCACGAACGCATCGAAAACTGGTAACTAGCACGTGTGCTTGCTACGACGGACGTTAGGACCTATAGACACCTCTAAATTCTGACAGCTGCTGAATGCGTATGTACGCCACTATGTCTAATACGCAAGCCAAGCCTGGCAGCCATAGCCGGAGCACGAGCGTAGCGCACTGGACCAACCTTGACGTCGGGCTTCTAAATGCGTCAATGGAATGCGCCAAACTACCCAAGAGCTGAGGCTGGAACGTTTGGGAATATCCATGGGGCGGTATCGGCGACTACGAGGCGAATTGCTAATAGCGTACTTTACTTTGTACAAACAAACCATTGTGATGCCCTTTACTGCAACAGCAATAACGCCAAACTTAGAGGCCATTCCTAGAAGTTAGCAAGCTAATATAGCCGTCTACCATACCGTAGAACTTCCATTTCTATTCGTTTGTGTCAACCAGTAAGCGCCCTTTCTGAATCGGCTGCTTCTGCACTTACGCCATCCAAAACTACAAAGCAGTTAAATGAAGCACACGGCCATTTGCGTTTTGTTACTTGCCGCTACTCTCCATCCCACTTGTATTTACTTTTTACCCATGAAGCTACGCAAACACTCGTTCCCTCTTTTAATCGGACGGCCAGCTTTACGGTCCTACGGTAGTCTAGCCTCACTTGACCTGTCAGGTTCTCTCTATTTACTCTTTCGTAACTGAGAATTCAGCGGTACCGGCCCTGCAGACTCAGCTATACGTTTCCCTACCTCTAGGGCTTGCTAGATTTGTTCACTTGATTGTTCTAGCCTTTTTCTTACCTTTATATTAAGTCCCAATCCCAACGCACTGACCACTCCAGTCTCGATTGATCGGCCCCCTGCTCTCCGAATTTACTCAGATTTATGAGACGTTACCTTTCCTGGTTCGGCTGTCCTAACGGACCCCTTACTTCCCCGAAAGCCTTGTTGACGCTTCCGCTTTTTAAATCAAAGCCTTTCGCAACCCTACTCTGTCTTTACCTTATCACGGTCACTGATTGCTTTTCAACTGGATGGCCATTTCTGTGCTTTGCCTTAATCGCCTCTTTGCTGCCCGTATTTGTGCTTTCTGACTGCATCCATACTATTGAGACGTATATGATCTAAGTGCTACATACCCAAAGCACTGCTTCCCCCAAGAACTTTGCTGAATTTGCTCATGCTATATTATCACAGCATAGCTCATTCCTAACCTTGATCCTCACCATTTGTCTTCCCTACTTAATTAAACGACTTATTTGCAATCTACCGTCTAACCTAAGTCCTTCGGATTTGTTTCTCGCTCTGATATCTCGCAGTTCACTGAGGCGTCACTGTTCACGGTACGGCTAATCTAACTTGGTATGATACACATGTACTTCAGATATTTAGTTTATATGATACATAAAATGTAAGGTAAATTAGTGAAAGCACTTTTGCGACTGACGTTTTTCTCTGAGCTCCGGTTGCGTTGTTGTTGTTGCTCGTGTGTGGCTGCCTTTGTTCGTCGTCTTTTTCTCCGAGTTTTCCACAGAACCGGTGGCCAGCAACTGAGGATACGTCTATTGCCTTGACCTGAACACTTCAACGAAGCACAATATTCCCTTATCTAGAAATGGATGGATAATTATTACGCTGCCTTATTGCTTACCGGATGGATAAAACACTGTGCAATGCACCTAATTTGGAAACATCCTAACACAATACTTTTACTATGGCAAGAACAAATGAGTTCGGCCCTTTACACTACTGAAATGCTTTTCACTTACCACATCTGGAGCAGCCTCACTACTTTTAACGTCCATATTGGTGTGGATGCCAGTGTCCCAAATCAACAAAACTTACCCTTGGAGGATTTCCGGTTCATTATTCAGGACAACTTGCAGCTTTCTCGGGCCCGAACGATTGCTTTTGGCCAATCTCCTTCCTTTAATACTTGGTTCAACAACATATTACTGGATACCCCTCGGAGACGTTGCGCGGTTCTACAGACGACAAATACAAAACATTCCAACATGTTCTATTTATATTTTACGCTGCCCGGTATTTGCAGACCTAGCAGGGTACTTTAAAGATGGCGACGTTTGTTGATTGGTCAGACTGGAGCGAAACAATTATCCTCTAGACTCTGTCATTCTAAGCTGGTATACGTACAAAAATGTGTTTTAGTGTGCTAAAAAGCAATCAACCGCTTGCCG
>OX104067.1:55057383-55315401 GCA_944474145.2 Dicrocoelium dendriticum | reverse complement strand
AAGCCTGCTATCTCTATCTGATGAGAGGAAATAACCGCGAAACGCGTCATGGAGTGCAGTGGTTTCAGGCGGGCAACACCCAATTCGCTGCTGCTTCATCAGCTACGGTCCTAGTGATCGAATGGCCAAGATTCACTTCAATGGGAATCGCGGTCCACTTTGAGATTGCGCGTCGCAATCCATCCACACAACGTGTACTACAAATTGCCTTTCCAATCTGCCACTAACCGTTGTGCCAAGCTTTGCCCGTCGTGACCCGGTGGCTTAGGGGTGGCGGTCACAACGAACATCCCAATGGTCCCGGTCTCGATGCCTGCTATCTCTATCTGATGAGAGGAAACAACCTCGAAACGCGTCATGGAGTGCAGTGGTTTCAGGCGGGCAACACCCAATTCGCTGCTGCTTCATCAGCTACGGTCCTAGTGATCGAATGGCCAAGATTCACTTCAATGGGAATCGCGGTCAACTTTGAGATTGCGCGTCGCAATCCATCCACACAACGTGTACTTCAAATTGCCTTTCCAATCTGCCACTAACCGTTGTGCCAAGCTTTGCCCGTCGTGACCCGGTGGCTTAGGGGTGGCGGTCACAACGAACATCCCAATGGTCCCGGGCTCGATGCCTGCTATCTCTATCTGATGAGAGGAAATAACCTCGAAACGCGTCATGGAGTGCAGTGGTTTCAGGCGGGCAACACCCAATTCGCTGCTGCTTCATCAGCTACGGTCCTAGTGATCGAATGGCCAAGATTCACTTCAATGGGAATCGCGGTCCACTTTGAGATTGCGCGTCGCAATCCATCCACACAACGTGTACTTCAAATTGCCTTTCCAATCTGCCACTAACCGTTGTGCCAAGCTTTGCCCGTCGTGACCCGGTGGCTTAGGGGTGGCGGTCACAACGAACATCCCAATGGTCCCGGGCTCGATGCCTGCTATCTCTATCTGATGAGAGGAAACAACCTCGAAACGTGTCATGGAGTGCAGTGGTTTCAGGCGGGCAACACCCAATTAGCTGCTGCTTCATCAGCTACGGTCCTAGTGATCGAATGGCCAAGATTCACTTCAATGGGAATCGCGGTCCACTTTGAGATTGCGCGTCGCAATCCATCCACACAACGTGTACTTCAAATTGCCTTTCCAATCTGCCACTAACCGTTGTGCCAAGCTTTGCCCGTCGTGACCCGGTGGCTTAGGGGTGGCGGTTACAACGAACATCCCAATGGTCCCGGGCTTGATGCCTGCTATCTCTATCTGATGAGAGGAAATAACTTCGAAACTCGTCATGGAGTGCAGTGGTTTCAGGCGAGCAACACCCAATTCGCTCTTCCATTTTAATTTTTGCTACTTTGAGCGGTATTCTAACTGTAGAAAGGCATTTTCTTTATCTGAGAATAACTCAGGTTGAAATTTTTTGCCGGAAAGCAATATGAGCATTATAAAGTAGTGCTATATTTTTTTGTTAATTGGCATTTTTCTACTGAAGCACGCAGATTTATTTTCTCTCTTAACAAATTGCTTCTATTTATGTCTGCATTTATCGGAATTGTTTTTAACTTTCGTATGCCTTATAATCCCTTCATTCATTTCTTCCATGTGCGCAACAACAATTGGGGCAACTGAGTGGCCAATTATTGTGCGATCAATTTAACGTGAATTTGTGGCCAATTGGATTCTGTTCCAAGGAGAAAAGGCAAACTACACCTCCGCGAAGTTTTCACAATAAAAGACAAGGAGCTCAATATCGCCCGAAGGAACCAGAAAAATGTCAAGGTGGGCGCCTGCGACCCAGTAGTTGTATACTAAACAGTGCCAATGCATTTGCAATTGCTAACGATGAACATATATTTTGCCAACTTCCATGCAACAGCATCGGATAAATGTAAGCATTGATCTGAACCCTTTGGATGCAGCCTCTAGCAGGTCTAGAAATATACCTATTTATTTATTTATTTATATAACGCCTTTTGGTTGCGGAGATCCTGGTTTAATAACCCGTCATTCTTGGATGCCAAAAGGGATTGGCAACGTGTATTCCCATAAATGTATTTTTGGAGCTCCCATATGTTGTACACGAGGTAGTCTAGAGTTAGCCGGCGATTTTAAAGGGATGTTGATCGATGTAGGGAGTGTTTGAAAGAGCAGCCGATACAGCTGGTGATATTATCAGCTGACCGGAAGCTTATGTAATAAAATGTGACAGGTACACTACATACCTCCCACCAGTGCGCTAGTCGCACGATGTTCAAGCGACCAGGAGTAAAATACCCGGTGGGAATAGCCGGTAAAAGCTGATTTCTATCTGGTACAGTGTCGCATGAAATACCCGGGACTGAGGTATGGGAGGCATGCAGGCTAATGTTCTGTGTGTAAGGTACAATGAACGATGTGGGAGCAGTGCAGGATGGTAAATTCACGGATATTAGATCTGTCTAGCCTGGATAATCCGCTTCTTCCTCGTGCGATATGTTCAGTTGCATTCTGGCAGAATCTGGAGAAAAACAAACAGGAGGAGAGTGGCAGCAAGCAGTACTAGCAAGTGAGCAGCAGAACAAGATGATATTGTCAAGATGTGTGATACACTAAGCGGTCTGGAAAATGGACTCGCCTTCCTGACCGTGTCTGCCGAGTATTAATATCTTCTTGTGGCTTAGCTTTAGACGCTACAAGCTGCGGGTCATCTTCAACAAGCTGTGGGGTTTGCTGCGCACACGATGTCAAGTAAGAATCAGTAGATTGTTGTATACAAAGTTTTCGATGTAAGCTGGTTTAAGACGATCTACGGAAACCGCATCGATTTTACCATTCTTGTTGATCATATGATGTTTTTCGGTTCTAGCGATCACTTCGGATGGTCTTGGGTACGGTGGTTGTAATGGCAGGCGGACTGCATCATTTCGTACCCACACATGTGAACAAGTTTTGAGATCTTTCGGTATGTAACAGTTATTGATGTGTGCGCGGGTGGGGATAAAGTGCAGTTCATGGATAGATGAACGTAGCCGTTGGACAAAGTCTGAGAGATCTATAACGTCGATGTCGGTCGATTGAACGAGATCAGCCGGGAGCTTTATCGTGGTACCATATACAAGCTCCGCGGTAGAGCAACCTAAATCAGCTTTAGATGTCGTTCGAAGACCTAATAAAACCAGCGGTAAGGTTTCTGTCCAACGGGTAGCGTCGGAACATGCCATCAAAGCTGTTTTGAGATGCCGGTGGAAACGTTCGACTAACCCGTTTGATGATGGGTGGTACGCAGTTGTTCTTATACGCTTGGTTCTTAGAGTACTTGTTAATGCTCGAAAAAGCATCGCTTGGAATTGCGCACCGCTATCAGTGGTTATGGATGGTACACCATAATGCGCGATTCAATGAGCCACAAAGTCATGTGCTACTGTCTCTGCAGAAATGTCTGCGATGGGTACTGCCCCAGGCCAACGAGTGAAGCGATCGATGCAAGTCAGTTGGTACTTGTATTCACCCGACGGCGGCAGTGGACCAACGGCATCTATGTGCACATGACTGAAATAAGCATCGGGAACGGTGAAGTTGCCAAGTGGTGCCTGAGTATGCCATTGCACTTTTGAACGTTGGCATGGGAGGCAGTTTCTCACCATGATCTGCAGGTCTTTGTTTAGTGCAGGCCACACAAAGCGATCAGAAATAAGCTTGCGAGTTGTGCGGAATCCTGGATGTAATAGACCGTGGATTGAATCGAAGATGATTCGCCGATAGTTTGGTGGTACGACTGGTCGTGGTTTTTCTGTCAAAGGATCACACATCAGAACATCCGAACTACCAGGCAGCGGAATGGCTTTCACTTGAAGTTTAGTTTCTTGCAGTTGTGGAAGAAACTGATTATCCTGATGCTGCGCTGTGGCTAGTTCTTGGAAACCAATGGAGGAATGTTCGAATAGAGCGTTGATTTCCGCCCTTGATAAGGCATCTGCTCCGGCGTTATTTGCGCCGGACAAATGCCATATGTCAGAAGTAAATTGGGAAACGTAATCTAATCGTCTAGTTTCTCGTGGGGGAAGACGATCAGAAGCAGAACGCAGTACATACGTTAACGGCTTATGATCGGTGAATATCGTGAACGTACGTCCTTCCAAATAATGCCGGAAATGACGCACATTAAGGTAAATAGCTGAGTTTTCTGCTGAACGTGCTATAACGTCGTTCGGCAGACTGCAATTTCTTAGAGAAAAAGGCAATTGGATACAATTTACCTCTCTGTCTTTGTTGAAGCACCCCACCTACAGCTGCACCTGAGGCATCCACAGTTAACTGTAACGGAGCCTTAGGATCCAGATGCACAAGAAGTGTGGCGGTTGCTAGCTGTTGTTTTAGCTCGCTGAATGCGTGTTTAGCTGGTGCCGTAAAGCTGAATGTTTTAGCATCTAATTTGAGTAGTTCGGTAAGTAGCTGGGTTAACTCTGAACAGTGCGGAATGAATCGCCGGTAGAAGTCAACTATGCCAACGAACCGGCGTAACTTTTTGATGGAATCAGGTATGGGATACGCAGTGATGACTGTCACTCTGTCCGGTAGGGGTGCAATTCCAGCGGAGGAAACACGGTGGCCAAGAAAGTCTACCGTATCAACTCCTAACTGACCCTTGGCGGCGTTGATAACTGCCCCATAATGCGCAAATCGTTCAAAAAGCTGTCGCAGATGACGCAAATGTTCGTCATGATTTCGACTTGCAACAAAGACATAATCGATGTAGACGAAAACGAAGTCCAGCTCGCGAATGACCTGATCCATAAAACGTTGAAACATCTGAGCTGCATTACGAAGACCAAATGGCATTCGCAAGAAGTCAAATAAGCCAAAGGGCGTAGTGACGGCAGTCTTAGGTACAGCTTGAGGATGAACGGGAATTTTGTGGTATGCCCGTACTAAATCTATCTTGCTGAACACTTTCTTTCCGTACAGCGAGGATGAGTAATCCTGGAGATGCGGAATGGGGTATCTGTCTGGGGCGATGATGGCGTTCAGTTCCCTATAATCCCCCCATGGTCTCCAGTCTCCAGGTTTATTCTTCTGGACCATACGTAGCGGCGATGCCCACATACTGCTGGATGGACGTATTATGCCCAATTGTAATATATGATCGAACTCGGCCTTCGCTACGGAAAGTTTATCTGGCGCTAGTCGCCGAGGTCGATGAAATACTGGACTGCCTGCTGTCGTTATTCTATGAACGGTCCCATGTTTAATATCACCAGCATGACATCCGGGCTTCGTTATGCTGGCAAATTCACGCAACAGATCCAAATACATCAAAGAAGCTTGAGGCGGGACAAGCTGTGGACTCATAGACATTACGGAGCTTTTAAAACCAGCCTGTGATAGCTGCGTTAGGCCATCTATGATCTGACAGCGCTTAGGATCTACGATAAGGCCGTAGTGCTGAAAGAAGTCAAGACCTAGTATTGCAGCAGGCACTTTAGCTATGATGAGAATCCAAGGAAAGGATCTACGGAGACCGAAATTTAGAGTGATAGAACGTACTCCATAGGATCGGATTTGTGTGTCGTTTACTGATTGGAGGCTGTATATCGAGCAATGTTTCAGGTCTTCTGGACGCGGAGGTACCACACTGACTTGGGCACCCGTGTCTACGAGGAATCGCATGCCGGATGTTAAGTCCCGCAAGTAGAATAGGCGACCTGGCTCGCATATGCCAGCTTGCGTCGTCGCCATTACGTGCTGGCGTGGTCGTTTCCCGAATCGGAAAACCGACACGGTTTCACGCACTTTCTCGCCTTGTTGCGGAACCTACGGTGGTATCAGCATATGCCAAAGAGACTACTAACACACCGAGTACGCCGTTGATTAGATCGAGAGTTGCTCCTTCGTCTCGTGATGGTAATGGAAGCCAGTTGTTGTTGCAAGGAGCGTACGGCTGTAACGAGTACGTCGTCAGATGTACGAGTGATAAGTTTGAGATCGTTGGCGCTTGTATCTCCATTATCCTATCAGCCATAAGGGCTAAATCTTTTAGAATGGTATCCTGGTGGGCGTTAGCCAGAATCTGTTGTACATGTATGGGGAGCCGTTGCATAAATAGCTGCTTAAAATTGGAATTCTCTGGAGGGTTTTTACTTAACAAAGCTTGCATGGATCATAATAGTTGCGTAGGAGTGCGATCGCCTAAGTGCTCTTCATTAAGTAGACACTGCACTCTTTTACGCTCACTAAGGCTAAGCTCACGAATTAACAAGTCTCTTAACGGTTGGTATGTATTGCTCGCTTTTAGGATATCCTGCGCCAGGAGCAACATTTCTGGTGGGAGTCGGGAAATAACGTGATGAACATTTAAGGCATCCTTATGTATGCGATTGATTTCAAAAATGACTCGGCCTGCATAAAACATAGCTGGGGATGCTGTATCCAAAATGTTGGTAAACAACTAGTAGATACGGTGTTAATTTCCCCTGGTTGCTGGTCAGCCATATTAGCATACATGAAATGGTGGAATTATGACGAAATTGCATACGACTCACCGGATGATGTTTGCTGAGTCGAAATATCCGAACTCACGTCGGGTCAACCAGTTGTCGGGGTCACCACTTATTGTCGTTCCACTTATCGTATTTTGGTAACGCCTTTCGGTTGCGGAGTTCCTGGTTTAATAAACAGTCATTCTTGGATTCCAAAAGGGATTGGCAACGTGTATTCCCATAAATGTATTTTTGGAGCTCCCATATGTTGTACACGAGGTAGTCTAGAGTTAGCCGGCGATTTTAAAGGGATGTTGATCGATGTAGGGAGTGTTTGAAAGAACAGCCGATACAGCTGGTGATATTGTCAGCTGAGCGGAAGCTTATGTAATAAAATGTGAAAGGTACACTACAGACTCCGGGCAGGGTCTACCCTATGGGTGAAGCCCAAAAATAAGGCCAATTGCTCCGTTCTCCGAATCGCAGCGGATCGTCACCGACCTGATATGTTTCGGTGGTGGTGAAACCCTTGTTGTCAATCAGCAGGTTGGTTCAGTGGTCGTACATTCATCAGCGCTTCATACTGGCGACAAATGCAAGAAGGCCGCTTGTTGGGGTGTTCCGATGATGTAGTTTATCCACCGCTCCTATGGAGCCCTAAAGGCCAATTGGTTTGCAAAGATATTATCGGCATTCGTCCGACCCCACCTGGAATATTGTATCCGGGCTTGTCCACCATGCCCTGCCTTAGACAAAATGGACTTGGAGAGGTTGTTACTCGTGGGTACTACGTTAATGCAGGGTTTACGGGGACAGGCGTATCCTGAACGCCTACCTAATTTAAAGATGATCTCCATGCACTACCGAAGGAGAAGTGGGGACTTGCTTCTCACTTATCGTATTTTGACGGGTAAAACAGGCCCATGCATGTCAAGACTATTTGGTCCCGCTAAGTAAAGTAGCCACCGCGGTCCTTCACTAAAGCTGCATAAACCTGTCCGAAAAGATTAAGACAGAAACTCGTCTGTCGCCCCGAGGTATAGATGGCTGGAATTCGCTTCTTGGTCATGTGGTTAGGAAGCCTACGGCTACGGGTTCTGCGCGTCAGCTCGATGCTCTTGGGTGTCAACGTCAGGCCCTTCCGTTTCTTAACAGTTCTTATTCTTCTTCTTCAGTTTTCCAATGCTACCAATATCTTGGTAACAGCTGCTTCGGTATCCGCATCGAATCCATGCGCCACACATGCCCGAGTCACCTTACAAACTTTGTAAAACAAGGAAAGGAATTGTCCTGCTAGTAAAAACCGGCTTTGACTTGTATTTGGGCCTGTGAGAAGTGGCAATTTTACTTTATCGGGCGTCCGTTAGGTTTGCGTACTGCTTAATCTGCCCTTAGGACCCTACTGAACAGTTGCAATACGGGTCAAAAGCCGGTGAGCCGAAGTAATTGTTACTCGCGCCTACGGAATTACGTCCACGAAATCAGAGATTTACTGGACTGCACTGACCAGGTGGTTAACACCATTTCCACGCTTCCACTATTAAAGGAAAAGGAGAACGACGACTTAAATGAGCTGCGAGTGATTTCCCACTTTTCAACCGGAGCACTCACTGCCACGAAGCGCGATCGGATACGTGGACACAACGACGGATATCCCAGCCTTGAAAAGCTTAGGTAATATCTACTAAATGCGTGGCATAGCCACATTGAAATCCAACCGGAGTTACTACCATATATTCACGGCTACGAACTTTCTATAGTAAGCACTTGCATTATGAGAGGCAAAAGACTGGTGATTCCTCTTACTATGCTTCCAGCGATGAGTGACTGCCCGCATGGGGTCATCTCGGCATCGTGCAAAAGAAGGCCAGAATACGCGACTGGTACTGGTGACCGAAGTTAAACTCCCGTGCTGGGATTATAGTTCAAGCGTGTAAGGCTTTCCAACAATCCGACAGGAGTGCGAAATCTTTGGAATCTCCAGTTCATCTGATAGAGTATCTTAGGAAGATGGGGGCTAAAGTAGCCATCGATATCATGGGTCTATCTGCAAAAGAACCTCCTCCGAAACCTAACGTGCTGGTTGCAACTTGGGTTTATAGCAAATGTCCTAAAGCTATCCTATGCGGAGACGTAACTACAGCAGTCCTTGTAAAGGGGCTGCGGCTTTGTTCGCAAGGTATATGCTGTCATAATAAATGCTTACTGATAATGGCCCCAGTTTAGAAGTAACCATTTTGCTGAAATTCTATGGAGCAATGGCATAAAACACGCCAGGACGGTGCCTTAGAATCCGGCTGCTAAAAGAATAGTTGCATAACTAAATCGGGCATTAAAGGAGTCTATACAAGACC
Organism: Dicrocoelium dendriticum; assembly: GCA_944474145.2. Classification (NCBI taxonomy): domain Eukaryota; kingdom Metazoa; phylum Platyhelminthes; class Trematoda; order Plagiorchiida; family Dicrocoeliidae; genus Dicrocoelium; species Dicrocoelium dendriticum. Next base: position 55,306,599 of record OX104067.1, on the reverse strand, counting down.
TTTGCTCGGCAAGCAACTGCCTTTTCCTATAGCGACTTTCGTCCCAAACTGATTCGTTTCTGATGATACTCATTACTTTATTCCTAACTAAATTTGGTGGCCTAGCTTCATCTTGCTGACTTACCTGATTTTGTCTGAACGGTCTCTTGTTTTCTGACCTCTCTCGGACTTCTGAGATCTAACTGATCTAGCCACTGCCGACGCAACGCTCTGTTACCCTCACATCTAGAACCTCGCTGATCACAACTCAGCCTTATTGTCATGTTCCCTCTCTTCCTTAGCGTGTCCATTTCTGACGATGCTCTACGTCGGCATTCAGACCTTACTAATACGACTTTATCCATATGAGCCGACATTCTAGTCTGGTCTGAATGATCTCTCACCTTTCGACTTCTGTGACCCTAATGATCAGGGGTCGGCAGACCCAACTTTCTGTTCACATCACCTCAGGAATATCGCTGGCTTTTCCCCTCCTCATCAATATAGCCTTTTCTTTTCGCATTCTATTCGCATTTCTTTTTCAATTGGACAGCTACCGTTTATGGTCTGAGACTACTCTAACTGCTTCTGGCCAGTCCCCTGCTTTCTGACTACTTTCAGACATTCCAAACACTAACGAACTAGGCTTTGCAGTCCCAGTACTCTGTCCCCCTTATCCTACGACCTTTGCTCGGCATGCACCTGCCTTTGCATATAGCCACTTTCGTCCCATCTGATTCTATTCTGCGGACACTAATTACTTTATTCCCACCTTACTTTGGTTGCCTAGCTTCATCTTGCTGACTTACCTGATTTTGTCTGAACGGTCTCTTGTTTTCTGACCTCTCTCGGACTTCTGAGATCTAAATGATTTAGGCTCTGCCAACGAAGGGCTGTTACCCTCACCTCTAGAACATTGGTGGTCATGACTCATCCTTATTATCATGTTTCCTCTCTTCATTAACATGTCCATTTCTTCCGATGCTCTCTGTCAGCATTCAGATTTTAGTAATACGAGTTCCACCCTAAGAGCTGACATTCTAGTTTCGTCTTAACGATCTCCTACCTTCCGACTTCGGTGACCCTAATGAGCAGTGGTAGGTAGACAAAACGGTCTGTTCACCTCACCTGGAGCGCCTCGCTGGTTTTTTCATCAATAGAGCCATTTTCTCCCACTCTATGTCTGACTTATCTGGTTCTGTCTGAACGGTCTCCTGCTTTCCGACCTCTCTCGCACCTCGGCGACCAAAATTATCTAGTATCTGCAGATGTAACTACCTCTCTCCTCGCCTCCAGAGCGCTGCTGCCCACGATTCCTCATTCGTATATCCCCTTTCATCCTTAACACTTCCATTCTGTTGACGCGCTGTTAGAATTCCGGCATTTATAATACGGCTTTCTCTCCGTGAGCCAATATTCTTCTCTCATCTCCATGGTCTCCTTCTTTCCAACTACTGAGTCCATATAGTTGAAGCATCAACAGATCCAAAGGTCCGTTTACAACATCTCAAGATCTTTGTAGGCTATTCCACTTCTCCTTAATGGTCTCCTTCTTCCTGACAGCGTTCTTTCCTTTTCGCGCTCTTTGTTTGCATTCCCTTATCAATTGGAAGGATAACGCTTCGGGCCTGGCCCTAATCTAGTCTCGTCCGACCAGTCTCCTACTTTCTGCCTGTTTTTAGACATCCGGGACTTAAACGACCAAGCTGAGCAGTCACAACACACTCTCACTCAGCCTGAGAGCTTCCTTTGGCATGCTAACTGACTTTTCATCTAGCCTCTGTCGTCCCACAATTTTTCTTTTCTTAGGACACACATTACTGTTATTCCTGCCTTCATTTGGCGGCCTAGCTTCAGCTTGCTGACTTATCCGGCCTCGTCTAAACTGTCTCCTTCTTTCTGCCCTGTCTCGGACTTCTGAGATCGAACTGATTTGGTCACTACCGACGCAATGCTCTGTTACCCTCAACTCTAGAACGTTGCTGGTCATGACTCATCCTTATTGTCATGTCTTCTCGCTTCCTTAACGTGTCTATTTCTGCCGATGCACTACGGCATCAGTGTACCCTTACTACTACGATGTTCTGGTCCAACAGACCGGTCTCTGTCTCTGTTTGCTCCTATGCTACCCAGACTTAAGCGGTATACGCTATGCAGACTCCGTGCGCTTGTTCCCCTACCCCGAGAGGATGCGAGACTCGTTCACCCTCTATTGTTCGTGCCCATGTTCCTGCCTATGTTGTACGTGCTAGTCCATGCTCGCCAGATTGACCATTGTTATCCCATTCATTCAGAGTTCTCCGACGTTACAAATCTTGGTTGGGCTGATCCAACGTTCTGTTTACATCACTGGAAATCCTCATGGGCTCCTCCAGTCCTTTTCAATAAACCCTTCTCACCCCGACCCTAACCTTTTCTTATCTCGCTTTCTGTTTTCATTCATTTTTCACTCGGATGGCCAGCTTTACTGCCTAGTCGAGATCTTGTCTCACCACACTAGTCTGTTTCTCTCTGACTGCTCCCATGCTACCAAGACTTAAACGGCATAGGCTCCGCAGACTTAACTCTTTTCCCTTACCTTGAAGGACTGCTGGAATTGGTCCCTCGTTATAGTTATAGCCACCCCTTACTTTCATTGTAGGCCCGAATCCCAAAGCGTCGATAAATCCAGTCCCGCTTAGTCGACCTCCTACTTACCGAATTCATATGATTGCCGAGACATCACTTCTCTTGGTTTGGCTGACCTAATGGATCTGTTTACATTACCTGGAGAGCCTCGTGGGCTTTTCCACACTTTATCAATAAACCCTTCTCCTCCCGACCCTCACCTTTTCTTATATCGCTTTTTATTTTCATTGCTTTTTCTATCGGACGGCCCGCTTTACTGCCTTGCCGTTATCTTGCCTCACCTGACCAGTCTGTTTCTCCCTGACTGCTCCCATGCTACCGAGGCTTAAGCGATATAGGATCTGCATACTCAGCGCTAGGCTTCCCTTACTGTTTGTTAATGCCAGCCTTGTTCACCTTTTATTGTTGTGGCCTTTTTCATTAACATTATTCGTCCTAATCCCAGCACGAAGACTAATCCAGTCTTACCTGATCTGTCTCTCACTCCTCGATTTCACTTAGACCTTTGCGACATTACCTCTCTTGGTTCGGCTGACCTAATGGTTTTGTTTACATTACCTGGAGAGCCTCGTGGGTTTTCCCAATCTTTATCATTAAACCCTACTCATCCCGACACGACTCTTTGCTTAACGCGCTGTGTTTTTATAGTTCTTAATCAGGCGTCCAGCCATAACTGGCTTGCCGTGACCAAGTATCACGTGACCAGTTTATTTAACTCTGACTGTCCTTATCCCACCGAGTCTTAAACCTTAAAGGCCCCGCCGAATTAACCCCGCTACACTAACCTTGAGGGAGGGCTAGAATTGTTCACTCGTTATTTCCTGTTGACTTCTGAGACATCACTTCTCTTGGTTCGGCTGAACTAATGGATCTGTTTACATTACCTGGCGAGCCTCGTGGGCTTTTCCACTCTTTCTCAATAAACCCTTCTCATCCCGATCCATACCTTTTCTTAGATCGCTTGCTGCTTTCATTCCTTTTTTCAATCGGACGGTCAGCTGTACTGCCCTACCGTGATCTAGTCACAATCGACCGGCCTGTTTCTCTTTAACTCCCCGTTGTAACTGAGACTTCAGCGGTACAGGCTCTGCAGACTCAGCTCTACGTTTTCCTTAACCCTATGGCTTGCTAGACTGTTCATTCTTTATTTTTCTAGCCTTCTTCTTACTTTTATTGCATGTCCCAATCCAAACGCGCTAACCATTCCAGTTTCACTTGCTCGACTTCCTGTTCTCTGCATTCACTCAGAATTATGGGACGTTTTCTTTCCTGGTTTGGCCGTTCTGATAAACTGCTTACTTCTTTGAAAGCCTCATTAACTTTTCCACTCGTTCAATAAAAGTCTTCCTCAACCCTACTCTGTCTTTTCCTTATCTCGGTCCATGCTTACTTCGCAACTGGATGGCCATCTCTGTGCCTGGCGTTGACCTATTCTTAGCTGACCGTTTTTTGTGCTTTCTGCCTGCATCCATAATACTGAGAAGTATATGATCTAAGTGCTGCATACCCAAAGCATTGTTTCCCCCGAGAACTTTGCTGGACTTGCTCACGCTTTATTATCACAGCTTATTTCATTCCTAACCTTGACCCCCACTATTCGTCTTCCCTACCTAATTAAACGACTTAGTCTCAACCCACCAACTAATCCAAACTCCTCGGATCGGCCTCTCGCTCTCCGATACCGCGCAGGCCACTGAGACGTCACTGTTTACGGTATGGCTAATCTAGATTGGTATGGTACACACGTATTTGAGATATTTAGTTTATACTGATACGTATAATGTGAGGTTCATTAGTGAAAGCACTTTTGCGACTGATATTTTTCTGAGTTCCGGTCGTCTTGCTGTTGTCTGTTTGTGTGGCTTCCTTTGTTCGTTGTCATTTACACCGATATTTCCGCGGAACAGGTGGCCAGTAACCGAGGATACATCCACTGCTTTGACCCCAACACTTCAACGAAGCACAATATTCCCTTATCTGGAAATGGATGGATAATTGTTACGCTGTCTTATTACTTACCGGATGGACAAAATACTTACTTGTTAGCTTGGCTGGATGCCCCTATATTGAAGCCTGAACAACTGGGTTCAGCTCGCATCTTCTTCACATACATCCTACCGGGAGTTCATTTACTGACATTTAATGTCAAATGACCGGAGGGTAGATTTTCCTGCCTATGCTGCGCACCTACTTTGGAAACCTTTCAACGCAATACTATCTTTTACTATAACAAGAACAAATGGGTTCGGCCAGTTACCCTACTGAAATTCTTTTCACTTACCACATTTAGAACAGCCCACACTACTTTTACCGTTCACTTGGCCGTGGATGCCAGTGTCCCCAGTCAACAGAACTTACACTGGGAGAATTTCCAGTTCTTTATTCTGGACAACCTGCAATCTTTTCGAGCCTTAACAATTGCGTTTGGCCATCCTCCTTCCTCTAATATTTGGTTCACGGGTTTCACGGGTTTGCGCAGAACGAGTAAGCGTAGCTTTTCGGTGGTTCTGCCTCGGGATCTTACGGCAAGGTCCTGATCTCGTCTGTAGGTACCAGATGTTGTGGGTCTCGAAGCAGTAGTGGTGTTCAGCACAAGAATTCAGCGAGTTGACTGTGGGAACGTGGATACCTGGAACAAGAGAATGGTGTAGGTAAATTCGGCAGAGTTGGATAGTAGCAAAATGATAGAAGCGCCGCGTGTTAGCTTGGCAAATGGCCAGATCTTAGCAACGTGGTTCAACATCATTTTACTGGATATCCCTTGAAAACGTTACGCGGGACTACAGAAGGCAAAGAGAAAACAAGCCAAAATTTTTAATTTATAGTTTACCTTCCGTTGGGGTTGTGCCATTCCGTCAGGAAGTGTCAGGATCCAAGGATGATGCAGTCCCGCGCCCATCATGCATCAGCCAGCGAAAATTATGAGTGTATCCTGACTGCGACTAACAGAACCAATAATCGGTCAATAAACAGAGTTGCCGGTTGCAGCTTGTCGTTCGAATTCATCGATGGCAGTGTTCCAGGACGTAGTGGGTCTTCACCTGGCAAGAAATCTCCCTATAAAAAGCCACAAAAGTCCGTTAACAACACTGTGACGTGGCAGAGGTGACTGGCCGATGAATAAATTCACACTTACTAAGTTCACATTAAAAAACCGTCCAGGACTACATACTACCACGCTTGATAAGCCCCGATACTTTCTTATCTGCATATTTCGCCGTCACGTTCTTTTCTGCGCATTCACCTTTGTTATTTACACTACACTCACATGAACCCAGCGTATCGTGTAATCACGACTGAGCGTGTTCTTCACTAGCTCTTTGCTAATTGATCAGTTCTAGTTCTTGATCTATTCCTGCCTGAGTTGTCACTGCACTTTATGGCAGACCGACTGTGCCCGTACGAATGTGCCCGAACTCACGAGAGTGGGCTTTCTTCAATTTTACTTCTTTCCTATTTGTACAGTTTAAAATATGAACGTCTAAACACTCTCCGATTGTCACTGTTGCAATTGCCGTGACATGTCTGCATAATTGCATTTGGTTGATCATGCCCTCGCGGGCATGCCTCGCATAGCGGGGAATAAATGTTTTTATTATTATTTATTAATTAAGTCCTTCAGCTCTCGGGTACATCCTGGGAGGATGTCTGGCCATCGGCTTTGGCTACATAAGAACAACATCGCATACAGCAACAGCCAAAGCTCCATAAGAACTGATGTTGGGAAGAGCAAGTCGAACCCAGCTAAGCGGAGTCTGTAAATTCGAAGAAAATGCGGACCCTGCTGAATATGAAAGACGAGCTGCTTACCAATCTAAGTACAGCAAACTAGGAAAACCTGTTCCTGCAGGGACCTTATTTTGTGTGAGACTGCCCTATTCCCGGAAAGGATATAATATATTCAGACCACTTGCGCTAGCGGAATCCGTGCATACGCCCGGAACATGCAAATTAGCAAATAAGGCGCGAGTTAATGGGAGATGTTTGCATACGGCACTTTCACAACGTACTTCTCCATGAGCGGTCACCACGAGGAGGAGTCCAAAACCTGAGCCCATGGCCCAACTGTAGCAGCAATGTGAAAGCCGTCTGGCAGGAACTAGCTACCAACAGCCTCAAAGCCCGCCTCTGACGCAGTCCTCAGCCTTCTACATCGAACCTGTGCAACTAATTCTGCTATGAAGAATGCTTCGTTGGAGAACAGATCATCTCTATCTCGTAATGGTTATTGGTTGCAACAAAACCTTGTTTAGGCTCCTGTGCTCACGGATCACTACCTGGCGAAATTACCCCCAACTTGTGTTTTGACGGATTTTTGCGCGCCGCAGCGCCATAATGTCCCTGGGTCTGACTATTACCTGACAGTATGCTCACTCATACGGACAACATCTTTTCTTTTATAACTTTCATTAAAATAAATAAATAAATAAAATAAATAAAATGTTTATTCTCGACTAAGCGAGGCACGTCTGCACAGACATGATCATGTTAAGAGTACAAACTGTGATCAATCAGTGTACAATGGATCAATGGGATTGTCGCATAGGTTGATATATAAATGTATGTAAGTGTGTATGTGGGCGTGTTTAGCCGTGTTTATGGAATTCGTAAATGTATTCCAGTCTTTTTGATCGTGCTTGAACGTGTGGCCAGTGTTAAATGGGTGCTTGATGGCTGTGGACTTGAAGCGGTCGTCCGGATAAGCAATGGGTGACTTTAGTTGGTGGCGAGTCACAACCGCCACGTCACAGTGTTTTTAAGCGGACATTTGTGGCTTTTTATAGGGAGAACGCTTGCCAGGCGGAAACCCACCACGTCCTGGAACACTGCCGCCGAACTATTTGCTGGAAGGGGTAAACCCAATCCAACCAGCTGGCACCACGAGGAGGTTGTTCGGCCACAGAAGCTATGCTTGTATGCATATTTGATCACGCCTTTACAGGTGTGTCTCGTTTTACCGAGAATATACTATTTATTTATTTATTTATATAGGAATTTCCATGTAGTCCAAACTTTCCCGTAATAACTAAGTGGAAAGTAACGGGCCGGAAAGCAACCTCTCAGGGCATACATATCAAATAATGGCAAGTAAGTGATGCTACCTCGAGAAAAGGCTAGGAATCCAGTAAGGAATGTTATATCTGCAAAACACTTCAGGAGAGCTTATAGTTCGCCAGCGAGCTGGAGGCCTCAGCATACCATTTTCAAAGGACACTGAGTCAAATGAAACATTATGAATATAGCGTTCAGTATCTTTTTAAGCCACTAAGTGGTTGCCATGCTTATCCCAGGACTACGTGAACCAGGTCTACGCGGATAATATAAGAAAACAGAATAATTTTACACTTTTGGGTCGGAAAACCGCACATATGGCTTACATATATTTTGCACGCTGAATCTCTTTGCGCATATATTATATATCTGTAAGGGCATAATATTAACACCAGTGAGCTAGAGTAGCATGCAGCTGGTAATAAAGAAAGATATTCGAAATTTATCATGGTGCTTTGGGGCGTGAAATCCATTTTGGTCTTCCTTGGCGCGGCGTTACCAACTCTGCTTCTGGGGGTTGAACTTGCTCGAACATGTGGGATTATTTTGCCTCATGTGTTAGTACACTCTATCGTTATATTCTGTTTAACTTGGCGCATTTTATCTTCAATTTTCAGATCTGCTGCGAGCGCCAGTGGTGTTCATGTAGTTGGCAACGCAACCAGCACTCTAGTGTCGCACCAACTATTAGCTTGATGGTGTTTCGTGAGAGAGTTGTTCCAGCAAACAGTGCTCAGTTTAATCAAGCGTCCCGGGTCACGGCACAGGGTTCGCACCATACGTTTGCCTCGTGTGTTGGTATGAGGCAAATGTTCATTTTGTGCATGTTGAAAGGGGGTGTTATGAGTGGGTACTACGTTAGTGCAGTGTTTACGGGGACAGATGTATCCTGAACGTTTGCCTAGTTTAAGGATGTATTCCATGCACTACCGAGGGATAAGAGGGAGTTGCTTCTCATTTATCGTATGTTGACGGGTGAGATCCGTCCGGACTTGTCAGGACTATTTAGTCCCGCTAAGTTACCTAACCTCCGCGGTCCTCCACTGAAGCTGCACAAACCAGTCCGATAAGATTAAGACAGAAACTCGTCTGTCGACGAGTTATAGATGGTTGCAATTCGCTTCTAGATCATGTGGTTAAGTAATCTACTGCTGAAAGTAGTGCGCGTCAGCACGATGCTCTTGGGTGGCAACACCAAACATTTCTTTTGCTAACTGACTCACCTTCAGCTTTCAGTTCTTCTTTGAAGCCTCAAATATCTGTATTCTACTTCCTTAACTAATAACTCTTTCTGTTTTTTCTTACTAAGCTTAATTTTTTCGCTTTGTTGGTTCACGTAGCCGGAACAGCAGAGATGCCAGGGCAGGATACGTAAACATTTATTGATTGGACAGTGTGTGATGCGCAATTGGCTTTAGGTCCATCAGTTTTTCAAAGTCTGTCAACAGATGGTTCAACGACCAGCTGAAGAAATAACCCCCACGGGACAATCCTACCGTTCCAGCTTATTTGAACATAAATAAATGAATAACTAGGTAAATTTCTAGACTTGGCTCGAAGCCTTGCACTCGGGGGGTCAGATCATAATATACCGTGACCATATGCACTCGCATGGGCAATACTTAAGTATATGTACTTATTGAGCGTGAGTACTGCACCAACGTTGTAGGAGCCGACTCTCAACTTATTCGGTGAAGCTCTATTAGCCATTTTCGATAGATTACGGAGCATGAGCAATGGTAGTCTATTGAAGAGAGAAAAATGATAGCATAAGAAATGTTAAAATGTGGATTTGTAAAGGTTGCTAGTAGAAAATATATAAATAAATAAAAAATAAATAAATAAATAGTATATTCTCGAATTTCCGAGACACACCTGACCAGGCATGAACAACGTTTACAAGCAATTTATGTTTCGCAACAAACACGTTGCTATATATGTAATCGGCAGTAAGCCGAAAGTTGTCCAAGCTTTGGAAATTGGAAAATTTTTCTTGATGCATAAATTTGTCAAAACATGACGACAAGTTGGGTTCTAGTGGGCGTAGTGTAAACAGGCTGGGCATTCCGTTTGTAGAGAAAACTTGTCAGGAAAATATTACATTAGGATTCTGGTCGGCTTGCCAGTATGTAGTTGTGGGCGGTGACTTTATTCAGTGGCGAGTCACATCCGCCACGTCGCAGTGTTGTTAAGCGGACATTTGTGGCATTTTATAGGGAGAACGCTTGCCAAGCGAAAACCCACCACGTCCTGAAACACTGTCAGAAGTCCGTTTGTACACTAATGTAAAACCGGCAGAGCAGCTCGTCGACAGATTTAACCCTCGGTTAACCGCGGTCAATTGCCTTCTAATTTCCTCTGTTATCTGAACAGGTTATTTTTGCTCGGGGCGGCTATAATGGCTGAGGCCTATGGAGGGTTAGACCTTCGTCATCTTCGTGTCCAGGTAAGCAGAACTTCCGATTCTTGCTTCTAGAATTTACAGGATTATGTATATTTCGCAGGAGTATGAAGGCGTCATGTCCAGCTACCATTACTGGACGAAGGTCATGGTAGTGAGTGCATTTTTATCCACTTGTTGTACAGCCGTGTTCTATGTAGGTCCTTGGGTGTTTCTATGTCCTGTCCCAGGCACAAGCTCTTTCACGTTCCGATCCCAGATCCCCAAGAAGTTCCAGACCTCGGAGAAAGGGAAGGTGAGAGACAAACAGGGCCGCAAAGTATTTTTGTATAACTACCTTTTAACGCGAACGGCACTTCGGCGTAATTAGCTGGAAATTACGTACGTGGAATATAACAAACATACCTGATTAACGGATGACATCAGACGTCAAACTCAAGTGGCTATAATCGCAGCCGCATTTAGAAACGAGTTTTGTAGAGTAAACGTTGCCGGAAACAGAACGATACATATCTTAGTCAGAAGGTGACTTGATTGCTGCACGCGATAAGAGCAACCTTATCTCAACGCTTACAGTATTTCCATAGTTCTGTAGGGACTGCTAATACCGCATCCAAAAATCTTGCTGCCAATGCCGTAAAACCTTTAAGCGTATACGATGAAAATTTAAAAATTCTTAAATGTGGCTCATTGATGTAGGATCCCATTAGGGCTGCTTATCCAGAAATGTACAATATAGCTGCAAAGCAACAATACTTACGCAGTGGACGCAAAATACACGTTCCAAGCGTACATATAACATCGTAGACTGATATGTAAAATATATACAGGGAAACGCTCCTGAAGCGCTGAAGACTGTTTTACCTGCGCGAAACTAAGTGACTCTTTGTAATAAGACCCTGGTCAAAAGACCTCCTTGTGTGGTTTTCAGAGGCTAGTTCACCGAAGAAGCCACTGTACAAGTAAAGCGTCCAAAATAGTGTAACTAAGCAGTTGTATTGGTTGTCCGACATTACATGAGTCTGCTCAACCTAGATAATCCAGGACTGCTTGGTGTCCATTTGACCTGAATGAGCCTGTAAACCATTTTAACTTATTAGAGAAATCCAGCATGGTTTATCCATTTCAGCTCATTTTATGCATCCCTGTACCTAGACCCTCACTGCTAATAAGCTTCATACGTCTATGGTCAAAAATAAAGCATTGGGCAACCGGAAACCTGGAACAATGCTTCTAAACGTGTAATTCGCTAGAGCCTGCATGGGTAATGCCTCAAGGGTTTCGATTCTATGGTTAGGGTTTTCGGGACGTGAAGCAGTATAGTGCCCCACGCGTATGAACGCTCCACTGTGCGCGTTCTGAGCTTTATCTCCAATTTTAGGGGTTCAATAATTGTGACGTCGAAGTAAAACAAGGATTTTATGTCACACAAGCTATTACGTCGATGTGTCTTCTGATGAGAGCTATTCTAGTTTACCGGACAGTAAAAAAGGAAACAGTATATGTCAGGAACCGATAAGTGCGCAGGAAGTGGGAGCTGGTTTTCCACCCACCTCTAAGCATAACGCCGGGTGAGCAACGGAGTCTTCAAAAGCCAAATTTTGAACTGCTAACAAAGATAGGGCAATGAGGGGTTCGAAAGTGCTGGAGTTTCAGCTAGCCGGTGAGACAGGGGTCTCAGACAGATGGCCCGTTTTCGTGCCAGTGTCAGATAACATGAAATATTATATGATACGGTGGCATGAATTGCGATCGAAAAGGTATCTGCTTCACCAAGCAGTCAGTCTACTAGTTTTCAATAGTGATTGGCGAATGTACAACTCAGAAAAAAGCTGGGATATTTAGCGCCAAGCGAAGAAAAATTGGAGTGCAAACTGTCTGATTAAGGAGACCCTGACTCAACTGACGCTGAACTTAGGGTTACATGTGACTCAGCGACTTTGTACCAAACTAGTGTTTTTTATGCTTCGTAGCGGCTTAAGTTGGAAATAGATATGCTTCCAATAACGGCTCCATCGTGATGTTAACATCCCCTACGAAGCAAAGGGCTAGTGGGGTGCTTCTATAATGATAAACAGCGATCAAGTAGGAAAATGAGTGTAGGAGTAAAGGAGTAGAGTTACGCCGAGCAACAACGATCAGTTTAGTTGGACTATGATAAAGATGAGATGTAGACGCCACGGACTGTAAGCATACTAGGGCACCCATTTGCGTCTCAGTTGCGGAAAGTACCGCAAACTAAAGTTTTACCAAGTTTGGTCCAGGTACGCGGAGCCGCGGGACAAACCATTTAAAGGGTAGTAATAGTTAAGAGGACAGTAAGGAAATGCTGACGAACTTATGGTTTGTGTATATTATCCGACAAAGCAGGGGGCTCCCCATTGTGCTCAGTGACAATAATAGCAAAGCCGAAAACTAAGTAAGGAAGTGGGGGTCATACCTTGGTCGAAAAGGGATCTATGACTTAGGAAGTACTGTGGCCGACAAAGATCTGTGTCTTTAGGGAAGAGTAAAGGAACGAAAGGCGGTGAAAAATAATAGAGATGTAATTGAAGGTGGCCTTTCAACTGGGGCACTAGTGGACAAGAAAATAAGGGCCGCGGCACAATCTGCTTCATGCGAGTGATGTACGACCGTCCAGTTTAAACACGACTGTCGCTTACTTCTCAGGGTTCACGGTTGCTTCCAGTTGAAAGCCAGGCGGTTATGGTAGGAGCACGGAGGGTAAACAAGCTTTGCAGTTTAAGGTTACCATTTCTACACGATACCCCTTACGGCAAAGGGAAGCTGGGTTAGAAAAGTGCTGGTGGTTTAACTAACCGCTGTCAGCGGGAAGGTCACATTCACCAGACATGCGGAGTTGCCACTCTGTTAAAGAGTAGTGTGCCAAGTATCGCATTATTTGCGCCGTAGTAAGTTGGAAAGCTTAGTAGACAGCCGTAAAGGTGAAGGTACTAATTGGACATAATAGGCCGTATTTTAAGCTGCACTTAACATTGACACCTAAGTTCTTATGACCTGAGTGACTTCAGACGAGCTAGAAATGGGTCAAGCACGAATGCGAATGGATGAAGTAACTCTTATACTCTGTGTTGCAGCCTTAACTCTTACTCTTAGCGTGCAATTGATCGAGGCAAGAGTTCAAATTTGGGAATGAGAGATATTAGGCTCAAGATGACACTACTGCCTCGCAGTAATGCATCTAGTTCTTCATCTGGATAACGCACGATGTTACAGAGGGGTACACCGGTGTTTCTCTTGCTTCATTCAGCTCGAGCTCAAAGAAGCGATCGTCAGAGTAACAGACGTTAAAGAGCAAGTGTACATTATCTAAGCACAGCAACGTTTGCACCTACATCCTTTAAGGCTGTGGTTTTGGCTTCCTAGCAGCCGTTTTGGTAGTTTGTTCCAAATATTTATAGATGCAACTAAGAGGAAAGGAAAGCGCAGTTTTTTCTTCGCGCTCCGCCGAATAATAGTACTACACCTGTGATTAAGGTTGTGTTCTGTTACTTCTCTAAGCCTAAGTCTGGACATGTCACTATGCACAAAGTTATGTATTACGTTTGCAGGAAGTGTAAGTAAAGACAATACGTCGCAGCCACAGAGTTTGGAGTTTGCGCTGACCACACCGCCGTCTGCATCTAGAAGCCTGTTATTGTGGGACATGATTATATTGTACTGCTAACGGATTTTTCCATGCAAAATACGGTCCGACTGTCGCAAGCTGCTACGTATGAAAGCGCAGTACTCCAAGATGGGGCGAACATTGCTCCAGTAAATTTCCGGGCGTGCTTCGACAGTGTTCATGTAGTGGCATATATGGAATTTTCATTGCCGAATTTTGCAGCTTGAAAGTGCACTTGCCCAGAAATGTTGAGACGCAGGGAGTAACGCTGGCCCATGTCATTTGCAGGTGCATGAAGCTGAATAGAAATGCCGTTAATCGTGAGCGCTCCATCAGGTAGTTAGCATTTGCGCGTTACGGAACACGAATTTTCAGCGGAGAAAGTCAATTATCATTTATGACCTCACGCCTCTATGGCCCATGGGTCTCCTCGTATTCTGTCGAATGCGGATGGGTTTGTAACCGGGGGAATAGGTAGAAGAGTTCGATATCATCAGCGAACAGCAATGGGCGACCGTGGCTTACGATGTTGCAGACATCATTAATATACATAAGAAAGTGTGGAACCAAATGCGCTTCCCTGTATGACACCGATCAGAACTGTGGCCCTGGAGGATTCGACGTGTGATATTTTCACTGACTTCGTACGTCCGTTTAGTCATGATCCTAACAAGTCCAGCAGAGGAGTTCCCACACCGTAAGCCTTGACTTTGTGTAGTACGTGTTTATGTTAAACTCAGTTGCATGTTTTTTGCATGTCAAAGTAGAGCGTGAGTACTACTTGAGCTGAGTCAATCGCTTCGGTGACCATGTTAAAGCAATCTAGCTGGCAGGTGGCGCAGGATGGATCACTTAGAAATCATGGTGCGACTTGTTCACGTAGCTTCCTTCATAAAGTAGTTCATGGGAATTCGCTCAACGGTTTTACCCATCACCCTCAAAATGATAGATGTATGGTTTATTGGGCGGAATTTGGCAACCTTCTTCATAAGGCCACATTTGTGACGCGGAATGATTATAGGATGTTTCCAAGCAGAAGGATATTTTCCATTTCACATGGAGATTGTAAAATGCTTCAGAAGGAGTACAGAAATGTCCTCACCCCCTTATTACTTACAATGGGCGGAATGCCATCTGGACCAATTTGCGAAAATAACTTATTGGTCGAAAGCATAGAGCGGATACATTTGTTGTGCAGATGTACCGTGCAAATTTAATGGCTAGCGGTCATTTGCGTAGCAGATTTGAATGGCCCGGTTTCTATCCCCTGAGACTCCTTAAAATAGGAGTTGAATGCCACAATATAATAAGCGTATCATTAGAAGTGTCAGCAGGGTCCGTTCGTGTGAGGGATATCTTTGATAATCGGAAATGGGTGCGAGAAAGCGGGAGCCGGCTGAGTACCTTGGCTCTATTAACACTATTTATGGTTGCCCGTTCTTCATCAGTATGCTTTTGAGCAGATTTGGCTGATAACGCAATAGCTATTTCATTTGTCCTCATGGCATAGGCAAAGTTGAAGGTCCTATAGTAGGAGCGCCTACGCATGACGCATTCTAGTGAGCGACATTGTTTGGCTGATGCTTCTTGAGGAGCATCTTGTTAAACTGGTAAAGGAAGCCCTACAGTCCAGACATAAAATCATCTCCCCATAAAAGATTTCTGCAGATTGCTCCAGAAAGTCGGATAAAAGAATGCATCCCAATTTCTCGGCCTAAACGTGGGGCAAACGTAGCCCAATTTTTGGAATTCACTTGCTGGCGAAGCTGGGTTTCACCTACTCGAGCAGGCATGGTGACGGAACAGGTTAGGTACAACGAGCAGTGTACTACTCTATGATTGCTTCCATATAACTCCTGGCATGTTGATACTATCAGTTTCGTGATGCCTATAGTAAATATCAGGTCCAATATACGCATACCCTGGTAAATAAAATAAATAAATAGTTTATTCTCAACTTAATAGTGACACACCAAATCGAGCATGATCAAGGGCTACAGGCAGCTGTGTATCACGACAATACTTTGAGTGAAGCGGTTAAAGCGCTATAAGTGCAGTGAAACGGTACATGTAGTCGGAGAGTATCATATTCTTGCATGTGTCGGGAACAGATTGAAATATGAGTCTAGTCGACTTGCCAGTGTGTAGTTGTGGGCAATGACTATATTCAGGGGCGAGTCACATCCGCCACGTCGCAGGGTTGTTAAACACATTTGTGGCAATTTATAGGGAGATCGCTTGCAAGACGAAAATCCACCACGTCCTGCAACCCTGCAGTAAAGCATTTTGAACACTGATATATAACTGGCAAAGCCGCTTGACTACTGCTTTCATATTCGGTTATGCACAGTCAAATGGCTTCCAAGTTGCTTTGTTGGCTGGGCGGCTAGTTTGATCAAGGCCGCCATAACTGTTGCGACCGGTTGAGGATAGGGATATCACGAATTGTCGTCTTGTTGTGTGTCCAGGTGAGGAAAGTTCCAAACGGTCTGCTGTGGATTTTTCAGACGTATAATTTTCGGGAGTGTGAAGAATTGTCCAGCCCTCCATACTGGAAAACGGTTGTGGTGGTGGTTGCAGTGGAGTCCCTTTGGTACGCAGCCATGTTCTATGTAGGTCGGATATTACGTCCGTCTGACGAAATTTAGTCTTCAGTCCAATCCCAAATCTCCAACGAGTTCCGGACCTCGGAGAAAAGGGAAAGTGAGGGACGACCGAGAGCAGACCGCAAGAACAGTCGTGGCGTTAATCATCGTTAAAGTCTTACGTTACAGCATTTGGAGTTGAGACAAGTCATGTACACTGTGCAACAATGATTTAATGCTGAAAGTGCCTTTTGAATGTCCTATAGAGTCAATAGCCGTATGGGTAGATTGCCAACGTCTACGTAGAGACAAGAGAGTTGTACCAGTAAGTAATCCAAGAACTATCAATTTAGTATGAGGCAAAAATTGCGTCGGGAGATTGGAAAGAAAGTTAGAAGGCTGGTGCTGATTGCATGGTGCTTGAACAGCCAGCCTAATACGATAGGGAGCGCAGAATAAGCAAGTTAAAAACAGCTAGTTTGCCGCGAGAGGGAATTGGTGGTAACGCAGCGGAAAGACTGGATGCAGACATTCCAAGAGAATAATGATTATTGAGATAAAGAGTGGCTCCCAACAAGCTCTGGATAATCGCAAATGCATGGGGCCTACGACCACCAACTGCTTCTAAACAGAGGTGCCGAATTTAAGACGATCGACATATGGTGGCGCTAGGAAACATTACCAGTGGCCCGATGTAGCCATTTCACTTAGTCACTATTGTATGCTTACTGGGTCACGGTATGCATCAACAAGTCAGCGAAGGTAGGTGATACAGACATTGCAAGAGAATGTATGATGGAGAGACGAGGAGTTAATCCTAGCGAACGCAGGATATGTGCAGAGATACATGGAGCATACAACGAATCGCTGCAAAATATGATGCATAAAACAAAACGAACGACACATAATGGGGCTAGGAGGAAGAGCATCGGTGACAAGCCAAGGCATTCGGATTTTCTTTCTAATAACTAGTGGATACCTACAGTAACAGAATAAGTCAACAAACCAGTGGAAGTGTATGATGCAAACAATCCAAGAGCGTAAGCGTTGGAGAGATAAGGAGTGGCTCCTAGCGCAAAGAGGTATGCTACCTACAACGGCTCGCTGAGGCTGTAAACTGGTGACGTAGGTAATACGAAGCACTGATAACGGTACTAACGAGAGCTTATCGGTGGCTATCAATGGCATTTTGGTGAAGACTTCTAGTTACTAGTGTATACCTACAGTGTTCCAGAATAAGTCAACAGATAGCAAACGTACAGTAGCCAGACTCCAATGCCATAAATGTTGGAGGGATAGAAGGGTGGCTCCATGCAAGCTCCGAATATGCGCAAAGATGTTTGGAGCCTAAGAAGAATAGATGCTGCTAAACAGAAGTAAAGTGAAGAACAGGTAATGGCGCTAGGAGCGAGAGCGTCATTGATCAGTAATTGCATTTGGATGAAGTCTTGTAAGTGCTATTGGATACCCACAGCGACCGAATAAATCAAGAAACTGGCGAAGACATGTGATGCAAACAGCTCAAGAATGAACGATGGAGAGATAAGGAGTGGCTCCTAGCGCAAAGATGCATGCTACCTACAATTACTCGCTGCAGCTGAAAAGATGTGCCAAAGTTAAGCCGAGGAACAGGTAACGTCGTTAGAGGAGAGAGTATTCATGGCTAACAATGGCATTCCGATTAAGCATTCTAATTACCAGTGTATACCTACATTGACAGAATAAGTCAACCAACCAGTGAAAATATGTGATGCAAACGATCTAAGAGAGTAAGAGTTGGAGATCTAAGGTGTGGCTCCTGGTGCAAGGAGGTATGCTACCTACAAAGGCTCGCTGCAGATGAAAAGTGGTGACGTATGGAATACGAAGAACTGATAATGGTACTAAGGGGGACAGTATCGAAGGCTAGCAATGGCATTTGGGTGAAGACTTCTAGTTGCTAGTGGATACCTACATTGTCCCAGAATTTGTCGACAAACAGCAAATGCATGTGACGCAGGCAGTCCCAGAGTGTAAAGGAGAGTATATTGGTAGGGCCTGTGTCCGATATGTTGGGTTTTCTGATTTAGTGGTGCTCAGGGCCATGTTCCTATAGTTCATCCTCTGGCTGTTGACGTTAAAGTGCTCGCGTGTAGGCAGGGTTCCAAGGTGTCTATATATGTTTGATCAGAACTGTACAGTATCCTTGGCTGCCCTAACTTGTAATGGTAGCCTGTTCCAGACGCGGGCGGATCTGTAGAGAAAGATGTTACAGACGTTGGTGCGGGCTGTAGGTAGGGTAATGGTTAAGGGTCTATGGCGGATTGAATACCGAGAGTCACCGTTTTATGGAATAAGTCCTGCATGATTCGTGATTGGGTTGTTTATCGTCTGAAATAGGAAGGTGCGGTTGAGTCCCATTATTCGTAACGATAGAGGTTCAAGACCAAGAAGTTTACAGCGCTCATGGTAGTTGAGAGTAGAAGGGCAAAGGAGGAGCTTTGTGAATGAGCGTTATACTTTCTCAATTGCTATTCGGTCACTCTTTCTGGAGTTGGTAAATATTATCGAGCAGTATTCCAAAAGAGGTCTAGCGCATACCTTGTATAGAGTGAGTCCGGATTCGGTTACGAACATTCCGTTGCAAATATGACCAATGAGGGATCTGGCTTTCACTACAATATAGCTAACTTGTTCCGAGAAGTATAGTGAGCTTGAATAGTGTACGCCGAGATCCCTCACGGTTTGACGGTTGGCTAGGGAGACGCCATTCAGGGGTAACGCACTAGGTGGTACGGTGCATCTATACGACAGGGCGCTGCACTTTGCAGGAGAGAAGTCAAGCTTCCATGTGTTACATCAAGAGTCTAGTGCTGTAAGTTCATTTTGAATACTGAGCAGACTACTCCTTAGGTTACCCAGGTCAAAGGAGAATACTACTTTGATATCGTCGGCGAACAAGTACGCCTTTCCATATTTAAAGGCTTGAAATACGTCGGTGCTGTAAATACGAAGAGGATAGGGCCCAGTAAACTTCCCTGGAAGGCACCACGCGTAACTGGTTTTGGTGAGGATTAGAAGTATCACCGACTGTATTCGACAGGAGAGATAGGAAGAGAACAAGAATGCAACCGGTGCGATATACCGTAAGAAGCCAATCTAGTTAGCAGTTCATTATGAGGGGCTCGGTCGGACGCTGCTTTCAAATCTAAGCAGATGATGATCAGAGATTTCCTGCAACCAACCATGGCGGTAACATTGTTTAGGAACTCCAGCTGGCATGTTTGACAGGATTTATACGAGAGCACTCTATGTTGGGATTTGTTGATGAGATTACGATGAATTGTGGATGTTTGTGAGTAGTGTAAAGTTTGTAAAAAGTGGAAGTCACGATTAAAATTCACACAAAATAATGGGCCTCGACGGGGAATCGAACCCAGGCCCAACGTTTGGCTGACACATCAGAGTCAAAAGTAATCTGAGTGGTTTGCGTGGGTCTAGTTGCTGTTGTCTCAGAGGGAGTGCTAAGAGTTATAAGGTTACAGAGGTCAGACAAAATCATACTGTCCGCGTTATCATGGAGCAGGTCGGGTTGTAGGAGTGGGGCTGCTTGGTTACCATGCTGAAACGAAGCAGGGGAGACAGGTTTGTAGGTGTGGGAAAGGTTATTGGCCATGACTAAGGTATTGGCAGGGATATGTTGTACGTAAGCAGTAGAAGATAACGATGGAGTACAGTGAGTGTGCAGCCCTGAGGGGCATACTTCTGCCAGATGTGGGTTGGTTACTGCGGTGTCTGTATCGCATTCCAAGACTCGGAGAAGGTTGATGGCATGCTTTTTTGCAGTAGGGAGTCTCCTGGTTAGGTCGTCCGTTGGATGCGTGGAAGACGAGCTCGTGGGTGCGGCAAGAAGTGTCTCAGGGGAAGCAAAAACCTGTGTTGCCGTTAATTCGGAGCCGTTGGGTTGCGCAGCCGGGAAACGTTTGAGCAGATTCTCCTGGGTTGCTAGGGACTGATAATTCATGCTATTTCTGGTATTAGTTTTAATGAGCCGGCGACTACATGTGGTGTTGGAGGGGTTGGTAGCGATTGCTCAAGGGCATCCGTGGGATGTTTGATAGCCTGTAAAGCTGGTAGATGGCAGCCTGGTCCAAAAGTCTCGTGAGTTGTGGCCAGCCGTAGTCCGTTATATTCCATAAAAATGGAGCGGGAATGCATACTAACGTGTTAGGCAGTTTAGTAATCATTGGGCTTATAGGGTGCGGGCGATAAATCTTTGCAGGTGAGGGTGGGGTGGTGTTTTTCGTTACTCCGCGGAGTGTTCTATAAGAAGCAGGTTTGTGGCGGGGTACCTGCAATTGATTATAGTTGCTGTCAGCTTAGCAGCACCGCGGAAATGACGGCCTTAGGGAGTATGATGTGGATTCGCCAGCGGACCCTGTTATATTGGACAGTCTCGGGTTGACAGAATGGTTGGGCTGGGGGCGGTGAAGTGGGGCAGTGTTGTTGCTCGTGTTGACGCTAGAAGATGCGGAGCGGGAGTCGCGCGTGTTCTGGCTGTGGCTGAGGACATTGGCTTTTATATGGCGAGCAGTTGGAGTTGGAAGGAAGTATAGCTTCCTGGGAGCGGCTCTTTTTTGTTCGTAGTCGTGGTCTCCCACAGTGGTACGTACTTGTTAGATATTGCCTTTAGGGGTGCAAGCTGTCTATTCTGAGATGAGCACTTGTCAGACAGCACGGAGGGTGGGGGTTGCCTGTTTTCTTTGGGACGATTCCTGGGTTGATGTCTCGGCCCGTAGGAGTTGCAAGAAGCAGGTTTTTAATGCGCCTTCGTTTCGGGCGGTTGCATGAGAGTTCCTTAGTAGTCAGTGGGGTGCTAGTCATAGGTTCGTTGGATGTGATGCCAATAAAATCTGTCAAAGGTCAGGTATCAGTGTCACACATGTCGAACTCGTTCGGTTTATCTACATCAGCCTCATCTTGACCGAAAGCAGCTTCATAGTGCACTACTGAGAGAGCTAGTGTCTTCACTGTGATGTACGAAGTTAGTTCAGTGCTGTATGCCTGTGTCACATTTGGGTCCACATGCTGTTGCATCAGATCAATATCTACTGGGAGCGAGGTAGCAAGTTCACTCGCGGTGGGGAACCTTCTGCTTTTTCCTCAGGCGGAATTTTATCGGTTGGTGCAAATGCTCTTTGCAGAGGTGTTTTGTCCGGCTTGATAGTGATAGGCCCCAAATTGGCTGACTCTCGCATGACGAACCGTTTTGCTATTAAAGATTTGGCCAGTACTTGGTCTCTAAAAGTTATAAGTATATGGCACGATTTACCTTTGGATGTGTTGAGCGGAGCCTGGGAAACTAGTCCGTAAGCAATGACACGTAAGACGTGTCAAATACGACAGTATAGATGGCGGAGGCCACTGAACCCAAAGTATATTGTGCAGGCTGCAATAAAAAGAATCGAATCAGACAGAGCGAGAAACGTGCAGCGCGGTACTCATCAAAACGGTTTATGTCCACGGATGTGCAGTCAGTAAAACAAGTGAGCGTTTCGAAGGTTAAAACAGCCGTAGAATCCAATGTTACAAAATACTGAAAGTGCTTGTTTTCCGGTACACTACAAGCTGCCCAGGGAATCGATAGAGATAGACCGACGGACTCTGCAGATTTATCAAGTTCTAAGGAGCCAGAATTAGATGGAATGCGTGTCCTCAAACTCTCCTGTAACGCGGCAGCTGCGCAGCGCAGCGCCAACAAACGAAAAGTCACAATCCTTCCGGTTGGCCTCTGTTGGTCTACTAGTCCGCAGAAATTATCGTCAGTATCCTTTGAGTTGGACCGCACATCCGAACAAGTTGCGCCAAACGTTTCTTTTTCAGCGGCCAAGATGCACTTCTGCTTCAACAATTACATCTCAAATTAAATAGCTTGTATAATCATTTACCCAAAGAGTGCCAAGATTCGCGTCGCCAGCAAGGGTCTTAACAGATTAGTGCATGTTATCTTTCAAATGCCATTAAAGAAGAGACGAACCTCACTGGCTTCTTGAGGTGCGTTTAAGTAGTCGAGAACCTTTGTAGCACGGGTTGCTTGTTTCTGTTCTTAAGTCACTAATTCCATAAAGCGAATATCGGCTATGCAAATGTCGCGGGAGAGCTGTAACTGCAGGTCTCTGAAGCATATAACGAATTCGATAACAATGACGTGCTGCTGCGTCCATTTATGACATAAATCGAAAGATTTGTTAATGCATTCGTCGATTGGTAAATGCGGGTATTTCCTATGTAGGGAGGCATCTTGCTTCCGTTGAATGTCCGCACTTGTAATCATCATGAGACACAATAACTGGTCATCGGCAAAATCACTGCCACATGCACTTGCCAACTACAATATAGCCATGCATTCTGACTTCGGAAGGGCAACATGTACTTAACCTTTTCCAAAAGTTAGTGAGTAGGTAAGTAAACCTATATATCGTGTAAGCGGAAATCTTCTCACGGTGTCACAATGAAAGAGCACTGAATAATTTGATGCGTAATAATGTTTAGGATAATGTACGTTCATTGTTTAACCTAGCTCATGGTCCATATAGCATTACTTGGCGTTATACTACACGCATGAACGCCGTGGGGCATTTTTATTAGGCAAAAACAGCGCTTTCAAAACAACGGTCAACTTACCGAAGCTACCAGGCGGCGCTTGCAAGCATTTGAGTGCGCATTACTGGCTTGTAAGGATGCACCATAATGCTATATGACATAAGGTGGACCTAAAAGGGCCGTCGGATCGTTCACGAAGTAATTGGCAACCGGAGGCAGTTAACAGTGCGGACGTACCGGGGGCACGCAAACGTCGTGGCGGACAGTTGTGCTACCCGTGTACCGGCTGAGCTTTACACTACGGAAGTCTGGGCGCGCATCTTTACTCTGAAAAGTAATTGATTGGAGCAACGCCACTCACCTGTAAACACAAGTGGCGCTGCGGTGCTGTAGACGAATAACAGCTTGTAGCCTGTGGGCAAGAGGGTGGGCATGAGGCGAGGTATACAAGGTACTTCGAATCAGGTAACTGCAAACTTATATTTTCCCATATAGTCATTTGCTGGTGCACTCATGAATAAGGTACAGAAACGCGGCATATTGTAGCAGCGGGCGACGTGTGGGTAAGCTGGTGGGCAAGTGGCACGAGAGGCACGGTGCTGTTTAGTTTGATATTCCTGCCAACGTGATGGGTGCTTAGTAAGCCTTTATAACTGACGCAGGTGGGGCACTACTGTCGGCGCTCAAGAAGCCTTCCTTGCCTGCCTCGCTCACATTGTCAGTGCACGGAGAAGTAGTATAGGTCCCAACACAGGGGCGGCGTGCTCGCAACTTAACTGGTATTCATTTTAGCTTCCCTACCGCAGGCCTATATATGTCCAACAGAGGAACATCAATATTGCCGGTAGCTCTATGCGCTACCATGAACGAATGTTACTTAATTTTGGATGTTTGTGAGTAGTGCAAAGTTTGTAGAAAGTAGAAGTCACGATTAAAATTCACGCACAATAATGTGCCTCGGCGGGGAATCGAACCCCGGTCCACGAATTTCCGGTCCGCTGCTCTACCACTGAGCTACCGAGGGCTGACGATTAGGTGTGCAAATTTTACTGCATGACTTCCGCTTGTTACTTAATCAAAGCACGTCCCAAGACATTGCCATCAATATTTCCGCGAGGTAAGCCTCGAATATTGGCTCCACAGGCCTCAAAGATGTATTCGTACTTACCCTATATTTATCGCACATTATCTGTTTTATTATGGCGACTAGCGTAGCGGATATTGTGGGCTCCACAGTCGTTCTCGACCGGCGTTTAATGAACCCATCTTGGCGGTACAGAGGTGTCATCAGTACCGCCGCTAGCAAAACATACTTTGAGCTTCGCACGCCCCCAAGAACGTTGTTTACTGTGCTCATATAGGTCAGGTCAGGTCAAAATCCGTGGACGATACAGGCTTCCGCCTAACGAGCGTCCAGCTTCTTGTACCGGTAAGCGAACCAGAGCCCCCGGCACTTCGACTTTTAAGTCCTCAGGCAGCTGCATACACATCGCTACTATGGAAGTAGCACCTATTCGCCTCACGTGCCTTCTTTACGGGCCTATATATGTGCTAGACCAGCGGCATCAAGATGGCCAGTGTCAGAGTATCCACAATGCACCTCCACTAGCAATATTGATTAAGGGAATATAGGTCCCATAGGGGACGTCATTACTGCTTCGAGAGAAGCCACCGGCTTGGGTTAAAGTGGTGCTATCGAAAGCGTGCATGGAATAAGTTTTATGAATGTCATTGCTACAAAGTATACGATAATCACGCGAAGTTAATTTTGTGGGTCATGGAACGCAAATGATTGACATCCCTTTCTCCGCATAATCACGGCAATAAGGCATCAAATGTAACTCTAGGTTCTGTACCGATTCCAATTATTTACGACAGTACGGGGTTGGATTTCTGCGCTCCTGACACACAAAGCGCAAGCACTAAGGAGCGGCGTAGGTTAACTTTGCTACAAACACATAAGAAAACTATATGCAATGTAAGTAACGCAAGGTTGTCTTACAGATTCAAAATGTACCGCTGTTGTTCACATCCAGGGAATCGCGGTGGATCTTTCACCACCTATATGTCCAAGCGGCGATTATCTGGAAATAAAAAGGCCATTGGGTTCAGTGAGAAACGCCTGAGCACGTAGCATGGCCGTTCCACCTCACAAGCTGTGGCTAGGGGCATAGAAACGAGCGCAGCATAGAAGAGAAAAAAGACCACAAGTGCGGACCCTGTGGCCAGCCAACCTCACCTGACATCCTCACTTAGAAGATCTACTTCACAGCAATAGACGTAGTCTGCTTAAAGGTGAGGCAGGATTACCACAATGGTGTATGCCAAAGGTTGGTGGCCACTGACGTAAGTCACGTACAGGGGTATCCGAACGACATAGTAAAGCAACGCCTAATAACCAATGTTTGACGGAATTGGCTAGTTGAAGCAGAGGAGCGTAATGCAGTAATTGGTTATGACTTTCAAACCAGTCACAAATATTCCTGACCTTTTGGCTAAAAGTGTAAACCGCTCTAACCCACAAAGCTTGAACAGTGGGAAATGTTTTGTATCCCGTAAAAAGAAGGGCATCATGCACTCCGAGAAAGGACAGAACCAACAAACAAGGAATCCGGGCTGCACTCGTCTACTGGCGGTCTAAAGCCTGGTGAATATATGCTGTGCACTTCCCTGCAATGACGCGGACGACCTGCGCAATCGATCACTGTACCTAGATAACATTTGGCATACAAATGACGCGCAGTTTTGCATCCCTATCAGTAGACGGATGTGTGCGGTGCGACTGGCTGCCTCGTTTAAAGCCTTGAAGTCGCGCAGGGCTATTAATTGTCTGTTTGTTAGCAAGACCTATACCCAACAAACTGTAGGAATGAAGGCCGCTATTTCGAAGTTGACCTCGGATAGAGACTTAGCTCCCGACTTAGAGAGCCATATATGGACCCCGTTGGAACGATTATTTGCTATGCGACTAACAGCCCACTTAAGCTACTGACAAGCCTGGTTGCTAGCACTGCAGGAGAAATTCTGCTAGTCCAGGTGGGGGCGAATAAAGTTTCTCATCACTAAACAAATATCGGTCGAATATTTACTTATATTCTCAACTAGAGAACACTCAACCTTCTCTGCGCTTCTATCGACCAACACAACTTTAAGTTGCACGGACGAAACATAAAAGTATCTGCACGTACGCAAAGTACACGTCGTAAAGATAGTAAGGGCTGGGTTGATGTAAAAGCAACGCCACCTCCGCGACGA
Source organism: Dicrocoelium dendriticum (assembly GCA_944474145.2). NCBI lineage: Eukaryota > Metazoa > Platyhelminthes > Trematoda > Plagiorchiida > Dicrocoeliidae > Dicrocoelium > Dicrocoelium dendriticum. The sequence goes on along the minus strand of OX104067.1, from coordinate 55,280,489 downwards.
TCGAAGGTGCCATCACACCAGCATTATCAGCATTATCGTTATACACGTTAGCTAGAGATGGGAAACACATCAGCTACCGTGCCGCAGTACCTAAAATACAAAAGGAAATAAATGCAACCGGTGCAAGTTAGCTGAGCTACCGGTAACTGCTGAGGTCATGGGACTCTGAGCAATACCAACCCCGGCTTGGCCGTTGCTCGAAGTTTTATCCTCACCGTACAGGGGCAAGGAGCATGTGCTGCCGGTGTTACCTGAAGGGGACAGCAAAGTAAGTACAGAACTCGAGCCTTGCAGTTGGGTCTCTGATAGGTAGCAGATAACGATGGAGTTCATATAGAGTTCATAAAGTTGTAGACGGAAGAAGCAAAAACCTGTGTCAGCTCCATCACTTTCCGTATATTGGCTAGATGACACATAGTTGCTAAAGTGTATTCCCTTGGGATTGTTACAGCTGAAGCGAAACCGCGGAATCCGAGCATGCTTAGCATGTACTTGTCCAATGGTTCTTTACAATGTTCTTCTGTCTGGGCACTTAACACATATTCAGGGTCTTTAAACTTCGGACAAGGGCTGCCTGTGGACCCATCTAAAGCAATATGCGTACAGTGCGGCATTTCCATCTGAAGGACGATCGAGGGCTCCAAATGAAAGCCGGTGAACTTGACTTGACAACCTGCTTAGACCTGGGCTTTTCGACAGAGTAGGAATGACACTAGACGTACATATGTGAGTTTAAAATAAAAGGTAAAAGCCTAGCAAAACAAGATGAGGGAGGCCAAGAATTGGGGATTGAAAACCTAGGGGAAAATTGGAGGTGGAACTGGATGGTAAGGGTAAAAATGCTTAAGAGAGGGAATACAAAGATGGGTAGGTTTGAAAAGAAGTATCTAAACCTTTATCCACCCCACTCAATTCAGCAGCTAGGGTGCCCGTTATTATCCTTTGCGGTGGACAGGGCATCAAGAAACTGTTTGAAAAGCTAGTCATTGCATTGCATGAGCATGGTTAGTGTTCTCAACCAGAGCGTTTGGTGCAGAAACCTGACCGCAAAGCATTGGGTTTGCATTGGGTTACGAGGACTCCGTTTTAAGGAATAAGGTGCTGCCTCATTCCAACCCGGAAACCGGAGAACCAGAAGGCTGAGTTTGTCTGGCCCTTAACCATTGGCCAATCCGGTATAAGTGGCTCTGAAAGTATAAAAGCATCACCCAGCCTAGCCTAATGGATCTCCGAAGCCCGCATACCAGTGCACCACTGTAAGGTCTAGTCCAACTGCGACGGCGGTCACACCACGTTAGTGAGTAGCCCGATGAACACATTTTAGTCTTCGTGATATAGTTGGACAACCATGTATCAGTAAATGCATGAACTTTGCACGGCATTCGTCAAACTAGCGTTGACATGGCAGAGCTTGTTTCGCAGGATAGGCGAATTATTAAACATCAACTTTATGTATTTGGCATCGTGAGCCCCGGATCGTGCGCCACCTGATCCCGTTCTGGCAGGGAAGAAGTGAAAGGCCGGCACACCACCAGAAAACCCACTAAGTGTTCTTTGCTTTCGCTTCACGACGGGCTTCACTATCGTACAGCCACCCGCAATTTCCGCGTCTTCGGCAAAGCTATATCTAAGTGCAACATGACACGTGACTTTGAGCTTGAAGGCAAAAGGTAGAAAAACCTGGCGTACCTCTGGAGCGGACCGAGCAACGCTCAACCGCCGTCTCCGTCGACAAGCTACCGAGTCTGGTAAGCTTTCGCAAAGTGACACAGGGAAATCTTAGCAGTAAGTCTGTTAACGTAAATACTAAACAAATGAAGCTCATCTAGTATATGCTCCTCTGGAATTACAGCATTTGACAGTGGCAATACCGAAAATAACACTGCAGTTACTATACGAGTTTCAGTAACGTGAGGTACTTAGCAAACGCTCTAGTGACGTTCGCAGATTCGGATTATTGTCCGACTTTTAGGCTCCAACGTCTAAACAACGTGGAGGACACAGCTGCAGTAGAAATGGGGGGAATGAAGATACGGCACCCGACGGATCTCCTACATCCATCTTGGGTTTTGCCACTATTTTAACGCACTTTCCCTTGCCTTTGACAAGGACAGAAGCGCGAGTGTCTCCCTGGCTAAAAGAAGAATCAAACATGGTATCTGATGGTTCGTTGCCAACGGTGTCGTTACTAGATTGTGTACTGACAATGGTCTGTGAGCCAACAGACGCCGGGTCCGGCAACTTGTATCCTCCACTGCCTCCTAACAGAGATCTGAGCAGTGCAGAAACTTAACAAAGCAATCAAATTTTCCGTCCAGCGAATACCACAGACATCAGGCTTTCCAGCTACATCGGACTACTAGTTACTGGCGTATAAAGTACAGTGCTACGCAGACAGCAGGCAACAAAACAGTGCAGTATGTTCTGGCTATTAACCATACGTTCATTCTGCAACAGATGCAAACCAGTAAAGTCCACATTGAACCAGCGGAAACCAGTACCGCATTGCACGCCCCCGGTCAAGTCTATAAATGCTTTGTGACGCTCCGCTTTGCTACATATAACAAACCAGTCGTCGAAATGAGGACACGAAGACTCACAACCATCTCGACAGAGCAGTTAGAAAAGCAAATAAACGTAAGGGATAAGCAACAGTCGTGAACCGGTTTACGGTGACCAAGTATGCAATGGACGAAAGGACCAGTCGGAAATAGAAAATGTCAGCGTATGTTTTGTATTGGACCCGTCAAATAGTATTGGGCGAAACAAAGTCAAATTTAATCTCCAAGCACGTGACGACAGGTTCGTTGCGAAACGGCAGAGGCACAACAACCAAGAACCTGAGGGCACGCAGAGAAGTTCCAGCAAAATGATCACCGCCCAAGAAATCAAAGTAAATACGCCTTTTGCAACTGACTAACGCCGGGCAAGCGGCGAGTAGCTGATTAACGTCCAGTGATAAAAAAACTAGGAACCATCCAAGGCTTCAGAAACCGCAAAGGGTCAGGATAGATGCTCCAGGGACCAAATACGCTTTATCTCAACAGCGTCCCGTTTCGTGTTTTAATAAGCGAGAAGAGCTGCCAGCACATCGAAGTGATAATTAATTCTTACGTTTACAATAAAAAAGGAAGAATAGCAATACAGTCGATGCTTTTCATTTAGTTGCATGCGCTTCTTTCGTGTGGTTAGAGACTAAAATGAGTGTGCACAAGAAAACGGGGAACATGGCCAAGCACATTTCTCAGGCCTCGTATGAAGCCCACCATTGTTTGAGGGTAAAGCACCAAAAGCTGTTTTCTAACGATGCTTTTTCCATGTAGCTCAGTGGCAGGAAAATGGGAACGTTTGACGGTCGGTCAGCTAACGATCGTCATGATGACGGCCATCCTAAAACCGCCGGAACCAAGTTACTTTTTCACCCTGACCGTAAGTAAGATGCTTACTAGGCAATTTTGAGGGCAGAATAGCCAACACTTGCCACTTGTAGAATTACGTCCTAGTCGCCTGTTGACATTTCGTCACAACCTTCTTCATATCAGGAAGTGTAGGGGAAATTGAAAGCAACAAACGCTTAAACGTAGCCACCTCGTCCGCTCTGATGACCGCTTCTAACATGCTGCCACAGCGATTTATTGTATATAGTTATCCACTTAAACAACAAGGGAGTTGAATTTTCCATCCACTTATATCAGTACGTAGACGTATTTGCTATGTACATCTTCCATTCTTACCTTTACCTTCATTGTCAACCTAGCCAACTTTTAGCCTAGCCTACCATAGTATCCAATACAGCTTACTGGCTTAAATTGTTGGTTAATATCCCGGTCCATTTATTACATGAACTCAAAGTGTCTTCGAAATCGAGGTTGTGTAGGATGCAAATGTCCAAATCGCACGACTCTGCTTCGCTTCTGTGCAGTCGGACTTTTTGATGTTTTGGGCTGAGAACGGCTTGTCCTAACCAAGTGTAAATGGCAGATTTCTCCATCAGTTTCTTTACACAACCAGTAGAATTCGAAGAATGCCAATTAAAAATAAAAATAGCGCAGGGGAAATTAATAGCGTGTATCAGGTTCTCATATTACTGTGCAACAAAGCGTAAAGAAATGTTGGTTTATTTCAGAATTTTTTATCAACTGCATTTTGCAGTTACATTTAACGTTAAAATAGAATCACTTGGCGGACAAGTATTAACAAGTTTACTGCTAACAATTTGTTTTTCGTCATAATGTACTAATAGGATCTCTTTTCCCGCTTCAGTAGGGCATCTTCTGTGCATACGCAAAATACTTCCTCACAAATTAACATACATGTATTAATTTCTGTCGCCTATTAGTTAAAACAAATTGCTTTTCTACAGCGTTTAGCTTTTTATTTCATTTCTTATTTATATGCATTTCGGTCACAATTTTATTTCAGTTCTTATAAGCAGTCCTTATATAAAATAAATGTGTGAAAAATCGATGTGTTCCTTGTTTGGGATATGCAAAATAAACCCCAGTGTCGAATGTGTCTTCGGTCCGGATAATTAAGGTATCAAACTTTAAATAGGTGCCGTTGAGGCCTAATTCAAATAAGTTTCTTTCAGTTTCACAGCTTTGCAGCATGTTTTACGTTTTTAATTTTAACGAATTTTCGTACATCCCTGTTGCAGCGTATTGGATGCGTACACTCCCTAACACTTGTAAGTACTTTATTCTAAAGGTGTATATAAAATACCAAATTTACCTGTGCACAATTTTTTCTCTCCTTCAACTGTATAATCGTGCTATCCTTATTACGTAAGTTGAAGTTTGACCCGGTTCTTTGCCGTAAGTGTGCGCGCACTAAGTGCCCTTTCGTACACGAGTATATGTAAAAAGCAAAGATTAAGTTTCACGCGACGCAACCAAACTGGTTGGACTTTGTGATGAATGCTTCGCTCAGTATAACTCATACCCTGATTTCCATTAGTGAAACTTTTGTTCATGTGCATCTGGGTACTTTCCAGTGGGATCGGGTCGGATTGCCTTAAGCTGCTACATACGAATGTGCATTATTCCATTTGCAGACGAACGCACATTCTGTAGAGTTTTCACCTTGCCTCAGTAGGGTAAAGTTGCCGGTGTGATAATTGTACAAACAATACTCAGTGATTGTTTATTGTTATTCTTTCCCCTTCTTTGATGTAGAATACACACCCGCGAAATTCGAATTCCAATTCTGGTGTTCTTATTCCGAGTCGTGACTAGTTTGGGTGGGGTTCAATTATTTTCCGATTCAGAACATCATAATTGGCGTCGCAGTCAGCGTTTATTTCCAAATGAATACAACCATCGAATTCTTAAACGTAAATGCATCTCCCCGGGAGTTACAAGAATACTTGGAGAGATTCGAGTTATGGTGGCTCACAAAAGATGACCTTCGCGAAGATCTTAAATCTGCCCACTTTTTAACTGTTATTGGACGAGAGGCGTATACGCTTCTAAAAAATCTGGCTTACCCACAGCTGCTATCGAAATTATCATATGACATGTTGTGGGACCTCCTTTTATCTCACTTACTACCGGAAAATTTCGTGGTTGCCGAAAGAGTAAAATTCAACTTGCTGATCCGTCAACCTAAGCAGTCTATTCGTGATTTTATTCTCCAACTTCAATCTCAAGCATCATCTTGTGCATTTGGTGACAAACTTGACGAATGCCTCAGAGATCGCCTAATTGCTGGAATAAATAATCCCGATTTATAACGTCAGCTCCTATCACTTCCATCGCCGACTTACAATCACGTAAAATCCATCTGTTTGCATTATCAGGATGTTTCTGATATTACAAGAAGCCAGACGACTGTTGATCATCAAGTCTTGTTTGGCTCAGCCAGTCGCCGAGTTCATGCCGAGAAGGGAAAACCGTGGCAAATCAACTCTTTCAAACCACACGGAATTAGTCTATCTCATGCACCGAGAAATTCAGACAGTTTAAAGTGTGGTCAAGCTGACAGAAAGATTGGACAATGTGTCTCTTGTGGAAAGTTGCATTCACGGTATACCTGCCCGCATCGGAATTCCAAATGTCATCATTGTGGGAAAGTTGGACATATTCGTAGTGTTTGTCGCCAGTTCAGACGTTGTAATGTTGTGCAACAAGTCGATGGTTCCACAGAGAACTTGCCCGACGATTTTCATTCGCTGACATTGGCTGTGAATACGAGTTGCCATTTATACAACACTTTACGTTTCGTAAATGGTATGTCACATCGTTTCATTGTTGACACCGGTAGCGTAGAGTCTCTTATCACTAAAACGAGTCTCGATCATTTGTACCCTGACGCTCAGCTTGCCTCTACACTCATCACTATTAAAGGTATTACTGGTCATACCATTCCGGTGATAGGATGTTGTACCTTACCAGTGCTAGATAAGCATTTGAAACCTGTCGAGTGTGAATTTGTTGTCATTCGTCAAGGCCCGTTCATACTCGGTCTTAAAGTTATGCAGGCACTTAAAATAAGTGTCAATTTTCTGTCACATACTGATACTGACACCCAAATTCGTGATTTATTATACGATTGTTCGGTTCCGTCTGGTGGAATGAGAATTCCGCCTGTTAAGTCGGAAGTGGCCGGTTATCCAGTTTTCTGTAAACGACGTGTACTTCCATTTGGACTTAGAGAATCTGTTCGAAAGGTACTTATGTCTCTTTGTGAATCAGGAATTCTCGTCCCAGTACAAAGTTCACGATGGGCCACGCCTATGGTCACACCGTTAAAACCGGATGGACAGACACCGAGAGTTTGTGGTGATTACCGTGTCACTCTTAATACGAAGCTGCTGCAGCGTAGCTGTGTCACGGAAGAACCTGATTCTATTCTCTCGCGTCTACACGGATCCAAGATTTTCTCGAGGCTAGACTTAAAAGATGCATATCTGCAGATACCACTGACTGATGAGTCTAGTGAACTGACCACAATCAATACACCTTTTGGGTTGTATCGCTATAGATTTCTTCCCTTTGGTCTTACTGTGTCGACAGCCATATTCCAAGCTGTGATGAACTCCATTGTGAAAGATCTGAAGGGTGTTGAGGTCTATCAAGTCGATATTTTTGTACATGCTATTAACCAACCGACACATGACTACTGATTACTGGCACTTTTGACTCGCTTCAAGGATGCTAATGTGAAAATCAATCCTAAAAAGTGCTTAATTGGTGTCCATGAAATCAGTTGTCTTGGTTATCAGGTTACATCTGAATGATTCAAACCAGATCCTGATCGGATAAAACCATTGGTTGATGTGAAGTCCCCCACCAATGTTCATGAGCTTCGATCACTGATGGGCGCTTTACAGTACTATTCCAAATTCATTCCTGGTTTTGTATCTATTGCTGACCCGTTATTCACCTTGTTGAATGACAAGAGTTTTGTGTGGTTAGACAGACATGAACATGTTCTTCTGAAGCTTTTTAAAATTCTTGCATCTGGTTGTGTTCTTCACACCTTTTCTCCTAAATTACCTACTGTGCTTTTCACAGACGCTTCACCCACTGGTATTGGGGCTGTGTTAGAGCAGAATGGACACCCCGTTCTGTGTATTTCCCGTCGACTAAGCAATGCTGAAAAAGGACATGTTCAGACTCATCGAGAAGCTCTGGCTGTATACTGGACAGTCACTAGACTTCACAAATACTTGTTTGGCCTCAGATTTACCATTGTGACAGATCATGAAGCTCTGAAGTTCATTTACAATCCTTCCAGTTCTTTAGCTAAGTCTTCAGCAGCCATGGTCCAAAGGTGGTGTGTTGCCCTTGGTGCGTATAACTATGTGGTCGAGCACAGAAGTGAGAAGCTCATTCCTCACGTCGACTACTTATCACGTACTGCAACGATATTTGAAACCGATTCTGAAATGAGTTGTTTACTCACCCAGCCGTTTCCAATCTCGCGTTCTGCCCTTATCAGTCATACTAGAAGGTATTGTGGGTCATTGATTTCTGCTCTCAAAGGTGGTTGGTCGCTTTCTCTCAAACGGAAGTTCCCACTATTTTACGTGCGTCGTGATGAACTGTGTGTTACACCTGATGGATTACTATGTGTAAATGACCGCATTGTTATCCCGCCGACTTTGAGATCAGCTATTCTAACGGATTTACATTCCGGTCATCTTGGTGTTGAAAAGATGAAGTTTTTAGCTCGATGCTTTTGCTGGTGACCTGAAGTAAATGCAGATATTCAACGAACTGCTTCTGATTGCCCGAATTGTAAACACAAAATTTTACGGCAACCGTCAAAGTGGACACCATGGCCGATGACATGCGAGCCCTAGCAAAGGGTACATATGGATTATTGTGGACCATTTCTGCAGAGGTACCATGCTATTGTTGTGGTGGATTCTTATTCAAAGTGGCCGGAGGTATTCCTGACTGATAAACCAAATTCTGCTTTTACTGTCCGTGCCTTGAGAAAAGTGTTTAGTAGAGAAGGAGTCCCATTAGCTGTGGTTAGTGACAATGGTTCGCACTTTTCGGCTTCAGAGGTTACTAATTGGCTACAGAGCCTTGGGTGTCACCACCTTTTTACCGCTGCACGACATCCATTTTCTAATGGCCTAGCGGAAAGCTTTGTTGCAACCTTAAAACGTTCTATTACCTCCTGTGCTCCTACTTCTTTTGATGAACTTGATCGTTGTGTTGATAACTTTCTTCTTCAATACCGTAATTGCGTGCATTCCTCTACTGGAGATACACCTGCCAAACTTTGTAAATCCAGACCATTGAGGTCAAACATGTTTGGCTTGGGGACTGCTGAAGTATCTTATTTCAGAGGCAAGGATTTACGTCCCTCATCTGGTATCACTGTTAGCAACATTGGAAACCGCATGGTTAGAATTTTGGATCTCGATGATTGTTCTGTACACAGACGGCATGTTGACCAGATACGATACAAGGATTCCGGTCAGTTGTCATTCGATTCAGTGTGCACTGAAAATACTAATGTCGATTCAGTTTCAGGTCCTCATGAGTATTCTGAGCAAAATCAGCCTCCATGAAGATCTGCCAGATTGCAACAGAAACCACAGCTGAATTACAGAAACCTGGAGTTGCATTCAAACTGCGGAGGATGTGATAATTGTACAAACAATACTCAGTGATTGTTTATTGTTACTCTTTTCAGTTTTTTGATGTAGAATACACACCCGCGAAATTCGAATTCCAATTCTGGCGTTCTCATTCTGAGTCGTGACTAGTTTGGGTGGAGTTCAATTATTTTCCGATTCAGAACATCATAGCCGGCTTATGTGACAGGCTGATTGTCGTGCTACAACTACACTGTAGTGTATTTGTTCGATAAAGTTTAAGCCATTGGAATAACGCAACATTAAGTCCTTCACGGAATTGCTCGTTTTGTTAACGGTGCTAATAATAGGTAAAGCCACGGGTGGTATGGTGCATTAATAAAGAATAACGTTAGATCTTTCGGCTAAGAACAGCATCTGCCACTTATGGCACGGAGACTATAAAGCTTCTATGTCCTCGTGGATTTTGTATAATTCAGGCGATAGGTAATTTAACTGCTAGTTATGGATGCAGTTTACATCATCTGCAAAGAGAAAAGAGCGACCGCGTATTAACACGTCACATAGGTCGTTTACGTACATTAAGAAACAAAGCGGACTTAGTATGCTGCCTTTTACAACACTATGTGTAACGTCTGGGCTAGTGGATTCAACCCATCCCATGTTAACGGGTCGTGTACCTTGAATAAGAAAAGGGCGGAACCAATTTAGTAGAGGCTGTCTTATGCCAAAAGCTCTAACCTTATGCAAAAGACGCCGATGAGGAACTCGCTTGGATGCGTTTTGCATATCAAGACACAAAGCGCTTACTACCATGTCAGAATCCATGGCTTCGGTGATAATGTCAAAAAATCAAACTGGCATGTCACACAGAGTCGTATCGTGAGCAACCCATGCTGAGACTAATGGATGAGCTCCCTACATAGACAATCCAGAATGGTTTACACTAATTTCCAATAAACTGGGTCCAATCAACGTGCGATTTATCGGGAGGAATTTGCAAACATCTTGCATCGCTCTACATTTGTGTCGTGGTGTAATAATAGTGTGTATCCAAGCTTTAGAGTATGACCTCGCGACATGGATAAGGTAAAAGTTTCACGAGAGTGACAGGAATATCTTTAGCTGCATTTATTTATTACAATGGGTGGAACTTTATCGGAACCAGGGTTAAAGGACGGCCAACTTGCTGTTGTTCTCGACGGCATACCTTTAAGGTCGAACTGAACAATGTTCAATGTTTCGTTAGTCGTTTCTAACGGCCCTTTGGTCACAGGATTGATCTATATACAAAATGACTACTTGGACTGAGCGTTAGAATGTGTGCACATTATTTGCGAGTCATGGGAAGTGCTGTCGCCTACAGTTCTCATGCCAAACAACTTAGGAGCGTCCATCAAGGTTCCTTGGCGCAGTAGACCACTGAACACGCAACAGTTGCTCACGCACCACGTTCCTGAGGGATCTGTTGTAACCGAATTTGGTTTGGTGGTTCAAAGGTCAAATCATTCGCTCTCTATACATAGGTTAAATTTAGGTTACTACAGTAGTTCCTACGTAAATTTCCTATTTGTTTGGGTGTTCGACTGGAAAACCTGCCCCTGGCGGTTCTTATTTGTGTACGGTACAAGTGGTGTTAAATCTAAGACAGGTAATCACTCAGTGCAAAATATTTTGTTTGTTTTAACTATGGCATAAGTAAGAAAGGACTCAATAGGGTTTCTCGCTCTCATGAGTGTAGAAAATATAACCCAATTTATAAAGTGATTCGGACGCTAATGCAATCTCTTATTATGGTTCATTATCGGTGTGGTTTGGCCCTCCAAACAAATTAAGCAATGGCCTACAATGTGATCCATTCCAGGGAACACACCGGCCACTACTGCCTATAATTCCGGACATTCAACCTGAATATCACACCCAAAATATTTTCTACTCTGGTAGGTGAAGTAACATGTTTTCCAACCATCTAAATATGTACAGGGGAGTAGACTTGCATCTCTTTCTGGTGCGGTTGGTGTAAGCCAGTTAACATGTGACATGTTTAAGTTAACCGCGAGCATGTAGAGCCCAAAGAGATAACTCAGCTTTCATGTACAACTTATTTGTTGACCGATTATATATTATTCTTTCTTGTTTTAATTGTCCTTACAACCGGCTCGACACTCGACGGCCTTGTAAGTTCCCGCTCTCACGTGTTGGCTCTCTTCTCGCTTCACCCGTCCGCTTCTTATTGTAGCCCATCGAATACATTCCGCTGTGTCCGACTCCGATTGCCTTCTGATATCCGCGCTTAATTTCGCGCACCGTCTCGGACTAGTATTAACTACTCCTCCCGATTCGCACGCGTGAATTCAACTTCCTTTTTTCGTTTGTATTTTTGGTGTGTTCGTGCCTTTTTCTCGATTAGATACCTGTATCCATTTGTTTCTTGCGTAATTTTAGTGCTTTGATCGTGCTTTTGTTTATGCTTTATCTTTTCGACTCACATTTAGAGAATGGCATCTGAGTCGTTTCACAGCGTACCCATGCCTACTTTGGCTGTTCCAAGTTTTACGGAACAGCCCAGATGTTTGGATTAAGATATTCGAGGTCGAACTGGAAAATAAGGGGATTACGGCGGACCGTCCAAGGTACAATCAGCTCCTCCTACGCCTTCATTCGTCGGTTGTGACGCTGGTTGAGGACATTCTACTCTTCCCATCGAATGAGGCAAAGTATGAAACAATGAAGCAAGCACGAGCTTGATTTGGACAGCTCAATGGTCTCAAGCGTGGAGATCGTAAGTCGTCGGCTCTGCTGCGCAAACTTCAGCGCATCGCTGGTCACTTATTCTTGGGCAAAGAACGGATAAAAGAGCTGTGGTTTGCACGTCTCCCAGAGCCATTGCTAATATTACTGTCCAAGTTGCTAGACACACCCCTGAAAGCGTAAGCTACCAAGGCAGGCGCCGCGTTCAAACGGTTTCCGCAGCAGAGGACCACTAGCTTCGGTGACGTATTCTTACCGATGAAAACCGAATCTCATGTTTGTTCCCAGTCGTTAGGCCGATCTGACTCTAAAGACGAGGAAATTGCGCTACTTCGCAGCAGGGTAGCGGCAATGAAGGCTTCGAAGCAGCGTGTGCCACGGTCAAAAGCTGACCACGTTTTGGCTACCGCCCATTGCGGCCCGTCTGTGCCTGCACCGAGTATGTCACGTTCGACACGAAAGCGTAACATTTTCACTACAAGCTCTCCGTCAGATAATACCGAACCCGTCTAAGGGTTATGTTGGTATCACCGCCAATACGGTGGAAAAGCTAGACGTTGTCGGGCTCCCTGCATTAAACACGACCCAGCTGCTTTAGGGAAAACGAATAGCCCGCATACTAACACGACCAGCGTATCCGTCAGTAGGCAAGGAAATCGCCTGTTTTACGTTAAGGATCGAGATTCTTCCATCACGTTCCTCATCGACAAGGGAGCGGAAGTCAGCGTCATCCCAGCGGCCGCTAACGACAAGCACTCAGAGCCTACGTACAATTTGCTTGGGGCCAACGGTTTTCCCACAGATTAATGCGGTCAGCGCATGATTACCTGGACCTCAATCTTCGCCGAGATTTTCAGTGGGTCTTCATGTTTGCTTCTGAACCCTTCGCAATTATGGGCCTCGACTTCCTCCGACATTTTGGGTTGCTTGTTGATGCTGGTCGCCACAGACGTTTAGACAACCGTACTAAACTAGGGGTTGATGGCGTTCTTACGGATGCCCCGATAATCAGTCCCGTTTTTCGAATCGCCGATGTACCATCAGATTATGCGAACCTGCTGTCTGAATATCCGCGACTGGTACGACCAGCCGCAGAGCTTCCGCCAGTCACGGCAGAGGTCGCTCATCATATAGTCACGCGTGGTCAGCCAGTTAGCGCACGACTAAGACGGCTTGCTCCTAACAAACTACGTGCAGCACGAGCTGAATTCGACCACATGCTTCAGCTCGGTATTGTTAGACCGTCCAACAGCCCGTGGGCGTCGCCTCTGCACATGGTCCCGAAGAAGGTCATGGGGGACCGGCGTCCTTGAGGCGACTATCGAACAATGAATACGGTTACCACGCCCGATGGCTATCCGATCCCACACATGGTGTGTCTCACCGCCAGTCTGGCAGGTAAAAATATATTCAGCAAAAGCGACTTGGTACGCGCATACAACAAGATTCCGGTAGCCAAAGCGGACATCGCTAAAACTGCCGTGACGACTCCATTTGATTTGTTCGAGTTTCAGCGCATGCCATCCGGCCTAAAGAACGCCGCACAAACGATTCAGCGCTCCATCGACCAAGTTTGTCGCGGTTTAAACTTCGCCTACGCGTATGTCGATGGCACTTTAATCGCAAGCTCTTCACGAGAAGTGCACATACGCCACGTACGAACACATTTTGATCGTTTATCTCAACAGGGGGGACGATCGACTCAGAAAAGTGTTCGATTGGTGTCGATTCAATCAAATTCCTCTGCCATCGTATCTACTCTACATGCGTCGTGACACTGAAGGATAAAATTCAAGCCATCCTAGACTATACCGAGCCTCATTCTTTCAAACAGCTCAGGGGTTATGATGCGCTTGTCAAATTTTACTGACGGTTTATACCCAAAAGGGCATTGCTGACGCAAACCCTCACGGAGCTTCTACGAGGAAAACGCACAAAAAATTCAACTTTCCTGCCACAGCACGAGGAGTTTAAAGGTCGCTGAAAGAGGGAATCGCCAAAATACCTTCCATAGCCCATCACAATCCGGCCGCCCCACTGTCCCTCAGTACTGACGCCTCGGACGTGGCAAATGGCGCGGTTTTTGCAACGACGGGTAGCTGACAATTGGCAGTCCTTAGCGTTTTTCTCCAAACGCCTACAACCTACCGAATCTCTCTACAGCACGTTAGGTAAAGAACCACTAGCCGTATATCTAGTGGTACGTCATTTCGACACGTCTTAGAAGGCCGCTCCTTTGCCGTCTTCACTGACCACCAACCCCTGACTTACGTGCTCGGCTCGACTACAGACTGATACTCTCCTAGAAAGTCGCACCACCTTGACTATATCGCTCAGTTTATGACCGATATACAGCATGTGTCAGGTGTGCACAACGCCCTCGCCGATGCACTTTCCCGCATCCAAGTTATCTCCACTGACGCCGGCACCGCTATCGACTTGACAGCATTTGTCACAGCACAACTGAACGATCCTGAGGTTGATCTACTACGCATGCCTCCCTCATTGGACATACGACCCGTTCCGCTGACATCATCAGCTGGAACTATACTATGCGATTTATCTCTTGGCACGCCGCGCCCAGTCGTCCCACGCGAGTTTCGGCAGACCGTGTTCGACACGTTGCACGGCTTGTCTCAACGGGCGTTCATGCATCGGTTAAACCCGTAACCGTACGGTTCGTTTGGCGCAATGTTAATCGGGACGTCCGTACTTGGGCAGCTGCTCGCCTTCCGTGTCAACGCGCGAAGGTGCACAAGCACACGAGAAGTCCATTAGGCACGTTTCCCACGCCAGACGCACGTTTCTACCACGGGCGCGTGGACCTCGTAGGTCCTCTGCCGCCTTCGAAAGGCTCTGTGTATCTACTGATCTGTGTCGATCGATTCACTAACTGGCCGGAATCTATTCCTATACCTAACTGATCTTCGGAAACAGTAGCGACAGCTTTGCTGGAGCGCTGGGTAGCTCAATACGGCTGTCCCGCCATCGGGACCACCGATCCGGGGTCACATTTCTTGTCAAAATTTGCCACGTTGCTTAAGCATTTAAGCTGTCGCCACGTCCACACGACGGCGTATCATCCGGCCGATAACGGCATAGTGGAGCGTTTTCACCGCCAGTTGAAGGCAGCGCTACGTGCGCACGCAGATCGTTCATGGTCTGAAACGCCGCCCCTCGTTCTCCTAGGCTTAAGAAACACGGTTAAAACCGATTTCGACGCTACACCAGCACAGCTAGTCTACGGTTGCACGCTGCGGTTGCCCGGACAGCTGGTAGCACTAGTCCCATATACTTCCACTTTTGACTACGGAAGTTACACTGATCGACTTGCTCACCAGATGCGTGAGCTACGTCCACCCGCTCCTCGTGCGCAGAAGACACCAGTGTACGTGCCCGAGAAGCTGTCTACGTGTTCACACGTCCTTCTTCGCGCAGGCGGTGTTCGACAGCCTCTTCAGCCGCCGTACACCGGACATTTCAAGGTGCTAAATCGTGCGAGTAAGGCGTACACTATTGACCGCGGTGGCCGACGCGAAGTCGTCACCATGACCGTCTGAAGCCCGCCTTTATGGAATAAACTGCCTCGCCTACTTCGTCTAGTAGTGCTTCGCGCGACGTCGCAACTCACCGCACCAGCTTACAGCATCCTAGTGCAGTTCAACCAGACCACGATCTCGGTCCACAAGCCGTCCCAGCATCTTCCGAATCTAGCCCGCCACCTCCCACGACCAATCGCCGTGGTCAGGAGGTGCGTAAACCCGTTCGTTTCTCCGACTATGTAAAGTGTAAATAATTTCAACTTTGTAGATATTGCATATATTTGCACTATTTTTGGTCGATTAACGTTTTGAAAACAAACAAAAATATCAAAACCTTCGAAGAACCTTTTTTAAGTTTTTATAAACCAAGAATTAAAACATGCAGATCATTCGCTTGTTCTTTTTGGCCTTTTCTGCGTCTCTACATGCCCCAACCCTTCCCATCGATCGACTGGCCCACGCGAGGAATGTCTTTGTGGGCCCTGCCACGAACGCTTGTCGTTTCTCCGCTGGACGAGTGTCTTTTGTTCGCGGGACGACGGTCATTTCTCCGCGGGAGGACGGTCGCTTCGCCACGTGGCTAGTGTCACTTCTTCGCGGGACAACGGTCGCTTCTCCGTGAGACCATGATCGTTTCTTCATGGAACGAGGGTCGTTTTGGCGCGGGGCGGGGTGTGACGGGGGGAGAGACTACTCCAAAAGGCACCGTTTGGCAGCAGCGGAGGTTGAGTTCCTGTCGGCTTTTTTCTGGACTAGCCAGCTTTTGTAGTCCGACAAGCCCGCTCCAACGGCTCGCCGAAATGCACCCTGCCCTGCAATCAATAAATAACAAATAACAGACGGCACAGCGGACTCCGACTGCCGGCGAACTCCCACTTGAGAAGAAGGCACGCTCAATTTTACCCGGCACGATTTTGTCTTACGAACCTCGTTACAACAGTCCTCTGCGATTTCGAAGGCTTTCTATGTTCAGCCTTCTCGGAGAGCTCTGTAGCGCCCAAAAGAAAAACCTTATCTTTTATGTACAATTTTTTTGACCTATTGTACATTAGTCCTTTTTGTTTCAATCTACCTTAAAAACGGCTCGTTAACTCGACAACCTTGTAAGTTCCCGCGCTCACGTGTTCACTCTCTTCTCCCTTCATCCGTTCGCTTCTATTAATAGCCCATGGAATACAGTCCGCTGTGTCCGACTCCGATTGCCTTCTGCTATCCGCGCTTAATTCCGCGCATCGTCTCGGACTAGTATTAACTAGTCCTACAGACCCTCGTCCAACGAAAAAACCACCATGGTCTCACGGAGAAGCGACACTCGTCCAGCGGAGAAACGAACAGCGTTTCCGTCAGGGTCCTCAAAAACATTCCTCGTGCGGGCCAGTCGATCGATGGGGAGGGTTGGGGCATGTAGAGAAGAGAAACCAAAAAACACGCACAGAAAACGGCAAAAAGAACGAGCGAATGATCTGCATGTTTTAATTCTTGGTTTATAAAAACTTAAAAAAGGTTCTTCGAAGGTTTTCATATTTTTGTTTGTTTTCAAAACGTTGGTCGACCAAAAATAGTGCAAATATATGCAATATCTACAAAGTTGAAATTATTTACACTGTACATAGTCAGAGAAACGAACGGGTTTACGCACCTCCTGTCCACGGCGATTGGTCGTGGGAGGCGGCGGGCTAGATTCGGGAGATGCTGGGACGGCTTGTGGACCGAGATCGTGGTCTGGTTGAACTGCACTAGGATGCTGTAAGCTGGTGCGGTGAGTTGCGACGTCGCGCGAAGCACTACTAGACGAAGTAGGCGAGGCAGTTTATTCCATAAAGGCGGGCTTCAGACGGTCATGGTGACGACTTCGCGTCGGCCACCGCGGTCAATAGTGTACGCCTTACTCGCACGATTTAGCACCTTGAAATGTCCGGTGTACGGCGGCTGAAGAGGCTGTCGAACACCGCCTGCGCGAAGAAGGACGTGTGAACACGTAGACAGCTTCTCGGGCACGTACACTGGTGTCTTCTGCGCACGAGGAGCGGGTGGACGTAGCTCACGCATCTGGTGAGCAAGTCGATCAGTGTAACTTCCGTAGTCAAAAGTGGAAGTATATGGGACTAGTGCTACCAGCTGTCCGGGCAACCGCAGCGTGCAACCGTAGACTAGCTGTGCTGGTGTGGCGTCGAAATCGGTTTTAACCGTGTTTCTTAAGCCTAGGAGAACGAGGGGCGGCGTTTCAGACCATGAACGATCTGCGTGCGCACGTAGCGCTGCCTTCAACTGGCGGTGAAAACGCTCCACTATGCCGTTATCGGCCGGATGATACGCCGTCGTGTGGACGTGGCGACAGCTTAAATGCTTAAGCAACGTGGCAAATTTTGACAAGAAATGTGACCCCGGATCGGTGGTCCCGATGGCGGGACAGCCGTATTGAGCTACCCAGCGCTTCAGCAAAGCTTTCGCTACTGTTTCCGAAGATCAGTTAGGTATAGGAATAGATTCCGGCCAGTTAGTGAATCGATCGACACAGATCAGTAGATACACAGAGCCTTTCGAAGGCGGCAGAGGACCTACGAGGTCCACGCGCCCGTGGTAGAAACGTGCGTCTGGCGTGGGAAACGTGCCTAATGGACTTCTCGTGTGCTTGTGCACCTTCGCGCGTTGACACGGAAGGCGAGCAGCTGCCCAAGTACGGACGTCCCGATTAACATTGCGCCAAACGAACCGTACGGTTACGGGTTTAACCGATGCATGAACGCCCGTTGAGACAAGCCGTGCAACGTGTCGAACACGGTCTACCGAAACTCGCGTGGGACGACTGGGCGCGGCGTGCCAAGAGATAAATCGCATAGTATAGTTCCAGCTGATGATGTCAGCGGAACGGGTCGTATGTCCAATGAGGGAGGCATGCGTAGTAGATCAACCTCAGGATCGTTCAGTTGTGCTGTGACAAATGCTGTCAAGTCGATAGCGGTGCCGGCGTCAGTGGAGATAACTTGGATGCGGGAAAGTGCATCGGCGAGGGCGTTGTGCACACCTGACACATGCTGTATATCGGTCATAAACTGAGCGATATAGTCAAGGTGGTGCGACTTTCTAGGAGAGTATCAGTCTGTAGTCGAGCCGAGCACGTAAGTCAGGGGTTGGTGGTCAGTGAAGACGGCAAAGGAGCGGCCTTCTAAGACGTGTCGAAATGACGTACCACTAGATATACGGCTAGTGGTTCTTTACCTAACGTACTGTAGCGAGATTCGGTAGGTTGTAGGCGTTTGGAGAAAAACGCTAAGGACTGCCAATTGTCAGCTACCCGTCGTTGCAAAAACCGCGCCATTTGCTACGTCCGAGGCGTCAGTACTGAGGGACAGTGGGGCGGCCGGATTGTGATGGGCTGTGGAAGGTATTTTGGCGGTAACCTCTTTGAGCGACTTGAAAGTAGCGTGTGCTACGGCAAGAAACTTGATGGGTATGACGACAGCACCTAAGATGGCCGTTTTGTGTGGATTTGTTATTGCACTGCGGTATCCTATATGATGAATGCGAACCGATTTACGAACCTACCATTCAGTATGCTAGACTGTATGTTTTGTTGACCTTCTTGAAAATTGACAAAGTAGCCATGGTAGACGAGAGGCGGTACGGTTGGGATTACCGCTTGATCTTTGCCGCCCTTGGACCAAAGTGTCAGTGGGGAACCGAAGCTTGTCAGGAACTAACCAGTAATTGCTATATACATTTTGTACTCAGCTTTCCATCGCCAGCATCTCTAACATGCGTGTGACGGATCTGGCTGAGATTTCCTGGGTTTTCTGACAGCGGTACTTGATGACGAAAGCATGGATGAAAGTAAAGTTAAGAAGTAGGGAATGGACAATGTCTATGCGGCTGGATTTGTTATAACCCCGCGGTATTCTATATGCACAGTGCCATTGGATTTGTGAACCTGCTGGTCTGTAGATTAAGGCTGAGCCTGTTGTTGGGCTGCTTTGGCAGCGAGAAGGTGGCCAATAACGGAGATAACTGGTAGCAGTTAAGGTACCGGCTATCCCTTACTGGTTGCTTTTGTGGTAGTGTTCACTCTTTACCATAGTGCAGTGTTAAGCCAGAATATTTCTTCAGTGAACTCAAAGCAGGTAAAAAGAAGGTTAGATATATTAGGATTTCTAGTCTTAAAACCTGAAATATGAGTGCGACGGACACGGCAACAGTCTCTTAGGTTTTAAGGTGGTAGCAACAATTAACGTGGATGCGTTGTAAGCTCAAGTTGTTTAGATGACATGCAATGCACATTAGGTGTCCACAAGCTGTATCGTGGTCAGTTTTGAATAAGTGTTCTTGTGAATAGCAGATAGTGTAGATGGTTTGTGTATTAACTAAATAAATAAATATTTTATTCTCGACAAAGCGAGACACGCCTTTTGGGCATGATCAGCATATTGCGTTATTGTACATGATAGCGGAATAAGCAGCACCAACAGTAAGAGTAGTACAGTTGGAGACAGTAGTGTGGGCCCATAGAGCCCAAATGTTGTATGTAGTCTATGTACACAGAATGCGAGAGGTAAAGATAGTGATCAGATCACTTATATGGTATGTTGAGGAGGAACTAGTCCGATGAGGTCCCGTAAGCAATGTAGGTCAGTGAGTGAAGTATGAGGAAACGGGTGGAAAATACTTAAGAATAGTGGTATGTCACTAGTCAGATATGTAGGCGTGTTCGTACGAGAGCTGATATATGCACAGAACTTGTAAATGTGGTGTCGGTCAACTTGCCAATGTGTTAGGGGCGGTGACTTTATTGAGTGGCGAGTCACATCCGTTACGTCGCAGTGTTGTTAAACAGACATTTGTGGCTTTTTGTAGGAAAAACGCTTGCCAGACGAAGACCCAGCACGTCCTGGAACACTGCCGGCTGTTGATATACCATTGGCAAGATTGTATCTGGCCGATTACCCTCGTGGATATTCACAGTCACGTAACGCCAATATGTTTCCTATGACTGTGTAGTCGCCTTCGGAGTCCAGTACAAGTGGTTGGAGCTGTTGAAGTCGGACGACTCAGGTGAGTTGTATTGAATTGATCAGTTTCCTAGGTTATTTACTGTGTCATGATTACGAAGTGCGGGTTTGTGCTTTGTTCTTTATTGAATCCGTGCCCATGGGAGCGTCGCAGGTACGTCTTCAGCGGTGTTCGGTGCAGGTAATGTTATCCTGTAGAACAAGAGTGGGAAGAAAAACGGACCGAGCAAACTGCCAACAAAATTGAACAGGACTATGTTATTGTATAAATAGAAAATTTATGTTAAAGTTGTGCTATCTAAAATCAACGGAGTGACCGATGAGCTGAGGCTAGTGGTACCTATACCGCCAATAAATAGTTGCGATATGAACGAAGAGAAGCCAAACAAGAGAGGAAGACGTTAATGTGAGCTGAGATACATGATAGTGGAGCCGAGAGTCAAACTCAATCAGAGACCGGAAATTCGGATTTCGGTAGGCGTTACCAAGCATAGAGATAATGATTAAGACAAAGAAAAGTATCATAAAGTTGTAACATATACCAATGAGAACTTGAGTCGATGGCAGCCGGTGCTCAAAATAAGAGAGGCCTTGGCTTGAGACCTATAGGCATTTGGAGCCTTAGAGGACTGACTTGGCCAAAATGTTTTAGGTTGAGATGCACAGAAGGAAAGGTAACCAAAAGAGAATTGGGATGTTGCGCTGACGCTAGTGATAACTATACCGCCGTTGAACAGTTCCGATATAGACCAAACGAGAGGCAAAACAAGAGAGGGGAACGTAATTGTGAGCTGAGATTCATGATGGTGGAGCCGAGAGGCAAAAGTCAATCAGAGACCTGAAATTGCAAGTTCGCATGGGACCAAGCATACAGGTAATGAGCCAGACGGAGGCCTGTATCATGAGGCTGTTTCTTATGCCAATAAAAACTGTAATGGATGCTCAAATAAATAAATAAATAAATAAATATTGTATTCTCGACAAAGCGAGACACGCCTTTTGGGCATGATCAGCATATTGCATTATTGTACATGATAGCGGAATAAGCAGCACCAACAGTAAGAGTAGTACAGTTGGAGACAGTAGTGTGGGCCCATAGAGCCCAAATGTTGTATGTAGTCTATGTACACAGAATGCGAGAGGTAAAGATAGTGATCAGATCACTTATATGGTATGTTGAGGAGGAACTAGTCCGATGAGGTCCCGTAAGCAATGTAGGTCAGTGAGTGAAGTATGAGGAAACGGGTGGAAAATACTTAAGAATAGTGGTATGTCACTAGTCAGATATGTAGGCGTGTTCGTGCGAGAGCTGATATATGCACAGAACTTGTAAATGTGGTGTCGGTCAACTTGCCAATGTGTTAGGGGCGGTGACTTTATTGAGTGGCGAGTCACATCCGTTACGTCGCAGTGTTGTTAAACAGACATTTGTGGCTTTTTGTAGGAAAAACGCTTGCCAGACGAAGACCCAGCACGTCCTGGAACACTGCCGGCAAGGAAGTGAAGCCTTTGTTTAAGACCTATAGGCATTTATAGCCGGAGGTCCAGGAGGTTTAAGAGTGCGTGGCGCATTAGGAAAGCGAATCGAATGTGGCCTTGTATGTTGTGCTGACACTATGGGAACCTAAACCACCATTGAACCGATGAAATATGGACCAGAGAAGAGGCCAAACAAGAGAGTTGACGTAATTGTGAGCTGAGAAGCATGAGAGTGGAACCGAGAGGCAAAACTCAGCCAGGGACCTGAAATTTCAATTTCGGTAGAAGGACAAAGCATACTGGTAATGTACCAGACGGAGGAGAGTACATGAGGCAGTTAATTATACAAATGAGAACATTTGCCGACGGCATCCGATGCTCTAACGAGAGAGGCCTTGTTTTGAGACCGATGGGTATTAGGAGCCTGAGAGGCCGGACATGTCCAGTAGGTTTAATAATGAGTGTCACAGTAGCAAAGAGAATCAAATGGGGGCTAGTAAGTTGCGCTGGCGTTAGTGGTACCTGTACCCTCACTGAACCGATGCGATATGGACCAAAAGAGAGGCCAAACAAGGGATGGAGACGATACTTGTGCGCTGAGGAGAATGATAGTGGAGCCGAGAGGCAAGATTAATCTAGGACATGAGCTTTCGATTTAGGTAGGGGGACCAAGCGTACCGATAATGAATCGGATAATGAATCACATACGACGAATCGTATCTCCTTCCAGTATTTTTATACGTTTTGGTTTCCTCTTAGTCTGGAACTCAACCTGTTCAATATGTTAACTTACATAACTAAGTAAAAACGAGCTTTCATTCTCTTCTTAGCCATTAACGGGATATTGGAGTGGTTTTTGTTTTGTAGTATATGTTCAGATGTGCTGCTTAGGTTAACCCGGGTGCTGGTGCTGTGCATTTTTCATGATAAGGTTTATGTAAAAACACAGGCGTAGGATAGTGATGCCTTGCCAAGGGGGCGGAATATTTTTGTTCACACATTTGTCGATAACTCAGGTCTTGCTGTGATGTAGTCAAAATCATCGTAAAGCGCCGGTGGGCTTTCTCCTGCAAAACGTGGCCCGAATTCTGTAGGTAATAGACAGGTAAGCACCTATTGAACCTGCACATAAGGTGCAGCTACCTTAAAGTTATCAGTAAACAGCTACTCACTTTACTAGACCATGGGAACTAGCGTAACTCGGGTGCTGCATGCAGATACGGTGACATAACTCTTTACTAAATGAGAAAATGTAATGAATTGCGTCTGAACATATACGGGATGAAGTGAAAACGTCAGACGATATATTGTATGTGTGCCACAAATACGACTTTGTTATCAAAGCTAACTAAAGTAGTACAGGGCGTTTGCAGGTTCATAAGAGAGATTTCAGGTTGTTACAAAAGCATTTGGACAATACGGCGTACTTACCACATAAAATAAAATGACGCTGCACGCAAGCAAGCGGTTAGTAAATTGAACTCAGCTTACCTACAGTGGCTGAGCCGGTTCTGCCTACGTTCTCTGCAGGAGTCGTCTTCCTTTCGGTCGTGGCCCCAGTGGCTTCGCTCTTGGCTTACTAGCCTTGCCTGTCGCAGGTTTAAGCGACCGCATGTGCTCCAGCACCACGAGCTCGCCGTCGATGGAGTTTGATCCATTGTAGCCAGTTGCTTCGGCACTTGAAGCTTCTTCACCGCATGCACAATGGGCTTGCTCTTGCATCTCGACAACGGTCTTCTTAAGCAGATTGCGTTATGCATGCCGACCAAATGCTTTCGATTCCCATACTTTGCAACGAAGATTAAAACTTGCTAGTCACACCTTGATCATGTCCTGATAACGAAGCGGCAGTTCTTGCATGTGCCGCTTCCCAGCCTTAAGCTAACCGGATAATAGATACTTCGTTATCCTTATCTAATCCATGCGCCACACATGACAGGTCCACTACACGAACCTTATCAAACACGGAAAGATATTGGTCTACTGGTGAAAAGAGCCATTGGCTCGCTTTTAGGTATGTGAGAAGTGGCACTTTTACTTATTCAGGCTTCCATTCGTTTTGCATACTGCTCAGTCGGCTCTTACATCCCTACTGAACTGTAGCAACTAGGGGCAAAAGCCAGTGCGCCGAAGCCGTTGGCACTCGCGCATACTAAATTACATTTACGAAATCTGCTAGTTGCCGAGTGGTATTAACCAGGTGGCCGATACAATTTCCGCGCTTCCATTATTAAACGAAGGAGAGAATGACGAACAAGATGACATGAAATTGATTTCCTACGTTACAACTGGAGCACCAACTGCTATGACGCGCGATCGGATAATTGAACATACTGAAGGAGAACCCAGCCTTTTGAAGCTTAAGGTGTATCTGCTTAAGGCGTGACTTAGTCGCAATGGAATCCAAACGGAGTTACTGCCATGCTATACTTTTCGCTACGCAATTTCTTTATCGGGCACTTGCATTATGAGAGGCAAAAAGCTCGTGATACCTCCTAGTAATATTCCAGCGGCGAGTACCTGATCGCATAGGGTCATCTTGTTATTGTGCGAACGAAGGCCAGAATACGCGACTATTATTTGTGACCGAAGGCAAAGTCCACTGCTGAGGTTGCAGTTCAAGTGAGCAACGCTTTCCAACAATCCGACAAGAGTGCGAAATATTTTGAATGCCCAATTCAGGAAAAAGAGTATCCTGTGAAGCCTTGGACTAAAAGTGCCATCAATACCATGGGTCTAGTTGCCAACGTACATCCGCAGGTACGTAAACTGCTTGTTACCATTTGGTTTTATAGCAAATATCCGATAAATATCTTATGAAGAGAAGTGACTACAGAAGTCCTTGTACAGTGGCTGCGGCATTCTTTTGCAGAGTATGGGCTGCCAGAAGAAATTCTTACTGCTAATGTGCCCCGGTTTAAAAGTAATGATTTTGCCGAATTCTTCCGGAGTATGGGCATCAAACACGCCAGGACGTCGCTTTATACTTTGGCTGCTAAAAGAGCATTAGAACGACTAAAGCGGACACTGAAGGATTCTATACAAGTACTTCAGCTCTCGGGTGCACCTTGGGAGTAGCCTTGCCATCAGCTTTGGCTACCTACAGAACCATATCGCGTACAGCGATGGCAAAGCTCCATCAGAACTGATGCTGGTAAGAGTAAGTCGAACGCGGCTAAATGCAGCCTGTAACCTTGAATGAACTACGGACTCAGCTGAAGGCGAAAGACAAACTGATAACCAACCTCGGTACAGACGACTAGGAAAACTTGCCCTCCAGGGACCCTAGTTTGTGTGAAACCCCCCAAATCCCGGAAAGGGGATGATAAAATCCGACCTCTTACCCTAGTGGAGTCTGTGTACACGCCAGGAACATACAAACTAGCAGATGGAATGTTAGTTAATGGGACACGCCTGCTTACGGCAATTTTTCAAAGTACTTCTCCACGATCGACTAGATCTACTGCAGCAACTTCACGAACAGCAGAAGGCCTACGAATTGCAAGGAGAATGCCTCGACCATTGGACAGGTGTGTTTTGACGTGCAACAAAAAAGGACGTCCACAGCATGTTAAGTTCTTCACTGCCTTATGCAACCAACCGCTTAAACGCTGACACGAGGAGTTTACGTGGTAAAAACAGAGGAGGGGACGGTGTGGTGTTGTCGTATTAATGCTTAATCTTCTTCATAACTATTGATTGGTCGTGGATCCCGTGCCCACTTAAAGCTCATTAGTCGAATGCTTGCTTGCTGTTGATTGGCATGTGTGAATGATTTAGGATTCATAAATATTCTTAGTTGTTTATGGTGTCCACAAATCCGTTTATTCTACTGAGTTCCATTGCTGCATTCGGGGACACAGCAAGATGCACCAGCAAAGGTACGCAGTCCACTGCATACATTCAACTACGGCGCAACATTTCCTTGTCCGCAACTGCCGCACCAAGAAGTGCGCAGAAGTAGTCGCAGGCACTGTCGATGGAACCAAGCCAGGTAGCGCACGTCCCGCTGGTACATCGTATAAGTTTCGCTGCCGTATAGCAGAACAGACAGCACCATGGATTTGCGCACCAATAGCCTTGTGCTAAAGGTAAGCTGATGGTTTATTCACATTTGGTACTCAAGCTTCCCGATTGCCGCCGCTGTCTTAAAGACGCGGATACGCAGCACACTGCGTATCTGCTGCTCAGCCCATACCACGATTCCGAAGAAGCAGAAGCAATAGGTGGACTTTAATACTTAACCTGCAATGCTGAGTTGAGACAATATCGTAGATTACACCTGCGGTAAAGGATGAAAGAGACAAACAGTTTTGTTTGTGCCGGTGGTAAGCTTGAATTTGGTCGCTGTCGAAGCCAGAGCACTAGTCATGTGCTGCAACTCAACCTCGCTATGTGTAACCAAAGCACAAGCTTCAGCAAACAGCAACCTACGGATAGTTATCTCACGGACTAGGGCCCTCGCAACGAAGTGACGGATGTTCAGCAACCCAGCATCGATACTGTGCTTCACACGAACACCGTAAACACAATCCGTATCAAAAGGCCGAGACATCACTATAAGGATAAATCCTAAAAAGGGCAGGTGCTAAGGCACAGCTTTGTTGCACACCAGAGCAACTGCAATATCATCCGCTGACGGTCTACTCAGCTGCACCCTTGACAGCATACCACTGCAGACAGTTAATCGAACTTTTAAACCTATGCAGGCAAACTAAGGTACCCTACACCAGCCATAATGTTGCGCTTCCCCGTATCAAATTCCTTGTTGAACTCAAGAAAAAGCGAATACAAGTGCTGGAGTCATTCACTGCACTTCTGCTGCAACTGAAGAGCCGCAAACACTATAACTATAGTGCTGCGATGCCAACGGAATCCACGTTGCTCTTCCAGCACGTCCGGTTTTACAACCCGACTAAAGAGGCGGTTGAGCAGGATTTGTGCAATCTACTTGCGCACAAAACTTAGCGGGGTGATGCCAAGAGAATGCGTGCATTGTTGTTTGCTCCTTTTGCTGTTTTTTACAGTAGTAGCACAGGCGCATCATTTAGTTCAGAGCGTACCTCATACTCAACCTATACGCTTTGCACCAAATGGTGCAGCGCAGTAAGTAACGCAGATCGGCTGTGTTTTAATGCTTCCGGCAGGATCACGTCGGCACCGGCACGCTTGCCGTTTCGCAACTGAGCAAGTGCACTCTGAGCCTATTCTAGTGTCGGCGGGCCGCCATACCCATCTTTACACCGTGCTGCTTGAGGCCGTTCAATATAGACCAGTCAAGCTCTGAAATCTTGTTCAATGGACAATCTAAGTGTGTTTCCGTCGCAACGAGACTGGACCTTAACGTGGTGCGACGGTTTGCTGGCTGGCCGAACAACCTCTCCGTGGTGCCAGCTGGGTGGTTCAGGTTTATTCCCCTCCAGCAAATAGTTGGGCGGCAGTGTTCCGGGACGTGGTGGATTTCCGCCTGGCAAGCGTTCTTCCTATAAAAAGCCACAAAAGTCCGTTTAACAACTCTGTGACGTGGCGGTTGTGACTCACCACTTACAAAGTCACACATTGCCTATCCGGACAATCGCTTTAAGTCCACAGACAACAAACATCCATTTGGCACTAGCGACACATTTAAACACATTCAAGCAAAACGACAGGAAACATTTACCAACCCCATTAACAATGCTAAACACGCCTACATGCAAACTTACACACATTCATATATAAACATATGCAACAATCCCATTGTTCCATTGTACATTAACTGATCACATTTTGTACCCTTAACATGATCATGCTTGCGCAGGCGTGTCTCGCTTATTCGAGAATACACAATTTATTTATTTACCTCAATGACCCATTGAGCTACACTGGGTGATGCCTCCGGGCACCTTGCGAGCTACTCCTACCAGGTTGGTCAATGGTGAGAGGTCAGACAAACTCAGTCTCCTGGTCCTCTAGGTTAAGGGTTTGAAATGGAATGGCGTCCATTTCTGTAAAATTAAATCATTGCCGCGTCTCCGCTGCCTTGCAGACAGGCTTTTGAGCCAGAGGCTTTGGATGAGGACCCTAATCGTCCTCCTGTCTGGGTCCGGGCTCCCTGGCAGTATCTCAGTCTACATACAACCATGACATTTTCTTCAAACATAAACTTCATCCTGCATCCGCCGTCGCGCAGTTTATCAAGGGTAGCCTTATCCGCTGCATAAAGCAGAGCGGATAAACAAAATCATGAAACCGCTGGTGCCTCCCTTTTTTTTTTTTTTTCCTTTTCCGATTACTCCCATCCTGACCCCCATTACTAATCTTCCTTCTATAATTCCCAGCTTAATTGACAGCAACCGAAGTGCCACTGGAGTAGAACCGTCTGCAGCCACCATTCTACCTCACCTATGGGCAAAAATCTTTATAAGGCCAGGCTATCCCATTTCCATGGCGACATTCAACGTTCGAACTCTAAGGCAAACATGAAAACAGGTTGCACTCGCACTCACCTTGGACACTCTGGGTATTGATGTGGGTTGTGTGTCCGAAACTAGGATCAATGACCCTCATATGGTTATTGAATTAACTGCACCAGGCTTAGCCACTCGTTATTGCTTGCACGCATCCGGAGACGTCGATGCAGCACTCACCGGTCAAGCTGGTGTAGGTATCATCTAAGCTCCAAGGCTGAGCCATCGTTGGTTGCTTGGATTCGGGTGAACAGCCGTTTATGTTCAGCCCGTTTGACGACATCAGCTATGGTTGATTCACGAAGTAGTAAAAAACGCTGTTTGTTTGTGACTTCTGTTTATGCTGCCACCGACCGGAGTTCTAACACTGTCAAGGACACATTCTATGACGAACTGAATGCGCCACTACGTAGCGCTACCAGTTCAGATATTATATTATTGCAGGGGAAATGAACGCACCAGTAGGGCGTCTGAGCTCTTCAGAAGCTACGTTGGGTGGTAATTGTGGGCTTAACTCCGAACGGACTGACAACAGTGAGCGTCTACTACAACTGTGTGCGGAGCACCAGTTGTTTCTTAGCAGCACTGCTTGTAGACACAGTGGACGCCGAAGTGACACTTGGCGTCCTCCTGTAGCTGGCCAGCAATGGACCCAAAATGACCACACAGTCATAGGTTACAGATGGCAAAGTTTCATCCTGGCTTGCCGCTCGTACTGGAGTACCTGTGTCGACTCTGATCATGCCTTGGTACGCCGTCGTTTCACCATGAACTTTACTAGGAGGCGCACCAAACCTCTCCCGCGATTGGCAAATGAGAAATTGTCTTGGTCCTCGGTAAAGCAAGCCTATCAAAAAGCACTGCATACCGAACTTCCGCTGTCTTGTCCTAATGACAATGAGCTTCAGTGGAATAGGATCTCGGCCACCATGCAGCTGCTCGTGGCACTATCCATCGTCACCGCACTAGTCACTGGATATCAGAGGGGTCGGTGAACCCGTTGGAACCTGGAAGACACCATTCGGCTGGCTCTGAACACAATGTGACCAGACGTGCTATTAGGCGTGCAATAAAGCTGAGCTTACGTGCTGACAAGGAAACCTGGTCGACCAGTAGGGCTCAAGAAATGGAGGAGGCTGGAGCAGTGGGCAATTACCGCAAGCTCTTCCAACTGATTCGCACCACTGGTCCCAGAAATCCAGGCGTCATTGAGACAGAGGCAGTGCGGGTGAGCTGATACACCATTAGGAGTGCCGTATGGATCGTTGAGCTGAACGCTTTCAGGACCAGTTCAGCTGGCTTCCTGCTGCCGGATCTCTTCCTACTCAAGTGATGCAGGACGAGCCATGGACGATTAGTTTAGAGCCTCCGTCAGAGGCCAAGGTCCGAAAAGCGATCACAGCCCTTAAACGTTTTCGTGACAATGGCCAGGATTCCCTCCCACTTGCACTATTTAAGGATGGAGGTGAGGTCCTCGGCAAAAGACTGACCTTCTTATTCGAACGTATTTGGAAGGAGAAGAGTATCCCGGCCAATTGGAGCCAAGCGATTATGGTGGCAGTATAAAAGAAGGGCAGTCGCACAGACTGTTCTAACCACATGGGTATTAGCCTAACGCCAGTTGTGACAAAATTACTGGCCTCGATTATCGTTCGTCGCCTCACTGTGGAACGGGAATCTCGGATTAATAAAGAACAGGCCAGTTTCCGCCCAGAACGTGGCTGTACAGGCTATATATTCACTTTGCGGCAGGTGCTAGAGCAGCGCCACGCATACCGCAGGCCGACAACAGCTGTGTTCCTCGATTTCATGTGTGCGCTCGATTCAGTCGATCGATGCATTCTGTCCGAAATACTTGCGCGGAACGGTGTTCCCACGAAATATGTGAACATTCTTCGTGCTGTACACTTGAACACTTCAGGCCTCGTCAGGGTCTATGGTGCCTTATCGGATAGCTTTCCGACCAGAAGAGGCGTTCGTCAGGGTTGTCCGATTTCCCCATTTTTGTTTAAGTTCGTCGCGGATTCTATCATGGAGTGTTTCCTTGTGGAATCTCACGATCTAGGCGTTAAAGTGCTGCCTGGTGAAAGGTTAGTTGACCTAGATTATGCTGATGATACCGTCTTGCTTTTCGACCATGTTGGGGCGGCACACTTAACAATGAATAGCCTCTCTGTATTGGTCCCATTATTTGGTATGCACTTCGCACCTTCAAAGTGCAGTGTTGCTACAGGACCACCAGACATTTGATGACCTCTTGACGCTTGCTAACAAAGAACTCGAGGTGGTTGATCATTTGCATCACATACCTTCGCTGGTTTGTTGACTTATTCCGTCACTGTAGGTCTCCACTTGTAATTAGTAGGCCTAATCCGAATGCGCTTGCTGGCCACTGCTACTCTCTCTCCTAGCTCCACTATTTATCGCTGTCCTCATCTTCCTCACCAATTTGCAGAGATTCGTCGTAGGCTCCATGTCCCTGCTGCGCAGATCTTGAGCTTGCTAGGATACACTCCTTGTCTCTCCATCACACATTCTCCTGGAATGTCTATCAATTACCTTCGCTGGTTTGTTGATGCATTTTGTGACCCTGTAGGCGTACACGAGAGATCAAGCGTCTTATTGGAATGGCTACACCTGGTCACTGGTTATCTTTCCTGACGCCAACATCTGTCGATCATCTTGAATTCGGCACCTCTGTTTAGTAAGCAGCTAGTGGTTTTAGCCCCATGCATCTGCGATTATCCTGAGCTTGTTAGGAGCCACTCCGTATCTCAATAAATTTATTTCTTTAGAACATCTGCATCCAACCTTTCCGCTGCCCTGCCGCCAATTTAACTTTAGATCTCGCGGCAACCTATTTATCTCATTAGCACCTAGTATAACTTCATTATCTGGGCGTCGCTGTGCCTTAGCCTCTAAGATCTAAACTATTTAACAGCCGTTATGTATGCTTGCGCATCCCCCGTTCGCTGTCCTTTCTTCATGAAACCTTCTTTAGCTCTCTTCTGCGGAGCAAGCATAATTCAAGTAGTCAGTGCACAGCGCTCCTTTCTAGACGTTCAGTTATCTATTACTCGCTACGTCTATGGCACCTACTTATAATGAAGTCTAGCTCTCTCACCGGCTTTTCCCGGCACAGGCTTCCTTGCTAAATGCACAGCTGTCACCTAATAATCTGCGACACCTAATTAATTGTAGGTCAGCTCTCTCACTAGCTTCTCCCGGCTTAGGCTTCCTTACTTATATTCCATTAGCACCCCAGCATGTTTAGCTGCGCGTCGATGGGTCTTAGTCTATTATGCTCTGAACTATTTAACGACCTCATGGTATGCTTGCACTTCCCTCGTCCACTGTTCTTCTATCACGAAAACTATCTTAGCTTTCTTCTGTCGGGCAAGCATATCCATGTATTCAGCGCAAGCCGCTGTTTCGCATCACATTTCTAGAGGTTCATTTATCCCTTACTCGCTGTATTGTCTTAGGCACTTTTACCTGCAATCCTCCAGCTATCCGGCTAGCATTCCCTGGCTCTATCCAGCTTGGTACAATTATCTTAGCACCCTACCTGCTGCGGTTAGGCCTCAGGTTCTGATATCTTCAGCAACCTTAATGTACGCTTGCATTCTGGCTATTCGCTGTCCTTCCGTCAATTAACCTTTCTTAGCTTTTTAGTTCATCACTTCTCCCATCTAGTCAGTACACAGATGCCCGTTAGCTTCTCATTTATAGGTGTTCGTTTCTCACTTACTCGTTGCTATGTTTGCGACACCTACCCATTAATGAGTCCAACAGGCTCACTGGCTTTTCCTGGGTCAGCATACCCTAATACTATTTTCTTAGCACCCTACAATAACTTGTTTCTCTGCGCGACGTTACGTATACATTTGTTCCGCACGTTCGCTTTCCTTTAACTGGTCTTTATTACTTTACTTCTATCGATCAATTCTTTCTCAACTAGTGTTCCGTGTCCGTTTTTGCAGCAAGAGTTTCGACACTTACTTATGTAGGGGTAAGCTCTCTTACAGGCTTTTCCCATCTCAGTCGGCCATAGCACTATACTTTTAATACCCTCGTGGCGCCTTTCTGGCTTTATCCCTAGAAGACTTCTACTCAGTGCTTTAATCCTATCCCTCTGCTGACTTACCACCATGTGACCTTCGGATCTCTTTCATCGCAAGCCATTATGCCTTCAGTTACTTATTCTGCGCTCCCTATCAAAGTAGATTGGCTACCAGCTGGTATTTGAATTCTGCTTTCTGTCTTCCCACGCAACAACTGCATCATAGCAAACCGATACTGCTTTCTTTTCTCAATGATGCAAAACTCTGTATTCTATGTAGATGGTAGCAACCAACCTATACGGTCATTGCTTTCGTAGGACATTCAAAAGACACTTTCAGCACAATCACTGTTGCACATTGTACATCATTGGTTTCCACTAAATGTTATACCATAGGACTTAAACAATGTTTGTTTCCACGCCTGTTCTTTGCGGCCTTGTTTAGCTCTCACCCTTCCTTTTCTCCGAGGTCCGGAACTTCTTGGGGATCTGGGATTGGATCGAGAAAGTTTTTGACCGGGACAGGACATAACCCAAAAGGATATACAAAGAACATGGCTGTACAACAAATGGATACAACTGCACTCACTACCATGGCCATTGTCCAGTAACGATAGTTGGACACGAGGCCTTCACACTCCTGAAAAGTATACATAAACCTGAAAAATCCAGACGCAATAACCTGACATTTTGCTCACTTGGACGCACACAAAGACGACTCTTCGTGGAGGTCTCGCCCTCCATGGGCCTCAGCCATTATGGCCGCCCTGACTAAAGATACCTGAGCAACTAACAGAAGAAATCGGAAGTCAGTTGACTGCGGATAACCGAGGGTGAAATCAGTCGGCAAGCTGCTTTGCCAGTTTTGCATTGGTGTACAAATGGATTTCTTACATTGTTCCAGGAGGTGGTGAGTTTCCGCCTGGTAAGCGTTCTCCCTATAAAAAGCCGCAAATGTCCGCTTAACGACACTGCGACGTGGCGAAGGTGACTCACCACTGAATAAAGGCACTGCTTACAACTACATACTGGCAAGTCAACTAGAATCATAGTTTAATATTTTCCTGACACGTTCAAGAGTAAGATACTCCTTGCCTACATGTATCGTTTTCAATATGTTTGTAATGCCCAGACGGTTTACACTACGCAAGCTAGAACCCAACGTGTCGTCACGCATTGACGAATTTATTCCTTATGATTACTTTTACAATTTCCAAGGCCTGTACAACTTTCAGCTTACTGTAGATTACATACATAGTAAAGTGTTGGTTGCGAGACATAATTACTTGTGAATGTTGCTCATGCCTGGTTTGGTGTTTCGACAAATTCGAGAATATACTATTTATTTATATATTTATTTCCCTTATCTTGGCAGCTGCAGCAGCATTGATGGGCGCAAAAAAACTGACGTCAGCTCACGCATTGCAAAAGTCAGAGCTACCTTCTTGAACCTGCGGCATCTTTGTCGACAGAATGGAGTTTCCGTCCGTGTATACAAGGCCACAGTGGGGGCCGTTCTGTTCTATGGTAGTGAAACTTGGCCCCTTCAGTCTGAAGATCTACAGCGCCTTCAAGTCTTTGATCACATTGTCTGCGAAGCATTGCTGGAGTCGGGTGGCACCAGCATGTCCGCAACGATGATGTGCGTAGGCGAGTACTAGGTGGTGATAGCATGCTACCTCCATAGAACAACAGATAGCACTGAATGAGTTGCGTTGGCTTGGGCGCGTCCTACGTATGCCTGGTCACCGCTTACCAAGGAGGGACTTGTTTAGTCTGCCAGGTGTAGGGTGGAGCAAGGCTCGAGGTGGACAGTAGTTGACTTGGCAGCGGGAAATAAAGTCACTGACGACCAAACTGGGTGCCGTTGGTCCGCTTCGCCTTCCGGGCTGGAGTCCACGTGACTCGCCTTGTGCTTGGCTCGAGACTTTACAGGATAAGGCTAGCAGTAGACACCAGTGAAGCGTCTGCTGCCGTCTCCTAATTGGATTGCCGGTTTAAAGTGTGTTTGGTGCTGAGTTATCTGCGGGGTAATGGCTGATTATGACGCGTGGCAGTGAAAGTCTCAAGGAAGCTGTCTCGCCGATGCCGCCTTATCTTTGCACGATAGCAAGGTGTTTGGGACGGCATGTTGTCTACACAAGGTGTAGGCACCTAGACCCTGAATGTCTGCTTAAGACATTAAGGTTTTCAGATAAATCCCCTTCTCTCCCTCTTCTTATTCCATATTTCATAGGTCCTCATGGTTGTATGGCGGTCTAGCGTCAGTTCAAATGGCTGATGTACTGCTTAGTGTGTTTGCCACATCTGCATTATGTCTACAGTCTGTGTACAGGTAGCACCTGAGCCAGCATGAATTAGCGTCCTCAGCGGCTCCAACCTCGGTTCATACACCGCGTTCACAGATTTAAAGAATTCCTTGTGTTGGCAGCATTTGTCAATCATTCCATCTGCTTTGCCTACGCCGTCCACTATGCGTTTTTAATGCGACGGAGCTCTCGGGTCAGCCTCTGTTGTAGCTTGGGAAACGGCATCTCCTTCCCGAAGTCACTGCGGACTGCCACAAGTGCAGCATATGCTGCATACTTTGCCGACACCAATGCGTCAACCGGCTCGTACTTCTCAACAAACCAATATGGCTGCTTACCGCTTGCGCGCCTGATAGTCTAAATGGCAGCAAGTGTCAACTGGTCGCGAATAAACTGCACAGGTTGCGCATAGTGGTCATGCATTCAGCATCACACAGTCGTGCAGCCATCGCCTTCAACAGCCTAATAAGTTTATCCATAGTACCGAGGGAGCGAATGTTAAAGTTGCGCTGATTTACGGCGGGTGTGATATCTATATAGATTTACGAATTATGTGTTCATTTGCTGCCACACCAATTTTCGATCAGTACTACGCTCAGCTTCACGCAATACACGTGCTATGCACACTTCACACATGTCACGCTGACATACGATGACATAGTCGAGCAGGTGAGCGTGACCACTCTGTGGGTGGGTCTTACTTGCTGTATCACATACCAAGTGCAAAGCGAGTGTTTGCGCTCGTCTGACTGTGAGTGGTACACAGTCAAAGCAACCTATCACCGTTTGCATTCGCTGAACCAAAGCCATGCGGCCTGCTGACACCTATACACACCAATGCATCAGGCCAAACGCGCGCGTTAGTTTTACACAGCAGAAAGCATTTGTCGCTGCTGGACACAGACCGCATCACGGAGGATAGCTAAGTGTAGAATTGGTCACGCGTGTCATCAGGATAACACATGGTTGGACCGTACGTGTTCATAAACGTGACAAACTTACAACACCCGAGTCGTAAGCGAACAGGCATCAGTCGCGCGCTGTTGCCAGTTGGTTCCCCCACCATCTGTTTATTGAAGCGCTCGGCTACTGCAAATCCGACACCATGGGTGCATGGTGCTGTGGTAACGTTGCCTAGCCAGTAGAAGGTGTAGTCTGCACCTGCTTCATGCAACAAACTTTGCTCAGCGAGCCGAGTCGCAATGCGCGCCGCAATATCGAGGTGGTATTGCGTCAGTTTCATCGCAACTCGTGCAATGCGTTGCGCAGGAAGCTTATTCGAGTTCCGGTCCAGTAATGTTCGCAAGTTCCAGTACCCGATGGTGTGTGCTTTGCGCGCAGCCATACGCTTGCATTGGTGAGCAAGCACACGCAAATCGGCAGCTATGCTTCGGTTTTCTTGAGGGACTCCATCCGGAGCCTTTGGTTAAATAGCCTAACTTACAAGGCAGTGGGAAATTTGGTGGTTTGTTTGAAAACTATATAAATAATTAGAAGGTATGTTCTCGGTAACACAAGGCACACCAGTGTAGGCGCGATCAAATATACATGCAAACATAGCTGCTTTGGAATAGTAACACATTTAGTGTTCATAGTTCATAGAAGTGAACATTCCGTCCGGAACTCGTCCGACACAAAACATGATTGCGCTGGGGCTCGGAAAAATCGGTCATAACTGATGTCTCAATAATCCAGTTCTGCGTGCTTTCGCCATGAGCACAAGAGCCAAAGTAAGACTTCGGTGCAATCGTTGTCCACTAAATGCTCGGAATGTTTGGTGCTCCACAAAAGTATTCTTCATAGCAAACTCGGTTGAGACGTTTAATATAGACGTCTGATGACGGCGTCAGTGTCAAAATGGTTGACTGTGACTTTAGGCGATAGCGAGTCACATTCGCCACCTGGCAGTGTTGTTAAGCGGACCTTTTTGGTTATTTATAGGGAGAACGTTTGCCAGGCGAAAACCCACTACTTCCTGGAATACTGCCGGATATTATTTTGCCTCGTAGTGCAAGCCGGCGACACATTGTACAGATCGAATTTGTACTGTCATTTGCAGTCGATTGACGACCAACTTTCTGGTTGCTGCTTGACCGATTGGCTTGGTGATGATCGGGCAGTAGTCGTTGAAACAGGTCGAAGATGCTAAAGCGCCTTATCGAGTGATCAGTTGTGCAAGTGAGTAAAAATGTCGGATTACTAGTGGCTAGCTTCTTCTGTGGTATACTTACATAAATTTACAAATAAATAACTTTATATTCTCGGTGTTGTCAGAGGCACGCCAACAAGGCATGAGCGAAATAGGTACAAGCAAATGCGCAAAATGAGAACAAGTTTGGTCTTGACATTTAGATTGAGCAGCTGAGTAAGTTCCAAGAAAGGATACAAAGTTGTTATAACTGCTGAATCGCACAATTGCTACAGCGTTGAAACAGATTGTTTATACAACTGCAAAATTGTGACTTATCATGTAATGACATACAGGAATTCGTTCCAAGTAAATGTTGTTCTGGCCTGAAGCTGATCTATGGCGCTGTTAATCGCAGTGGTCTGCTATCCATTTTCTTTCCTCTGGCGTAGGACGCGTTCTCCTATGGCTGCAATGGGTTTCCATCTGTGCAGTTCAGCGATGTGTTTAGTAGAAGGGTAAGTATCAGAGTCGCTAAATTTTGGACTATCCAGTTGTTGAACAGTTGATCGATTTCAGAAGAAGTATCTGCGGAAAACTTGAAAGGAGATGCAGCGGACAAGAGCAAGCCAAAGAAAATGCCGTGAAAATACACACAAAAATGTTAGCGTAATGGAGAAGAACGCTAAAAGGCGAGACGCTAAGCGCCCTTTAGATTTGTAGTTATATATGTCACATAAACGTGTTATTCGGGTGAAGTATGGACGGAAAAACGTAGAGATGGGGTTGGTGGCCCGGTTGTAGTTGTTTAAGGCTACCGCGCTGCATCGCGCGAGGTTATTAATTCTAGCAACGTTAGGAGTTGTAGGTAGCACAGGCAAGTTGAATGACGGAGGATCAGTAGCAAGATAGGCCGTAAACACGGGTAAATAGCAAATGAACCTCAGTAGCTATACAGCTAGCGCTTTGTGTGGAGGTAATGGGAAGCCAGTAGCAAGCGGAGCGCAGATTTAAAGCAAAGACCAGAGAGTATGCAGTCAGGTGAGTGAAGCTTAGTTAGTAATTAAGTTGCCGTCTGAGTGGACATTTATAGCAAAGTTCCTAAGCTGGGGTACCTGATAAATGCAAACTAAACGTTAAATGTTGAAAGGTCAGTGTCCAGCTATATACGCTAGACTTGTCATGGGTATGGTGAGTGCAGTTGCTCATTGTAGCTGAATACGTTCGTAACCGGGAAAATGACCTTCCTTTGTCCAATACGGGATCGCTACGACTTTAGCAGACCGCAAACTAGGATCCGAATTCCTTCAAATATAAGTAGTTATTGGGTGTAATTGTCTCCATAGTCAAGGGAAAACTTCATGGATGGTCATCGGAAAAGCTGCAGGTAACTGGATATAAGGATCTTCTTGTAGAAAGGAAAGTGGCCGAACCCATTTGTTCGAGCGCCATTGAGCAGCAGCAAAGCTGTCCATGAAATGACATTGAAAAAGCTCCAGCTAAATGGAGAATCGGAAAGTTCCTCCGGAAATATAAGGTACCAAACTAATTGTTTGTATACCAGTGAGAATGGGCAAAGCTGTCCATGGCAGTGAAGGTCATCGCCACAGATTAACCTGCCTACCGCTGTGCAACAGGAATAAATGTAAACAGATTATTCCAGGTGAGTAAATTGGAATACCGTAAGTACGAGGCGAGCTAAATCCATTTGTTTAGACCCCGTAAAAGTGGTGTCTCCAGAATAGCAATAAAACCTTTTAGAACAGTGACTGGGTTCTTCATATCCCAGGGAAATGATCAAGTGTTTAAGCCAGATGGCTGTCGAGAATGGGCCGTCCGCCCCAGGGGATGAACATTGTGTCTGCCGATGTAACGATTAAAATCCAGGGCTAAACGGGCAACGGTCAACAGGCAGCCAAACAGACAGACAGCAGTGAATCAAGAAGTACTATCGAAAGATCGATGGGTTGCAACTGTGCCTATAATACTCTAAAACCTATGTAATCTTGCTTAGTAAGCATGATTTGCAAGTGTGTGCGGAACATCACGTCACTGGTGTGGCTTAGACTGTAACTACTACGTAGGAAGAAGGTTCTGTGCGCGCAGGACAAACGACCAATATAACAAAGCGCGCTTACATTGTTAAGCAAATAATACGGTTGTTGGAAAGAAACCTAGATAAACTGACGATAATGACCGACTTCTGATTGCATGGGGCAGCAGAACCGAAACTTTGGTCATCTACAATGTGACCAAAAGCGGGAGCAACCAAGGCGTAAATCAACTATCCAAGCTGAAAAGGAAAGAGAGAATCGGTGATGAACGGATGATTGCGGACGGCATGGGACGAGCATTTTGTGTGAATACGTATGCTGAAGCACTCAATTCCATAGCCTGCAGGCCGTCAGAATCTAGATATAAGGGTCACAGGGGACAAAAGCTGCTGTGCCTTGGGAGTCGTTAGCTAGGGTATGATCAGGCTGATAGGCAAATGCGAACATGAGGTAAAAAGCAGATGCATATAAAGAGAGTCAATGCAAGCATAGTAATGGAACTAATAAGCAAAATACACTTAGCAATGTTTCGAATGCCGCCGGAAAGCAGGAGCTGGGTCTGAGCAATGGAGACAATAGCAAGGAAAATAAATCAGTGCTGCGCAATGAGAGTAAGCCGTACAATAGAGGTAGGAATAAAAACGGAGCCACATTACAAAGAAGGCTATGGATAAGGGGAAAATAAGAGCATCAGGTGATATCAAAGGTAGTGAAAAAGAGTGAAGCCGCTGCCAAACTAGCATCGGAAATGGCACTGAGGACTGGGAGAATTGGGAGAGAAGATCGTTCGAACAATAATAGTTTAATGGGCGCACTGAGATTCGGACGTACAATTGTAAGGAGAACAAAATTGCGAAGGGTCAGCGGAACTAGCAAGGTAAAATAGCAAAGGCTCTATATTATATATGGGTGCTTAATTCTGGCAAGGCCCTCGACTTAAGGGAAACTGGTCAGACGACACTTGATTAGTCGGTGCATTGCGATTAATCGCACAGTTAAGAAAGAAAGAAACTTGAGCAGATCAGCCGAAACGGATAGCAAAGCGAGGGAGGGGGCTGTATTACTGATGGATGAAGCAGCTCAGCAAATGCACAAGGCAATAAAAGCAGCACGGAGCATGCAGAGTATACACCGTTAACGTCCCGGTGGTTTGGAAGAACTCACAGAGAAGCAGATTGGTCAGATAAGGCTACACAATAGCAAGACACTGCAAATTGGCTCTGATTGTAGAAAGGTTATAAACAGCGCGCGCAACAACGAACTGATAGAGTCAGGTGAAAAATGCTTACTGCTAAGATATGGAGAAGCCAACGTTGCTCTTGTGTGAAGCGAAATAGAGCGTTCTGTCTTGCGAGAAATGGCCGGTATTGTCCCAGTATTTGGAGAGCAGGAGAAGGATCAGACGAGTCCGGATTAGTCGGCGCTCTGAGATTGGGCCGTACAGTTACTTTTGGAAGATCAATGGAGTGGGTCAATAAATGGAAAGGTCAGAGATGGAAGTGACTATATTAGTACATGGTGAACGTTTCCAGCATGCTGTCAAGGTAAGGGAGATATAGCTCTCTCTCTACAACACGCAGCATACATAAATCACGGTAGTTTGGAAGGTCAAAGCTAAGCAGACTGGTCAGATGAGACTAGGTTTGGGTAGCCCACTGATAGTTGGCTGCCCAATGGAAGATGGATTAAAACAGAGCGTTCAGGTTACTGGCAAATAGCCAGTAATTTCATAGTAGTCTGAGCGAAATCGGATAGCCGAAGACGGCTTGGACGAGACTGGCTTAGTCGACATACTGAGGTTGAGTCGTACAATCCATTTTGAAAAACAAATGGTGTGTGTAAGGAAATGGACGGGTTGTAGTTGAAAGTGCTTATATTAATAAATAGTGAACAAGTCCAACAGGCTGCCGAGGTAAGCGAGACATA
The DNA here is from genome assembly GCA_944474145.2 of Dicrocoelium dendriticum. Lineage (NCBI taxonomy): Eukaryota > Metazoa > Platyhelminthes > Trematoda > Plagiorchiida > Dicrocoeliidae > Dicrocoelium > Dicrocoelium dendriticum. The sequence goes on along the minus strand of OX104067.1, from coordinate 55,239,730 downwards.
GATTTAAGTCTACAGAGCCTAGGCTGCTAATATATCGGTAGTCTCAAAGAAGTCAAAGAGAGGCAGACTGGTCAGGTGAGATTAAGGCAGCGCACTGTGAGCAGGCTCTATGGATAAGGAAGTAATAAAGACAGAGAACGGTATAAGGAGAGAACAGAGTTCAGATTACAAAGGTTTATAGGCAAGTGATGTAAAAGTCGACGTGGCTCTCGAGTTAATGGCAACAGAGCGTTCGGTCTTCCGAACAGTGGCCGATAACGTCACTATGGTCGGAAGAATGTGACTGATCAGAGGACACTGGTTTAGTCGACGCATTGAGATTGAGTCGTACAGTTAATTTTGGAAGACAAATGCAGTGAGTAAGAAAAAATGGGCAGGTCAGAGATGAAAGTGGCTATATTAATAAAGTGTGGTGACCTCCAGCTGACTGTCGTAGTGAGTGAGACGTAGCTATGAGTCTACAAAGCATAGACCATTAACATCTCGGTGGTCTGGAAGAAGTCAAAGAGAAGCAGACTGGTCAAATGCCACTAGGTTAGGGCAGGGCACTGAGATTCGGCCGCCGGATTAAGGAAGGTTTAAAAACAGGGCTTTTAATCCTCTGAACAATGGCCGGTAATGTCACAGCAGTCTGAGAGAAGTCAAGGGGCAGGAGATGGCTTAGACGAGACCGGATTAGTCGGAGCAATGTCATTGAGTCATACAGCTAATTTGAGAATGGAGTAGGTCAAGAAGTGGAGAGGTTAGAGGTAGAAGTGACTATATTAATAAAGGATTCACAAGTCCAGCATGCTGTTAAGTTAAGGGAGACGTAGCTTTGAGTCAACAGATGCTAGACGATTTGCATCTCGCTGGTCAAGAAAGGATCAAAGAAGCAAACCGCTCAAAATAGACTCGGTTAGTGCAGGGCACTGAGAGTTGGCAGTCTGGTTGAAGAATAAATGAAAGCGAAAAGCGCAAAAAGGAGAGGAAAGGGTTGGTGTAGTAAAAGTTTTATTGATGACGTTTGGAAAGGTCCATGTTAATCACCAGGTAATAAAAACAGAGCGTTCCGTCTTCCGGAAAATGGCGGGTAACGTCACAGCATTCCGAGAGGAGTCGGGGAGCAGGAGACCGATCAAGCCAGACTGGAGTAGTCGGCGCATTGAGATTAAGTCGCAGAGCTAATGTGGGAAGACAAATAAAGTATGTCAGCAGAATTAGACAGGTAATGGATAGAAGTGGCTATTATGTATAGGATATGCTTGCCAGATGTTTGCGTTGTGAGGTAAGTTGGGCGTTGGCTATGCAGAGGCTCAAACGCTTACATTTCGATAGTCAGGAAGCAGTCCAAGGGAAGAATAGGGCAAATCACGGAGAGTTGGCTCTCCGGTTGAAGAAGAAACAGATAGCGTGTGGGTTTAGGAGAACCCAGAGTCGATATAGAAAGGATTTACAGCTAAGAAGTGAAAAAGTTAACGTGGCTCTCGAGGTAATGGTGGCAGGTCGTTCAGTCTTCCGAGCAATGGCTGGCAACGTCAACAAAGTCAGAGAGAAGAAGACCGATCAGACGAGACTGGATTTATCTGCGCATTGAGATCGAGTCATACAGTTGCTTTAAGAAGATAAATGGAGAGCGACAGTAAAAGTGAATGGTAACAGATAGATGTGGTTATATTAACAAAGTAAATAAATGAAAAAAATAAATAATTTATTATCATCATTGCGAGGCACACCATCAAGGCATGCTCATGGAATACAGACATGTGTGATCGGCAATTGCACAAATTAGTACATTTTGACAACTAACATAGGAATTTATGTGTGTGTTGACATGTAGAAGTAGCTTTATGGGTGTATTTTAAAGTAGCTATGTTGTGTGACTCTGTGTGTGTTTTGTTCGCTGGGTTCGTCATCAAAGGGGGAATCAATGAGAGGCTTCGAATCGGATGACGTTCGTGATGTGTGGATGACCCTCCGGAAAAGGGAAGAAGCAGTGACTTTTTTTAGTGGCGAGTCACATCCGCCACGTCACAGTGTTGTTAAACAGATATCTGTGGTTTTTTATTAGCAGAACGCTTGCCAGGCGAAATCCCACCACGTCCTGGAACACTGCCGCCCAAACATTTGCTGGAACTGGATTTACCCGAACCACCAAGCTGGCACTACGGGGCGATTGCTTGGCTAGCCAGCTAGCAAGCTCTCGAGGTGAGAGAGACATAGCTTTGTATGTAGAAAACAGACCATCCTGGTAGTCTGGAAGAATTCGCAGAGTAGCAGACTGATCAGATAAAGCTACGTAAAGGCTTGGCACTGCAAATTGGCTCTGATTGTAGAAAGGTTATAAACAGCGCGCGCAACAACGAACTGATAGAGTCAGGTGAAAAATGCTTACTGCTAAGATATGGAGAAGCCAACGTTGCTCTTGTGTGAAGCGAAATAGAGCGTTCTGTCTTGCGAGAAATGGCCGGTATTGTCCCAGTATTTGGAGAGCAGGAGAAGGATCAGACGAGTCCGGATTAGTCGGCGCTCTGAGATTGGGTCGTACAGTTACTTTTGGAAGATCAATGGAGTGGGTCAATAAATGGAAAGGTCAGAGATGGAAGTGACTATATTAGTACATGGTGAACGTTTCCAGCATGCTGTCAAGGTAAGGGAGATATAGCTCTCTCTCTACAACACGCAGCATACATAAATCACGGTAGTTTGGAAGGTCAAAGCTAAGCAGACTGGTCAGATGAGACTAGGTTTGGGTATCGCACTGATAGTTGTCTGTCTACTTGCGGAAATATTGAAAGCAGACTGTGCAGCTAGGAATTGACAGGTTCGGGATGTAAAATTTTTCCCTACTAAGGTTTGGAGATGCCTGTACCCTTTCGCTCTATAACCCGTCTTCTAGGTAGTGGGGAGCAGGTCTAACGCGGGAATGTGATTGCAGAACTAGATTGGGCTCCGCTTGAGGTCCGTCACAAGCAGTTTTGTGGTACTGGAACTATTCCTATATGTTTTGCGACTGTGGTAGAATACGCACTCGCGACCACGGGCAGACGCAGAAGCATTTGACTGATTTGCACCAATTTGAGCAAGGCTGCCTGGCTTGAGTCGGGCAGTAGCGAACCATTAGGCACCCTGAGTGGCCCTCCCACCGTCAGAGATAATTGGCGATGCTCTGCTCTACGACGATCGAGCTGGGCTGATAACCCGTAGACCTGTTGTCCCACATGCATAGGTATTACGAGAAGGGGGCCATCGACCACATCCTAACCTCCGAGGAGGATAAGCTAGGAAACTGCCAGTGCGCTCACACCTGACAGAAGGACGACTCAAGTCCTCCGCCATAGCCTTCGATCAAATGTACACCAGAAAGGCAACATGTCTAGCGTATGGTCGGTTCAATGACTCATGCGGATTGGTGGCCTGAATCTTAGCAGGGGAAGGGCATAACCCAGCAAACACCCAGCGGTGGTTACGAGGTGGCGTCCAGAAAATGAGCCCACAGCACAACAGTAAGTAGACCATCTGCCAGGATATAGCCAGCACCAGCCTCAGCGCACCATAGTTTTCCTGCTTCTAAATAGGGATACCACTTATGAAATTCCCAAGTAGCCCTAACTTCCCCTCAATAAATAGGTAGGAGGTAACTGGCCGAAAAGCCAACCTTATGTGCATACACAACAAATATAGGAAATAAGCAGTACTGTTTACTGTAAACGCTAAAAATCCCAAAGGAATATTATTTTTGCCAGCAAATTCAGGACAACGTATAGTTACTTCGCCTTCTGAAGGCATCAGTGTACCCTTTTTATAGGATACTGAGCCATATAAACCACTAAGTATATATAGTGCAATAGTGTTAAGTATCTAAGTGAGTTCAAAGTTTATTCCAGGACTGAATGAACCAGGTCTACATGGATAATACAGAAGGCCTTCAGGGTAATTTGACACGTATGGGCTTGGAAGCCATATAAAGTTTAGGTAATGTTCTCAACGTTTATCTTTGTGCCAAATTTAAATATCCGAATGACCTATCACCAACGTTAGTGAGCTAGCGGAGTCCGCCGCTAATAATAACGTAATAAATATCCGAAACGTTAACAAATAGCTTCGGGGCTTGAAATCTATTTGGGTCTGCGTTGGAGCGGCAATAACAACTATGCTTTTGGAGGTTGAGTTTGCGCGAACATGTGAGATTATTGTACCTCACGTAATACTACACATTATTGTTCATTTCTGTTAAATTTGGAGCTATTCCTCTCTAAGTATCTAGTGTGATGCGGGTGCCAATGGTATTCATGGAGATGGCAATGTTAACTAGTATTGTAATGTTGCAGCAGCTAGTACCTTGGTGGTGTTTCTGGTGAGAGTTGTTCTAGCACACTAAGCAAAGAGTGCTAGGGTAAAGTAAGAGTAGGAAAGAAGGTAAAATAAGTTGGTTGTACACCCACTAGTATGCATAACGCATAGTAGGCTTTGAAGCCAAATAGACTCCAAACTAACGCACGGACGGCTGACATAAGGCGAAGTGATGGGCAAAATATGTTGATGTGCAGCCAGCCAGTGCGACAGGTGTCTCACTACCGCTGGCTAGCTTGCTTGCCAGTAAAATGGAATCTGAAAATACAAACGGTTTGTAGCAAGGTCGGTTGAGGAAACGGATTTAGCTTCCATGTTGCCTGTCTACTAAGGCTGCCAATAGTGATCGGCAAGTGTATAGCTCAGCTAAAGCAAACTACATGGAGGTAATAAAGAATAAATATAGGACACAATGCCTGTATCCTTGGCCTATGGCATTTATTGTAGTCCCTTTATCTACCGGATAATATATATATATATATAATGCTATTGAGGAAGAAAAAGTTCATACAAGTGGAGAAGAAGCGGCAAGTGCGGAAGAGGCAAGCACCGATGGGTTGTACTCCATCGACATCGAGCGCATGGTGCTGTAGCACATGCGGTCGCGAGTGCCTGAGTCGGGCAGGCTTAGCGAGCCATGAGAGAGGTCACTCGGGACCACTACCGAAGCGACGACGGGTCCTGCAGTGAACGTGGGCAGCACCGGCGCAGCTTTTGTAGGTAAGCTGAATTCGATTTACTAACCGCGTGCTTACTTGCTATGTCTCCTTGTTTCAGGTGGTGGGTTTGCAAGTTTGTCCTAATGCTTTACTTTCTCATATAGATGTCTACCTGTACTCCCTTCCATAAGCCTGCACACGTCGCTTAAGCCAATTGTAGCTAATTTGGATAGTATTTTCGTGGTTGTGGCATTTCCGTAATATATATTTTTTGACCTCGTGAACTTATCTCAGATGCTTTTGCAAACAGCTTATTTCATATACTCAGTAATTTAATATTTAGGTCACCGTTTCCTGATGCATTACGCGATTTATTTTCTTTGTTATCGTTTTCTCAAGTGATTGGCTGTTGTTTGATATCCCCGGTGTGGTTGCACTTGATGTGCATGGTGACAAGGTGTCTACCTGTCTATTACCCACTACCTCATCCGTACTGGCTCTAGGAAACAGGTGGTCGTTGCTGGATAGGACGTGGCGCACGGTCCTTGTGGCCGTGTTAGGATCAAAGAGTGTGGAGCGGACTACGGTCCAGCCACCGCCTACTGTAAGCTCGATTCTCACATACAGCGTGTTTGTGCTTGCCTGTGAAGGAGTGTGGGTCGGCTCCGTTGAAGAAACTTGGCTCCCATCCAAATGCCTCCCGGTGTTAGTCCTTCGGGTTTACACTGGATATGGGGTGTTTGGATGGAGCTGTGGGTGGTGCAGTGCAAGCCACCCATGGTCCCTTTGTAGGCGCAGGCGTCCTGTGGCTGGCCACAGTGACAGGCAAATCCGAACCCGGATGCTGCCAACCATGTAATGCTGTAGGCATACCGGTTGTAGTTGCAAACGGCGGAGTGACGTAGCGTGTACTAAGGCTTAACGAAATCGCGTCAATTAAAGCCAACTAGCAACAAATATCTACGAAGGTTCTTAGTGGTACATTCAAAGCTGGCATTTAGACGACCTTTTAGACAATTGTAGAGCTAACCTCAGGCGCAATATATCTATCGACGGCAACAATAGATGAAAACAACTTATACAAAATTTAGGTCTAGTAGAATGCGTTTACTATGCTTACCTCATAAGCATAATATATTTTTACGGACCCTGTGATCTAAGTATTCGGTAAATAATGCGACGTAAGGCTGTAGACTAAAAAATGAAGATATAGATATGACGACAGCACTGATGTTCGCCACTTTGGGTGGATTTGTTATTGTACTGCGGTATCCTATATGATGAATGCGAACAGATTTACGAACCTACCAGTCAGTATGCTAGACTGTATGTTTTGTTGAGCTTCTTGAAAATTGACAAACTAGTCATGGTAGAAGAGAGGCGGTACGGGTGGAAGTACCGCTTGATCTTTGTCGCATTTGGACCAAAGTGTCAGTGGGGAAACCGAAGCTAGTCAGGAACTAACCAGTAATTGCTATATACATTTTGTACTCAGCTTTCCATCGCCAGCATCTCTAACATGCGTGTGACGGATCTGGCTGAGATTTCCTGGGTTTTCTGACAGCGGTACTTGATGACGAAAGCATGGATGAAAGTAAAGTTAAGAAGTAGGGAATGAACATTGTCTATGCGGCTGGATTTGTTATAACCCCGCGGTATTCTATATGCACAGTGCCATTGGATTTGTGAACCTGCTGGTCTGTAGATTAAGTCTGAGCCTGTTGTTGGGCTGCTTTGGAAGCGATAAGGTGGCCAATGATGGAGACAACTGGTAGAAGTTAAGGTACCGGTTATCCTTTACTGGTTGCTTTTGTGGTAGTGTGCACTCTTCCCATAATGCAGTGTTAAGCCATAATATTTCTTAAGAGAAGTCAAAGCAAGTAAAAAGAAGGTTAGATATATTAGGATTTCTAGTCTTAGAATCTGAAATATGAGTGCGACGGAAACGGCAACAGTCTCTTAGGTTTTAAGGTGGTAGCAACAATTAACGTGGATGCGTTGTAAGCTCAAGTTGTTTAGATGACATGCAATGCACATTAGGTGTTCACAAGCTGTATCGTGGTCAGTTTTGAATAAGTGTTCTTGTGAATAGCAGATAGTGTAGATCGCTTGTGTATTGCCAACACATACGATAAATCGTGTCTCCTTCCAGTATTTTTATACTTTTTGGTTTCCTCTTAGTCTGGAAGTAAATGCGCTCCCTGCGTTTTTGTACGCACCTAAGTGGGGTATTGTATTGTCTTTTGTTTTGTGGTTTATATTCATATGTGCTGCTTAGTTTAACCCTAGCGCTGGTGCTGTGCATTTTCCATGATTGAGCGTATGTGAGAAGCAATGGTTAATGATAATGCGTTCTTGCCGAAAAGGCAGAATGATTAAGTCATCGTACTTTTTTCGTCGTTGAGCTTTTTTAAGCAGGGTTCGGTCCGACATCCGTTGGTAGCTTTAAATGACTACGCTGTTTTTCTAATGTGGATGGCCTTGACACCTAAAACATTCTATCCTTGCAGCTGCGGTGTCTATGTAACGGCGTAGGTCAATGGATATTTTCCTTGCTCTTGCCATTTGAAAATAGACTTTCTCCTCAAAGGTTAGGCTCATGAGGTAGCGCTAGCCGTGACCTGTTACCATTGCATTCTGTTGTATAGGGCTGCCATTTAATGGTTAAAGCCCAGTAAATATAGAAAAAATGTGTGGGCCACGATGTCAGATTTTTGAGAGGAAAAGGATATTTAACCTTTTTTTCTTTTCTTTTCAAGGGATTTAGTATCTTCACAGTTTCTACTAACTGCATACATTTAATTTTTGTGTGGAAAGTCGGATACAACTTTTACTTCCTTGGCGAAGATGACGGAGCGACCGTGCTGCACACCGCTGCTGAAGTAATTGACATAAACCAAAAATGGGTAGGTGAAGAATGCTTCCTTACACCAAGCAACTGGAAATGGGGTTGGGTTGGATACAGTGTGCTCGTTCTTAACAGCCGGCGCGCATCCTATTGGATAAGAACTTCTCCAGTCTTATATAAGACTGTCTATCCCGTAAGCCCCCACGTTATGCATCAGGTGCATGTGCAATATCCTGTCAACTGCCTGTAGCACATTGAGGTAAAGTGTAACAACTGACAGATTTAAGTAAATGGTAGCTGCGACTAAATCGAAGCCGTCCAGCTGGTAGGTTGCAAAAGACAGAGCACTTAGGTATCAGTGCGGTGATTGATTTATATGCTTGCCTGCATAAAATAAACTCGTGCGTGCTCCTTTGATCATATTCTTCATTATTCTCGATATATCTAAAGTGTGGTTAACTGGGCTGTAGTTACCAACACTCCGTAGGCAGCCGCCCTTATGCCGTGGCATAATGCCGGAATGTTTTCAAGCAGTTGGCTATTAAACATTCTGCATCAATAACGTGAAGCGTTTCAAAAGAAGAATAGCGGTGCCTTCGCTACCATACTTAGTTAGAATAAGCGGGATTCCGTCTGGACCAGGGTTCTAAGAAGACTTGTTGGCTTAAATCACAAAGTAGTTACTGTTCAGGTCAAACTGTACCAACGTTAGTGACGAGCTACCGAGGACTAGCGGTGCCTGATAGGTTGAACCTATTTCTGGGCACTGGGATTCTGTGAAATGTGAGAAGAAGACTTCACAGATACTTTTTGTGTTACTGAAAGTGCCGTTTTTGCTAATCGTTAGAGTGAAAAACTGCCGTCTAAAGGTGAGAGTCTGAGAACGCGTCAGGCGACTGAACTCCTTAGCTTTATTCGCATTATTTATTGCCGCTCTTGCTTGGTTTGCTTGCTTTTGCTTTGTCCTGGTTGGGCGCTCATTCGCAGCCGCATCCGTTTTCATAATGCGTGAAAAGAAATGTTCTATTGTAAGACCTTGTAAGCTGACGCATTATGTTATGCATCTTAGGTTGGGTTATATATTTAGCTGAGTGCTTTATTAATGGTTACTTGGGAGCTGGCGAGTCGGCCGTAAAGTAGTTTCCCATCAAGCTGTTAGGCCGAACAATCCACAGAATCAGCTATAAAATAGTCATTCCAATATATTGATCTGAAGAGCAGGTTAAAAGTTGTCCAGGTTACGATGTGCAGCAGGCGATAGACTACGACTGCATCTGTTATTGTGGGGTAAACATTGGCTCGCCTTAAGAAAACCGAGCAATTCACTTATCTGTGCTCACTACTCAAGAACTCCTGGCAAACTGGCACAGTAAATTCTAAGTCAAGGATATCTTTTGCCCTAGTTGGTGCAGATACATGTTGCGTCCAGCAGCCTAAATTCCTACACGTTCAAAGACCTGCCTACTTCGTAGTTGCAGCAGGTGAGAACCAGTTTGACTCAGTCAGGTTGAAATCTACGACGACCAGTTTGTATTCGTACGAAAGCTTCGATATCTGCGTAAAATTAACCATACTTGTGTTGACACTCTAAGTTGAGGGCTCGCGTGGTCTATAAACACGTACAACTAGCACAGTCGGTCCCAGCATGACAGCCGTTTTCCATGCTTAGTCCATCGTCCCACCAGCGTCCAGGCTGTCAGAGATTTTACTGGGTAGTAGTTCTAAAATAAATAGCGCTCCTGTCCCTCGTTTAAACATACAACATTGCATAAACAGCTGATAGTCAGGATGTGTGTAAAACGCTGTGAAATTATGGAAAACCAAGTGTTGGTGACAAACATTGCATCGGGGCCTGCGAGGACGGACATATGACGCAGGATGTACACTTCAGTGGTTAAGCTCACAGTATTTATAAGCATGAGTGAGAAAGAACATGTATAGTCTACTAGCCTAATAAGTGAAACGTTGAAGTCGTTGATAGCTACTTCGCTGTCTGAAGTTGTTGTAGGAGGTAAGTGAGAGGACATAGCAGTGACCAGTTGGGCGATGACTTGTCTGCTGCGGGGATAAACCTGTCGTGGCTCATATCCACCTGGCCTGAAAATGTACATATTGCGGGGTAGAAAGCAATATATTGTATGGCCTAAGTAACTGAAACGGTGGCAGAATACTGAAGGAAGTATGAGGTGCGAGATAGCCTGGGTGCACGTAAATTTGAGGACAGCTGTGTGGATTGCTGAATGTGTTGCTCGCCAGATGTTAATTGTTTGTGGTGGTGCTACACAAAGCCGTTTCACTATTATCTGGAGTAGGATTCGGCAAGTCTGCCTTGGTGGACCTAAATACAAATGTATTAACATGTCATCCTTGCGGATTTCTTCTCCACACGATATTCCGGCGCGCAGGACTCCATTATCTTTTTCCTCAATTTGAGTGATGCCAAGAGTTTGCTACTTCTTTTAGATAAACTCTAAAACTGTACTGAACTTACCGCAATACCGTTAACTGTAGCACCATTGGTCTTAAACTCACCCGTCAATACACCATCCGAAACACTAAGCGCAAGTACCCTGAACATCACATTACCCCAACCGGATTGCGCAGACTGCTTGGCCATAGATCTTTGTATAGTTAAGGCATGTGTAGGCGACATAAATTCCGTTACAATATAAGGATTACGGGTTGACCACTTGGTTGTTCATTGAAGACAGCTGACTTACACATATAATAGTAAATTATTTTAGCCACCGTGTGTTGGCTGAGCAATAATTGGTGCCTTTCGCTTCCTCCTCATTTTAAGGCGATAACCAACACGTACAGGTATATTAACACGGTTTGCCAACATGAAATATGTGACTATGAACCGTACCATTAGTGGCACTTGTATACCTATTCACAACCGATAAGTCTGCAACTTGCCCGCCGCAACCGTAGCAGCTTTATATGTATGGGAAGGTTTACTTCTGAAGTATATACTGAATTATTTACTGGCGACCAAGGCAACCTATGCACCGTCCACAGACGTATTAATTCACGTACAAGTAAAATATCCATTTAAGAAGAAAATCTTCCTCAGCTCTGACAATGTGCGCTGATTTATTTGGCATTGCAATAGGAGAACTATGTGGATGATTGCTAATAGAAGAACGCAAAACCGTTGTTTAAGACATTCAAGGATACATATAGTAACTTTACAAATCGCCTTCCATCAGCTTTACTAAAGTGGGAAGAAGCAAACATAGTAGAGCTCTATGTGTATACGCAATCACGTAGAACTATTCTCAGCTCCCGTAGCGTAAGCAAAAGTAAGACTACTACATAATACAGACCGTTATCTAAAACATAAATACGTTCAAAAAATGCAAGACGTAAATAGCTTACACTGGTGCCGTATTTCATGATACCAAATCCGTTGCCCGTTATTTTTTATACTTTACCTATTCACGTATTTTTGGTGCTAAATAATATAGCATAATTGTCAAATACCTGCTGTCCCTTTGAGTTGCAGTTCCGAAGAAATGTTTAGGTATAACAGTGATTACAAGCATAAAGTTTACATAAATAGCTTATATCAAACTTTGTTTAGTCAAATAATGATAAATAACCATTTTCCCGGATTACATCGTACACATCCACGGATTTCATTAGACAGCGTTCATCCTTTCTCTTGGTCAGCGACTCTATTACCTGACGCTCATCAATTTTAAATGCCGTTAGGGCGGTAGCATTAATCGATTTCTACGGATGAGCTTGCCTGAGTGTGTCGTTGAATCAGAACAGAAATCCGGGATTCAGTTGAAAACCAAGTTGTGCAAACCAATACACACGTATCCTGTCACAAACCACAGTCAGTGTTCGTGCGGCTTGCTTATGCTTTTTCTGCTGCACTAGTTAGGTAGATAATAATATAGCCTAAGCAAAGGGAAACCAAGGAAATACAGAATACTTACTTATTGTAATGTAAGCACAAATGTGCGAATATGATAAGGGTAGTTATAATGGATGCGAATTCAAACAAATGGCGGCAAATGTTAAGAGACAAAATAGCAGCTTTAAAATTGCAACACAAGGACTCGGGCTCGACTTTCACTGTTGGTGCTTGTAATTCCTCTTTGGATAGTGCCTTCCATGAATCTATAACTCCACGCATTAAACGAAATTCTATTCTAGTGTCATAGAAATTTTGACCATGAAGAATTGGTATTTGAATAGGTCTTGTGGTCAAACTACATCAGACCCAATATGGTCAGTAAATAGACGCTATGTAAGGATCTAGTCGCCACGAAAGCGCCTTAGGTATAGCTATAACCTCGCTTACCCGTGGAGCCTACAAGGATAAAAGCCATACCTTAACCCATGCACCAATATTTTGCTAATACTTAGAACCCTCTCAAACCGCTAGTTTTAACTGACCACGCATGGAGAACAATCCTGCGCTAAGTATCCTGTAGGGCCTGAAAAAGTCCGAGAGAAGCATAACAAACGTTTCATTTGTTATAATACAGAACGAACTGTAGATCTTTCATAACATACACGTACCGATGCAGATAGTTAGTTTCCAGTTCTGGTTGGATATGGTCCAAGGACAGTGAAATGCCTAGGTGGACATGGTGGCTTCCCTGCAGTAATGCATTTTATAAGTAACTAAACAGTTGAAAGCGTACTTGTTCCTATGCGCAGGACCAAACAATTGGCAAGACTACATGGTAGCTGACACAAATCTGACAAGTACAAAGGATTAGCAAGCGCTGTCGTCACAATCAAGAAACACTAAGAATGGCTTACCCTACCCCAACGTTGTAGGACATCCGCAACCAGAATGCACAGCACCTTAGGCTCCACAAGGAGGCCGTTGGCATACAATACAGACAACAGCGGACCAAAATCGACCCTTGTAGAACACTACTCCGAACAGCCTGCGGGGAAACAGCCCGGAGCCACCTGGTAAGCTCATCACAATTCTCTATACTAACGCAGAAATACACCCCAAGAATTGTCAGAATCGACTTAGAATTGCAGTGTAAACAGAAGGCGAGAATGGGTGACGGAGTCAAATGCATTTGAGAAATCAGTGAACAAATGTCCATTGCCTGTTTGTAACCTACAATATCAGCCCAGCATCCTCGTGCCACCTGCAAGTTAGGCACATAGAATTAACCTCTGCGAAACGTATGCTGTGATGAATAAACTAAGCTGAACTTGACTGGATGATTTTAAAGAGCATCACTTTACAGCTTGTCCAATAATATAACCAGTACAGTCGTCGGACAAACTGATCTGTAGCTCTCAATGAGGTGCTTAGCAACATAGTCGAATAATGGGCAGATGATAAATAAATCGATGAATACTATTTAATTCTCAAAAATTTCAAGGCATGCCAAACCCGGCATGATCAAAATTGGACGAGCAGTGGCGTTTCGCTTAGTTTAGAATAGATTACACGCAGGAGCGTGACAATGTAAAGTCACCTTGTGTGAACCAATATACTTAGCGCTGCTTTGATAATGAAGGACCAAATATGCTTAACAAAAGTACTTAAACATATGTGAGCTTGTGCATCTGAATTCCTGGTGTATGAAGTAGGAAAACTTGCCAGTGTGATGCAAAGTACGTCGGCCGGTGGCCGAGTGGGCTGCACGTTTGCTTTGCAATCATAAGGTCACCGGTTCGAATCCGCGTAGGGGTGGGCGCCCTCGCGGTATACACAGCCCGCGCGCGACTGACGGTGGTCGCGCGGCAGCGAAGCGCCCTTACGGCGTACAGCTGACGCATTATTTTTATTTTTTATGCAAAGTACACTGACTTTAGTCAGTGCCGGTTACATCTGCCATGTCGCGGGGTTGTTAAGCAGACATCTGTGGCATCTTATAGTTAATACGCTTGCCAGAGGAGAATCCACAACCTCCTGGAACATTTATATCAATGTTAAATTGAGCCAACTACTACTGGCAAGGCTGGATCGGGTCGATTTTCTCGCAGTTATTCTCGGTCACGCTACATTCAATAACTTTCGTTGGCTGACGGAGTGACTTAGTCAGGAACCACCGTGGATGGTTAAGCGCAGTGACACAATCAAGGGGTTCCATTTTCAAGAGCATAGAGCGGAAGCATCCAGTGGGTGGGGAGGGATTTGGAGGTATTCGTATGTTTTGTATGCGTGCGTATCCATGTCCTGGCGGTTGACCCACAGACCAGGTGGGTTTCAGTCAGGTCCTTAGCAGGGAATCTTTGCTGTTAATCCCTGTATTTTTAGATGACTGCGGTAAGAGATGGAAGGCAGAGCACTTCCGCGGGGTGTAGCGATTGTAACTAATTTGCATATTTTTTCCTTTTCACTCTTACCTATTTCGCTGCAGTTGTTGTACAGCTTTGTTTTAATTAACTATATATACAGACACGTGGTTTCGAGGTCGTCTTCCGTGTTTCTACCTTTATTGCCGCTGAATTGTTGTGATTGTGCGCGTTGCTGCCTGCTCTATTCACGATCGGACTCTACGTACACATACACTTCGTCGTACCCCGCGATTTACGTTCGTCGGACGCTTAGGCGCATCAAGATATTTTTATATGAGGTAAACCAGACTGACTGAGTATTCTCCTTTGCCGGTTCCTCCATACAGCAAATCTGAGTTACATGATGTAAATGCATTATTAAAGAGACAGCAGTGTGTAAATGATGACCATAATGATAGTATTGATAACGGAAGTGTTTTGCAGCGGAAATATTGTTTTAAACAGCTCTAATACTGCTTGGGTATTAGCTAGAACAGCCGAATGTCAACCTGAAACCAGAAGTAGCCATGTACTCCTGATTGGTTGCAGTCGGAACCCAAGGGATACAATGACTCTATGGCGAGAATTATATTTACTCCAGGGGATCAGGATTATCGAAAGCCAATTAATAACTATTAGGTACACTGGTATGTAAGCATCGGAAGATCAGCCTAATAGAGGCTTGCTAGTATGAAGTGGCCATGAACAAGCGACAGGTGTCGAAGGTAGGACGGACGAGTGATGGTACAAAAGAACGGAGTTTCAGTGGCCATAAGTGCTATTTATTTTAAGCATTTTAGTTACTATTGGATACCTGCAGTGTCACAAAATAAGGCAACAAACCAGCAAATGTCTCTAATGCAACAGTTTATAATAATACACTTTGAGATAAGGAGAGGCTCCTAGCATGCTCCGGATATGCGCGGGGATGCGTGGAGCGTACGCAGAATTGCGGTGGATAGACGGGTTGAAGGTGCGACGAACGAAAGATAATGGCTTAGTTAAACAGATCATCCGTGCCCAATTTTAGCCACGCGATTAACAATTTCTGTCACCAGTGGATGCATACAGTTTCACGAGGAAAGTCAACAAATCAGCGAAGGTAAGTGATGCAAACATTCCAAGCGACTAAAAGTTAGGGAGAAAATGAGTGGCTCACAGCGAGCTGGGAATATGAGTAGCGATGCAAGGGATTTACGACCACACGCTGCTGCTAAAAGTGGGTGCTAGAAGTGAGACGAAATAAAAGTAAAGGTGCTAGGAGAAAGCGTCGATTGCAAAATGTAGCCGTTCAATGTAGACTTGTGGTCAATAGCGTTTTCCTTCAGTCTCAAAGAATAAAGCAACGAAGCAGAAAAGGTATGCGTTGTAAAATGTCCAACCGAATAAAGGTTGGATAGCTACGGAGTGTCTCCCAACACAGAGATGCTTGGAACCTACAATGACTTGCTGCAGCGAAACAGCGGTGGCGAAGATAAGACGAACGACAGACAATAGAGTTGAGAGAGAGTATCTGTGGCCGGTGCTGGCATTTGGATAAAGCTTTCCAGTTATCAATGGATACATGCAGTGTCGCAGTATAAGTCAAAGTAAGCAAAGGCATGTATTGCGGACCGTATGAGAGTAAATCTTAGTGATAAAGAGTGGCACATAGCATGCTCCGGATTTGCCCAGTGATGCTTGGAGACTACGCCGGCACGCTGCCTCTAAGCAGAGGTGCTGCAGGTGAGACTAAATACAGATTACGACGTAAGGAGAGCGTATCAGTGGCCACCAATGGCATTTGGGTTAAGCCTTTAGTTACTAGCGCATACCTACAGTGTCACAGAATAAGTAGACCAACAGCAAATGCATGGCATGTAAACACTCCAAGCGAGGAAATGTTAGGGATATAATAAAAGGTTCCTAGAAAGCTCCGGTTATACGCAGAGATGCAAGGAACCTACGGTGACTCACGGCAGCTAAACGGATGTGACAAAATTAGACGAACGACAGATAATGCCGCAAAAGTAGAGAGCATCGGTGGCCAGCGTTGGCATTCGGATCAGGCCTTCCGGTGCTAGAGGATACCTATGGTGTCACAGAATAAATAACCAAACCAGCGTAGGTGTGATGCTAACAGTCCAAGCTAAAAACTGTTGGAGGTAGTTATTGGCTCCTATCAAGCTCCAGATATGTGCAGAGAGGCATGGAGCCTACGACGAATTGCAGCAGCCAACCTGAGGTGTCAAATGTAATCATAGCGATAAACAGTGGAAAGAGTATCAATGACCACATGTAGCCATTCCATTAAGACTTTTGGTCACTATTTGAGAGTACTTTGTCAGAGAATGTCGCAACGAACGAGCGAGAGTTAGGGACACAGACATATCAAGGAAATAAAGGTTGGAGAGTTAAGGAGTGACTCCTCCCAACCTCCAGATTTGTGCAGCAATGCATGCAGCCTATGGCGACAAGCTGCTGACAAAAAGAGGTGAAATAGCAAAAGGAACAACAGATAACGGCGCTAGGGGAGTAATCAGTGGTCAGTACTGGCATTCGCTTTAAGCCTTTAATTATTAGTTTATACCTGCGTCGTCACAGAATGAATCATCAAACCAGCTGAGTTGTGATGCAAAAATCCAAGGAAATAAAATTTAGAGATAAGGAGCCGCTCCTATCGAGCTCTAGGTGTGCCCAGAGATGCATGGAGACTATGGCGACTGACGGCTGCTAAACATAGCTAATGGCGCTAGGAAAGTGAGTATCAGTGGGCGGGTGTAGCTATTCGTTTAAGAATTTTGGTCACTAGTGGATACCCACAGTGTCACAGAATAGACCACCAAAGCACTTGTGCTGCGCTTTAAACAGGCCAAAATAATAAAGGCTGGAAATAAGTAGTGACTTCTAGCAAGTTCCGGATAGGCGCAGAGGTGCATGAAGCCTATGGCGACTCGCCGCGGCTAATAATAAGCTGGTAGAGGAAACCTATTCAGTGATCACTGTAAGGGAATGGACGGTGGGCACAGCAAATTGATTGGCCCGTACAGAAGCTGGAGATTGATGGCAATCAACCCGGCAGCTTCGGTGGAAGTAAGTTCACGTGGCAGCTTGTGTACCTAGCCTTTAAGATGGGAAGGTCAGTTAGCACGGAATCTACTGAAATATTTGCCCCCATGTCAATATTTGTTAACCAAGACGTACCAACAAACGACCATACATACTGTTCCGCAACTAAACGAGCTTTGTCGTGGTCGGTTGACGCCGCGGCGCAGTGAAGCTCAAGCGGCACGGAAAACCGAACTGGAAATGTATCACTGTTTGAAATAACCAGGAAATGTGTCGGCTTAACTAATGCAAAGCGGGCCAACTCCATTCCTAGTTTTATGCAGTCAGCAATCAAATGCCATTCACAGGCATTTCGCGCACATTAGTAATGAGGAGACGTACTCTAAGTTTGAGGGTTACGTAATTATTTAAATGTTTTGCTATTTTACTTACCTACTTGCGTACCCCAGTGTCAAACTAAGGCAGTGTAGCCTCGACTTTATTCCGCACTCAAGCTTGACTTGGAAGGGGAGATTTATAAATGGAAAGTGATTAAAGTTGTCCTCCAAAACTTGCAATATGCTGCAGCGGACGTTTGCAGCCTTAGATTTGAAGGCTTAATAAAGGACGAGCGGAGATTTATGATTCGGTTAGTACCTCCTGTATGACCCCGATTAGGGTACAGCTAAAATCTCGATACCGTTGAGCAGTAGCACCCACTGGGTAATCGTAAATTAGGTCACTGTGTAAACGCCACCGACTGTGAAACGTAAGGGTCTAACAAGGAGGGTTTTGCCCTCCATGTACCTAGTAGTAATTCGTTTGGTACACCGCTTCAACGCACTATTTTATATGCTGATTGCCCCGCAGGTAAAGGCGAACGATTTTTGCCTTTTTCCTGCATTAATTTTGAAATCGTTGAGGTAGTTAAGAGACAAGAGGCGATAAGCTTTAAACGCTTAGGTTGGACAGCAAGTCTACCAACGTGTGTGGCAGCGCAGGTCGTTTAAATCCCGCGACGGACCCGTCTGTTAGAGTGCAGTGCGAGGAAAATAAAAATATATAAATGTTTTAATCTTGGCAATGCGAAGCATATCTTTAAAGGAATGCTCATGAAAATAACAACAGGTTTGGTCAGTAAAAGTACAAAAGTGACGCAAGTAATCCAGTGGCGTACTGGAACTAGGTGTTTATGTATATAAAAACGTGTAAGAGTGGGAGCTTCTTCTGCTACCTGGCCACGTTTCTTGCGCTTATTGTGGATAGCTTCTTTAACTTTATTGCATTGATAGCTTTTTTAAATTAGCTAGACATTCTGGACTTACCGCTCATTTATTACTAACCAACTTACTTCATATGCTTAGCTAGCGCGGGGCATTGTTGGTATAGCCGTCTGCTATAGCAGATATATTTTATTTGAT
Source organism: Dicrocoelium dendriticum (assembly GCA_944474145.2). NCBI lineage: Eukaryota > Metazoa > Platyhelminthes > Trematoda > Plagiorchiida > Dicrocoeliidae > Dicrocoelium > Dicrocoelium dendriticum. The sequence goes on along the minus strand of OX104067.1, from coordinate 55,221,170 downwards.
AAGCTTATTTCAAGTGCCTGCCTGTTGGTTGATATTCCTGGTGTATATGCGCAGATGAACGTTGACAAGATGTCCACCTGTCTATTATCCACTACTTCGTCTATACTTGTTTTAGGGGGGCATTTGCTCGTCGCTAGAAGGCACGAGGTTCGCGACCCTCTTGGCCGAGCTAGGCACGAAGAGTGGTGCCATGCACACAGTGTTGAGCGGACTACGCTTTATCCACCGCGCTGTGTGCACCTGGTACAAAAATACCTCGTACTTGCTTTTACTTGTGAAGGACTGTGGGACGGTTCCGTTGAAGAAACTTCGCTCCGAACCACGTGCCACCCGCTTTAATTCATTCGGGTTTACATAGGATATTAGGTGTGTGGCTGGAGCCGTGACTGTTGCAGAGCAAGCAACCCGTGGTCCCTCTGCAGGTGCACGCGGCCTGTGGCTGGCCACACTGACGGGCAAATCCGAAACCGGAATCTGCCAACCATGTGTGTAAAGTGGACATGGACAACGACTTTGCCAATATGACGCTAAATTCTTGGTTTCGTTCATTCTGTTCGCTATCGTAGGAATATTTTGCAGTAACACCTCAAACTGAACGGCATTCATGAAGGGGGATAAATACTGCTAGCGTGGAACTGACAGTGCCCGTATTTAGTAGAGAGTCACGTCCATCATGTTGCTATGTGGGTAAACTGACTTCTTGGCTTTTATGGGGTGAACACTTGCCAGACGATAAACTACAACGTCTGGTAACACTGCCGCCGAACTATTCGCTGGAAGGAGATTAACCTAAATTACGCAACTGACACAACGGGGCGGTTGTTCGGCTAACCAACCGACAAGTACCGGCTTATATTCTAACCAATATGCAATGCTGTTAACACGATAGCTTACTTTACGATGGCCTTAGCAGCTGTGGCCTCCAAACTAAGCTACTTAGTGTTAAAAGCAAAGTCCGGCTGGGTAGCGAGCAAACGTATTCTTTTCTTACATCTTAGACCATAGAAGTTAATTTACGCACGAATAAATTTGGAGGCTTTATTATTTTTTATACGCTGTGTGGCAACACAACAGATTTCAATTGCAGGCTGTGCGAATCCGTCTGAGGTAGCGGTAAACTTGTCGAGTACTTCCGTTAACAAGTGTTTTGTGTCCAACCCCTTTAAAGTTGGCTCGTTCGTAAGCGCTTAAAGCGAAGCCGAAATGAAGGCTACTGTGCCCATAAGAAGCTGTAGATGGGTAGTTAAAAGATTCCTTAAGAAGCCTACAAAACTAAAGAGAATAAAACGGTAAAGGTGTTGACTGTCAAGGGCCCAACTAAAAACCCGATTAACCCAGCTACTTCTGTAAAAACGTGAACCATGCTACTTTTGTTCAAACTGTCCGAGAGTGGCGAAGCCAAAAGCTCTAAAGTTGAAAGCGCATTGTCAAGGTGGTTCGTTTACGGAAATCAGCCTTATTTTCCGTAACGATGCTGAACCAGCGACAGCTCTTTCCATGGACTATATCCAATGGTTTAAACGCTGACTAGCTAATATGCTTCCACTTGGTTTGCCTTGAGTCATTGTTAGTGAGTCGAGAAGAATGAGGAACATTCGTGCCGGTAGATTAAACTTTTGAGCCATACTTTGCGTGCTTCTTTCTAAGCAGAAAAGTGCAAAGCTTTACTACGTTGTACGCAGCCATGTCAGCGTTTAGTCAAGTGTTCCGCTGCTGTAGTGACTGAAGTTAACTAAGCCATCAATGACCTTCAAAAGCAGCGGGCTGCTTTGTGAGCATTGTCACCGTCTTGAAGCTTTTCAGGTGGTCATCCGAATGTTAATATCCTCACTACCAGTAGTTAGCAAACCAGCAGCATCCTAGCGAGATCCTACGGGAAGTATTCAGTGTTGTGTCAAACGTTTCGAACTTGAACTCACGTTCAGGTACATGTCTAGCTGCTTTTGCAGACGCACTTGTTTACTGTTTATAAAGGCCTATGAAATTCAAAGCAATTGCTTTTTTTTTCTACGTTTACATTTTCTGGGTAGATTTCCAGTCGATATGTGTTAAGGAAAGCACTACACCGCTTTTTGTGGATGTTCCCAAGGGTGGAAAACGTTAGTTTATACGTATCTAGACAAAAACGAAAGATTACTCTTGAACAGCTCCTCTTGTGGATATTGCACAATTCAGCGCGCTTTCAAATCGTAAACACACGGTAGGCCATATTGGAATAAAGACCACCACCATACACTGGTCTACATGCATTGTGGAGCTTTAATTAACGACAACATGATGTGCGCATGGCCCAGGATTCACGACCCTACGTGATATTTGTAGCGACCTGCTCGCTAAAATGGAAACCGTAATCGCAGAATGTCGTACATCCCTAAATGAATAAATATATAGACAAAGGTATATGTCTAGACTTGGCTAGAAGCAGTGCCCTCGAGGAGTCAGATCGTAATGTAGTAATCACACACACTTGCATGAGCAATAATAGTGTTAATTTTATGTACTGCTTGATCACAAGTTCTGCACCATGGAGGCGGAAATGGCTTCCGTGACATGTAATAGTGCAATAAGCAATTGCTTTGGCTCTCTGGAAATTGTAACCAGGCTTCAAACTATTTCTTTTTTATAGTGAACGGTTTCCTCACAAGAGCACCATGCTTCATAATATTATCGGTTGCGTTCCATATCACAAGTGCCAGTTTGTGCACCTAAGCACCGCACATCAACGCTGTAGGAATCGTCTCTTGCTGATAGTCATTACAGCTTCATTAGCCGTTTCCGGTGCATTAGGGGTCCCGATAAAGGATGGGCACATGGAAAGAGAGAAAACAGATAACATGAGAAATGTCAAAAACTGGAATTGTAATGGTTTCTGGTAAACAAAAATAAAAAAGCCAAAAATAAATACCTGAAAGTGAACTGCAATTCGGCGTATGTATCTGGAAATATTGCATGTGAAATATAATAAATACCTGAATAATAGACGACCAGGTGCGCCGAACTCAACTAACTATAACCGCGGCTAAATTTAAAAACCCGTTTTGTGACACAAATACTGCTAAAAATAAAAATAGATATGTTAGTCAGAACAGCGCTTGATCGCTTTACTCGATAAGAGCTATAGTATCGTATTAATTGCAGTATTTCCCGAGTTCTAGAGCCACCGCTATTAAAGAAGCCAAATATCTTTCTACATTTGCCCTAGTTCTTTCCAAGCAAATATGGTGGTTTGATGGCACTCATGTGCGCCTTTGGTGGAGGACTTTACTAGCCCATTCCAACCCACCTTGCCTTCTTATAACCGCCATGAACAATTGCAATATATTGGATTAGCGGGACAACACTGCTTCAAGTGCAAGTTCTAAAAGTAGGCCGTTTCCCATGCAGATACCCTGGGTTTCCAATACTCAGTTAGGTGAAAGGCCTAGGTTCCCTTGCAGTAGAGCTATGTGTTGCTAATGTAGGCATACACCTCTGTACTTCGCACATAAATTGCAGCAAGCATTGTCTTGTACTCGACGCAATTACTGTATGTCATAGCTTGCGCATCCTTTGACACACAGTGCGTCTCTTAGTGTCAGTACAAGCTTTAGTATGCTCATATTGCGTCCTAAGAAAGTTTAGTACATAAAAATGCCGAACATTATGCCGACCAGCGGCAAAAGAGATTTGATGCTTGCATCTGTGCTAAACTGCGTTTTAGCACCACGGTCCTACCAAAACTTGTGATTGGCTTAACTTCAGTCAAGGCCACGTGACTTTCGGTAACTAACAACGCTTTCATTAAACAGGTGTGCATTTTAAAATTTCCAAGCATGCTGATTATTTTTTATCAGGCATGACATATCATTGAACATAAGCGGCCTTGTTGTGCTGTTGATTCACATGCGCTCTGCTAACGTCGGAGAAGCGCTTGCTCAGTGACACTAAACTTCGTGGTACAAAGATGGCCCCCTTTATTATTCTATTGCTTTCCACCTATCCTAAACACCTTCCAGGGGCAGTAGTTGTTTAACTGGAACAGCTTCGTTTCTGCGATCCGTGATAGCGTTTCAGTTTCAAATAGACCACACTTCCGTACGTCCCAGGCCCGAATGTACCCAGTAAAGACAAACGCCTTTTAATTCTCGCGTACTGCTTTAGCACTCCATGAGGCGGGATACCTCATTCTGTTACTCTTTGTAGACCCTACTTTTAACAACATACAATTGGGGTTTACGTGTGTGAAGATCGTGACTATGGACTATAACATAACCGGTAATCTAATGCGTAATCCTGATGAACCGAACGGTCAACTGCGTAGCACCGTCCTATTTGTTGTAACCAAATAGATGTTAATTCCGTTTTATAAATATACTTACCGAAGGCGGACACTACCATTGCGGCGTGGATAAACACACATACTTACAAATGTGGCATTGCTTTCGGAAGCAATATATACCATAGTTTTTGCAACATCAGTTTGCAGGCTCCAAAATGTGCACGTAGAATGAATTACATGATTGACGTTGGAATACCGGCAATTCTTTTTAAAACCTTCAACCGTGCCATAATTTGTTTACACTGAAGCGTTGAATAACTGTTTGTTGTCAAACATAGGCTGGCTTATCCAAGCGGAGACACATCAAGGACAATTAACCCCTACCTATCGTAACTCGCACAGTCTCTACAGTGTCATGAGGTTTGGCGGACGACGCTAGCCGGCTTCGCTCAGATGGAACCCACGAATTAGTCCATTTAACCTGGACTGCATACGTCAACTTCTTCCATATGTTATTTTAATTTTAGATTGGTTAGCAAAACGGCCTAACTCGATTTCAAAATATATATTTTAATTTTCTGTTTAATTTATCTGCTGTAATTGGTAGAATAAACGTTTCCTACCAAAGATGAGGAGTACCGACACCGTTAAAGACTATATCAACATGCAGGTATTTTGCCTTGGGACTTGTTGGTTATGACGTGCTTGTTTTCTTGCTGTGTTTACTCAAAATAGCTTTCCTTGGCATCGTGTTACCGTATGTAACCGCATTTAGCTTCACAAGCTAACAGACCGTGGGATAAAAGTTCTGCAATTGGCATGACTGCCAGAGTACATACTATGATACCTGATATGCCTTATCTGTAACCTTTCCCTAGTTATTCATCACTATGCACAACCAATCTAAAGTTAATCCCCCTGTTCTGGTGACATCACATTTGCATTTTTTCGGAACCCTATTACGAATTCAGACCTAAGCATGCAATGTACCTGATCCATATAGGTAGCTTAGGTATCAACAAAATCCAAAGCGGTTGAGCTAGCAAGTTGTCTAAAGAACAGTATACTTGGCGTTTCACTGAACTAGATCTCGGTTAGAAAGTAAACATATATAAACCATCACATACAGAAACATGGCTACGGGGTATAAATTTGTGATAGTTTATCCAAAATGCTGGCTTTTATCTTAGAAAGCATTGCCCCATGCTTGCAAATATTCCTGCACGGCTATGAAATGAAATACAAACTGACGTGCCCTGTACGAGTGTTGATTATGGTAATATGGTAACATACACTATTATTTGTATTGCGAATTATTTTCTTCAATAACTTTACACATACACTGGCAATTGCACTGCTTATTGTTATGAGTATGTTCATGCCATTATCAAGGAGTGGTCTGCTAAAATGTACGAAACATTCTATTTCATGTGCAATTACCTTTGTAACATTGCCAAATTTTTACAATGCATATATTGCAACTGGGTAACTTATAGATTTACAAATGGTAAGTTGTTTTAGATAAAGTATATGGAGCGTTCAGTCGATTAATTACTCTGCGCCTTCTGAACCTAATCCTAATCTATCTTTCTTAGAAGCTTTTGCAGATAACGAGTATGAGAATCGGTTCCAAAATGAGCAAGATATTTACTATCAGCCATAGAGAATACAGAATTCCTGTTGCACTTTAGCTGGGATGAAAGTAGCGAAGGCTCCCGTTGTCACTTCAAATGTTACATCACATTTGACACTGACTTAATGATACCTCAAACATATAAATTACAACTCGTTTGTGCTTCCAGTATTTCAAAGCTAGCTTTTCTTAAACCTGCGCATTATTCCAAACTATTTAAATACTACAGTTCAACTATTTATTTTCAAGCAAACTGAGCACCTGAAAATTCAAGGTTAAAATATTCTTTGTCGACTAGGCAAGTATACGTATCCATGTCAATTTTTGCTTATTAAGTTAGGTAATCCTTTCAATACACAGTTGCACCTCACTGTTCTAGTGGATGCACGGCACTGTTCCCGGACTTTTTGACATTCCGACTGCCCAGCATTTTCTATATAAAATACCGACAACACCGTTTAACAGTCTGTGCCGTGGCAGATGTAACGTGCCGTTAAATTAAGTGACAGATCAAAGCTTTATACTGGCAAGTGGATTAGCGCTACATTTTGCCACTAACAATGCATGCATTCCAAGATACTACCTTATCTGCACACTATATTACCACCTCAATGCCACATACATCTAAACACGGACTATCGTTACATCGGTCAAAGTTGTTCCTCCTCAATACTACTTTTATTCCTGCAACCTCTGTCTCTATTAGTCATCTTCACACGGCGTGCGGTACAAAGCACTTCTTGTATATTTTCCTGTATAATTTTGATCAAACGTGGTATGGTGTTTCTGGATGATTTTAAAATTACCCACACGTCACCACGCCACTGTGGCCATGCAGCCACCTCGATTCCCTCCACATTTAGAAAAGTTGTAAAAACAGGACCCAATGGGCGTAACATTGCCATTCTGCAGTTTACTGCCCATATGGTTGCAGAAAGGCACACACGAATAAACAAATAAAATGTTCATCCCTGTGTAATATATTGGTCCAGGCGTGAAGACTTCTTGTCCAGGTGCCCACACTAGACACGTCAGGTGAGGAGTGCAGTTGATTTTTGTGGCTAAATTCGTCCAATCTCAGGCTAAAGTGCGCTTTCTTATTCAATTACAGTATTCACAGCAACTCCGCATTTCTTCTGTTAGGATCATGCATAGAATTCTTAGAGTAATGGGGCCGAACCCCTGTGTTTAGTCCACGTAAAAGCACAGTTTATTCACAGAAGGAAACAGTTTCTTTCCAAGTAAGCGGTTGTTAAGCCAACTTGTATTTATTTCCAGTAGTGCCTCTATGATACGTTATCAGAAAAGATCCAGGTAAGAGGTATCAAAATGTTCTTACAGAAATGTCAAAAGCGCCAAACTTTATTGTTTGAACACCGGTGTGAGGCAGCAAAGCTGTCCATGTCAAGTAAATTAATTGTGTCAAATAGAAACGTTATCAATAGTGAAACAACGGATCGATGTCAAGACATAATTTAAGTGAGTAGCTTGTAACAATGCTTGGTGAGCTAAACTCATTGTACTTAATCTGATTCTCCTCCTCAGCCAAACCATGTACGTTATTGCCTTGACCCTCAAAGAATAACGCTGCCAACCTGTTCAGTTTGCTTGGGGTCCCTCATTGAACCATATATTAATTGAACCCTAACAAGTAAGCTTAGTTCTATATATTTGCGAGAGCTCTACATCGGAAAATACTAGTTGGCGCTAACCTAATTTTCACACTTCACTCACCATGCCGGTCAGTTCTACCATAGCGCTGTACACTGTTCACCTCACCAATGGATTATTTTCAACATTAAGGATGTCAGTGTTTCATTGCGCTTAAGCTACACTTTTAGAGGACTGAAAGTGGGACGAATAACTTACCTGACTATTGAGGACCACTGGGAAGGTCCAACAAATGTACCTCGCCAAAGTAAAACAATCTGTCGCTTGCCAAATGTCGCCTCTAGGTCTCAGACAACAGGCGGTACAGTCAAACGAATCCAACTGACTGCTGACTGTGACCAGCAGCAACTTGTTTAACCAGCAAGCACTGTAAACACTTTAACAAGTGTGTATTCATCGAGTCAGCATGCTTTTTACATGGGCTACGTTTTTTCGTCTCGTCACAGCCCATCGACTTCATCTTTCAGCTACTGGACTAGATCACACAATATTGCTAATTTATTGCCAGAAGAAAGCAAAATGAGCATACTCTTTCTTCCTTCAACCCATCGTTGTCACTTTTTACGTCCATACGTTTCCTAGTTTCCAACGTTGTTTAACTTTGATTAATTCGGACGCTAAGACACACACCTATTGCGCGGTTCCCAGTATTGTCTCAGACGCTGCTTCCTACCAATCCTAGACAACTGAGTATTATTGCTCGAGGCAGCCCATTCGTCCCATATATTTTCTCCCACCTATTGCCTAAAACGCACTGGATATGTTGGCAAAACAATAAATACGTCACAACCCAGTTCCTCAGTTAATACCATGCGTATGACCATCATCTACTCCATGCAGCCTGTGTAATCCATGTAACCGTCTTATTCAGCTACTTTGGTAGAAATCAACGGCAAAAGTTATTCTCTTCCAGCTTCACTGAAGGATAGTACTATTACCAACGCAGGGTACCTACGAGGACCTGTCTGCAACCAAACTGGCCCTTGGGCCATCCGCTGGACCTTGACACGAAGAACGAATGAACACGCCATTACTTCCAGATTCTTACCAACTTGAGCAACGCTCCATTTTTATTCACGTGACTGTTCATCATCAACCAGGATTGCTGGCCCTAACCATTAACAGTGGATTCTGCAGAAGCTACTCAGTCAACCAACGAAAGATATTGGGTGCATTGTGCATCGGTCAAAATGTAGCCTCTCCAGTGTCACCGGTTTCCAAGTACAATCAATGCCACTGTTCCAGGACGCAGTGAGTGTGCACCTGGCAAGCACTGTCCTTAAAACGAGCTACAAATATCTGTATATAAACACTGTGGCATGGAGTTTGTGACTCGCCCTTGAGTAAAGGCACTGCCCTTTGCGGTGGGCTAGCAAGTTACCCTACACTACGTACCACTTATTCTGATGTGTACGATCTCATAACATTTTACTTACATATGTTAAACTTAGTTGTATCCTCATTATCAACACCATACTAATAATATCACTTCTCAACAGTACACTTCATATTTTCATGTTTGTACGCTTAAGATATCCTGACCTTCGCGTAATAATTTTGTTTGTGAATTTAATTATGCCTGATGTAGATGACACCCAAGAATAAAACTTTATTTGTTTATTCCGAAGCTCCAGTTTACGGGATAGTGATCTACCCTTGAGCTGAATCGCCATCGTCCTTCTGCAATGACACTTAGGAGCAGAGTCAGGAGTTCTCTATCTAAACCCATAACAGTGAAGTTTGTTTTGCTCCAGTGTCTAGTTCTAGCTGCACCACTGTTTATGATCGTTATCCAGGAGGCCGCACGAAAACGTCACTTCAAATTCCTTGCTATTTGCGGACGATACCAAGTATGCCGCCGCATACAAACAGATGCCGATCAGAAGTAACGTCATTGTTTGCTAGAAATCGTAAACCGGTAGTCAACTCAAATGCTATTGCGGTAAAAACGCGGACCATTGCAAGTTACGCTCCATCCGACACAAGGGAAGCTGTTTTTACAAACTACGAACGCAATTCCTGCAGCGATCAACCGTCGAACGCGATCTTAGCGTGCATGTTTAGGATCACTTGGGTTGTCCCAAGCAATCCACGAACGCATCGAATACTGGTAACTAGCACGTGTGCTTGCTACGACCGACGTTAGAACCTATAGACACCTCTATATTCTGACAGCTGCTGAATGCGTATGTACGCCACCATGTCTAATACGCAAGCCAAGCCTGGCAGCCATAACCGGAGCACGAGCGTAGCGCACTGGACCAACCTTGACGTCGGGCTTCTAAATGTGCCACTGAAATGCGCCAAACTACCCAAGAGCTGAGGCTGGAACGTTTGGGAATATCCATGGGGCGGTATCGGCGACTACGAGGCGAATTTGCTAATAGCGTACTTTACTTTGTACAAACAAACCATTGTGATGCCCTTTACTGCAACAGCAATAACGCCAAACTTAGAGGCCATTCCTAGAAGTTAGCAAGATGATATAGCCGTCTACCATACCGTAGAACTTCCATTTCTATTCGTTTGTGTCAACCAGTAAGCGCCCTTTCTGAATCGGCTGCTTCTGCACTTACGCCATCCAAACCTACAAAGCAGTTAACTGAAGCACGCGGCCATTTGAGTTTTGTTACTTGCCGCTACTCTCCATCCCACTTGTATTTACTTTTTACCCATTGAAGCTACGCAAACACTCGTTCCCTCTTTTAATCGGACGGCCAGCTTTACGGTCCTACGGCAGTCTGGCCTCACTTGACCTTTCAGGTTCTCTCTATTTACTCTTTTGTAACTGAGAATTCAGCGGTACCGGCTCTGCAGACTCAGCTATACGTTTCCCTACCTCTAGGGCTTGCTAGATTTGTTCACTTGATTGTTCTAGCCTTTTTCTTACCTATATATTAAGTCCCAAGCCCAACGCACTGACCACTCCAGTCTCGATTGATCGGCCCCCTGCTCTCCGAATTTACTCACATTTATGAAACGTTACCTTTCCTGGTTCGGCTGTCAGAACGGACCTCTTACTTCCCCGAAAGCCTTGTTGACGTTTCCGCTCTTTCAATCAAAACCTTTCTTAACCCTACTCTGTCTTTACCTTATCACGGTCTCTGATTGCTTTTCAAATGGATGGCCATTTCTGTGCTTTGCCCCGTGGATATCCGGAAAATGCTATCCAACCCACAGACATCAATCGCTTATGCTCACATTCCTGTGGATAACAAACAGTCAAAAATGCTTCGGCATATTTAAAGACACAAGCTACATTCATACAAAATTACAGACGTAGATACACCCATATACGCTGGATATCCGGAAGATGCTATCCAACTCGCAGCCATCAATCCCTTATGCTTACATTCCTGAGGATAACAAACAGCCAAAAATGCTTCGGCAAATTCAAAGACACAAGCTACATTCATACAAAATTACATACGTTTATACACTCATACACTTACATACACTGTTATGCCAAACATGTACTTTTTGTACATTTATGATCACACTATGTTAGCTAAGCATGATCATGCCTGTAAAGTTGTGCCTCGCCTAGTCGAGAATAAAAGTTTGTTTGTTTGTTTGTTTGTTTAGTCGCCTTTTTGCTGCTTGTATTTGTGCTTTCTGACTGCATCCATACTATTGAGACGTATATGATCTAATTGATGCACACCCAAAGCACTGCTTCCCCCAAAAACTTTGCTGAATTTGCTCATGCTTTATTATCACAGCATAGTTCATTCCTAACCTTGATCCTCACCATTCGTCTTACCTACTTAATTAAACGACTTAGTTGCAATCTACCGTCTAACCGAAATCCTTCGGATTTGTCTCTCGCTCTCCGATATCTCGTAGTTCACTGAGGCGTCACTGTTCACGGTACGGCTAATCTAAATTGGTATGATACACATGTACTTCAGATATTTAGTTCATATGATACATAAAATGTGAGGTACATTAGTGAAAGCACTTTTGCGACTGATATTTTTCTCTGAGCTCCGGTTGCGTTGTTGTTGTTTGTGTGTGTGGCTGCCTTTGTTCGTCGGCTTTATCTCCGAGTTTTCCACAGAACTGGTGGCCATAAACTGAGGATACGTCCATTGCCTTGACCTCAACACTTCAACGAAGCACAACATTCCCTTATCTAGAAATGGATGGATAATTATTACGCTGCCTTATTACTTACCGGATAGATAAAACACTTATCTGTTATCTTGGATGGATGCCAATATATTGAGGCCTGAACAACTGGGTTCAGCTCGCCTCTTCTTCACATAACTCATACTCGGAATTCAGTTGCCGATATTTAATGTCCACTAGGACATTTCAGCTAACAGGAGGGCAGATTTTCCTGCCTGTGCAATGCACCTAATTTGGAAACATCCTAACACAATACTCTTACTATGGCAAGAACAAATGGGATCGGCCCTTTACATTACTGAAATTCTTTTCACTTACCACATCTGGAGCAGCCTCACTACTTTTAACATCCATATGGGTGTGGGTGCCAGTGTCCCAAATCAACCAAAATTACCCTTGGAGGATTTCCGGTTCATTTTTCAGGACAACTTGCAGCTTTCTCGGGCCCGAACGATTGCTTTTGGCCATTCTCCTTTCTTTAATACTTGGTTCAACAACATATTACTCGATACCCCTCGGAGACGTTACGCGGTTCTACAGACGACAAATACAAAACATTCCAACATGTGCTATTTATATTTTACTTACCGTACGGGCCCTGTCATTCTGTCAGAAAGTGACGGAACCAGCGGATGATGCATTCCCGCGCCCATCATGCATGCTGCCCGGTATTGGCAGACCTAGCAGGGTACTTTAAAGCTGGCGACGTTTGTTGATTGGTCAGACTGGAGCGAAACAATTGTTCTCTAGACTCTGTCATTCTAATCTGGTATACATACAAAAATGTGTTTTAGTGTGCTAAAAAGCCATCAACCGCTTGCCGCCTATTCGAATGCTTGTAATTACGGTTAACGAGATGCTGCACATCTGGTAAATTAATTAGACAAAAAGTATCCACTATCATATGTCCAATATTGCACATTGTGCGCATTGTAATGCTAAAAGTCAAATTTAGGTCGCCTGTTTACATGGATGCTGTATTTAACTAATTCACAGTCCTGGAAGTCTGTTGAAAACATTGGATTTCCGCCAGTTATACACTAAAAGCTATCTTCTGTGACAAGTTTGTCGGCACGTGCGTCCGTTAATAGTCCGTGGGTTATCTTTTATGCGTCTTCTCGGCTTTCTGTCTAGATTTTGTTAGACGCAAAAATGAACACAGCCGAGATGTGCAGCAAAACGGTTTTGAAAGGAATGCAAGCTAGTGCCCTGTCAATCAGTGGTGTACGCTGTGTTGCAAAAGTGCCAATATTCAACTCGCGTTACTATGCGTTTACGTATCGATTGTGAACAATCCAAGTGTGTAATGTATGCAGCTATATTTGCCTTAAACATGCTTAACACTAGCACAATATTAATGATTAAAGTAGCAATTATTCACTACAAGTTATTAAATATAAACGTATTATTGCTGAGCCCATTTATTAACAACACTTGCCGTGTACTGCTAGTCTCGTACTGGACTATTTACTTAGTCTCCTATTTTGCCGATATTTTTAACCTGGGAATTTTAGTGTGCAACGCATTAGTAATATAATGGAATATGTAACACCAGGGGTTTGTGAGTTTCGTAGCAGTTGATATATCATAGCAGACATATTTAAGTGACTTCTTTAACAGAGAAGATTTTGTAAAGTCCTAAGAAACTTATGCAGAATTATGGTACATATGAATTATCATTTTATCCAAACATATTGACAGCGTGCCCTTCCACTGAAGCATGTTTTTAGCCACTCAACGAGAAGCAAAAGAGATGAAGCTAAATGTCTTTATATATCCATGGATTTTGTTAACTAGGTTCAAAATCATTATCGGCGCTGTTTAGTGCGTAAAATCTTCCCTTTTAACCGTACTTTCTGTCAGCGCAATGATATTTAGAGCACCATGAGTGACGAATAATTTGTCACTGTGGTAGTACGTATTTACAAGTCCCTTATCGATTACCGCATAAAGTTGACGGAATATGCATCCCTTCTGCGAAAGCAGCAACAACGGGTTCCGTCTTGTGAGTGTTGTAACTCCCTAAATAGCCAGACTTTCGGCTCTCAGCAGTTTAAATGTACACTTTATGGACGACATTTTGGTCATCTAAAATATTTTCCAAAGCACAACGAAATTCAGTATCGAAAGTTTCCTGGTTAAAATATCGTAAACCTGAAGCGATAAAATACCTACTAATTGAAATTACGCAATGGAGTAGCCTAAAGCCAAACCCTATATGCTTGTGAATGACCAAACCTAGTCCAAACAAAACTACATTAGGATGACCTTCATTCAAACAGTATGCTTTATCTGATGCTATCTCAACATATATGGTGATTGCGCTGCATTCGGAGCCTCTATACTACAAGCTCAATCCTCGGAGTTAAATGATTTTACAAAGCACTTGGGTCCAATTACCTCGGCAATAACTGTGCCACTGATGGAGCCTATATACAACGAGCAACAGCCTTGGAGCTGTTTGCTATTACAACTTACCTGGGTCCTATTACATTTGCACCATACGTGGCACTGTTGGAGCCTATATACAACGAGCACGAGCCTTGGAGCCGTGTGCTATTACAACCCACCTGGGTCCTATTACCTTAACACTAATTGTGACACTGATGGAGCCCAGTCCGCTAGTCCAATTAATTGTTAACCATGCTTCAATCCCAAAGGATCACAGAAATCGCAGTAACAACGGTGCATTGTACTTAACAGAAAGCAGCGAGAAAACCTCCAGCATTGTTTAATATCTTCGTGCCTTGGACGCGCATGTTCCAGTCGGGGTTTCATGGCACAAAGTCTTATTCATCCGCTGGAATATAATAGTAGTGCGAACGTATAGCCTACTGTATGGTATTTGACTGAGAGTTTTTATCTGAACAAATTCGTTCCTTCTCAACGTTTTCTTTATTGGGCTAGCATCCATGTCGACGCTAAATTAAAGTGAGAATGGGAGTTTAAATTGCACAGAATAACTTACTTTGGTACCCCATGCTGCATAATACCTCTGCTTGAGGGGAACTCGACCGCTCCCTTTCGACAACATATCGATGAAAGGTAAGGGAAATGCTCACCAGTACCAAGTGCTCGTGCAATATGATGAGGTGTGGTTTGTTGGCTTGTACTCGGGTCGGCGGTAATCTCATCCTGACTGCCTGCGCAGGAAATTGCTATAAGACGCTGTCGCTTACCCTCGTTAGCGGGGCAAGTTGATTGGGTAGAGGCAACTGTGAAATCCGGTGAAGGAGAACGGCCATCAGCTAAATATCAGAGTAAAACTTTGCTTTCTTACCGGTACTACGGCTAGGCACTGCCATCATGGGCACAGACACAGCCGGTGAAGCTTTGACACAAATCTTACAACGGGCCGCTGATTGCACACGCAAACGCTTTCGGTGGTAAAGTACCCGATTGTATGAACAGTGAACTCCATCAACTACAACAAGCTTGCTGCATAGGAAACATAAATATGCGGACGTCGTAATTTTTGGCCAACGCGGTTGCTTCTTTGCAGGTTGAAACCCTTATGAATCACCAATTACTTCGTTTGTCCTTCGCAAAACTCTTAATATAGTTCCAAAAATCCGGATGCATTAACTTCTGCAGCACTTCTCAGACGATGTACAAGGTCTGCAATTTTAGACGCGGATGGTTTCGTAACAGCAACTTTTAACGTCCGCAACGGCGTGGACGCTGTCGGTAGGTTGTAGTTCGCCAGCCAGCGAATGCAAATAGGTATTTGGCCTGTAAATTGAAGCACATATCAGAAACGGTTTACTTGTCGGATACGCGTGCAGCTTGTATGCCATCAGTAAATGCACCCACCGAAGCCACATGGTTTCATAAAAAGGAGAGGTACATGTTCCCAAGGAGCAAGCAATTGTGAAGCGGTTTCTTTGATGAGATATCTCAAACTAAGAGGGCGTCAGCAATTTTTATCTACATACCACTCCATCTCCAAGGTCCGAGTAAACTGCTTGCAACATGGGTTGTGCTAAATGGCGAAGCACTAAGTGACATGTGTACGTAGTTAAGAGGCAAACTACATGAAAAACGTATGCCCTGCCTTCTAGTAGCTGACACCATTTACAGAAAAGCGCGGCGTGCATCTGGGACTATTTCAGGAGAACTCCCGAATGCGCCTACACTTTGCAAACGGCTGCAACAAGGCTATTCGATGCACGGGTAACTTTCAGCAAACGCAGGTTGGTATTCTCAACTCGGTTGTTGGTTGTATTGTCAAAATGCACCAGTCCAGCGTGCGCGTGTTTCGCCCATGCGCGTTTTTGTGTGCAAGCAGCATAACGTAAGGTAGCGCACAAACCGGGGGACTTTTCTTTGAAGGAGCTTTAAAGCTTGTTGAAAGCTAAAAATAGAATATTACATATAGATGGAAATTATGCTCAGTCTCCGTGTGAGCAGTTGCTTTGCGGTGAAAGAGCTAACGCGAGCAATTAATGTTTGCCCACAGATTGTAACGAAGATTTACCACTGCATGCTTCCTGATGGCCTGCCGGATGTGGAAGTGGCACAACAAAATCTCGCAATGAAAAGCCGCGCGTGCTGCACGTATTTGAGCAGCCATGTTGTTCATCATTAATGTGCTGACTGGAATGTCATGACCCATAATATACCGAAACGCTTCGAACAACGTAAGCAATTATGCGTGATCTTCCCGACGCAGAAACGCATAAAATAGTGGCCGGCCGTGACCCATGCCGTCAGTTATTAAAAACTGGTATAGTTAAAAGCTGCAAGCAACAAGTAAGGCCGCTACCAATTCTTACTTCAAACGGTTAGTACCATGCGTAGCGTCAACACAAACGACATGCGAGAATCGGCGGAATAGTTCTATTTGTTGATCCTGGGCGAATAAAAAGTGTGTGCATAAGCCTTCCTCAGAAATAATCCGCGCAAATCCGTCTTCCTCCATAGACTTGATAACCTGATGCAATTTTACTGCAGGTAGTAAAAGCTATCAAAATAAGCTTACGCTCAACGCCAGGTCGCAGTTTACGACGAACATTGCGGACATCATCGCTGGTAATATGCTTTCCGAATCGAACCTTGACGAACTGCTTAATGTCGCTTGTTGGGGTGTTGTAGCGAAAAGGTCCACGGATTGACTGAACTCATCGTCCGTCAGACGGGGATTGATAAGGTGTCGCTCAAAAAGAAAGCGGTTAACTGGGTGATTGTGAGACAGATCGAACGTTGGGACTTTCAGCATGCGTCCCGCTATGATGAGGTTAACGCCAGCTTAGCAGTTAGTATCACATGAGCTGAAAGATTTGGAATAATAGAAGCAAAATCCTACCAAACACGTCTCCTTCCTGTACTTTTGACTTGCCACGTGCGCAGCGGACACATCGATCAGTGACTCTGTCGTACTTCACCCGTTACATGTTACACGTTCTGCCGCTATAGCATACGAAATTAACGCTTTGAAGAAGCATAAAGTCTGTAAACAAACTAATAAACTCATCAAAACTGTCAAAAGAAAGCCCAAGGAAGCTTCTCCGGAAATCAGACTCCATGGCGTCCAGATTCTAAAATACTTTTCGTACCGCGTATCTGGTTTCCGACACATTTAAACAATTGTAATATCACATTTCCACCGAAGTAAATAAAACTGCAAAGGCAGAAAGACAGTCGGGAATTATGCCACAAAATGACCATAAACTATTTATTGCGCACTAGGTTTTGCGAGGTAACGGTGCTGCGACTACGTCGCAGCATCATTCACCAGCCAGCGACAATTTTGGGTGTATCCTGACTGCGAATAACAGCACCAATAATCGGTCAATAAGGAGCATTGCCAATTGCAACCTGTCGTTCGAATGCATCGATACAAGTGTTCCAGGACGTGGTGGGTTTTCTCCTGGTAAGTGTTCTCCATATAAAAAGCTACAAAAGACGGTATAACAATACTGCGCTGTGGCGGAGGTGACTTGCCGCTAAATAAAGTCACAGTTAATAAGTTCACACTGACAAGCTGCTCATGACTACGTACTACCACGCTTGATACGCTTCGACACTTTCTTACCTGCGTATTTCGTCGCTACGTCTTTTCTGCGCATTAACCTTGTCGTTTACGCTACCCTCACATGAACGCAGCGTATCGTGTAATCGCGATTGAGTGTGTTATTCATCAGCGCATTTCTAATCGATCGGTTCTAGTTCTTGATCTATTCCTGCCTGATTTGTTATTGCACTTTAAGGCCGACCGACTGTGCCCACACGAACTTGTTGGAATACGACAATGGGCTCTCTTCATTTTTATTTCTGTCTTGGTTGTACAGTTTCAAATAAGAACGTCTGAACAATCTTCGATTGTCACTGTTACAATTGCCGTGTCAAGTCTGTATAATTGCACTTATTTGATCATGCACACGCGAGCATGCCTCGCCTGGCCGAGAATAAATGTTTCTTTATTTATATTTATGTATACTTTGTTAATTATTTGTTTCCTAGGTTACTGATGTTGCTAGCCCGTTGAACAAACTTCAGGATGCTTCCCAAGCTTCTTTTAAGAAAGTGCGCAGCAGGAAGCATTTGGAAGCTTTTGGGCTATACTCTTTAAAGCACTGATATAGCATTACCTCGCTTGAGTCTATCCACTGCCTTCTACTTTAGACACAGCTGCCAATAACCCCAGCCACGAAGGTGTACCACCGTAACTTACGGCGTTAGGAATGTAACCGGTCATCGCTTATGTTAGTTGAATTCGTTCGTGAAGTGGGCGACTATTGTAAAACACAAAAGGCATTGCTGGTGCTAATACCTGTCAGCTACTACGGTCCCCACCGAAGCTGTAGCGTCCTCAGTTACGATGTTTTATGCAGAAAAATCGGCAGCTTAGCGTGTCCGTGATCTAAGCAGGCAGATATTTTTGGTAAGTAACGGTTGATTGTACACTGCTCAAGCTGATTAACTGCGCCCTGTTGCGCTTTAGCCTCATATGTTCTGATGCCCTCAGCAACCTTATTGTATACACGCAATCCTTCCACTCGTTGTGATTTCATCAATTAACTTCCCTTAGCTCGCTTCCAGCGAGCAAATATACCTCAAATACTTAGCGCACAGCCGCTCCTTAGCCTGAACCTGTTAAGTGTTCAGCTACCTTTCTTTAACTACAACATATGCTATACTTGCTCAAGAAGGAATTCAGGTCGCTCACAGATTTTCTGGCTCCGTTTGAATTATTGCTGCGCTCTTAGCATGTCAGCATAAGTGGAAAATCGGCGCGTCAATGCGCTTTCGCTACACGTATTCGGCCATCCTTAGGAACGTTATTGTATGCAGGCATTACGCCCGTTCGCTGTCCTATCCTTAATTCACCTTTATTAGCTATATCCTTGCAAGCAATTTTATCTCTATTCGTCAGCGCACGGCTTCTTCTTTCTAGGTGTTCGGTTATCCTACTCTCGCTACAATCTTTTTGACACAGACTCACACAATATACATGTCAACTAGAGGTAGGAAACACCTCAGCTACTGTGCCGCAATACCTGAAAGAAAAGGGAATAAAATGCAACAAGTGCAAGCCAGCTGAGCTAACGGTAACGGATGTGCATCGTTCCGGTAAACCACCTGCCGGCTACTATGTAGAAGAAAATGAATAATTTAATATGTAAAGGTATAAAATGCTAAATAATGAGATCGTGTTTAGAGGGGAGGCTATGAAGTTTGGGTTGGAACAAAGAAACTCACAGCACTAACGCCGCTAAGGTCGGAACCTAGCAATATCAACAAGTGTATTCAGCCAAACATGTTCAATGTCCTCCGGACCCCAACCAGGGAGCCGAGACGCTCCAAGTGAGGACAGCTTAGAAGGGAAGGCTTTTATTCCTCTCGACCATGTCATCGCTTGGTCACCCCATCTTTTCCTTAGTCCACACCCCCGGCGCAAAATATGTTCGTTGCGGGCTTCGGTGAGCCAAATTGCGTAACACGCAGCCGTGCCATCGAAGCTTGGCGAGTGAAATAAAGGTGCTGAGCGGTTCATTTTCTTTTCCTGTGCCATAGACAAGGTGTTGAACACGCTGGTTGCTCACGCAATGTTCCCACTAGATGTGATTTATATAGCGAATGCACAGATGGTCAAACGTAACTAGCCTATTTATGTCTGCGGATCCAAGGGGCCAGTTTTCACAACCGTACATTATGTTCGAACGTACAGCAGTATTCTACACACTAACCTTCAGGTAAGTGTGATGTCGCGCCGGCACCATACGTGGCGTAGGTTAGCAAAAGCGCCTCGAGCTTTTGCCCTACTGTTTGTGCTTTCATCTTCAATCCCACGGGCGTTTATACAACCTCCCACGTAGCTGAAGTTTTGTACGACTTCCACCAGGTCCCACCAGGGGTCAGTGAAGAAGGTGCCTCAGGCCAACCTTGGAGGAACGCTTTGCACTTCGATTGTGCAAAGCGAAGCCCAAAGCGCCTGAAGCCAGCGCTAAATTGTCCAGTGAAGCTTGGCACGTCTGAAAGCTGTTACCGCTTAGGGCAAAATCGTCAGCATACTCTACGACAAAAAGTCGTTTTTCTGGAAGCAGTCCCACACCTTCTAAGTTGTGCCCTGTGAACGCGTTTCCTTGACTTCGTCAATAGCGAACTTGACGAAGAAAGGTGACAGCGGGTATCCTTATCTCACACCGCTGGAGATAATAAAGGGCAATGACAGTTTGCCTTAAGCCCGCACTCTGCCCAAACTACGCGCGTATAGTGCACGGCTATTATTTACATGTTTCTCAGGTACACCTTTCCTAAGTAGGCAGTCCCAAAGTGAACGTCGATCCACCGAATCGAATGCACCTTTGATTTTAAGGAATACGACAACCGTGGGCCGCCAAAATGTGTGACGGTGCACCAACGACGGATGCAAAGTAAAAATGTGGTCCATATAGCCACGACCTTGAAGAAACCTGGCTTGTCCTGCATGCATATGGCTTTCACAAGAGCCAGTCAGTCTGTAAAGGATGACAGAAGCAAGCAATTTGGAGGCGCTGGTTATCGGACTGATTCTTCCATGGTTGCCGCGTTCCGATTTTGAACCTCCCCTTAAAATTGGGACTACGACTGAACGGCTCCAGTCGGTTGGTACAGTTTCCTGCGTCCGCCGTTTCACTAGTAACTCGTATAAATCATTCACAATGTCGGGTCCCACAAATTTGTGGAGGGCCGGTAGTAGAGCGTCTAGTCCCGCGGCTTTATTTAAGTCTAACAGTGCCATCTGACGCTCGACTTCACGGCGTGAGGCGGGATCCATGGGGACAGCCCAGTGAGCAAGGCGATCAGTGGCCGGCGGGAAATCTAACAATTCCAACCAATTAAATTACCTTCCAAATTGCTCAGCCCAAAGCACCAAACGTTATGGTATATTGTAAATAAGCTATCCACTCTCGTCATACATTGTTTCACTAACACCAGCTCTGTTACTGCCCTTTTCCCATATCAGACGGCAAAACTTTGTTTGTTAATAACGGCAGCGTCCATTTCCATCTCGGACGCATGAAGAGACAACCATGATGCGCCGTCTCTCTTCAGGTTAGCACAATGTTTTGCCTGGAGCTCCTTGAGATTTTCATTGTGTTCACTTCCAGCAGGAATATGCCGGCGAGCCTCAATAAGTTCCAGAGACTGCGAAGAGAGTAAATCTCCTTGGTGGCGATTAGACACCACATGAGGATTTGCCTGTTGCTACTAAGGACTAGTGTATATGAGACCAGTGAACTTTAATTGCACTTGGTGAGCACTTACTCCACTCACATGAAAGCGTAACTTGATAGGCAGTCAGAACAACCGGCTTCGGTAGTTTACTGATATCAATGCGCTCAAAACGGCGAGTTGGGCAGCCGCATAGGCGCATTCGCTGGTCAGCAGCTACAAGTGCTTAATCGAAGCCCCCACCTGTGCTCCAACTCGAGCGACAGTTTTGATCTCAGCGTCTCTATCGGTAACTTGTCGCGACGTGATCGATTGGCGTCCATGGCTGTTTCGAGGCTGGTGAGCGCCAAGTCCCCCTCCGGCGGGTGCCGTGTTGAAAGGTAGTGCTCGCAAGAAATAAGCAGGCAGCTTTACACAGATGAAGTAACTGCTCACCGGTATCAAGACGGGAGTCTACACCATGTTAGGCGCCAAGCTGCAGTTCATCAGCGGATGATATTCTAATTTGCGCGTTTAGATCCCCAGCCAGCACAACAGATTCCGGGCATCTTTCGTAACGAAAGAGCTCGTTCAACTGGCGATAGAAGTCGTCTTTTACCGACACATCGCTAGGGTTTGTTGGAGCATAGGCGGTATTAAAGAAGCGACAACGTTAGTCACAAGCGCCTTTGAAGTTTTGAGGGTGCCGGTCAATCGTACCGCGCACAACCGGCTACTGACTGGGATTCAGTCAACCAGAGCGGCTTCATCCTGGGGCCTCAGAGCAATACCAGTACCGGTTTCGCCGGTTCTGAAAGCTGTATCGTTGCCGGATAGGCGCAATGAGAAAATGTTGCTGGGGTCACCCGAAGGGGATGGCAAACTGAATACACAACTCGAATCTTGCAGGCGGGTGTCCGATAAGCAACAGATATCAATCGATAGAGTCTTTAATATCGGGGCTACTGCTGCCTGTTGACCGATTTGTAGCAGCGTCCCTATCTCGTGGCATGAAAATCTGAGAGAGAATCCTGGGCTTCAAATGGAAGCCGTTGAACTGGGCTTGGCTGCTTGCTTGGACATGGGCTTGTCGATAGGGCAGGAATGACGCTCCGCGTTCACAAGTTGGATGAAAGCAGAAAGTAAAGGCCTAGAAAAAGTGGGGGCCAAGAATTGGGGTTGAAAACAGGGGACAAAGTGCGGGTGGAAAGGAAAAGTAAGAAAGAAAGCGTAAGAGGAAGCTTAAGAAGATAGGAAGGCCTGAGCATAAGTATCCAAAGCCGCATTCACCCTGCTCGACGCAACAGATAGGTCACGGTTGATTATCCCTTGCGGTGTCCAGAGCATCAAGAAACGCGTTGAAAAGGAATTCCTTTTATTGCGTGGGCAGGATACTGTCAAGTTATCCAGGCGTAGGCGGGAGAACGATTATGGTTCTTAGCAAAAGCCTTTGGTTCAAATACCTGACCGCAAGGCAGCGGGTTTGGCGTTGGGCTAAAAGGAGTCGGTTTTAAGAAATAAGAAGGCACCTCAGTTCAACCCGCAACTGGTAGCACCAGGGGGTTGAGCTTTTCTAGCCTCTAACCATTGACCAATCTTGTATGTGTAGCTTTGAGAGTGCAAACGCGTCACCCAGCATTGCTCAATGGATCAATGCGGCACCCAAACCATCGCTCCACGGTAAGGTCTAGCCTCAGTGCGATGGTATTTGGCCACAGGCTCCTGTATAAATCTAGATGGCTCACTAGCTTTTCCTGACTCAGTCTAACTTAGCCCTGTTCTCTTAGCACGCTAGCATGAATTGATTATCTGCGCACTGCTTCGCTTTGACCTTATATAAACTTATTTTCTCAGCAACCTTACTGCTTGCATGCATTCCTCCCTTTCGCTGTCCATTCATCAATTACTCTATCTCATCTCTCTTCTATCGGGCAAATATACCTTACTCTATCAGCAAACAGCTGCTGCCTGCTAGATGTTCATCTATCCCCACTCGCTGCATCCTCTTCGACGCATGCTTATGTAGGAATCCCGCTCTTTCCTGAGCTTTCCCTGCCTCAGTCCACCTTAGCACCATATCCTGACTGGAATAACAGAGCGCCGCTACGTTTTTGCCTCATTTAGTCTGACGTCCTCGAACCCCTAACTGTAGTCCGGGATCCATCCATACTATGTTTTTTATTAAGCAACGCTTCCTTGCTCACTTTTAGCGAGTAATTATATCTCAATCGGTCAGCGAATAGCCTTTTCTTTCTAGTTGTTCAGTTATGCCTTACTTCCTGCAACACCGTCTATGCTTTTTTCCTTTGGAAACAAGCGCATAAGACTCAATGCTAATCTCCCGCACATCTTCTTTTCCTCCGCACCTAATTGGGCTTGTTCTCTTTCATGAATGCTTATAGAATCTACCGCCTTTTATGCAGCACCTACCTCCGTTGAATAACAGGCGCGTCATTTGTTATTGGCGGTCCACACTTATCCCTACAGTGTTTAATATATGAGGCAATGATACTACAACGGTAGTCCTTCCTTATACATATCTCTAAGCGCCGCTTATGTGCGACGTTCATGTAGTCTTTCTAAAGCTAGATCCACTGAACAAGTGCACTTCCTGCTTGATTGTTCTTGTACGCCGCTTTCCTACAAATTTTACTACCTTGATTCGCAATGCAAGCATTTTATACTTACTTGCTCTACGCTACCATTCTCTTTATTCACCATTCAATCGGCGACAGTTTCACGGGTTTCACGGGTTTGCGCAGAACGAGTAAGCGTAGCTTTTCGGTGGTTCTGCCTCGGGATCTTACGCAAGGTCCTGATCAGTTACACCACCCAATCTTTTCTTTCCTTATACACATAAGTTGTATCATATTACATTGGTTCTTCGCGAAGTGCATTCAAGTACAATAACCTTGTTATCTAGGTAGATGACCAATCCACCCATGCGGCCAATGCATTTTGTTGTATGTTCAAAATACGTTTTAGCCTATTAGTTGTTGCACCTTCTACCGCAGTTTGTTTCAAAAATAATTGTCATAACGTAGGACTTTAACAATGCTAGGTTTCGCGCTTGTTCTTAGCGGTCTTCTTCCGGTTTTTCCTCGCTTCCCTCTTTTCTGAGGTGGTAAACACCTTGGGGATACGGAATTGGAATGAGGAACTGACTTTTCGCATGAACCGATATATAATAACCGACAACCACTTACCTGGACCACAGTTCAACATCACCAGGATGCAACTGAACTCACCACTAGTCCAGTATGCATATCTGGGCACATGTCTTCACAATCCAGCATAATGCACTAACAGTTTTACTTCCCCAGACTTGCACCAGTCCAAAGCTTCGTAGTTCTCCTAACCTCGGCCGGCCTTCTTCACTACGGTGGCCCTTACTAAGCTAGTTTGTCAGCCAACGGAAAAAACAGTCATTTGATTGCGGATAAGGATGCGTAAATTCGCTTAGCAGTATGCTTTGCTCGTTTCGCGTTAACGTTTAAAACGATTTACAGCCGTGTTCTAGGACGTTGTGAGTTTTCTACTGGAAAGGGTCACACTATAAAAGCCACAAAAGTCCGTCTAACAACATTTCAACTTAGCGCATGTGACTCACCACTGCATAAGGCTACTGACCACAACTACAAAGTGACAAGTTGATTAGATTCATATTTCACCATTTTCTGGAAACGTACCAGAGACGATACGCTTTGTATATACCTACCGACTCCACTATATGTATAGTACATTCGCTGGTTACACCATGCGCACATAAATACGAATTTTTGTCGTTCATTGAAAACCAGTTTACCGCAAGGTTACCTCTTCTATTTATGAAATGTGTACAAATTTCGGCTGCTGCCAGTTCCTTACATTGCAACATGTCTGCTGCGAAATAAAACTGCCCTATATTTTGATCATGACTGCTTTGGGATGCCACAATAAATTTAGGAAAGAACCATTCACTTTTTGTTCAGATATGTTTGTGCTGTCAAATAGCTGATCCAATGATATAGAAAAATTGTTGCATGGTATTGAAAATATGGTTTACGTATTTCGTTTCGCGCGTTTAACAAGGCCTGCTCAATACCTGTAACCCTACAATGTCTTCGTTTTAGCTACAAGACACTGGACGGACTTTGGACTTTGTATATGATTTAGGTGCACCATTTAGACTGCATACGTAACACTTCGGATGGTTTCTAATCCAAGGCGGCGTCTTTAAAAGTGCAAGAAGCACGTAGCTGTTATCCTGCTCCAGAAAAGTTTTCGCCACACGTATTTAGCTCTAACCAACAGTCAAAGCACTTCAGCCATGGTTTAGTAAGTATTTATTATTCGGTATTTGTACCAGTCAAAGCACAGAGTGAATCCTATTGCACTAGATGCCTCAACTATTTTTCACACCTTTACGGTGTTACCTCAAACGATTTTTGTTTCTAACATACATGATCTTTTCTACAGGTGCACATCGTTCTCATGTTACCCGTAATTGTAGAGCTATTCCTGTCTCTCGTTCCTTTACTGATGGCGACATAAACGTTAGAATGCACAATTTGCCAAATAAATAACAGCACCATTACTATCGGGTATAGAACCCCAGTAGAACGATAGAGAACCAAACCAAATTCAGTACGCTGTACAGTCCGCCGTGAGGACTGGAAGCAAAGTAACGAACACGATTATCCTCTTCTGCAATGTAAGTACACTAGCAGGATAATTGCGTAATTTCATGCAATATACTAAAGAGCCTAGTAACATATATAAATAAATATTTTAGTCAGGAACTTATCGTTATGAGCCGAAGCCAGAATGGTCAAACCCTAAGTGCAATTATGTTGCGCAACAGCTTCGGTACAATGCACATAATTGGCTTTAGCCGAACTTTGTACTAGTTACGGAAAGGGAAGGGGTGCTCATGAGGAGCGAAACCCTCAGTGTGGTGACGTTGAACTGGATGCATGTGTGCGTAGAGTAAACAGGAAAAGCACAGTAGGTGAAGTGTTGACAGAATTTGAAGACTGAGAGAATATCTTTCTGTAGATGTTCATAAAATATTAAAAAATGTACTCTATTCAATATGCTAGAATGTATTTGTGCGCAGTGACTTTGCTCAGTGGCAAGTCATATCCGCCACGTCGCAGTGCTGCGAAGCGCACATTGGTGGCGGTTATTGGGAGAAGGCATGCCAGGCAAAAGCGCTTGGCGTTCTAGAACACGGTCGTTGATCGCTTTAAACGGTCATTTCAGCTAATACAGCCTCATATCAGCCGTTTGTTAACTGATATTTGCAGTCAAATAATCGCTCTGTTTTCTGATCGAATAGCTCAGTCAGGACCCACCATAGAGGTTAAGGCCAGTCCAGCAGAAAACATAATTGTGCAGGTATGCAAAATTTCCAAAGTATCTAGGGTCCCAGTTTCTCAGATTTGTATACATGCTGGTGGGTGAGGAATTCGTGTCCAGCTATACTCAGTGGACATGAGTCGTGCTTGGTGCAACTTGTGGTTTCTTATAAGGCCATGATCCGGGTGAGTCCTTTTTGGTCGTTTCGTCCCATTTCAGTCGGAAGCAGTACCTCAGTTCAATCCCGGATCTCAGTAAGGTTCCCGACATGGGAGCAAAGGGAAAGAGAATAACAGGCGGAGGGAAGAGCGAAAAGGACAGCCGCAGAATTAATCATTGCGAAAATCCTACCTTAAGGCACGTAGACTAGAGACAGATTAATGTACAATGTGCAAACGATATTACATGAAAATGCTTCTTGATTTTGCAACAAAAAGCATGGCACAAGGGATGAATGACTGTGATGTGCATGAAGATATAGAGCATGGTTCCGGTAGTCAGTCAATGAGGTATTAGTTAAAAGGGCCGGGAAAATTGTGCGTTTCGAAAGAAGACGGTGCAAAGACGCGTGGCGATCGAATGCTGAATAAACAGCAGTATGTCAAGATATAAACCAACAACAATATAACAAGTTGTGGAATCGGCGCTTCAATATATTAGATGCTCTATTCGATGGCGGAATGCTATGGTGTCAAAGCAAGCCGCATGGACGCATGGAACAGTAAGGGTAAGAGCCGGATTAATTGCGTTGCGAAAGCCGCTCTTTGATAAAGGAGTAAGGAAGCATTGACCGCAAAGCAGCCACTTAAGTAAACGGGGTTATATTAAAGAAAGTTAGAGATTAGCTGAGGCGGAGATTGCGTTGTGGAAAAAGCAATACCATAAAATTAACATTGCGGAACAGGGTGGCCTATAGACGTTTTAGTAGATAAGACGAACTACGCTAAAGTGGAATTCTACGGTGACGGCAGTAAGCCAGATGGACGTATGGAACAGGGAGGGTGAGAGACGGATTAACCACGTAGCAGAATCCGCTTTTTCTTAAGTGATAAACACAACCTGAACTGGTTAGCAGGCAGTTAAGTAGAGGGTTGAAGAGAAGAAGACGGGTCATGGCAGAAGTAAAGATGGCGTTGTAGCACAAGCATCATCCTCATCAACAGCAGTGCATCAGCCATTTGAACTGATGCTTTGCTGCCAGACAACCATGAGGACGGACGAAATAACGCATAAGAAGATGGTGAGAAGGGGACTTACCTGAAAACCTTAATTCCCTAAGCAAACATTCAGGGTCAAAGCAACTACACCTTGTGTGGACAACATACAGTCACAAACCGCTGGTTATCGTGCAAAGATAAGGCGGCATCGGCGAGACAGCTTTGCGGATTTCACTGACACGCGTCATAATCAGCCATTATCCTGCAGATAACTCAGAACCAAACACACTTTAAACAGGCAATCCAATTAGGAGACGGCAGCAGACGCGCCGCTGGTGTCTACTGCGAGCCATGTCCTGTAATGTCTTGAGCCAAGCACAAGGCGAATCAGTGGACACCAGCCCGGGAGGCGAGACGGTCCAACGGCACCCAGTTTGCTCCTCAGTGACTTAATTTCCCGCTGTAAAGTCAACTTCTGTCCAACTCGAGCCTTGCGCCACACTTGAACTGGCAGACTAAATAAGGCCCACCTAGGTAAGCGGTGACCAGGCATACGTAGCACGTGCCCCAGCCAACGCAACTTATGCAGTGCTATCTAGCATGATTTCACCAACTAGGACGCTTTTACGCACTTAATCATTGCGGGCACGCTGGTGCCATCCGCTTCCAGCAATTCTTCGCAGACAACAATGATGAACGACTTGAAGACGCTTCAGGTCTTCAGACCGAAGGGGCCAAGTCTCAGAAACATAAAGCAGAATGACCCTCACTATGGCCTTGTATACATGGCTTTGCAGACGGAAGGAAACTCCCTTCTGTCGCCGAAGATGCCGCAAGTTCAAGAAGGTAGCTCTGGCTTATGCAGTGCGTGAGATGCCGTCAGTTTCTATGCGCCCATCATTGCTGATGCAGCCGCCAAGATGAGTGAAATAATCAACCACCCTGAGTTTCTCGTTAGCAGACGTCAAGAGGTCATCAAGCGGCTGGTGGTCCTGCAGCAACACTTTGTACGTTGAAGGTGCGAAGCGCATACCAAATATTGTGACCACGCTGGACCGGCTAATCAGGGTTGATTATGTCGCCAAACATCGTCTACAAGCAAAAGCATATCGTCCGCATAATCTAGGCCAACTAACCTTCCCCCAGGCAGCACTTTAATGCTTAGATCGTGTGATTCCGCGAGGGCACGCTCCATGATAAAATCTACGACGAATTTGAACAGAAATGGGAAGTCGGACAACCCTGACGAACGCCACTTGTGGTCGGAAAGCTATCCGATGGCACAAAGTAGACCCTGACGCGGCGTGTAGCGTTCAAGTATAGAGAAGGAAGGATGTTCACATATTTCGTGGGAACACCTTTCCGCGCAAGTATTTTGAACAGAATCGGTCGATGGACTGAATTGAACGCACTATTGAAACCGATGAAAACAGCTATTGTCTGTCTGCGTTATGCATGGCGCTGCTCTAGCACCTGCCGCAAAGTGAATATGTGGTCTCCACAGCCACCTCCTGGGCGGAATTTGGCCTGCTCTTCTTTAATCCTAGATTCCCGTTCCGCAGTGAGGCGACAAATGGCAATCGAGGCGCAATTTTGTCACAACATTCGTTAGTCTAATACCCCTGTGGGTAGACCAGCCTGTGCGACTGCCCTTCTTGCATATTATCACTGTAATTGATTCGCTCCAAATAGCTAAGACACTCACTTCATTCGAGATACATGCAAATAAGCAGGTCAGTGCATTGCAGAGGACTTCACCTCCATCCTTAAATAGTGCAGGTGTAGGGGAATCCGGGCCAGCGGCGCGAAAACGATTAACGGTTGTGGTCGCGTTTCGGACCTC
The DNA here is from genome assembly GCA_944474145.2 of Dicrocoelium dendriticum. Classification (NCBI taxonomy): domain Eukaryota; kingdom Metazoa; phylum Platyhelminthes; class Trematoda; order Plagiorchiida; family Dicrocoeliidae; genus Dicrocoelium; species Dicrocoelium dendriticum. Next base: position 55,191,501 of record OX104067.1, on the reverse strand, counting down.
GGCCTCTAATGAAGGCTCTAAACTAACCGTTCATTGCTTGTCCTTCATCAACTGCGTAGGAAGAGGTGCAAAAACAGTGGGCCAGCTGAACCAACCTTGAAAGGGTTCCGCCCAAAGAGCCATAGGGCGTTCCTCATTGTGTATTAGCGCACACGCGCTGTCTCGGTTTATCTTACTGACGGCTGGGTTTTTAGGACCAGTGGTGCGGATTAGCTAGAAGAGCTTGCGGTAATTGCTTACTGCTCCTGCCTCTTCTATTTCTTGAGCCCTACTGGGCCACCAGGCTTCCTTGTCATCACGTAGGCTCCGCTTTAGTGCAAGCCTAATGGCCCGTCCGGTCACATTGTGTTCAGCGCCGGCCGGGGGTCCTTCTAGATTCCAACTGGTTCACCGACCTACCGGATATCCAGTGACTGGTGCGGTGACGATGGATATTGCCACAAGCAGATGCTGCTGCGTAGTGCATGGGTGGCCAAAGCCCTATTCCACTAAAACTCAGTGTCATTAGGACCAGATAGCGTACGTTCGGTACGCAATGGGTATTGATAGGCTTGCCTGACCTAGGACTGAGACAATTTTTCAGTTGGCAATAGGAGGAAACGCTTGATGCGCCTCCCGGTAAAGTTCCTGTAGAAACGACAGCGTACCAAGTCATGATCAGGGTCGACACAGGTGTTCCAGATCGAGCGGCCAACCAGAATGGAACCACTCCACCTGTAACTTATAACAAAATGGTCAATTTGGGTCCACCGCTGGCCAGCTACAAGAGGACGCCAAGTGGCACTTCGGCTCCCACTGTGTCTACAAGCAGTGCTACTAAAAAGCAACTGGTGCTCCGCACACAGTTGCAGCAGACCCTCACCGTTGTCAGTACGTTCGGAGTTAAGCCCACAATTACCACCCAACTGAGCTTCTGAAGAGATCAGACGCTTTACTTGTGCGTTCATTTCCCTTGCAAGTACTATAATATCTGAACTAGCAGCACTGAGTTGAAGCGCGTTCAGTTTGTCATAGAATGTGTTCCTTACAGCATTAGAACTCCATTCGGTGGGAGCATGGACGGAAATCACAAACAAACAGCATTTTGTACTACTTCGTTAATCAACCTTAGCTGATGTCGTCAAACGGGCTGCATATAAACGGCTGTTCACCGGAATCCAATCAACCAACGGTGGCTTAGCTTTGGAGTTTAGAATGCTACCTACATCAGCTTGACACGTGAGTGCTGCATCGTCGTCTCCGGATGAGTGCAACCAATAACGAGAGGATAAGTCGGGTGCAGTTAATTCAATAACCCCCTTAGGGTCATTGATCCTAGTTTCGGACACCCAACTCAAATCAATACCCAGTGTGTCTATGCTGCGTGCTAGTGCAGCTTGTTGACTTGTTTGTCTCTAAGTGTGAACCTTGAACGTCGCCATGGAAACGGGATAGCGTGGCCTTATAAGGGACTTTTTCCGGTAGGCATCCGATAGTTGCGGTGGGATGTGGCTGCGAATGGTTTTACTCCAATGGCACTTCGGTTGCTGTCAATAAAGCTGGGAATAACAGAAGGTAGGTTAGTAATGGGAGTCAGGATGGGAGTAAGCGAAAAAGGAAGAAAAGAATGAAGAGAGGCGATAGCAGCAGCAGCATGTTTTCGCTTATCCGCCCTGCTGTATACAGTAGCTAAGGCAACCCTTGGTAATCTGCGCGACGGCCGATGCAGGATGAAGTTTAGGTTTGAAGTAAACCTCAGGGTTTATATGTGGGCTGAGATACTGCCAGGGCACCCAGACCTAGACATTAGGAAGATTAGGGACCTCATCCAAAGCGTTTGGCTCAAAAGCCTGTACACAAGGCAGCATGGGTGGCAATGATTTAGTTTTACAGAAATGGACGCCGTCCCATTGCAAACCTCCAACCTGGAGGACCAGGAGGCTGAGTTTTCCTGACCTCGCATCCTTGACCAACCTGGTAGGAGTAGCTCACAAGGTGCCCGGAGGCAGCACCCAATATAGCTCAATGGGGCATTGAGGTACGAAAACCGTCGCACCACGTTAAGGTCCAGTCTCGTTGCCACGAGGTAGTAGCACAAGCAATACTATGAACTGACCATGGTAAAATAGCGTGGCGCTTTGGCCCTGCAAGGTATTACATGTATCTCCCGTAGGTTGGATTTTACCTCGGAACAAGAAGCAGGGTAGATGCAGAGAGTGATGAGGATAATAGTCTGATTATCTACACAACAGAAGCCACGCTTTACTGGGCGATTAAGGAAACATGGACTGCCAAGCAGGCAGTTAAATAGAGGGGCGTAATAGTGAAGGAAGACAGACCGTAGCTGAAGCGGGGTATTAGTGGTAGAAGAAGTAATATTTTAAACCAAAAATTATGGTATAGGGATCGCTTCGGCGGATCAGTAGATTAGGTAAACCACTCGAACACGAAAAGCTACGGTGACAACAGTAAGCCAGCTAAACGAACGGAACAGTGATGGTAAGAGCCGGATTAACAAGGTAGCAGAATCCGCCATTAATAAGAGAGTACGGGAACCTGGACTGCCAAGCAGTCAGTTAAGTTGCTGAGGGTTATAGTGAAGAAAGAAAAGCCGTAATTGGAATTAGGATTGCATTAAAGAGATAGCAATTAGCTCAAACCAGCCTTCGTGAAATAAGACGGCGCGTCGGCGCATCAATATATTAGGTAAAGCACCGAAGGTGGAATGCTACTTTGTCAAAAGGAAGCCATATGGACGCAGTGGACAGGGAAGAGAAGAGCAGCATTAACTATGTAGAAGAGGATGCTGGTTGTTGGGAGGTTAAGGGAACGCGGACTGCCCAGCTGTCAGTTATGTAGAGAAGGGTTAAAGTGAAAGGAGACAGGCCGTGGCAGAAATAGTGTTCTGTTTTGTAGAACAAACCATACTATGAGGCAAGCATTGTACTTTAGGCTGGGGCTTTGGCGCTTCAGTAGCTTACGTGAACCACCTGAAGGTGGGCGTCTACGGTCTGTAAATGAAGCCGGTTGGGCGCATATAGCGATGCGAATATGAGCCGGAATGACTACGTAGAAGTAGCCTCTCTTTATTGAGAAATTAAGGAAACATAGGCTGCAAAGCAGTCAGTTAAGTGGAGAAGAGTTCTAGTGAGGAGAGACAGGTCGCAACTGAAGCGAAGATCAAGCTATAGGACAAGCAATACTATGAAATAACAACTTTAAATTTGGGTGGCGTGCCGGCGTCTCAAACGTTGGGTGAACCACTCGAGGGTGGAATGTTACGGCCAGCCAGATGGACGCAAATAACATTAGGGGTAAGAGCCAGAATAACTACGTACCAATAACCGCTCGTTGGTAAGAGGTTAATAGAGCATGAACTGCCGAGCAGTCGGTTAAATGTAACCTGGTTACAGTGCTCGAAGCCAGGCCGTAGTTGAAGCAAAATTGAGTTGTTAAACAGGTAATACTTTGGAACAATGGATGTGGAATAGGACGGTGCACCGTAGCTTAAGTAGATTAGGGTAACCACTCAGACATGGAATGCTACGGAGTCAAAGGGCAACCATTTGGACATAGAGGAGGAGCCAGTCGTTAAGGAACTAAGGTTAATGTAATTTAGGTTCCATGTATGTCAAAGCACTGGGTCGTTGAGAAGGCGTTCGTGAGCATCAGCCGTCTTATGTATGTATGTTATACCATAAGACGAGTAGGCGGTATTGTGGTAATAGCCTCTCAGCCAGCAGCGCATACTGCTGATGTTATGTCAATGAACGCCACAGGTCACAGAAAGGTTTCAGACGGATAGCAATGGAAGGCAGGCAGACCTAATGGACGCGTGCTTCCAGTCATGTAGGTTGACCATCTAGAGGGTTAGTACGTAGAGATAAACCAATCCAGGAGAAGCTAGTCGTTGAAGAAGTGTTTGCAGGATAAATCACCAGGTTTAGAGAGCTCAAGACATTGTTATCGCTTTAGCTACAACATAAGGAAACGGTGCTAAGAAGGGATAGTAATAAAAAGTTTGGAAGATGGACATATGTGAGAAGCGTTCAGCAAGTAATGATGCGGGGCTAGTCGTACTAGCGATAACGCATGATTATTGCTCTAGTACACCAATAGGACGTGGTGTCAGTACCGTACACGGATAGGCAAGCAGCCGGCAGACCTTACAGGTCAGTGAAACTAAAAGGTTAACAGAAACATTTAGGAGAGCGGGAAGTCAGACAAATTTGATAGACGCATACGTCCAGTCATAAAGATGAGCCAGATAGACAGGCAGTCAGCAGTAGAGATAATGCATATATGAGGCGAAGCTGCTCGTTAAGGAACTGACGTTGGGTTGGGGTACGTTCCATACGGCTTAAATCTCTAGCTCGTTCTGAACGAGTTCCTGAGCATCAGTAGCAGATAGGCTGTAAACTCGGACGTGGGAGGAGTACTGTGAAGGGATAGCTACTGAGCTGGCAGAGCTTACTGCTGCTTTCATTTTAATGAAACCCACAGGTCACAGAGCGATTAGACGGGCAGCAACGGAAAACGGGCAAATATAATGGACGCATGCCCCCAGTCATATGGCTTGCCAAGCTAAACAGGTATTAAGAAATGAAAATCAAACATAGGGGAGCTAGTTGTTGATGAAATGTAAGGAGGAATATCCGCAACCTATGGTGCGGCTCCTCAATAGCAGCAGCAGACGGTGTTATCGCTTTCAACTACTATGTAACTAAAGTGTGCTAGAAAGGGAAAAGTAAGGAAAAGGTTGAAAGGTGGACCAAGGTGTGTGAAGCCTTCATCAAGTCGTAAAGCCGAGCCAGTTGTAATAGAGATAGCGCATAATTATTAATTTAGTACACCAATAGGACGATGGTTGGTACCGTTCAGTTATATTCCAAGAGCCGGCAGAGCTTTCAGTTTGTTGAAAACCCAAGATACCGGGGACAGTTCAGACGAACGGGAAGGTAGTTAGCATGCAGAGCACAGTTCACAGGATAGTATATATATCCCCTTTGCAAATAGGTTTGGTCAGCTCAGCAAATGCAACCCACAAATCAGCACAATGTAAGCAATAGCTATTTGTACAATAAGGTAAATTATTTAGTATTTTACGTAACATATTAAGGCACACCTGGGTAATTTCCAGTCTGATGAACGCTTTTTCATCTGCGTTTCATTTTGAAGGGCTTTCACCTGGCTTGCGTTGCAGTTGTGCCCACATCCATTCGAGCAAACGTCTTCCTATTCTCCCCACCACGAGCAAGGTGCAATTTGGTCCTATATTCTCATTATTAATTACTTCCGGATGCTGCACTTATCTGTCTGCTTGCTGCATGCTTCATGCCGACAAATGACAATAAGGAGCTTGCGTCAGTTCTTGCTTCATTCCTTTGCCGAAGCAAGCAGAGTCGATACAGCGTTAAAATGTCGTGGTCTGGATTTTAATTATCGGCACAAAAATCAGGACGCGCGTTAGCTGAAAGCCTCTGATGTCTGTGCTACCCGACCTGACCTGGCCTGCTTCTTGTATATCTCAGATTGATTCTATTACTACTGCAAAGCACGGAGGAACTGCCTCCGTGTGTCTCGTTGCCGTTTTATCCCGAAAACCAGCCGCATTGTTTGCGGTGCCATAGTGCTCGGAGCCATCGGACCCACTACTGTGCTCATCACCTCACCGCACGCTGGATAACATTTCTGCCTTATATTCGTTTTATTATCTGTTACGTGATTATGAACGTTGCTGTCTGCTTGCTTCTTTTCTTCCGACCTTTAAAATTATTAAGGCTGCTTAGCTCCGACGCGCCACCTAGTTTTTGTGTCATCCTAACTTACTTCCATTTGGCTCTTGATGCTGTGTTTCTCAAGGTCAGCTGATCAACCACCGCTCTCATCTTCTCACTTCTACCGGAATGCAGGTTTGGCCCTATGTTTCTATCACTAGCGGCTTCCTGCTTCTGAACATGCTAGTTGATGGTGCATTATTTCCTGTAGTTGACCTGGTAAGAATGCTTTGCCTAGAGAATCCACTTAGCCTTTGTTTCATCCCCTTTCCATGGTGACTGGCTTCATGGAGCTTTTGATGCGTAGTGCTCACGACTGTGCGACGGAGAAAAATTTTCATTTACCACATCCTGGAATCACATTCGACCCTCTATTTTGTCATTATCTGTTCCGTATACTGAATGTTGCCTCTTATCGATTTTCCCTCCTATATGTGGCTTTTTGAGACTTCTTATCCCCAACACAACACCCAATCTCTGTCACATTCTAACAGGCTTTTATTGGCTTGTGTAGTCTTAGCGCGCACGCCCATCCGAACCAACATCACGAGCTTGAGGCTCTTTCGACCTTATAATCTAATTGTTTGCTCCTTTCGTATTCTAAACTTGGCTGTCTGCTTGGGGTTTATTTCATATTTATGCCTTCTGTAGTCCTGCTTACACCGTTAGCAGGAGTGGCAGATGAATGAACGATAGCTGATTGACGTTGTTCCAATGAGTGACAAATAAATGATTAAAAATGCTCCGCGAGTAAAAGTTTTGGTAACCCATCAATCATTCAGATAACAATTTGGTGACGTAACCCCGCTTTCCGGCATACGGTTTCCCGAGTCTACCAATACGTCAACACAACGCCTTTCCCTTTTCCATGGCCAAATGCCGACATGCCTGGCGATTTACTGCACACAGGTTCACGGAAACTACACTCTTTTACATAAACTATATGCTATGGTTACGGATAATGCGGTGGCTACCTAGGTGTTTGAGCCTCCATCTCTCTTTCACTCGTCGCGCTTACTGCCGGATGTCTTGCAGCCAGCATAACTGTAGCGCGCAGTGCAATACGTGACTGGGATTATGCCAAATGCAAACAGGTTACTGATAAACGCACGATAATGGGCATAACTGGTAAGCAAGAGTTGCATTACGCTCCTCGCCCATTCAGTTTATATCAAGGAGGGACAAACTATGCTTTTAAGGACACCTCCCGCCGCATTTTAGCCGATAATCAGAGCTTTAAACACTATCTCCCACCTGTATTACAGCAAATGATGTGCCATCATTTTCAGCATAAAGCAGGCATTTCAACCTTCGTGTTTATAAGAATGATCCCCTTCCAGTCTATTAAGAACGGAAATAAGCAGTCTTTTAGTTAGCTTCAGCCGCCAAGGTGAAGCTTACAAAGGTGTGCTCGCAGGTGTAAACAAGTCCACGCAACCTCAAAACTAGACAGAATTGTTCAACCGCGTCAGTGGGAAGCTTGCAAGCATCATTCCGTCGGACAAAGAATTTTTAATTAGAGTTTTCCATCGGAAGCTAATCAATGCCTAAAACCGGAAGATTTGTTGAGACAAAAAGACCAACTTATTGAGGTCGTTCAGTGGCTTTTGTGGGTGTATCCGGGGCAGATACTACTTGGCACCTACAGCAGTGATTTGGATGGCCTAGCAAGGAATCCAGTTTCAACTGCTCAAGTGCAATTGGGACGAAAATAATAAGAAAATCATGTTGTGTGGCCCCTAACCAATAAAAAGCTTGCGGACCAAATTGAAACAACAACAAGAAAACTAAATACACTGCCTTTACCACGTGGTTAAACGAATTAATGTCAGCATAACCTACGTTAGTAGCCCCTGCTTTATATATATACGACTAGCAAAGGAGCCATCAAATACCTTGGAATTCAAAGCGGAGCGGTTATCATTAATCAAAAACCAAACGTGACACTGGGAATTGAATGGTTGTGTAGGAGGGCAAGTTACTACCCGATTGCATATGCGGAGATAGTTCCCACTTTAGAGGTAACCTCTACTAAGAATAACCGCTGAAGGAAGGAAAGCCAGAAAGACAAGTAGGTTACTTAAATTTTTAACCCCCTCGGCACAGATGGACGATTTGTCTTACCATTTGAGCGTACCCTAGGTTACTCGCAGAGGAGTAGAGAATATATTAAATTGCGTACAGTATTTAATGAGGCAAACTTTTTGTAATGCCATCTTTTACCAAAAACACGCCTTCAGTCCGCGCGAGTGGTGGAGATGCTTCCGCTGAGTGACGGCTTTCTGTGCCCCTGGCCGTCGAAGTAACACGAACGAGGAGCAAATTTCAATCCGTAGGTAAACGTTTGGCACAGCATTATGCTATGGGAATCATGTTTTGATTTGTTGAAGTCATTTGTGACTCATAAACGCATGCACTGATAGTGCTAGGGAAACGAATGGAAAAACAGTCACTCAGGCTGCACCAGCGGTCCTTCAAGCTGGCACTTCACGGTCACATTTGCTATGTGGCCGCGTAAATACGAAGACGTAACCTGAGACATTATTAACAATGAAAGGCCGAAAGTCAATGGAAGGTAAACAGATTACAAACCAAACTGCAAGGTTTGAAACTGTAACCCTAGAATGCATCTAAAAATTCCAACTTCAATGTTGGTGCTACTTCCATTTACTTAGGTTCCTTTCCTCATTAGTATATAGAGCACAAAAGGCGTATCTTTGTCAACCTCATTTATTCCTGCTCACTGCAAGCTTAATGTGAGTTGATGCGGTACAGCGTTCCACAAGGGAGCGCTGCGGCCACAGGCAACACAGCAAGTTACCCGCTTGTTCAACAACTGTTGTCTAGAAATCGTTTGAAACCTTCCAATTTTGGTGCACTAACGGATAGCTAAGGTAAATTGTTCCAGTCATTCACCACAAGAGTTGTCACCGTGAACGCTCAGCAAACCAGAATCCTGCTTGTTTTCAATTGCTTCAGACCGGGGCCTAGTGTCGAACTATCCACACAACAAAAAAAGAAATCATGTGCATCATTCACTAGCTTAGCTCGTCGCGTGTAAAGCAAATTACCAAAGTAAAGACGATGCCCCAGGGCAAACCAGTTCTTCCTTTGATGGCGATTTTCTTAATACAGATTACATACTGCCGTGGCGGACTTTGATGTCCTCCGCTTAACCTACCCTGCTTGTACGCATTCGGCTTTCGTCGAACTTGCGAGCTTAATTAATGTCGGATTATCACTGGATTAATCTGTAAACAGTCGATTTTTAGATAAGAACATCATATTTGCGTTGGCAACCTCATTTAATGTGTCCTGGGTTGTACGTAGTTTTAGCGAAACACGAACTCCTACGGCGTTTCCCAAGGTTGCGTTCCTGAGCTCATAACTGATAGACTTCAAGCGGTCCTGAGGCACCAATTGGGAGGAAAAAAGCTTTATCAAGTTTAATGGTTAGCCGCCCATCCATGGACCAGTAAAGTGATGTCAGAGATGGGATCCGTACTCATGCCTACAGCGTAGACCGTGACTTTAATAAAAATCTCTGACCGCTCGACCATACGATGTTGCTCGTTATGCTGTGACAAACCTTTGACACTTGAAGATCAGCGCTAAACTAATCAGGTCAGGGCTTAGGCGAAGTTAGCTTGGCGCAGAATTTTCACATATGCTTGATAGAAGAGTTAATATATAAGAGTAAAATATGGTAGTAAATAAGTTTGCGACCTGAGAGGTTGTTTGAATGCGCGAGAAACCTTTTACTTTTTACCACTTCCTGACCACTTCCCAAGCGTCTTTCAACCACCTTCTTGACGTCTGAGACCAGGCCTACTCGCAGTGTGTTCTAACAATATGTTTAATAGACTCCCAAGCGAGCGGCGGCTCCGCTGAGCTGTATTTGGTAATCCTTGTGATTAGCAGCCGCCACGTACCCGTGGGATTTAATGTAAATCACTTTGGAATCGCTTGACCAACCTCGAGGCAAGTTGCATTAAGGCATCCCAGTTAATTATTACGCTACAACCTACACCGCAGTTTCATAACCCACCTTCGCAGTTTTGCGGTTTGAATAAGTAGATACGGCCAATCTGAAGAGCTTAATTGTCTCTAAAAGCCTAGAGCAACTATTTTATTGTATAAAAAGACATAAACTATGAGCATTTTAACTGAAAATTCCAGACAATATTTCTCGTTTTGGTATAAACATAGGATACTCATAATTAGTCCACGACCTCAAGCTGACCTACAAACATCAGCATGGTGGGCCTCAGAGCACGCTGCTGCTAATACAAAGTGAGCTTCCTTCCCTTGAGCATTTTTACTTCACAAGATTAGCAAAGTTCCCGTTTACAAACTGAAGTATATTCTGCGCTCGTTTGATCCATGAAAAGTTATTTAAACTCCTAAATATAATTATACCGGATATTTTGGATTTAGCTGCGGATAGCGCTAGCCGGACGGCTTTTCTAGCATGGTTTGACAGGCGAGATTGCATAGTTTAATACTTTGGGCAGGGCCGATTTAAAGGGTTTATGTTTGACAACTTCTGTTTCTTTTGCGATTCTTAGTATGTTTATTGTGCATTAGTGTCGTGCCTGTATATTTTACTCTGGTGTGTAGCTTATCCTTAAGTAGCACTTTTACCGTCTCATCTCCTAAACTATCTGTAACCACGGAGCTAACACCTTGTGGCATTGTTGCAACGTATTTGGGCACATATCCAATGCTGTTACCTGTTTTATCTGTTATATGAAGTTTAAATTTGGTGTATTAGTTTGCCTTCAGGTAACAATAAATTATCGCGTAAAAGTCGGCATGACGTTGTCCAAATATAATGCACCAAATACCCAGCCACTGTGCAGTCACAAATAGCCGCAATACCGCGCGAACCTACAAGATAGGCGCAACATTTAATAGGAAGCAGCTCCGTGGGCTTGTCCAAGCAAGCGGAAAACCAGCTACCTGTGTATTCGAACGAGCTTACAAGCACATGGGCTGCAGGCCCTACAGAGTGATGTGCAGCCGTTGTTGGATCCAAAGCTGGCGTGAAGGTGTTGCTTCCTACGGAGGCTAATATACCGGTGTGCGATGGCGAAGGCGATAAATGCTAATTGGAAATGCAGCAAAGCAACAAAGAGGAGTCGCCCGGCAGCAATCAGCGGCGTTGTAACATCACGATAGTTCAGGCACCTGAGTCGACGGATACGAATCCTCGGGCTCCTTGTGACTACCATGTGGATTGACTGCAGAGCCTAAATTAAAGACATCCTGACGGGAACGTGCATTGGTTGCAGGTGTAGCAAAGCACAGTCTTGAAATGTGAGCGGAGGAGAAGTCCCGGCATCTGCCAGTCAAGTTTGTTTGCTTAGTTTACCGGTCCGCTGAACCAGGATCAACAGGACGATGACGTTTCATGAGCATACGTCAGTTACCACAGCGGTCTACATGCAGCCTTCACAAACGTTAGTAGGTTAACGAACAGAGGTGACAATGTATTTTACTTCGTTGCCATTCGTTGTGCAGGCTTAATAGGAATGATCGAAACGCGGTTGCATCCTAAGGCCACCAACAAGGAAGTCCAAATCAGAAGGTGCTCATACTTTCGGTAAGTCAGACGAACAAAGGGTCGGGGCGGCATGTTGCTATACATTCGGTCCACGCTATGCGGGCGACTGGTGGACACTTACTTCGGCAAAGAGGGCCTATGCAAACCGTTATGGTGATCTATCAGCCCGCGACAAATTAAATTGGGTAAATGCGCCTAATCGCAGCCCTGTAGTCGATGCCTGGATTGCATGCCGCATGTCCGAAACTGCGTACGACAGCTTCGCTTCCTGATCATTAGTGATGTTAACTTCCCTCGGATACGGTGGCCTTAGGTTAAACTTCCCCAGGGCACTTTGCGATCGAAGCGCAGTTTGCGGAGATGGTATTTAAAACTGGGGCGGCACAACATGACAGCAGGCCAACCAGCGTTACACCGCATAGCTGTTCATCGTGTCTGGACCTACTGTTAACTAGTTGCGAGCAGCATGTACATGAAACCTCAGTCCAGAAGCCTATGTCATCTAATGACCACCCGATAGAGTTAGCCAGCCTAGCGTTGCCGATGCCTTACTGGCGTCTGTCAGAGCCGTCCTACGCTTATTGAAAGAAAGACTTCGATGGTCTCAAGCAAGCCGTCAAGGAAGAGCATTGGCGGCTGCCTTAATATCCAGGTGTTAATGCCTGTTAGTCTGTTTGAATAAGAGTGTGTAAACCTTCTGCGCCTGTTCCGTAACGCTTAATTATCCGAAAGTTGGACCATTGAAGCCACTTGGTTCAACAGGCAGGGTGGTATACGGTCACCACGACGAAGCGTATCATGGAATGAATTCCTCCTGTCTGGGTTGACGACGGATATGATGCGTACAAATGGCAACAAACACTATGCAACAGCGAGAAAGCGAGAAAGCTTCGGCGCTTCGAAGAAAAGATTGCAAGCTCAGCAAAGACGGCTGCCGATTGTGCTTACGTGAAGCGGCGCCTTAGGCCCGCGCGTAAAGTATCCGTGTTAGAGGGCACTGACGGGAAGCCTGTAACCTCCAGTGCTGAAAGAGCGACTACATTGGCCGAACACTTTGCTTCCGTATTTACAAGTGGGGGTGCGCCTATGCCGAGCTCGACGTGCGCAGTTCTAACTGAACTCGAGGACCTGGATTGCCGAGTAAATGCGTCCACAATCCACTTGCTAGTATTGACGGCGCGAAACCCACCGGACCCGATAGAATTCAACTGCTCATTTCAAAGTCCTTGACGACTATTATCTTGCCCGCCGCAACATTGACGGAGGGTGCATTGCCGTACGACTGGAACTGCTCGGTAGTGCAACGAATTTCTAAAGTAGGTGACACCGTCATTGTGGACAATTACCGGACGGTTTGTATCGCCTCTGTTTTGGCGAAGGTGTTCGAGAAGATAGGAAAAATGGGATTCCTCCAGCGGGTGGAGTCGAACGCTCTCCAAACGCCGAAACAGCCAGGCTTCATTTAGGGCCGCAGTGCACCCCGAGTCCGCCGTTTACATGTAGAAATGTTCTGGAGCGCCGTAGCGTGGGAAGTCCGAGGAAATCGTCTACATCGATTTCAGCAATACTTTAAATAAACTGAACTATAAGGTCCTGCTCCACTAGTTGGGGATGTGTGGTTTTGGTGGCGCACTGAACTGGTAGCTCAGCGATTTGCTTATTGGGAGAAAAGGAAGGGCACAGGTGGTTGACCATCCAACGGACGTGTGCCCCTACACTAACGGTGTACCCCAAGGCTCAGTGCTGCTGCCTATTTTACGCTGCATCGACATAAACGAAGTGCCTCCACTTTTTCGGTCGACATGTGCACTGCGTGCCGACGGCTTGGAGATATTGTGGCTTACTGAGTCTCATGGCTACAGTGACGTTCTTCAGCAAGACCTTGACTGCCTAATCGGTAGCCAGCAGAAGGTGATCTACCGGTCAGCCCGGCCAAGTCCTCGTTTATGTCCATGGAGGTTGGTGGTCTTGGAACGGTCCACACCCTGGTCTAGCACTTGCTACATCCCACCAATTCAGTAAATGATCTGGGCTTTGTGACCTGAAGTCGGTCGACAACGCGATCAGGCTTCACACAAACAGACTACGCCTGCATTTGGCGCTTAGGCGCGACTTTTGCACTAAGTCTGAAGAGATTGTCACCCGTTTGTTTTCTTCCATGATAATACCGGCCCTCGATTACGGCTGACCCACGCGCACACACATACTATACACATTAGCTAGAGGTGCGAAACACCTCAGCTAATGTGTCGCAGTAACCGAAAGAAAAAGCGAATAAAGTGCAACAGGTGCATGCCAGCTGAGCTACCGATAACGGATGGGCATCGTTCCGGTAAGCTACCTGCCGGCTACTATGTAACCAAAGAATAATTTACTATGCAAAGTTGTAAAATGTTAACTAATGTGATTGTGGTTAATGGGGAGGCTAAGATGGAGGTGCTGCGACAATGGAACTCACAGCACCAACGCCACTGAGTTTGGTTCCTAGCCTTAGCAACAAGTGTCTCCAACCCAATGTGGGCATCGTCTTTCGGACCCCAACAGGGGCGCCGAGGCGCTTCACCACAGGACAGCTGCGAAGTGAAGGCTTTCATTCCTCTCTCCACCAAGTCATCGCTTGACCACATCTCCTCTTCTTCCAACCACACCCGCGGTGCCCAAACGAAGAACTTCGCGGGATTCGGTGGGCTGGCATGCGCAACAAGTGGCCGAGCCCTGGAGCCTGGTGCGTGCAACAACAGTGCTGAGCGGTACATTTTCTTTTTCTGTGCCATAAGCAAGGCTTTGAACACTCTCGTTGCTCACGTGGTGTTCCCACTTTGGCTCACACTCACATTGTCGAATCACAATAGGGCTAATTAGAGCATTTCTGGATAGCCATGCCCATCTAGATCATACGCCGCTTCCCTACTTTTTATGTTTTCTTTTCTTTTTTCTGCTCTCTGCTTGCAAGGCAGAAAGCCATTTTTAGCGAAAAATAAAAATGGCCTTATTCGTAGACCATCATTTAATTGCGAATAACTCGCAAAATACTGCACTTATTGTGTTGCTTTTACGTTCAACGTATTCAGGCGCTAAAGCTGGTCCAGACCAGTGTAATTTTGTGCTACTTTATAAATAAATAAATAAATAGGTATATTTCTAGACCAGCTAGAGGCTGCACCCTAAAGGGTTCAGATCAATTCTTACATTTATCCGATGCTCTTGCATGGAAGTTGGCAAAATATATGTTCATCGTTAGCAATTGCAAATGCATTGGCACTGTTTAGTATACAGCTACTGGGTCGCAGACGCCCACCTTGACATTTTTCTGGTTCCTTCGGGCGATATTGTGCTCCTTGTCTTTTATTGTGAAAACTTCGCGGAGGTGTAGTTTGGCTTTTCTCCTTGGAACAGAATCCAATTTGCCACAAGTTTACTTTAAATTGATCGCACAATAATTGGCCACTCAGTTGCCCCAATTGTTGTTGCGCACATGGAAGAAATGAGTGAAGGGATTATAAGGAAAACGAAAATTTGAAAACAATTCCGATAAATGCGGACATAAATAGAAGCAATTTGTTAAGAGGGAAAATAAGTCTGCGTGCTTCAGTAGAAAAATACCAATTAACAAAAAAATATAGCTCTACTTTTATTGCGCTGATATTGCTCTCCGGCGCAACCTGTTAACCTGAGTTATTCTCAGATAAAAAAGCCTTTCTACAGTTAGAATACCGCTTAAAGTAGCATAAAATTACCCTGGCCTGGACCAGCTTTAGCGCCTGAATACGATGAACGTAAAATCAACCCCATGCGTGCAGTAGTTTGCGAGTTATTCGCAATTAAACGATGGTCTACGAATAAGGCCAGTTTTATTTTTCGCCAAAAATGGCTTTCTGCTTTGCAGGCAGATAGCAGAAAAAATGATTTTTCTTTTATCTGAGAATAACCCAGGTTGAAATTTCGCGCCTGGACGCAATACCAGCATAAGAAAAGTAGGGCTCTAATTTTTGGTTAATTGGTATCTCTCTACTGAAGCGCGCAGATTTATTTTCTTTCCTAATAAATTGTTTCTATTCTTGTCTGCATTTCTCGAAAACAAATTTTTAACTTTTCGTATGCCTTATAATCCCTTCACTCATTTCTTCCATGTGCGCAACAACAATTGGTGCAACTGAGTGGCCAATTGATGTGCGATCAATTTAAAGTGAACTTGTGGCGAATTGGATTCTGTTCCAAGGAGAAAAGACACAACACCGCGAAGTTTTTCACAATAAAAAACAAGGAGCTCGATATCGCCCGAAGGAACCAGAAAACGTCAAGGTGGGCGCCTGAGACCCAGTAGCTGTATACTAAACAGTGCCAATGCATTTGCAATTGTTAACGATGAACAAATATTTTGCCAACTTCCATGCAAGAGCATCGGATAAATGTAAGAATTGATCTGAACCCTTTAGGGTGCAGCCTCTAGCAGGTCTAGAAATACACCTATTTATTTATTTATTTATTTATTTACTATGCATGGACTGGAACGTGTTCAGCATGTGGCTAGCCGGCTCAACCTTAGCCTACGGGGTATGTCGCACGAGGAATTATACAGATGCCTAAGGCTTTATGCACACTGATATCGTCGGCTTTGAGTTGGCCTTATTATGAAGCACCGGATGCTTCACCTAGACCACTTCAATGTGTTGAGGCCGCTGCTGCATGTTCGCGCACCAACCGGCACACGCCGACACCGGTGCAAGCTAGCGACAACGGATGTAAAGTGCATCGCTCACCCTCAATGTTTCAAGCGACGAGTTTTGAAATATTGGAACAAATTGCCGGAGCCGCTGGTAGAGGAGAAACCATTTTCGCAATTAAAGAGATGCTTTGAGCCGCTCTATGCAGGCTACAAGTATTAAGAGCAAACCGCACCATGATAACACGTGCAGCTGGAATACGCTGCCACCGCAAAAGTATCAGAGACTTGATTCCGCGCATGCGCTGGATCAGCCTACGATGACTCAACACAGATTTTTTGCTTCACACACAATTCTCGGCATTCAGTATGGAAATGAACACTGGTATCCTCGGTGAGGCTTCTCTTCACCACTCCAGGATATGTAAATGTGCACGGATTATGTCACCTCGCTTGACGGCGAAAGGATTAGAAAATAATTTCCAAGCTTAGAAAGCAGTTCAACTGCAATAAAAGTTATGCATATGGAAGCCCACCAGCGCTGCTGGAAGCCGGTAACCATATAATTTCCAACTTAAATTAACAAACCCAATCCGTGGCCAGCATTTGTTGCAACCACCTTAGGAACGCACCCTTAACGTAACTTGCACCCAGGAAAGTTAAGGGTGACCTGTTTGCAATTTACCCCACTCCCGAAGGTATCGGGCCTCAGCCTATTGGATGGCGGAACCAAGCACGGATGACGCCTTTGGGCACGGCAGTAAGGTAACAGGAGGAGAAAAAATAACTTCCGTTACTTCGAGGTTTAACTATCTCCTTAACCTCTGGATCACTGCAATGTCAACCGCGGAAGTGCCACCTTGTCCACCTCGGCAACTCTGGTAGAATTGATGGTGCGTTGAAGCATGATTACCTGAGCCCCAGTTATGGACAATTTGTCTGAAAGAAATTCACTCGATTCTATGTTTCTACTTCGATCTCGTGCAACAGTGATTAACGAACAAACCAACTAGCATAGTGTCCCGCAAATAAACAGACGTTATCCTGCTCGGTTGGTGCTTCAGCGTCGGTAAAAATTAAGGGTATTTTGCTGAGCGAACTAGCTTTGAACCGCCAGCAAATTTCAAAATCAATAAATTTACCAAGAAAGGCACTACATGTCCCATGTCTAGTAGTATAATATGCAGTGCAGGAAATCCTTCGGTTTAGCCACAACTTCAACACCCGTTGATTCACAGAGAAGTATGACGCTCCGAAATCGCATCGGTGCATGCTTCCTGGAAACATTAACCGTATGCATTCTATTGCACTCCGCCCGACAAGATAGTAGCAGACATAAAACAACTAATACCTACACAATAAAACTAGGCCAATCGGTTAAGCGTACACCAGTCCGCACGAGTGAGCACAGTGCATCTGCTAAAGCGCCAGTTGGAGCTTCGGAGCAACCAACTTTTATGGTCACGGGCGACACGGTTGGACAAGTCTGGACGACAATTTGTTACTCATAATGTTTGTGCAACCCAGGCACAATATATCGGGAAAGTATTGTTTCCGCCTGCAAACGCCCTTAATATTAGATCAATTCTCAAACTGTTATTACGTAATACCAAACTCGTTAGGATAAACCAGAAAAGCATTTGATTTAACTAGTCATCCAAAATGTGTGCAGTCGGGACGACTTGAGGCCCACAAATTGACCACTGTGGGCGTCAAAACGTATCAGCGCACGAAAGTAACTTACAAATGTACTAAAATGTATTGCCTAATAGGCAACAAACGTCAGTGCCAAAAAGGAATAAGGATATTTAAGGACACCCAGAACTATCATACCGTTTGTCTTAACTTTCAAGTTTAACATTTGCGGGTGACCAAATAAGCCTTCATCTTCTGCGGACACAGCAGATAACACTTGCACGCCAGCGGGAAAGAGAAAAGTGATACGAAAGAATGGAAAAGTGTAAATCGGCTTGCGTAAGCCATTGGAACGTTGCGTACAACGCAGTAAGCAAACGCACCATAGGATGGCACCGAAAATGACACGCCTTCACTAATTTGGACTCACCGAAACGAAATTGACTCGGACCAACTTTACCACCATAACATAGTTGATGCAAGCGGGCAGGACGGATATAGAAAGCAGCAGCGGCCTTGTGTCCACAGTATGTATGGACGCTGTTATTCCTAGCTAAGAACGAAGTATGAGAAACTATTACTCGGAAAGATTCTCACCCTGTGGCGGATTTATAAGACGAATCCTGAAAAGAACACTGCTTAAGGATTTCAAGTGTAATGGAATATTCCGCGAAGAGCGCTTATATTAGCACAGCATGCTAAAGCAGTATGTAATGGTATTAGATGCAGTTGGCACTTCCTAGTCTGCTCCTATTTTTCATCAGTTCATTAGTGGGTGAAGAGCAGGACGGCGATTCCTGTCGGCACCGTCAATTCCGATTCATTGCAGGTTTGTAGCAGTTGATCGCAAAGCGGCATTCATCTGGGGATCCCCATCGTTGCAGAGGAAGCAGAACACTGCCGTACTCAACAGTAAGCAGCCAAGCATTCCTTTGCAACATTCCACTGTCGGTGTATAAGAGATTATCTCGTTGGCTGTATACACCAAGCGGCACCCGAGTTAGTAGTGCAGTTCTCTATAAACACGAAGTATTGGATTACGTGAAACGTGGCAAGCACACAGTTTCAAGCAAAAGCTTTCGAATAAACAGCTTCCAAGGGAACAGGCTGACAGGACGCAGATTTTCTACAAAGCTGGAAGGTTCACAAGAGTTGTAATTCCTTTTTAGCAGAACATATATGGATAGTTCCCAATTTCTGAAAGCTTCAGTAAAAGCCAAATTTCAAACCTTATGCTTATGGACGGGAAAAGGCCCAGTGAGAGCGTACTTACATTGCTATTTACCCGATAATCATAGTAGTGCAATTTGATGAGAGGCAGTTGTAGAATCTTTACATACACTATTCGGCACCGGTTGCTGCCGTAAGGCAGTGCTAGACCAAAGCTGGCGGCCAACGCGGGCATACAGTTCCCAATTATGGCAAGTGAAAATAAAGTCCTGCCGCTTTCACCTAGTTAAAGATATTAAAACATGTTGCTCGCAGATAATGGCATGCAGTAAGTAGACAGAAATACTTGCGTTATGGAGAAGAAAGTCTGTTTTACCTTAGATAAGCGCACCCGTTTAATCCACGGCAACGCCCTTTCGCTCGCTAAGCAAGGTTATCAAAGCCTTTTTAAATAATGCTTGGCTTCCATACACAGCTTACTGGGTAGCGAACCTAAAGCGGAGCATTCTTCCGTTGAGTAGCTGCACTACAACCAGATTAGCATTCGGAACCTGGCTCCTAAATCAATACTTGTCTTTGAAAGCTGAAATAC
Organism: Dicrocoelium dendriticum; assembly: GCA_944474145.2. Classification (NCBI taxonomy): domain Eukaryota; kingdom Metazoa; phylum Platyhelminthes; class Trematoda; order Plagiorchiida; family Dicrocoeliidae; genus Dicrocoelium; species Dicrocoelium dendriticum. The sequence goes on along the minus strand of OX104067.1, from coordinate 55,172,119 downwards.
CAGAGCTGCTTAGGGTCGTCCTACGCAGAACATAGAATTTAGTACAGTGTTGTAAACTCGATTTGCGAAAGTGGACGTTAGGGTCATCAAACTGCCCGCACATGCTACTTAGATACCGTTACTTATGCAAGGAAGGTTCTGTTTAAACATCTTTTCGGTAAAGGCTTTGGTAAATTGGTGTTCGCAAGCCGTGGTCACAGGTTGGGTGTAACTTTTGCTGGTATGCCTAGTTTTTACTGTGCATCGTTCATCCTTTTGTATCTACCGCGTGCTCCAACCTCGGACGGAAGTATACTTATTAATTTTTTCACCCTTTGGCAATTCCTGGAGAGTCGTTGCTTCTGGCTTACAAGGTGCAGACTGTGGTCATTTTAGAACGGCTGTAAATGCAGGACTTAAAGTTCACTGCATATCGCACCGCCTCCGAGGTTGCTTTGGCAAAAGCGCGGAAAGTACTTCGCGTTGACCATCAAATGCGTTGGTCTATCTAAAGTTACGTAGCAGTACGATACGCTTAGCTAGCTACCTACATGCGCAGCTCGGCTAACTAGCTGGATAACCTACCCCGGGTGATTTCGGGAGAGAGCGGGGCAATTTCGTTCCACCTAATGGTTCGGCGACAGCGTGTTAGGAAGTGGTAAGCTTCTGCCTTGAAGGCGCTATCACTAAGTTCAAGCGCTACAAGTTCAAGCTGGACTGGAACGACAGGATGATCCTATGAGCGTTCCTTCTTCGGCGGGTCGTTGATCCAGAAGTTGGCGAACTTTGAAATACTGATGGACCTAAAACAAATACCGCATCACACCCTGTCCAACCAGTTAATGTCTCCAACCAATCAACTAAAAAGACACGGATGTCCGTGTAACAAAATGCTGACATGGCGGATATAACTGGGTACTAAAAAGCCATAACCTCCTGTGCACCAAATTATCCTACTCGCTCCAATGACGTCAGACCTCCAACTCATAGTGTTCCAGGAGCTCTTTCTACCCGCAATCGGATTAGACAGCCACCGGTGTAGCATAACAGTAAAATAATCCATAAACCTACCCATGTACACACGCGTCTACCTAAAACATACGCACAGAAACCCGGTTCGCAACAGATTATTACGTGACATTGGGACAATTAACGATCATTCGTGTTGGTACTACGTTGCTGAAGCACATAAAGGCGTGCCACGCACCGCCAAAAATATACAGGTTACATGATATATAAAAGTTTGGCTTGGGACAAAAGAATATGCATACTTTTACAATCACCGTAAGCAAACGCAGTGATCCACCAGCCATTAAAATGTGACCACATGTACCCACCAAAAAACATTTAGGTTGCCGTGTAAATGCGGTATACTGTTCCGGTCCAAAGGCATAAAAATTATGGCCAATGTTCCCGCCCCCTCAATTGTGGACTTACTACCAGGGAAGTGAGAGAGGTTACGATGGTAAGTATAAATTATCCATATAAACCTACGCTATTCCGATGAAGCAAGGCTACTACCTCTACTGCATACTGGCTGCAGCAGCGCAAAGCAACTACATTTAGGCCTCCAGCATTTCCTGGAATCCAGAAATTTTCACCTCGCCTACTCGCAAGTTTGTTCGCAATGATGGCAAAACAACCAACCAATCACCTACAGCAGCCTCTCTATCGGCAGTGTAAAACAGACTCGCCTTTTCTAACTTGGCCACCTTCGACTACAGCTGAAATATCGTTTAATACGTCTGGATTCTTAGTAGCTAGATTTTTATATAAGTAACATCGGCACAATGATCCTTATGTATGGGAAACACGGCAATCCGCGTAGTTCAACTCCCCTCCACCTGCAGCGATTCCGTGACACTCAGCCACCATTAACTCCGCTGCGGTGTCTGACAGCATCGCATGGTAAGTATGTACCAGTACTTCACTGACGCACAAATGTGCTACTCTACCCCAGCTTGCTTGATCATTTCACGCCATTTAGTTAGTTACTTGTCAACAAACATGCTATTATTAAATTGCTGTGCGAGTGTCTGACTGTCATAGTTGTATAAAGCGCGCCTCGCTGACTTGAGATAAATTGATCAGACCCACCCCGTGATTCCGCCGCTGCCTTCGCAACTTGATACGCAATGGTCAAAATTGCAGCAACCAAAGCTTTACTTAATGCATTCTAACCCCGCCATAGATGGGAAGCTTACCAAGTTGCTCAAGCATTCTGCAAACATTCCCAAGCGATCATTTCATGGATGCTAAAGTACTGGCCTCCTCATTTATACAGACCTTTACGCCATACGCTGTCCAACAGACCGGTTCCATGGCCAATATGTCGAATGCCATTTCGCGCATCTGGCATTTATCTGTCAAAGGGCAGTGTAATTTGGTGGCCGACTGCGCTTAACGATCACACACTGTGCTCACCCTGCGTTGCACGAACATACGACTAGCCGAATGGAGGATAATGCGGTTAGATCTCGATTATCAGAGCTATCTGGATTAGCTCGGTATCATAACGTTTTCACTACAGCAGGCCGTTGTAACGTACACTGCAGCCGAACATTTAAGTTTCTGACCCACACCCTTTTTTTCTTACCTGCCGACGCAGCATGGCGGAATATTTGATATTAAGCCTGGTTTACGAACATCATACAACACCATCAACTAGTAAATAATGGTACAATTATTGCGTATGACAATCCCCTAATACTAGCAAGTTTTTGCCCATAATGGGCGAAGCCTGCCTTAAAAACTTCGAGTAACTTGTATTCAATTATTTATTCAGTGTCTGTGTTGCAGTTCCTGTAAATTATTTAAGCCGATGCAAAACCTAGGCAGTCATTGGGTTGGGTTGAGAACTTAGTCTAGTAATTGTTTATTTACAAGGAAACCAGTTTTATAAGACTTCCAATGCTTCATTTTTAATAAGTGCATCGATAAATCAAGGGAAAGAGACCTTAGGTTCAATTAATTGGGAAACACTATCTGCAGGCTATGGTGTTGTCAAGCTTGCGCGCAAGCAATTTTCAGAAAGGTTTACCTCAAGGTGTGGATTTTCCAGCGCATTAGGAAAGGTAACCTATTGTAGTGGAACGTTTAGGGACGTCTGCTGCATAGCGTCTGCCGGTGACTCTGCCAAATGTTTCACCATTTATTTATAGAAAACATTAGATGCGCCGTTTTTGCAGTCCTGCCAATACGGTTGCTACCAATAAAAATGTTTCATACTACAAACCAACTGTTATAACAACAAAAGTAAAATACTATTGAAAATCAATAACGGTTGCTCCTGCATTATTGCTCTGGCAAGCGGCCCAGTAGATTTTGTCAAAGCCTCTGGTGAACCTCTGACATCCCATTTATGTTTTGAGTTAATGCACAGATGCAACGGACGATATGCCTTGCTGGAGCACAGAGGTTACTAGCAGTCTATGCGTTTCTTTTATAGGCAACTAGGATAGAGAGGACAGGGGTGAGCCCGCTAGGATCCTACCGCACTAACGCTTCTCAAGCCCGCTGAGTATTATTTTGTGCCAGGTCTTACAGGAGGCTAAATGGGCACTGTTCTTAGTAATTGACACCTGTGGATTAATCACCTTTTCTCTGATGGTTCGATGAATTGAATTGGATTGCACCCTCGTTGGTTTCTCTACTATTGTGCAACTTACACCCAAAGGTAGCTTCATTTGTAACAAGGAATTTAGGGAAATATGCTGGTTAGCAGGTTACTATGTTTGCCTTATTCATCCAGTACGAAACTTTGGCGTCTTTCTGACGCTGCTGTCAACGGTGTGAACCATCGCACACGCTGATTACTAATGGGCCACAGCCAATGATATAGCTTAAGAAAAATTGCGCTGGCTAAGGACGCTGTAAACAAGAATCTGAGTAGTTTATTGTATTACGACCACAAGAAACGATGGTTTCGGCCTACAACCATCCAGTGAAGAGAACATACCAACCAAGGTCTCAAACTAGAAAAGATACTGGAGTGTAATGGTGGAGGCAGGTGTTTCTAAAGCCCAAGCAAAGTGCTCAAGCTTGTGTGAAATGTGTATAGTAAATAAATAAATAAAGCTTTTATTCTCAACAAGGTGAGGCACGCCTTTACAGGCATGGACATTTTGACATAACGACGCACGATCAAGAATGTGTAAAAATCCGATATGTTTGCCATAGCAGTTTGTGTTTGTGCAGGGGGTATGTATGTATGTCATTGTGAGTGTATGTGTGTGTAGCTGTGTATTTTGTGCTTGTAGTTATGCTGCTCCAATCTTCAATGTTTGATATCGTCATCAATATGCGCGTAGGAGATTGGTGTCCGTAGGTTGGATAGTATTATCCGGATATCCACGGGGCAGTGACTTTATTTTGTAGCAAGTCACGACCGCCACGTCACAGTGTTGTTACGCAGACATTTGTGGCTTTTTATAGGGAGGACGCTTGCCAGGCGAAACCCACCACGTCCTGGAACACTGCCGCCGAACTATTTGCTGGAACGGGTTAAACCCGAACCACCCAGCTGACACCACGAGGAGGTTGTTCGGCTAGGCAGCGTTGCGTCAACTCAACAGATCACTAAAGTATGGGGTAGATACTATGAGATGGCCATCAAAACAGTGCGCATGAATGCTAGCACAACGCACCATAGAACTCTCCTTCAGCATGATTGCACGAAGTTTACTTCCTTGGCGTAGCGTAATCTGCAGGCGATGAGAATAGCAACCGATAGCCATCTACAGGCACTTAGGCCAGCTGCTTCGAAGATGCCTCGTTTGGAGACGAGCACACAAACGGGAAGTGAACACGCTGATGTACACTACTGTAATTGTGGTTGCACCAGGCTGACTGAATCGAAGTGCCCATATCTAGAGACCAACTTAAGCAACCAGGCTCGCTAGTTGAACAACCATATCGCGACGCAATTTGGGTAGCTCGGGTTAATCACGTTCCAGTATATAGTTCAGCCGCAATGTTTTAGGAAGTGGTGGGGATTCGATTGGCATACGTTCTCCTTATAAAATGCCACGGACATGCTTAACAACACTGCGAATTGGCGGATGTGACTGGCCAATAAGTAAAGCCGCTGCCTCTTCTCTTTCCAGAAGTTATTCCCGCTTGGAAGACGGTTTTTATATCGGGAAGTAACTTTGAGCGCTCTACAAGATGGCGGACACAGCCACCGACAATACGAAATCAGTCACTTTAATAAATTCACCCACCGTGTCCCCTTTTCTATGCATTGGCGGCATCTGTGTTTGTTGACGTAAAGGACTGCTTTAAGCCACGGCATCAATCCTTGAACAAAACCGTTATAGGAGTAGGAATAGTGGAGCAACTGCCGTCAGTAGTGCCAGCAAGTAGAATGATAATTAAACATGAAATAAAGTAAAATGATGTGTACTTACGTCATGCTTTCGTAACCCGCCGTCTTTTTTGCGTAGCTCATGGAGAACGCAAACAGTGTGCGATTGCGATGGCTAGGATACTTCACGCTCTCTGTGTAGCCGACCAGTCCGCTCACTTGCTGCCCGTGGTAAATGCGGATTTTCCCAAAACGCTTCTGGTACGACCTTAAGCATTGTATGGTAGCACTACTACATATTTTACGCTTACGGCCTCGGCGGAAAGACAACGTCCGCAATACTACATCAATAAAGTCCCGATGCCCAATGTTAAACATGCGACATCCAAAGCAGCTTGTGCACTGGCTCGCAAATGTCCAAGAAGTAGCATTTTTCATCCCAGTGCTCAACCGTTTGTTCATATCGCTATGTAATCTGCTGTGGCGATAAGCTGTTTTGGTGTGACCTGGATCGTACATCCCACGTGCAGCCATTCGGCGCTCTTAAAACGATTCTCACTATGCGCGGACTCCTGTCCGACATAAATTACTAAGTCACGGACGCACCATTACCTTTGGCATTTCCTTTTCTTGGTCTATCCGGAAGATTGTCCAGGTCCAATACAACTGCTGGTTAGTGTCTCTGAGCTTCCGCCTTCAATCTGCTTAATACTTGCATTTCCATGATCCTGGTACCTTCAATATGGCTGATGAACAACAGGAAATATAATTCAAAGCCAGCGTTGGGAGGAGCAATGCAAAAGCTTTACAAACAGAAACTATAGTTGTGCTCAATCTCATCACTAACCTGTGGAGCGGAACATGGACTGTCAACATAGTGACAATCGATAGTCGATTTATTGTCGGAACTGTTTACGGCAGGGATTTTCTATGTAATTTCTCTTCGGGTGCATTGTCCCATGTGATCACACGATGAATAGTCGTCGAGCATTGTGCTATAAAGGTCAACCCTAACAATTTATACGTACAGTAAGCGGTCGCGTTTCGATAACATTTGAATTCACGCATATCCATTTAATTGGCAACATACTTAGTAATTTGCTACCCTAGCAACGATCCATAACAACAATTCGTTTCGCTTGGAATCCCTGTGTGCACCTCAACCACGCATGGGCTCATGAATGGATTAAACCTATATCCTGCTTTGCGCCGGCTCGCTAAGCGTCGTGCTAAATAGTATTGGGCTGCTAGAATTGCTAGTATCATGTATTCTGCCAATCGAATTCAGGGAGCAGAATCTAGATAGCCAAGGGGCCAGTGGCAGCCTCGCATAGTCTGTTCAGCAATACCATGAGGCTTGCATAGTTATATGAATCGCAGAAGAATAATAATATGGAGATGATGTCATTGCTCTACATTTCGGTGTGGCACCGCACTAGAATCCAAATAAATAGGTAGGAAGGGTCTCACAGGTAAGGCTGAGTACAACAGTGAATGGGCAACAAGTGAAGTAATCCCAAACTACAACTGAGTTTAGTACGCCCAATAATACGTAGGTTAGATGTCGCTCTTCCGCGAAATACAGGTGCAATAACGAAAGAAATTGCGTCGTCAGTATTGTATACTCTTAGAATGAAACCTTGCACAAGCGATAGGTAAACGAGTGATAGAATTAGGATGACACAGAGAAGCTGACAGGGCTGGACTAAGCAACTGTTCAAAATAACAGGGAAATGGGGCGCATACGTCCACTGCTATAGATAAGCACAGCTAAGTTAAGGTCCGAGTTGAGAGAACGTAAAGTATAATTAAGCTCATTTTGATGAATTAGTTAAAGCGCTATGGTCATGACTTGGCGTTGATATGTTCTGTAGATCACGTCTCCTATATTAACTGCAGGCTATCCGTGTCGGAAGGTAAGACAGGGACAGTCCGATTGTCGCTTGTCGGAGGTGAGCCAGTCTTAACTTGTATGTATATTCACCAAGCCGTCAGCTGAGTGTTACTATTTATTCCCCTAGCCCTTCATTCTGGGCGGTTGCAGAGCTCGCCTAATTCGTCTGTACCGGAAGTGCTACCAGGATGCAGAAATTTCGATTGGGAGTTCATATGGTGTAGCATCTGTCTGTGTATGGAAACTGATGACATGCTTGAAGCATAGTGGGCAGCACAGAGGCAACGGACCTTGCTAAATTGGCATTACATTGCGACCTGCAACCTTTTACGATTTCACACGAGATGAAATGTACTATGATTTATCTGTCAACTGGGAAAGTAGCCAGATAAGCACAGAGGTTAGCGCTACCTATAATTTGAGCGTATCCCAGTTAGACATGCAGCCAGTAGGTGTTAGTATCACTTTTGAAATGCGATCCATCTATCAAGCGTGAGGTGGCGCCTAGTGTTTTTAAATGGCTTTTGCTGTCATTCAAACTGATGACAAAAAGCGCCCGCTGTTAGTAGCAATGTTATTGGATGTAATAATGGTCCCAGGTTAACGTTGCAGTGGTGCAACTTTGCGAGCGGGCATTTGTTCGCACTTGTGTATGGACAACCGCAAACGGAATGGTGTAACAGTAACCCCCATGCGCAATAACGCGGCGTACTGGGTGAGTTTAGGTTTTATGTTGCAATAATAGCTATAGTACTAGTGTTTGTGAAACTCACACGCAGAACTATAAGCAAACCATACGAGAGTTGGTGTTTGATGAACGTTGGGACGAGAACCTAAATGGCAAATGTGAATAAATTCGGAAGAATTGGGATCCAGGTTAGGTAGGGACAGATAGAGAATAGGGAAGCAAATGATATTAATGCAGTTAGCAGTTAAAAGCATGCGCAAATTATAAGTACCGTAAAACAATGATGCATTATCGTTAGCGTGCATTGTGGATACCGTCTGCCAAATGCGCATTCGCTGGTGGACACTTTGACGTGATCAAAGCAACAACAAACCTAATAAAATCCGATGTACCCTGTTATATATTCGGCTTTCGAAAAATGGTTCAAACACTTACAGAAAACCTAAATAAGTAGATTGCGTAGCGTTCAATTGCTATACCGTGTGCTTATGTGCCCTTATACTGTACCATGGTATAAGCCAAGTATGTAAGCGACAGGTTCGCTTGGGGCTCAAATGAAAAGCAAAAGCTCCCGAAGGTAACCAAAAGAAGCTTCTGAGACGTTAACTACGGTATAAGTAAAAAATTAAAAAGGAAGTGAAATATGCACATACTTCGTCCCCAGAACAACTGGGTCTTTCAAATGCAAAGAAAGAAGGCAAACCACATCAATTGACGCGTTCAAGAACACTTACGCATACACTTGGTTGACGGCATACGTTTCTGAGTTGCCTGTCAAGGTGGCCAGCCACATGACGTCTGCGCCTGCAGAGACCCTGCGGGCTGGCGTTGCACCACCCACAGCTCCAACCACACAACCCACATCCAGTGTTACCCCGAAGTAATAAGACCGGGCGGCATGTGGATAGGATCCAGGTTTCATCGACGGAGCCCGCCCACACTCCTTCACGGGCAAACACAAGCACGCCGTATTTGGGGAATCGATCGCACACAAGGCGGTGGCTGGACCGTTGTCCGCTCCACACTGAGTAAGTGGAACCGCTCTTCGAGCCCAGCACGGCCACAAGGACCGTAAACCCCCTCCACTCCAGCAACGACCTACTCTCTCCTAGAGGCGGTATTGACGATGTAGTGGGTAATAGACAGGTAGGTACCTTGTCAACATGCACATCAACGCAGTCACACCAGGGATGTCAAACAATAGCCAAGCACTTAAAATGACATTAACAACTAAAATATATATGTTAAAGTTTACCGCTATACTAACATAACGCTTAGATAATTTGGCCTATGAAATTGGTTAGTTACCAACGAATCCGCGATAAGTAACCATCGTCCGCAAGTTACCCAAAAATGCTACAGACACTATACAGTTAACGAGGATAAACACAGTTAGCGTGCGCAATGCCGCCAGTTAATAGAGGATTATTTAGGTAGGCGGAAAACAGCAAACAAAGTGGAATGAAATTTTTCCGGCTTAATAAGACCTAGTGTAAGTGCAAATTGGTTTAACCCAACTACGGTGAAGAAGCAACACGAATGCAACATCAGCCTCAGCATAGGGCACGCACATACACGTTTTTCTATTATCATGAGCATATCTTTTCGCAAGTGTACCTCGCATTGCCGAGAATAAAATAGCTATTTATTTATTTAATATTTAATCCAGAGCTGGTTGCTGATATATGTTCCAACTTATTTAAAGTCGCAACATGCGGCTTGCATCGTGGTAGACACAAATAGGGACGACGAGATAACAAGCAACGAACGGCTAAGCACATTTCATCAAACGTTGATGGTTTCCTCTTTGTTGTTAGCCCTGACCAAATTTAATTTATCTGACAGTGCATAAACAGTGAGGCCTAACGGCTATGTGTATGCCCAAAAGGTTGGCAGAAATAGCGCCTACCGGCCGAAGTAATTAAATATTGCCACGAAACCTATTCGTCAGTATGGGCTTACACAAAAGAATTTCGATAGTAAAAGCAAGCCTTTATGCATAATAGCCAAACAAGTTTTGTTTCCGAAACTTTTGCTTCCGTATGCGCTATTGAGACTTGAGTAAGCTCTCCTAAGTGCACCGTATCCGTCATCTGCGGTAAATGCTTATAGCAAGCAAGTATTATGTTAAATGTTCGTTGCTTAGCTCTACCTCTGTGTTTTAAGTTTTAGGTTTTTCATGCTCTTTTATGTCATGAATTCGTACCGTGCTTCACCAGTTAGCAAAACGCCGCGGCAACCTAGTCATACCTTTATGTATTGTCTGCCGATAAAGGGTCTAACGCGCACCTTCAAATGTTCAGTAGATTGAACCAATTCAAACTATCTTTGACACCGCAGGATGTATTAAATGGCATGATTATTTACAATAAGCCATTTCAAGAATCGGGTATGCAATTATTTTTATGATATTTCCTGTTGTGTGAAAGGATAAAGTTTGGGAGCAGAGCATCATGTAGCTTTAACATTTTTCTAGTTATTCTCATACTACATATACACCGTTACCGCAACTTTCAAGCATTTGAACAGGTGGGCAGATCATGACACGCCTGACACAGAAGTACAGTGAAGCAATTGTTGGCTCCAAAATGACACCGTAGGTTAATCAGCTCCTACATGTCAGGTAGTGACAAAAGGCTTAGGACTAGTATGCATCATTTATATGGACTTATGCGTCCGTCCTAGTAACTAGATGCTGAACCTGAAATTCTGCTGTACAATTAGATGGCAACTTAATTGGCTGCCGAATAAATAGTGGACCTGTTAACTCGGTGATCAGCAGAGACTGAAATTAGATTTATTTAGTGGCGTACGCAATAAAGTAGGATATTTAATGTCTCATAATAAAAGAGGCAATAGTGTAAGTTACAAGCAGTGTTAGAAGGAAAGAAACCCAATATTCATGGGGATACCATAAACCTACGGTATTTACTATGCAACAACCTCAAAGCTACATCAAAAACTAAACAAACAAGTACTGCGTGTAGCCTGCTAATATCAACTTATGCGTTGTGTTGTTTCATAAAATATAAAATCTTACGTTGTTAGGTTCACGGTAAACATACAACAGAAATTTTTGCCTATGGCATAAATTGTTGCGCAGCTTTTGTTTTAAGTACAATAATAATATTGTAGTGAAGCCGAAACATGTACTTCCTCAGTACTTTACACTGGATACTCTTTGTGTATGTACATACGGATTTTCTGTTTGTTCCAGCGCTTGCACATCCTTACACTATTTCAACACTGTGCGTGCGAGACAGCTCGTTTCTCGCATTTGCTCCCTTGATCTCCTTTCCATGTAGCTTCCATTTGTCATGCTTTTCTCTGCCGTCCAGGTTTTTGGCGCTTATCTTTTGTGTGACAGCCAAAGATGAGTAACAGAGGCTCACACAAAGGAAATCTTTTTGTTTGAACTTTAACTTATAGGATCGAGCATGCAAGGGCGATGCAGATGTTAAGCGCTTATAAAAAAATGGTTACCTTATAGCTGCAGCAGCTGAATTTATAAATATATAGATAAATGCTTTATTCTCGGCAGCGTGTGACCTGTTTCCGAAGTCTTTTATTCAATTATCATGCCCACCAGATCTATGGCAGCTTCTGGATAGACCTGTATCTGCCAGACAGATCGTGGAATGCGGAACAGCATGGGAGGAGCAAGGGGATGTTCAAAGTGTACGCGCCCAGCAAACCGAATGAGCCCGCGAAACTAATAAGTGTCAACAAGATAACATCTACAGTTAAAATTGTAGCATACATGAACTGGGGCGTGCTCCGAAAATTAGGTAGCTGATGGAGAAATTTGTGCTTAATGCAAAGTAAAGAGTTCCGGTAACGATCCGATTCAGCTTCAGATTCAGATTCAGATGGACTGGAACAATAGGAAAATCCCTTGAGTGTTCCTTCTTGAGCAAATCGTTGAGCCAGGAAATGATAAGGTGTTAGTTCATGACAGATCTAGAACGAAACACCCGAAATACACCCTGCTCAACCAACTACTGCCCACGTTCCCTGCACTAGCAGTCCGCGCTGTGTAGGTTACGTGAAGTAAGAAAGAAGTAGAAAGTAAATGGAAGATAAAGGGGAATGAAAGTCATTAAAATGAAGGATAACACCAAAGAGTGAAGATAATGACAGAATAAGAACTGAAAGTTTGAAGATGGATATGGTCAGGAGAAGGGAAAGGTTTCGTGTTGCCACCCTAAAGCGTCTAACTGACGCTCGAAACCCTTAACCGTAGGTTCACTGACTACATTTTCTGGAAGCGAGTTCCAGAGCTCGATAACTCTACGCGATAACCGAGTTTCCGCCCTGATCCTGTCAGAACGCGGCTTGTGTAGCTTCATGGGATGACCGCGAAGACAAGGCAACCTAGCCGGGCTAAATAGCCAGCGCAAGTCCGGCCCAACCTTCCCTGTTAAAATGCGGTAAGTAAGGATTAGGTCTCCTCGAAGCCGCCGGTAGTGCATTGAATACATACATTGAATACATACTTGCAGGTGAATGCTGCGATGTTTTATGATGATAACTTATACGCACCATTATAATTGTTACTTGGCGATTTTCCACGGGCTGATCTTATATTTCTTAAACGACTTGCTTAATATTTAGAAGTTAGAAATATATGAACAAATAAAAAAATCCGTCTAGAACACAATAACATATGGTGTTAAATGTAGAACTTACAGCAAAAATGATAAAAGCTTGGTGAGGCTTTTGAGCTCTGTTGACCTGTACAAAATCAAAGCTATAAAAGATTGCTTATTGAGTTCATTGAGTTTTAAATCGCAGAAGAGGAAACCTCGTCAGCTCCCTAATTTCCGAAACATATACAAAGCTCAACGGCGTACTACAAGGGAAACAAATTTATAACCATAAATGTACTAAAAGCCGTTCAGCACTCATTTATTTCATTGAGAGGCGCTTGTTTAAACCTTCAAGCGTTAGATGTCAACGAATGGACTTTCGACCGCCTTTTTTGGCTCGATTTGCACGTTTCACTCAAAATCTATTCGTCCCATCATGTCACCGGTCTCGCTGCTAATTTTGTCCCTTCTGGCAGGTAAGAAATATAGCTAAGGTATTAGGTTAACTATGTGTCCTTAAACTTTACCTTTAACCCTTAGTGTTTATACAGTTTTCACCATCTGAACTCGCACTATTTTGCCGTGGCTATATTATCCTCCCATATTATCAGAATTAAGGCAGTCACTAAGGAACATAGTTACCCTTAATAATTGGTGTAATCTCTGCCAAATATAAATATCTAGCTCTGGAAAATGCGTCCATATGTAGTCGAACGTACATGCGCATTTCTATTCACTCGCAGACATTAGAAGAAAAAAATTAACGTAATATGTACAATGATGACAGTATCTGTTGTCGTCAGCACTGCCTGTATTATGACGTGAGTCTGTTCCTTTTAATGAACACATGAATGCGCCCTGTTCACACATATGGACGGCCAGCCGTTTAATTTGCGCATGTTTTTGGTCACTCATAGAGGCAAAAGGTTAATATGTAAATAAATAGCGTGGTCTGTCCAGATGTAACCTTAAATACGGTTGCACATTTTAGCACCTCTTTTATTTGTCAAAAAAGTGTTACTTTTTATGAAAAGCTTACCTTCACTCAGCGCTATTGACCATTGGACCTCACTGAGTGATTAATTTTCGTGCGCATGCATGTCCCAAGTTGAGACTTTTTCATTCAAGGTTTGTCACTTGAAAACATTTTTGGTTTAGCTTACCTGCTATTTTATTATGTGCTTTCAATTTGGAAATCGGTTTCTGCTTAATGTTGACGGTAGTTGCAATCAGAAAAATGCATTTACGGTATATGTTAAGAAGGCATTAAAAAAGATCATGCGTGACCAAACGCCGTCTCAAGTGGGACGAACTTTGGTCACAAAATTTTTTAGGTTCAGCTTAACGGTTATACTATTGTGTAGTTATAATTTCGGAATCGAGTTCGTCTTGGTGTTTATATTTTTCGACTTGAAAAGTTCATTCAAGGCAAATGCTAAGGTTAGTTTGGAAAAGATATTTTGAGTGAGCAATGTTTGTCCGAAAAGGGTCCACTTGTGATGGTCAGGGACACGAAAGCGTTCATTCAGGGACGTCCAAAGTTCACTCCAACGGGCACTTTTTTGTCACTTGTGCGGACGTGGCTGTCACCCTGTCACAATTGTGACGACTTTTGGTCAATTGAGCTGTTTTTCTATGTACCCTTACCATATTCCATAAATAAAATTGTTTAGTTGCAACGACCGTCAACAATAAGCATTAGTCGATTCCCAACTAGTAACGACGTAATACTGTAGCCGTTAAGCTAAACTGATAATGTCCTCGTGTTGACCAAATGTCGTGCGTAAAGTGTCCAATTGGGACAGGCGTGGGCACCAACATTTGTCTCTCAGAGATCTCCAGTGGCCACTCGCGCTAATCGAAGTACGATTCACTTAAAAGGCAATAATTTTTTCAAAGTGCGGTGGTGCTATTACCGTCCAATCTTAGTTAAAGGCAAAGCTGGATAGTTCACGCCATTTGCTTTCAAATTAACCGTTTGCCTCTGCGAATGATTAAAGGCGCGCTAGTGGGACCGCTGGATGTCCATTTGATGGCGTCCATTTCTGTAAAACTAAATCATTGCCACCTCCCCGCTGCCTTGTGGACAAGCTTTTGAGCCAAAGGCTTTGGTTTAGGACCCTAATCGTCCACCTGTCTAGGTCTTGGAGCCCTGGCAGTATCTCAGCCCACATACAACCATGACATTTCCTTCAAACAGAAACTTCATCCTGCATCTGCCGTCGCGCAGATTATCAAGAGTCGCCTTATCTGATGCATACAGCAGAGCGGATAAACGAAAACATGCTACTGCTGACGCCTCCCTTCTTGCTTTTCCACCTTTTTCTCTTCCTCTCATCCCGACCCCAATTACTAACCTTCCTATAATTCCCAGCTTAATTGAAAGCACCCGAAGTGCCACTGGAGTAGAACCATCTGCAGCCACCACCCACCGCACCTATCGGAGGCCTATCGGCAAAAGTCCCTTATAAGGCCACGCTATCCCGTTTCCATGGCGACATTCAACGTTCGCGCTCTAAGATAAGCAGGTCAACACGCTGCACTAGCACGCATCTTGGACACACTGGGTATTGATGTATGTTGTGTGTCCGAAACAAGGATAAATGACCCTAACGGGGTTATTAAAATAAATACACTCGGCTTATCCTCTCGTTATTGGTTGCACTCATCCGGAGACGCCGATGCAGCACTCACCGGTCAAGCTGGTGTAGGTAGCATTCTAAGCTCCAAGGCTGAACCCTCGTTGGTTGCTTGGATTCCGGTGAACAGCCGTTTATGCGCAGCCCGTTTGACGACATCAGACAAGGTGAATTCACTAAGCAATACAAAACGCTGTTTGTTTGTGATTTTCGTTTATGCTCCCACCGACTGGAGTTCTAATGCTGTAAAGAACACATTCTATAACGCCCTGACCTGCTGCTACGCTGTGCTACTAGTTCAGATATTATAGTACTTTCAAGGGATATGACCGCAAAAGTAAGGCCTCTGAGCACTTCAGTAGCTCAACTGGGTGGTAATTCTGGGCTTTACTCCGAACGGACTGACAGCGGTGAGCGTCTGCTGCAGCTGTGTGCAGAGAACCAGTTGTTTCTTAGTGGCACTGCTTGTAAACACAGTAGACGCCGAAGTGCTACTTGGCGTCCCACCTTAGCTGGCCAGGGTTGGACCCAAATTGACCACATAGTCATTAGCTATAGTTGGCGTGGTTCCATCCTGGATTGTCGCTTGTGCTGTAGTACCTGTGTCGACTCTGATCATGTCTTGGTACGCTGTCGTTTCTCCATAAACCTTACCGGGAGGCGCACCAAGCGTTTCCTCCTATTGTCAACTGAGAAATTATCTCAGTCCTCGGTCAGGCAAGCCTATCAAGACGCACTGCGTACCGAACTTTCGCTGTCATATCCTAATGCCACTGACCTTCAGTGGAATTGGATCTCAGCCGCCATGCAAGAGGCAGGTGCATCTGCTTGTGGCACTATTCATCGTCATCCGAAAGGTCTGTGAACCTGTTGGAATCTAGAAGAAACCTCTCGGCTGGCTCTGAACACGATGTGACCAGCTAGGCTTATACGCGTGAACTAAAGCGGAGCCTACGTGCTAACAAGGAAACCTGGTCGACCAGTCGGGTTCGAGAAATGGATGAGGCAGGAGCAAAAAGCAATTACCGCAAGCCCTTCTAGCTAATCCGCACCACTGATCATAAAACCAGGCGTCAGTGAGACAATCAGAGACAGCGCGCGTGCACTGATACACAATAAGTTACGCCATATGGCTCGTTGGGCGGAACACTTTCAACATCGGTTCAGCTGGCCCCCTGCTTCCGGACCTGTTCCTACTCAGGTGATGCAGGACGAGCCATGGACAGTTAATTTAGCGCCACCGTCGGAGGCCGAGGTCCTAAACGCGATCACAACCGTTAATCGTTTTCGTGCCGCTGGCCCGGATTCCCTCCCACCTGCACTATTTAAGGATGGAGGTGAGGTCCTCTGCAATGCACTGGCCTCCTTATTCGAATGTATCTCGAAGGAAGAGTGTCCCGGCTAAATGAAAATGTTTTGGTGTTGCTCATCTTATCACTGGCACCCGGCGACCGCGGTTTCGTCCTGGTTTGGACTCATGAGGTGAAGATAGCCTGAGTTGGGGTGTCCCGGCTAATTGGAGCGAATCGATTATAGTGGCAATATACAAGAATGGCAGTCGCACCGACTGTTCTAACCACAAGGGTATTAGCCTAACGCCAGTTGTGACAAAAGTACTGGCCTCGATTATCCTTCGTCGCCTCCCTGCGGAACGGGAATCTCGGATTAGGGAAGAGCAGGCCGGTTTTCGCCCAGGACGTAGCTGTGGAGACCACATATCCACTTTGCGGCAGGTGCTAGAGCAGCGCCATGCATAACGCAGGTCGACGATAGGTGTTTTCCTCGATTTCAGTAGTGCGTTCGATTCAGTCGATCGACCGATTCTGTTCTAATTACTTGCGCGGAAAGGTGTTCCCACGAAATATGTGAACATCCTTCGTGCTCTATACTCGAACACTACACGCCGCGTCATGGTCTACTTTGTGCCATCGGATAGCTTTCCGACCACAAGTGGCGTTCGTCAGGGTTGTCCGATTTCCCATTTCTGTACAATTTCGTCGTGGATTTTATCATGGAGTGTTCCCTTGCGGTATCACCCGATGTAAGCATTGAAGTGCTGCCTGGTGAAAGATCTTGATTATGCGGACGATATCATTTTGCTTTTCGACAATGTTGGGGCGGCATAATCAACCCTGAATAGCCTGTCTAGAGTAGTCACATCATTTGGTATGCGCTTCGCACCTTCAACGTACAGAGTGTTGCTGCAGGACTACCAGTCACTTTATGACCCCTTGACGCTTGCTACCGAGGAATTCGTGGTGGTTGATCAATTCACGTGGCAGCTGCATCAACAATGATGGGCGCATAGAAACTGACGTCAGCACACGCATTATAAACGCCAGAGCTGCCTTCTTGAACCTGCGGCATCTTTAGCGACATAATGGAATTTCCCTCTGTCTGGAAGGCCTTGTATAGAAGGCCACAGTGAGCGCCGTTCTGCCCTATGGTAGTGAAACTTGGCCCCTTCGGTCTGAACACCTGAGGCGCCTTCAAGTCTTTGATCATCGTTGTCTGCGAAGCATTGCTGGAGTCGGATGGCACCAGCGTGTCCGCATAGATGATGTGCGTAGGTGAATACTAGATAGTGATAACCATGCTAGCTCCCTGGAACAACAGATAGCACTGAATAAGTTGCGTTGACTCGGGCGCGTCCTACGTATGCCTGGTCACCGCCTACCTAGGAGCGCCTTGTTCAGCCTATCAAGTGTGGACAGAAGTTGACTTGGCAGCGGGAAATGAAATCACTGAGGAGCAAGCTGGATGCCTTTTGCCCGTCTCGCCTTTCGGGCTGGATTCCACGTGACGCGCCTTGTGCTAGGCTCGAGACATTACAGGACATGGCGTGCAACGGACACCAATGGCGCGTCTGCTGCCGTCTCCTAATCGGATTGCCTGTTTAAAGTGTGTTTGGTGCTGAGATATCTGCGGGGTAATGGCTGATTATGACGCGTGGCAGTGAAAGCCGCAAAGAAGCTGTCTCGCCGATGCCGCCTTATCTTTGCACGACAACCAGCGGTTTGTGATGGTATGTTGTCTACACAAGGGGTAGTTGCCTTGACCCTGAATGTTTGCTTAGGGCATTAAGGTTTTCAGGTAAGTCCCCTTTCTCTCCCTCTTCTTCATTATTTCGTAGGTCCTCATGGTTGTATGACAGCGAAGCATCAGTTCAAATGGCTGATGTACTGCTGTTGATGGTGATGATGATGGCTGTCCATCTGTGCAGACAGGGCTATGCGATTGATCACTCGCATCCCTCGCAATTTCGTTTGCCCTCCTTTATTCCCATGTGACTGGTATTAAATTTATATTTTTCATGCAGCTAGCTTTATTAGCTGGAATCCCTTTTCTTGGGGAACTGACACTTGTATAGCACGAGTGACCGACAAATGTCCGCTGGGGTGAACGTACGCGCGTCCTGAGTGACAGTTTTTGTGCCACTGGCCGACCTAGTGAGACAATTTTAATGCTAATTTCTTCTGCTGACGAAGGAATTTTTTACCTCAGACTCGTGCATTTTTGCTGGTCGATAATACTCTCCACGCTTAGAGGAAATCGATCACCGTATTACTATAACGCAGTGCTGAAAGTGTAAGGCTGCACGGTAGCTATGTGTAATAGTAATGTGTTCTCAGTTAGTTTCACTGGGATGCATAGGGGGCACAACAAGCATTTACGCGTCGGCAACCGATCAGGCACATTCGCTGACACAGAGTAGGATTTTATACATTTGACGACTTATATGTAAAGGCCAGGAGGCTTACAGATGCGATAAATTCTGTAATGTCATAGTGAGACAATTTTGGACATTGGAATCGTATGCATTTTTTAAATGCCTGAAAACACGCATGTTTGGGCTGACTGGCGGTCCATTTGTGCAAGTGGGGCTCGAACACGCGCCCTCGGATTGCAAGGTAGGCCTGTTGTCCTATGATTAGGGATCGGCTGGCATATGTCTAGACTACCCAGAACTGTATTTTTTGACCGAAATTCTTCTAACATGTGTTACATGGTGGTCATAAGGGACTAATGCTTTCAGTCTGAGCGTAAGCGAGCCACTTATCCATAATGTGTCCGGAAAAATTATTGTTATTGGACCCCCTTCGCACTAGCTGCCCAGGTCACGCAACACTAATGCGGAACCGCTTGCATCATGACATTGTACTATCGGTTCCTTAGAGGTAGGTTGTGCTCGCGTCCGGTTCGGTGTTGCTAAAAACTGTAAATGTATTCTATCAGTTAGAATTGCTCCAAGTGACGCATGGTACGTTAAAGTATCCATACTATGAAACTCACAGACGTTACCAAACCTTTTACTTCTGACTAGTGGTTCTAACTGGAATGGTAGTATGTACTGTTTGTCAGTTACACTGAAAGCCTTGCGTTTTAAAGGGGCATTGTGATTTCAAACTATGGGATACGCAACATCAATCTATGCAAAATATTTCATTTGTCCTGCAAAGTATCACAAAGAGTTGCTAGTATCAGCTTACATTTAGTCCATAAGTCGACCACCTGGAAACAACTGAGTGCTACTGATATTTTTCCTCGTTATTCAGCAAATCTTCCACGTTGAAGTTGGATGGAGATGCTGATAGAAAAGCCCTTTTATGTTATTAGTAATACTGAGGGAGAGCAATAATGGATCTATTCTTCCCACTACTCGAAGTTTAAGCGAAATGACTTGGAGGTAGCTTACAAATAATACAATCGCTAGCTGTACGCCTTAACGGCGCTTCCATGCCACATGACTGCCATCAGTCGCGCACGGGCTGAGTATACCAGCGAAGACGCTTACCCCATACGCATAGATAGCTAGGTAAATTTCTCGCGCATTTGCCCACCTGGTAAGCAATTTCAGAGAGAAACTGTCACTGAGTCTGACACGGCCCATGTATTTAAGAGGTAAACTTTCATCAATCACTTAGTCGTAGTACTCCAAAATGAGCGAAAGCCATCATTCTTCTAATGTTTATTCTTCTCGCTACACGGTTGTGGCCGATTGGGACTAGTGCCGCTAACCCCCTAAACGCAGTACCTTTGAGACTAATCGCTAGTTGGTTAACGCATTCTGTACAGCCAGATGTTTTAGGCACGGTTGTATTGTCGGTTAAACTGATCGGATGGAATAACTTCGTGATTCCAATCCTTTGCATAAAGAAAGTTAATTTATGGATAAAAAACGAACTTTTATGTTTGAAAAGAGCTGGACAAGTTTCGTCTGGGCTAGATGCTTCATCATTCTTTAAAAGATGAGCTTTAGAACTAACTTCAGCATCATAGGGTGCTAAAGAGCCCGTACTTCAAGGAGCACTATGGGCTTTTGCAAGGCAAATTTACTACTCTTGTGTACATGTGGACCCCTATTTAAAGTGCCCAACTCAACGCACAAGTCAATATCAACGACTGAAAGGTAGATAGTTGCTGGGTTTCGCACAATCCGCATTTTGTAGTTAATGGACGGGGTCACTAGGACGCCTAACGTAATTTCCGATGAAGCCATTCTCGAGTTGTGAAAGTGCGTTGTAAAGTGCTGTTGTAAAGTCGAAACTACCACAACCACCACAACTATGTCTCGAAGATGGCCCTTTGGTGACAAAATGCCTAGTTTAATCGATCAGCTCGGCGTGCTAACCAACAAATATTTATTTCAAATTTCAAATTACCGCGAAGGATACTGCTTGCTCAGTCTCGCCGGCACGCTGCATGTACCAGGTCTCATAATTCTTGCTGCATATCTATTCCCTCTCAACGTTAATTGTTCTACGTAGCGAACAGTACACACCACCAACGAAAATCGTCTGATGGGCTTCAAGAATGTAGAACGGTTGTGTGTTGGCTAGTGTTTGACAATACTACCAGTGATACCACATTCCATGTTTGTAATTTTGGGTGCAAATCTCCGAATTTGTTCGTAGGGTTTTTAAATGACTAAAAGGAAGTCCTGTTGTTCGGGACGTATTATGCGTTAAGAAAGAGTCTTGTGAACCACCACAGTCCAAAGACAGGCTGCTTAATCCATACGTTTCAAGCTCTGCTTTTTAGTTATCTTTATATACCATTTAGCTGGTTGTGAACTTAGATTTTGTGTCAGCAGCAGGATACGGTCTATGAGATACTCAATTAACCACTGGGTATGGTTCACGAAGGAAAGCACTTGCCATGGAGACTAAGCAAACAAGCGAAACGGAGCTTACTGAGATGGCACATTTTTGTCGACACCTTTAAATCACTAGAAAGCCCAATGGTCCGAGAAAATCTCGTGCCTTCAGCATGGTCCCTTCAAACTTGGACCTAACGGGGTTAGTAAAAAACCATTATTTTATTGCATGTGCACACAGGGCGTTTCTTCTGCACTGTAGGGATATGCTCAAGGCCGAAGGTCTCGACTAAAACCCACATGTCCCTTGAATTTTCATGGTATTTTGGAACACGCTCTAAGTGGCGAAGCCACTAGCTGTTGGGTAGCTTGGTTGTATGCTACCAGCAACGTAGGAATTGAGACCTGAGTGACCGAAGATACAGTGTTCGACTGACTGTCCTGAGACACCGGGCTATGAGAGGTCAGTTCAGCAAGATATAGCAATGACAGGGTCTGTTGACATCTGCCTTCCTTCTAGTTACGTTAGTTTGTTGGAGGACGCATGCTAACATCTTTTGTACATTTTCTGTATAGCTCCCGGCATCTTTGCGTTTTCTGTATATTACGTCTTCTTTTATCTCTGGACAGCGTAGCTACTACCTACAGCGGTTAATACCGCCAGTGGCTGTGCGTAGAGTACAAATAGGTGGAGGCGCCCAAACTTAATGTGGGGAAATCTATGGTTTTCCATGCGAACCTTGTGACAACATGATGTGGCTGATTCCGCATGTGTATTGCTTAACCACTGCGTTTTTTGCACTAATTCCTTTACTCCTCTAGCCATAAGTTGTTAGCATTATCTAAAGGACTTTGGGATCACTTTTGCAATCCGCGGTCCACTCTTTTATGTGTACCCTGAGAACCCAGTTTGTTAAAAAAACCAAGGATTGGGGAATATTTTTTACTCGTGGTCATGCTCGCCTAACTTAGATAATTACTTCGCAAAAATCACAAAAATAACTTCCTACCTCATCGTTCTATGACACCGTTTATCCTAAAAGGTATGGTATGCATAACATTTCATATTACTGAAATCGTTACTTCATGATCAGACGTGTTATCCTACATTTGATTTGCTTTTTATTGTAGTTTGATACAATCGCTCAGTAGCAATTTAAGTACTTATCTATTTGTGATGCTTCACAAACGTCAAGAAATTTTCTAACAGCAGTATCAAAACACTACTCTTTTTGTATGAAGTTTAAATGATGAATTGCAGCGTTAATCACTTTCTTCGGGGGACCCTACAATAAAGCTCTTCCCGCAGTATCAAACATCGGTAAACTGCATTTTCTCTAGCTGTCCATCACGGAGTTCGGTTAGTGTGCTTGTGGCTACTTCTATTTCTACTGCTTAACAGGCCATAAAAGAAAGCATCCATAATATCACTTCCAGTTCTAATTCTTTTGGTGTTAGTCAAATTTAGTTACCATAAGCTGAATTTTCACAACTGCTTTCTATGTGATCAAAAGAAGGAAACAGACTTCTCTAACTCAATGCTTTGTTGTGGGTCGGTCACATAACGCATTACTTTTAGAAACTACCTTACGGTCAAGCAGTTTCACGGATATTTTATTTCGCCATCAGATTTAAATAACATAAATGATGAGTCGTCAGATAAATATCTTGCTGACCGACATGAGCAATTGACGACTTGTCCCAAGGCGGCCAGCCCTTGCATTTCCAACGGAAACATTTTTGCCCAATCACACCTCCCGTATGAAGCGCTCAGCTCGCATGTCTTTAAGGACAAAGAATACAATAGCATATTACATGTTAGTTAAGCATTATTAATCCACAAGTCTTCCTCGAAAGTCTAAGTATCCCCGTTATCCAGCTTCAGTTCACTATTCTAATGGGTCCATAGATGTTCGTTCTCAACAATTCTGTAATATGGTAAGTTCTTCTAGATACGGATGATCTGG
Source organism: Dicrocoelium dendriticum (assembly GCA_944474145.2). Lineage (NCBI taxonomy): Eukaryota > Metazoa > Platyhelminthes > Trematoda > Plagiorchiida > Dicrocoeliidae > Dicrocoelium > Dicrocoelium dendriticum. The sequence continues at coordinate 55,148,961 of OX104067.1, read as the reverse complement.
TGGTAGTCGTACAATAGAGCTAATCTGTGAGTGAATGAGATAGACATACTGCGGTTGTTTGTTTTATCCCAAGCTGTGAATCCAACCTTCATTTTGCAGTGAGCCGAAGGCAGATATCTAAAATTTTGATAAAATGCAACATCCATGTTACGATTTCAAAAGCATTAGACGTTTACTTTTCAAGTGGCTTACAGAATCACAATATTATAACCATCAGCAACAATACATCAACCAACTGAACTGGCGCAACGCTGCAGTGCAATCACATTGAACTAGGAAGGAAGAATAATAAAATCGACAGTAGTGTAAAACCATAGTGCCCTAAGCCAACATTCAGGGTCATCGTGCCTACATTTTGTCAACAACGTACCATTACAAACAGCTGGCTATCATGCAAAGATTAGGCGGCATCGACTAAACAGCTTGCTTCGGATGTTTCTGCCCCGCGTCATGTTCAGCCATTCCCCCGCAGATAACAGTACCAAACACGCTATAAACAGGCATTTCGACTGGGAGACGACAGCAAACGCACCACTGATATCGACCGTGAGCCATATGCTTAAACGTCACGTGCCAAGCACAAGGCGGGTATTGTGAACTTCCACCTGGAAGGTGAGACCGACCGACGGCACTAAGTTTGGTCGTCAGTGACTTCATTTCCGTCTGCCAAGTTTACACGCCCCGCTCGAGCCATATAATAACTGGCAAACAAATCAATGTTCCCCCTGATAAACGGTGGCCGGGTATACATACTGCATGCAGAGGCCAATGCAACTTATTCAGTGATATCTCTTGTTCTTAGGAAGTAGTTTGGTGATCTTTGCCTAGCCCTCACTTATGCATATCATCTCTACGGGTACGCCGGTGCCAACCGACACCAGCAATGCTGTGCAGGCAGCGTTGACCATAGGCTTGAAGTCGTTTTAGATTCTCAAACCGAGCGGATCAAGTCTCAATTCCACAGAGTAGAACAGCTCTCTCTCTGTGTTATTGTAAACACGGCCATTCAGACCGAGGGAAACTCCTTTATGACGTTACAGATGTCGCAGATTCAGGAAGATAGTTTTAGCTTCTGCCTTAGGTAATCGGAGTTTAGTGCTTATGCGCATCTTTGCTGTGGCAGCTGCCATGATAAGTACATTGGTCAACTACTTCTAGATCTTCGCTATTAAGAGTCAAAGGACCATGAAGTAGCTGGTGATTCTGCAACAGCACTACACACTTTGAAGAAACGATTCGCAATCTAAACGGTGGGACTATGCTAGCAATTATGCAGGGTTGAGTGTGCCACCGCAACAAGAAAATATCGTCCGCATAATCAAAATCTGCGGATTTCCAACCAGGCAACACCTTAGCGCATACATCGTGAAGCACTGCAAGTAAACACTTTAGGATGGTGTCTACGACGAAGTTGAACGAATTGGGGAAATTGGACAACCCTGACTAATGCCACCTGTTTTCCAAAAGATAACCGACACGGCCTATAGGGTGCGAGTACAGGACACGTAAAATATGTGCATAGTTTATGGAGACACATTTCCGAGCTAGTATTTCAAACACAATTGATAGGTCAACTGAGTCGAACGCTCTCTTGAAGTTTGGGAACGTCGCTATTTTCTGTCTGTGATACGTGTGGCGTTGATCTAGACCGTAGCCCAAAATATGTATATGTTCTATGGATTCGCGTGGGCAAAATCTGCTTGCTCTTCCTTAATACGGGTTTTCCATTCCGTGATTAGATTTCGAATGACTTTAGACCAGTGGATCCGTCACCACGGGCTTCATGCTAAAACCCCTGTAGTTAGCACGGTCAAAGTGCTTGCCATTATTGTATGTTGTCACCATTATCTATTCACTCTCGTTAGCCGGGATGGGTTTTTCCTTCCAGAGCTGTTTGAACAGGCATGGCGGTACTTTGCAGAGCACCTTACTGCAATCGTTAGATAGTGCGCGTTCAAGGGAATCCTCACCAGCAGCTGGAAAGCGATTAAGCGCTTTGGATCGCAGCTTTTGTTGGAGCCTCTAAACTAACCGGATATGAGTTAGTCAGCACCGCCTGATTGGACAGAGGTCCGTGAGCAGGGCACCAACTATACTGTTCTCGACAGTGCTTAGCCTATCGAGCCAGGCGGTGCCCCTTAACGTGAATCAAGGCACCCGCGCTGTCTCGGATTGTCGCACTGACGCCTGGTTTCCTGAGATTAAGGGTGTAGATCAGTTGGAAGCGCTTGCAATAATTGTCTACGGTTTCCGCCTCCTATATTTCTTTAGCCCTACTGGTCCACTTGACATCCTTGTCAGCACGTAGGAACCGTTTTAGTTCGCCCTCAATAGTCCGCATAACTCGCATTGGGCTCAGGGCCAGCAAGAACTTTTATTCTAAATTCCTACAGGTTCTCCGACCTCGGAACTGCAGTCGGTGCGGACATGAGCGAAGACCACAAACAAACAGTTCAAATAGTATTTTGTAATCAGCCCTAAGTAATGGCGTCAAACGGACTGCACACAAACAGCTGCTCATAGGAATCCAGTCAACCGGCGATGACTCAGCCCTAAAGCTGAGCACGATGCTCACCCAAGCTTGATTAGTGGTTGCAGCATCAGCGTTTCCGGATGTGTGCAACCAGTATCAAACGGGCAAGCTGGGCGCGGTTATTTAACCAACCCTCTGTGGGCCTTTAATCCTAGTTTCTGACATTCAACGCACTCCAATACAGAGGATGTCCAAGGTTTGTTACAGTGCAGCCTGCTGACCTATTTGTCTTAGGATGCGAACGTTGAATGCCGCCAGGGAAGCGGGACAACGGTGCCTCATAAGTGGCTGTGTCGATAGGCTTCCAGTGCGTGGTTCGGAAAGATAGCTGTAGGTGTTTAAACTGCAGTGACATTAAGGATTCCGTTAATTAAGTTTGGAATTAAATTAGGAAGGTTAGTAATGGGGCTGGGGAGGGAAGTAAGAACAGCCGTTGCGACTGCAAATAGGGCGGCATCAGTAGCGTCGTGTTTACGCTTATCCGCCTTGCTGCATACAGCAGCTAAGGCGACCCTTGATAATCTCGCAGCAGAATGTGGTTGGCGTTTGTGTAACTTACCCCATCGGCAGGCGGGCAAATATACTACTAAGGCGGTTAGACCTTGAAAGGTGAAGGATTAGGGTCCTTAACCAAAGCCTTTAGCTCAAAAGCCTGTCAGAAAGACAATGGAGAGGTGACATCTATTTCTTTTTACGAATATTGATGCCATCCGCTTTACAAGCCTAACCAGCAGGACCATGTGACTGAGTTTGTCTGACCATTTACTCTTTGACTAACCTGGTAGGAGTAGCTTTTCAAGGCGCCCGCTTTACACCACCAAAGATAGCTCAATCTGTCGAAGAGTTACGCAAACTGTCGGACCACTTTAAGGACTAGTCTGGTTGCGACAGAACAGAGCAACGAGGCTTTCTACTCTCCTTTGCGGATAGCGTCGAGTTTCTACGCCACTCTATTTCTCTAGATATGCAGTGTTTCACGTTAGCGTCGATAAGTGCGATGAACACTAGTAAGTTGAGCCAATACATGCACGTATGCTACCTTAGCAGTAGTAATTCTTTAGGTGCCAGGCATCAGTGTTATTCCACAGGTGATACTATATTTTACAGGATATTAAACGTTATGCGTTGGTAGAACTTAATGCTGTATTCCCAAAGTTTCTACAAAATTACCAAAGTGTCGAGATAGGACACTCCATGGACACTTTCCATACATGTGCTATGTGCTTATAGGCACTTCTGAATGCAATTTTATCCGCTTATACACTTTCCTATGCTGACTATTCGATTCCATAGCCTTTGGAGGTAGGCGCACACCGTAAATCTTAGGCCGTGGTTATGATATGTATTGTGGGTTGCTGCCGTTGAGAAAGCTTCAGACATCGGGGAAGAGTGATCTGTACCAGGGACCTCTACCAAAAACCGATCACCAGCATGCTATTCTGTGCGATTATGCTACCCATTTTGATGCCAGTATACGTTCCTGTGGCAGACTGATTCTTTCTACTCAGATTAGACGGTCTTTTTAGAAGTGGGCATTCATGTAAAGTATACACCTGTTGTGCGGAGGCAGTTGTCACCACTTTCAAGGTAGTGGCAAATTTACATCTTCCTCTCGTGAACCACACTGTCATGGGGTCCTCGTTTGTGCAATGTGTGGTGGTAAGATGCCGCACTTAGTTGTCAGTTATTTAACCATCGATCGACCTGCACGATTTCAGACTAACGCTCTGAGAGTTGGTCGATCGCTACGAGAGGCGAACTGAAGGGTTGTACGCAATCAATTTGGATCGACCTGGACGAAGCTCGAACGCTGGTCGAGAATGAGATAGCAAGAATATGTGTTCTGTATTTGTGAGTGGTATACTTGACGCGAGATATAAAATGAGCTTCTGTTCTATAAATAATAGATTTTTGATCGAGACCCAGTCTTTGACCTTTTGCTTCACGGAGGGCTACTTGACACAAAATGTCTTACTTTTACGCCTATCCTCCTTAACTGCAGCTTGTTCTGTTCATGTGTTTAATAAAATGTTTCGCTATGAGTCTGTATAACATCGAATTGCATGTATATCCCGCCAGAATTTTGGTTGAACAAGCTGCAAACTATGAACAGATAAGGTAGTTATGTGAAAATTTGTACAACCCTCTGTCATTTAAACTTCAGTCTCTCTGTCTAACAGTATCAACCTGCCTACGAGCCCCTAGCTCTTAAGCAGACTAACCAACATATGAGGCGTTACTTCAGTTAGTGTCGGTACCTTTTAGTCATTATTAGGTAAACTCCCCAACCGAAACGGATGAACATTGGATATTGTCCACAACAGAAGGTTTTGGGTGCAAATAGAACTGATAAAACATTAGGGAAGGATGGTTGGCCAGCTACATTGGGTTAGTACATATGTGCTTTGCAGTAAACTTTTGTTGGATGCATTAATGGAAGAGCGGCAGTGTATGAGTAGGGTTGGAGTGGAGTAGAGACACAGCCGCCTTACTTTGGCTACTCAGATTTGTACACCAAACGGTGCTTAATTACTGCTCTAATCGACCGTTAAAGTACCAGAAAGCAGTATACAAAATCAGATATTTTATCTAGCTAATAGCTCATCGTTAACCTGCTAGAGCATTGAATATGGCCATTTAAGATTTTCATTTTCTGCACTGTTCATAAGACTGTTCACAACATCTCGCGGTGTTCGGCGAAAGGGGGCTAAAGACTGTTTCATTCTAGACAGTCATCTACATTTACACTCACTATTTAAAAAAGCGAGTTACCTCCTTTTTTAGTCTGTATATAATAATCAGCCTCAATAGGCGCACTTGCGGGTGGCCAAGCAACTGTACCCTTCACTGCATAATAGGACCTGGAGTTGCGCAACTCCTGACAAGATTTCCACGTTCAATCTTAGTACGATAAATGCCGTCTGTTCCAAAACTTGTATTCGGCAGCGCAAACAAATTAATATCGCGGTTAAAAAGCATAATTTGTAAAAGTGTCGCGTTGTCCTAGCTATTTTTTCCAGAACATAAAACAAAGTGGGAAATTGTGGTAAAAGGTTTTAAAATGAATCGTGCGCAATTAGTATTCTGCAACGGAAACAAAAAGGACTAAAAACTAAGCGTCAATCAATATGCTCTTTTATTCATGGCTGCAGCGATGGTAGTAACACTCGAACAAATAAGTGGCCAACACAGATACACACTCCGGCTCATTCGGTAAGTTCCGTTCCCTTTTTGTTGAATCGTTACTATCTAGTTGTAAAAGAGCTCTCCCTATTGTAAAACAGTGATTGTTTTTACAACGCATTAGGAATTAAAACACAATTTATGCCCGGTAGCAGTGCAGCCTAAATGCAGCATAATGTTCCATTTTCTAATTATGTTGAGATCATCTTAGGATGTCTAATGCCCACTAATGTGTTTTAATAAGTTCGGTCCACTCGAGTGAGCAGAATGCCATTCAACTTGTGGCGCCACTTGTCCTAAGTTTGTGAATAAGTACGAGGTAAGTAAGTGCCAGGCTGCCGTTTTGATGTTTGTTCTCTTCTGTAAAGATCCAGCCACAATACCTGCTACAAATTGTTTGGATAAGTTAAGATATTATCAGATCCATTTTTTCATATTCGTCTACAATTATTCATTAGGGCGAGGTGAATTTTTATCGCCTTTGAAGTTTTCCTTCCTAGCAATTCCACTATTTCCAATGGTCTTTTCAACTAAAATTGAATCATTTACCCGTAACTGCTTTGTCCAGCTGTTCGGAGCCCGGTTGCCAAATTGAACTGCCTCGCTTAAGCAAGGAAAGTTTTAATTTCTTGGAAGTGCAATGAGTTCAAGGAATGGATAGCATTTTACTGCACACTTGTTTGCTTCCTCATTGCTAGGTTACAGTAAAGTTTTAATGTGACCAGAATATTTGACCGATGAACAAGTTAAATGAATTTTTCCAAGCTGTTCACGTAATGCTCAGTTGAATTGAAGCTTTAAAGGCTCCTGTCTATCAAGTTCTATCAGGAGTCATACAAGAGGTTCGGAAGGAAACACGTTGAATTTCGATGCGTATGTTCCACAACCTTTAAGGATAATAACAATAATAATAATTGTAATAACAAACCTTGGAGATGTAAGGCGATGTTCAACGAACCTCCTCGGAGCAATTTGTACTGGTTGAATTCAGAGCTGTTGGTGTAACTTGGCTGTTCACCAATCACGAGGAATTTCGGTTCAGTTTGCTCCCAGATATCAGACGAATCTTTTCCAGGAACCTGCATCGTTCGTTGGTGTGAATAATCTCACTATCCTGTCGGATGAACTGCGGTCCCGAAAGCCGTAGAGTATAATTTAGATGGATATAAGTGGATTGTAAACTAACCATTTCATAGAGAACTGCAAAAATGCATCAATTTGAAAACAGAAATGACTTGTGCATAAATTAGCAAACCGTTATAGTGTCCATGTATACAAAACTTAGGGCGTAATGTGTCTATTTTGTGGGAAGCTTTGGTACACCTTTCTGTAGTCCATAGAGTTACCACTGTTATGGATCCCTATAGTTGCGACTTGTGGTTTATTTAAGTGCTGTCTAATTGTAGTGCTCTGTTTCCAATTTCTAACAAGTTTGAAATACCCTTCAGTTTATGAGGTTTCTAGTGAAGAGAATTACATTCCAGGACGTCTACATACTCGATACCAGAAGCATTGATTTGCATTGTCTTGAAGAGTGTGTTTCCTATATTTCACCTATTTGTAAGAGCCTATTTGGTATGTCATATGTACAGTGATATCTCCCTTGCTCTTACGTCGTATGGCATTCATCCTTTACATGCCACCTAAGGTGTCACCCTATATCTAATGACGCAGTGGGTTGATTGGATCCAAATTTGCCACGTATTCACTCCAGAACATACCTGCTAGACATCTCGGCCGTTCCGTTTTCGAAGCTTGTTACCTACTGGTCACTTAAAGCTGATAGTTGAACCATAATTAATCCTCCTGACTCAGGTCGGCCGGTGGCCGAGTGGTATGCGCACCTGGTTTGCAACCATAAGGTTCACTATTCGAATTCGCTTAGCAGTGGACGTCCTCGCGGTCTACTCTGCCCGCGCCTGACTAGTAGTAGTCACGCGTCAGCGAAAGATCGTAACGACGTACCGCTGACACAGGAACAGGAAATACTTGAGAAGCATGTTAAATTTATTCGGCATAACTAGGTTTTAGGATGCTTTGTTGTTTCTGTAGCAAGAGTACTTGCGAGTTGCGTAGTACACGTTAGGGAATTAGGATACACCAAGGGCGTAACTGCGCGTATCCGTCAGAACAGTGAGGGGTTGAGCGTCTTGCACCAAGCATCTTATTCGTTTGAATTGATCACCGGCATATTCCTTTGATCCCTTACTGAGTCACTGCATCCAAATTGGTTGAACCAGGCATTGCTTTTTATTTTATTGAGAGCAGTTTAATGATCACTGCTCAAAACACTTGAGTAAATTAATCAACAAAATCCTTATCAATAGCCCAAACATCCGCTTCCAACAAATACTTTTGTCTGTTAGTGTAAACCCTATCGCCCAGCAATGACTTAAAGACATCAATCTATGGGTTTACCACCGGTTTTATACATATTTTAAACTGCAAGCCTCAGCTGTCGTCACACTTTCAGTTAGCTTTGCGAGTTGAAAGCAGTACATATTATTTCACGATCGCCGTTTAAAATATATTGCGGAAAAATAACGTCAGACTTAGGAAGTACCTGTACTAATCGGTTGATCAATGTTGTCACATGCACTTGTGCCGACGTTTTTTCAACTTTTCTTCATACCCTACTTGGTATAGGTTCTCACAAGTCCGACCTGTTCTATCTGTAGCTATATGGGTTCCCCGTTTAAACGTTAGTAATCAATTTTTCTAAGATAATCTGTAATTTTGGACTTCACTTTAAAGCTGTTTAGTAGTTTTTCCGAATAAATGCTTTGAGGCCGTACCGATATTTCACTCGCGGTGTACCCGACTCGTTGTGGGTGGTCAAGCTTTTCTGTCGCCTGGCCATTCAACCCACCTTATATAACCCCGAAGCTACTGTATATTTGTACATAAGTGAAGCTACTGATTGTTCTGATCGTTCTCAATCCCATTGAAACAACTGGTCCATCGCAGGCTGCAATTACACTGGTTTTCGGTAACGCTGCAGTTACATAAGTAGGAATGTTGATCTTCGTCTACTACCTTAGCACTTCTGGAAGTTTGAGTTACCAGTCATCATTGATTGGTCCAACTTATGTGTACCGTTTGATTACATTGGCTTTATTGCATCTGCTGATTTGTTGTTTGATGTTGTTATCCCGAAAACAGTGCACTCCATGGCCGGTTTGAGCTTGTTTGATCTCATCAGGTAGACCTAGCAGACATTCGAACTCGGAACTATTGGGATGTCACTCGGAGCATCTACTCCCAAACCACCGAGTCGCTGTGTGCAACGCTTGTCACTACGGTTACTGGCTGACTCGAGGGGCCATTTGGAAGCACTCGTTGTGTGAATGGATTACGATGCGCGACCATACTGTGGACCGCGATGCTCATTTAAGTGAGCCGTGGTCATTTCGATCACTGGGACCGTAACTGTTAAAGCAGTTGTGCAGTGGATGTTGCACTCCCCTGCCGATTTTGAACATGTTTGATATGAGCAGGTGCAGGGAGCATATGGTACTTGTTGAGCAAACGGATGAACGCGAGGTGGGATGTCAACACCCGGGTCACAGCAAGTCAAAACCAATGTATAAAGTGGTGTCCACGCCGCCTCACTCGCCGTTAATAATAACAATGATGTGCCTGCTGTACGCCGTAGCGGCGCTTCGCTGTCGTGCGACCACCACCATTCGCAAGTGGGCTGAGTATACCGCGAAGATGCCCAAGCTTACGCGGATTCGAACCCGCGCCGCAACATTACGAGATAAGCTCCTTACCTCTAGGCTATTTTGTACGCATTAGTCAGTGACATGTACCGCACTGTTTGCTACTGCGTCCACGCTGATAAATTTCCGTTAACTAACTACTTTTGCTCTCAAGTTGACGAAACCTACATCATTTCTGTCATACTGTGGGACGTCCTCTTTGGCTGCCCCTGGGTGCATTCTTACTCTCCCAGGCGCCATCCGTGAAACCTATTTGATGAATAAGCACGTAAATGGTCACAGCCCATGAGATTAAATGGCTTCTATTCCCCATTTTCTGCTGGTACCCAGCGGTGGCATGCTGAGAAATTATAGACACCTTGGCCAAATGACCCAGTTGGGCTGATTTATGTCGCGTTCCAGAACGAGGGAATTGACATGGGCCCCCGCAGCGGTTGGAATATCTGTGACACAACAGCACTGTTAGTGGCGCACTTCTCTTACGTACCTTTTCTAAGTTAGACCTTTTTAATAGTATTATTGTTGGCTTTTCTTACACGTTGTTTGCATGTGGTTACTCCTCAGTATCTTGAAGCTGTGAGTTGAAATAACTAGATCCATCACATCTTGAGGTCCGGGTCATTGTTGTCCAAACAATCGAAACTGGACTTACAGCATCGAATAAAAGATTATTAGTGTTTTATGGCAACATGGTAGACTGGAGAAGAGATCGTGGTCGACATCGCTCGCAGTTTCTATTGTCAATCAGAACATTGGTCGAGCCAGTATCTTAAGCGTAAAATTTTATCCGGTCTAAGTTTGCCACTCGTTGGAACTTGACACTCCTTGTGTGAACATCGTTGTCAATTTGAGCCACAGCTAGCGCGTCGTCGCGTCTCAAATTGCTTACTATCAAAGAGCAGTGGTCTCAGCGGTGTGCACTAGACCTTCCTTAGCATTTTTCTCACGTCATCTGTTTGACTCTGGCGGAACCCCACCAGCTCTTGGCAGACGCTACATATGTGTTCTGACCATACTTTTACCTTTCCATTGCTAACATTCCGTTTGTTATCTGCTACATATCTCTGTTTCACTAACTTGTGCCTCTTTGCCACTCCAAGATCATACAGCAATATACTGCGAAATGTTTAGTGTGCGGTCGTGTGTAACTGCTGTTGTGACGATGTTGCTTATTCCATGCCTGTCGGAACTAGTCGTGCTTCAGTTCGTTGAACTTGTCTGCTTGGACTGTGGTCTGAAACCCATTTATTTTTTCAATTTGTTTCCGTTCGCATGTTGTTTAACGATTTTTCGATTTGTTGAACGTCGTCCGATCTTTGTCCATTTTTCGCTATTTTACCTCCATCTTGCATGCCCACTTTGCTTCAGGTTGTAATGTATGCACATATGTCAATGGACAGGAGTCATTCGACTTATCTCCAAATATTAGCCTCAGCTGGGATTGGGAGTTCCAGTTCAAGTATCCACTTGGCAACGATGTAAGCGATCTTGTGAAGTTGTCTAGTCATTTTATGAAAACATATTTCAGACCGAAGCAATGTTCGAGTATACATTCTGCCCCAAATCCAGTGTTTTTGAACTGAAAGATGCTGGGGAGAACGACACATTACTTCTCAAAATAACCCCATCATTAATGGACTCTCTTTTATCCCACTGCACGTTGACTATCTTAATTACTCAGAACGAGGGCTATTTCGCATGGACTAATATGACCTTGGATTATAAATTCAGCAACACAGTTACCAAAAATGCTACCTTAACAAACATATCAAATGTGCTGCGTAAGTTCTAATAATTCACCCAGTGATGAGCCAATTATTTCCCATTGTGCTCGCTTAGTTAGCGAACAAAGTGTGCAATCAAGCCCACACGAAAAATTCTTGACAAGCGTGAATGACGTTTACGAATGTCTCTCTCGCATTCCCATCCCTTTCGAAAAACATGTCGCCATCACATTCCAGAACATGACGTTTCAAGCCTTCAAAGCAGTTCCAAATCCTGTGAATAGTGAGTTCATTGTTGTCAGCGTTCGCTAAGGACGTCACATGTATTTCTAGAAAGCGCGGAAGTGTGCCCTCGAGACTTCAAAACCAACATTCCAATCACCGCCCTCACTGGATCTTCTCTACTCGTTATCGTCACTGTCATCGTCGGTGCCTTTGGAATTAAATTGATTCTAAATCACCAGAAGCGAAAAGAAAGCTAAAAGATACCTCGTAGTTCCCGTCTCAAAGAAAAGCTCCTTTCGCACTAACTTTCTCCTTCTACCCTTTCTACCACTCCATTTTCGTACTGTTGCTTAGAGACCGCTATTCCGCCGTAAAAGATCACATATGTCTATTTCTATTTTTTAGTTGACTGCTGGACAATTAACAATTTATAGATGTATTGAGATACATAAATTTTCATCTCCATTCTTTCTGGAGCCCTAGACTCTCGATCTTATGGGTTCAGCTCCCCCATCCGTTCATGCTGTACGTCGTTGTAACCACGTGCTGAAAGATTTTGCAACCTTGTATTCGCTTAACTTTTTTGGAATCTACATTCTTACCAACTACTCATGGTGCGTACATCCTTGACCTTGCACCCTTGTCTTTCACACTATTATCTTCTCATGATGTGAGTGTCAAGGCGGAAACCTGAAGCATATGAGTGAAACTTCGATTATACTCGTCCTTCTTGTTGAATGTATCACACCTGTCTACACAGTTATCCATGCTTCGAATCGGACGAGGTCGAGCTTTAACCACCCTAGTTGATCCATTTCATCAGATTTGGTTCCGTGTTCTAGCATCCTTTGTGTTTGTCGGTGATTATTCCCGGAGTAAGACGCCACCCAGACAGCAAACGGACTCATCTTCGTAAACAGTTCGGTTCTACTCACTGTCCATTTATAGTCCGACTACCAAAGTACATCATAGAATTCTCCCCGCTTTTTCACACCAGCCTACCACTACTAGAGATGGTCTAATCCAACCAATTCGGAAGTTTATAGTCCATATGTACAAAAGTTTCCCCAAAATTCATCCACATGTGTCTTTATGGACCGTGTAGTACAGGGCCCTGTGTAGGTTAATTTTGCTTGCAGCTCCACACGCACAATCCTGCTGCTTACGCTCAAGGATATGTAAGTTCGCTTGACTCACAGAGAAGGTGCAGTTCAGGTGTGCGAAAGTAGATAGGTATTGGTTCGCTTCTTCCAAGGTCATCTACGTGCAGCACAAGCGTGATGTGCACACAGCGCATATATGTCTTTAGGAGGACGTGGGTCGGTTGGACACGAGCACCGTAAGGTGCCTCCGATCAGCAATGGCATTGATCCTTCGGTGGAATACTCCTGAGCGTCATGTCACCAACGATAAACAACAAGAACCAATAGTCACTGTCTCCACTGATTGGGCTTATATCACTGAGTCGGGTGTGGCGTCGCGTACGAACTGAAAATATTTATCGCGAATGGTTGGCTGATTTTCCACATTCATTTTGCAGTAAAGGATGGAATCGATTATAACTAGCGTTTCTTGGCACTTGTGTGGACAGTTAATGACCATGGGTGACAGGTGATATCATAGGCTTACCTAGTCGAGAATGAAGGCGCTACTGTAAATTCCATGGGACGATAGCGCTTATTTTGCGACACAAATGGTTGGTCACACTATGGAATATAGTGAAAGCTATGTCACTCTTGGTCGGCCGGTGGCCGAGTGGTCTGTACGTTTGGTTTGCAACCATAAGGTCACTGGTTCGAATCCGCGTATGGGTGGGCGTCCTCGCGGTATACTCAGCCCGCGCGCGACTGGTGGTGGTCGCGCAGCAGCGAAGCGCCGTTACGGCGTACAGCTGTCGCATTATTATTATTATTATTATTATTATTATTATTATTATTATTATTATTATTATTATTATTTTATATCATTGACGTTTCATCGACTGCGTTCAGAAGGATACAGACTGTGATTAAAAAGCATGGTGGAAACGAGCAGATGTGAAGTGTTCCTCATTGAAAGAAACGGGTACCAGTGACACATGTTTTCTGGTCTTCGCCACTCTAGGTAAGTCTGGCAATACACAACCTCTCGGCCTAGGCGACGGCCGATGCGACGTTCCTACATCTAGTCAACAAGTTTCCGCTTGCTTTTTGAACACCACTACCTCCAGACCATTGGAAGATAACCAGTAGGATAAATCTTACATCAGCTTATAGGTATCGACACAATGCCCTTCCAAATAATTCTGCGCTTATGCCACCGGCCATATGTACCACGTATTTGAGTCGGAGCTCTGCTCTATAGTGACAACCCCGTCTAATTCTTGCATTCAAGCTTTGAACCACTGGAACGGTAGTGGAGTAGGTTGAGCATACTAGTCTAACAGGGAGGCGCGAAAAATTGATCCACGAGCTCACTGACTTCTGTCCTTAGAAAAGGCTAAAGATACTTATGACGAATAAGCGCCACATTTCCCCATCATCGCTTGCTGCTATGTTGCAACGTTTTCAAATATATCAGGTTGTAAGGTTGTGATTAATCAGGTGGTCGTTTTCCGTACGGTGGGCTTTCGAATGTTCTATTTTCTGATCTGGCCCTGGATTGCATGCTTGTTTCTTTATACATGCAGGCCCAGTGAATTGATTGGAACTATTATGTAAAGACTTACTTTGGTCCATCCGGGATGGTGAGTATACGGTGTTTCGGAATTTCTACATTGTTGTGTATGAAAACATGGACGGAACATTTTTGTTGGCCTGATTGAAGTACTCTTTCTGAGGTAGATTGCGAGAAAGGATCCCAGTCTGAATCACGGTTCAGTTTGCAGTGACAAACGACAAAATGCATCAGTAGTACGTCGGTACACAATATCGACGTTTCGCTACCGCGCAAACATTGCCGGTCGCAGATGGGCTAAGGGTACTAGGAGGGTCATCCTGCCCCTTCGGAGGCTCGAACCCGCACTGTCAGATTGCAAGACAAGCTGGCTTTCTTTAGCCTGCTGGGTGACTACAGGCATTGCGCTGAATTTCGGCACTGTAGCTGAGGTGTTTTCCACCTCTAGGTAGGATGTATAATGTAATCTAATATTGCGCTGAGTTCCAGGAGCGGTTGATGCTTATTTGCACTCGTTCTGTTGAGACAACAGAACGTTTGCAATCAAGTTGCCCAGCTCGGAGAACTACACAACAACTGAGCATGCCTCCCGAGCTACCAATATTTCAAATTATTTCTAATGACCTATACAGGAATACCCTCTAAAGCCCGCGATCTAGTCGCAGTTCTACGATGTCCACGTGACGAGCGCAAACAAGCATGAAATAGTTGTGGAGTGCTGCATTGGAAACTTAAGATAGCTTTTAATTATGGAGCCACAAGTTTTTTCCTCAACACTCGATTGACTTTTTGGATGTAGTTCTTGCTCACCAACAGAGCACGTCGTTCTGTAACTTGCAATCCATTGGACAATCGGATGAATACTGTTTCACTCCGGTTGGTTGACCCAGTTCATGTCTGGCCGCATACATGCTCTATATGCAAATACCCACACGTGCACCTGAATTTCCGTCACAGCCTCAAGCGGGAAGGTGAGGCGAATTTCCGGTTAAAGTTTTAGTAAACTTTATCCTATTCACACATGTGCTTCCACCCTTAGCACACCATGCATCAAGGAAACGTTTACTTAGATTTAAAATGCAGTTGTACATACTCCTACGTAATTAGCGAACTAAATTGTGTGTTCTTCGACGATGCGAGAGGCACTTCCGTTAGGGTGACAGCTCAAAAGTGTTACAATCTTTTCATGCTATCGTATAATTTCGTGGAAAATGTGGACAGCTGACATGTGTAGGTGAATAACACAGAGTAACCAGATATTCTGGTCTGGAGGAACAGAAAACGAAAGGAGCTGTGGGCCAACATATGATACACAGATGTTCATATAGGCCGGATACATGTGTTGTTGCTAATTTTATCAGGCGCCATCGATACCGTTCTCGAAAACGTTAACCGGGTAATTATAATGCCCCAAACAGATTAACTGCGTTTTGAACGGTCTAATGCCCACTAATTGCAAGTTTAAACTTGCGCAGTTTGCAACATGTCTGATATCATTTGGAATTCTGTTCCAACTCTTTGGGTAGCGGAGTAGAAAGAAACGTTATCTGATTTTCCTAGTAAAGTTCAGAACTGTAACATTTGTTTCATTGTTGCGAGTCGGGTATATTGTGTTCAAAGACAATGTGAACACTGTCATCAGAACTGTGCACTGGTGATTTATGATTACGGGACTACATACATATATGAGTGTATTTCCATATAGGCGTTCGCTTTCGTGGAAGGATCATTTGTACAACGAGTTTCGTTGACATTCAATATGGAACGGTGATGCTAACTTTTCTTGGTTATGTCATGAGTAACCTTGTTCGGAAGATAATATTCTCATATCTTTTTTGAGCCTCATTCTGTGAGTGCGCTCGTAGATTGCTGAAGGACGAAACTTTGCCCGCATTTGGCAAGGAAAGAAAAGCGTTGAAATGTGACTTAAACATAGACTCTCACTGGTTCCTAATTGCGACAGGGATTTATTCCACGGTTGGAAGTACCTCACCAAGAAGAAAGCTAAGCGTATATTTTGCTTGGTCCTCTGTAAGGATAGTAGGTATTTCCCATTACGAGTGAGACAGGTGGAGCCACTTTGTAAAGCGACAGCTGCACTAGTTGAGCATACTCGCGAGAATATTAGATTGCAGCGAAGAGTGCGATTGCTTTTCAGCCGTTGAAGCCATAGTGGGTCGAGCTGGCGGTAAGAGCGTCGCTGATGAGCGGCCCATGAGCATTTTGATAAAAGAGCGCTGGACGTGACCCAAACTAATTGTTTCTCTTACGTAACTGGCTATGTATAATGGTGAACTACTCTAGAATGGGTCGCACCATGAGCCATATTAGGGAAAACGGTCTAGGTGTTAGCTGTTTCGCTTTCGCTACATGGTGTAAGACGTGTTCAGAGAAGTTGAAGCTGCTGGAGTATCGAATTCCTAGGTCTCGAACGGAATACGCATTTGGGATGGGGGTAGCTTCAAGTGTGGTGGAGCCTTCTGATATACTGCATTTGTAGCAGAGTAACTGAGATTTATCTGCCGAATACCTCATTGGCTTGCTTTCGCTCAATTTGTTTAGGGATGGTAGGTTTTCGCGTATACCTTTTAAGCACAGTTTCAGATGGTTAGGTCGAAATGAGTTCACTAGTTTGACGACGCCCGCAAATAAAATTAGGCGCCGATTTCTACTGTAGTCCTCATTATCATCATTATACACGTTAGCTAGAGGTGTAAGGCACCTCAGCTACTGTGCCGCAATACATAAAAGAAAGAGAAAATAAGTACAACAGCCGCATGCCAGCTGAGCTACCAGCAACGGATGGGCGTCTAATGTAGTCACACATATCTCTTATGCAAATGAGGAAAGCCAATGAACCCGAGACACAGACATTTGTGGGAGTATTACAGTATTTCCCAATCTGTACTCTTTGTGTTCGGTCGTTCAGATATGGGACAAACCAGCTTTATTTTCGGAAGCCAGAATGGGTCACGTCCAAACCTATCGCACCGCACCCTGTATGTCATCTCTAAGGAATAACCGCATATCACTTTCGTAAAACGTCGCTGGACCCTCTCAAGAGCATACCAGTTAGGTTTCGTATATTCGACTGGACCAATTAACAGTATTCCATACTCAGTAATACACAGGTTTTGTAAAGCCGGATATGAGGTTTGGTGAGATAAAGATGATGACATGTGTATCCAGTAGTCTACATGGTCTTCGAAACTTGAAAGTTACGATGTCTCATAAAAGCTGAAGATAACAGAATATAGCACACCCAAGCCGCGAGCCACCCTGCGTTGTGAGATGTATGTGCCTTGCAGTAATAGACTTCTTGGCGGTACTTGGCATTTCTACGACTGAATATTACACTTGTCCACGGCAAATGTCACCTGCCACAGTTGGCACTAGGATTCAAGTGTAGATAGGATATCTTGAGTGAGACGTACGGCTTCTTCTGGCATTTGCACCCTTTTGTGAATACACGACTTTGATGTCATCAGCAAATAGAGAATCAGCACTAAGTGTTATGCTCTGGAATACATCATTAACATATATGAGCAAAAACGCGGACCAATGCCACTCCCTTGAATTACTCTACTAGTGACTTCCTTCGGTTTAGAGAAATGGTCATCGAACCACACCACCTGCCGTCTGCCAACTAGATACGAGGACAATCAAGAAAACATCGATTCTCCAATGCCTACTGCCCATAACTTTGCGCTTAGTCTTCGAAGAGGCGCTCTATCAAAAGCTTGTTGTGCGTCAAGAACAGAACTATAACATTGTTTCCGTCTTCTATGGTAGCAGTTGTGTAGTTTAAGAACTCCGTCTGGCATGTTGCGCAAAATCCACATTGCAGAAAACCGTTCTGCGACTTGCTGATGATGTTCTGCTCATTCGTGAAAACACGTAACTCATCTTTAACTAATCTTTCCATGATTCTGGATATGATAAGAGGGTGACTGATGGTGCGAAAATTGTTGATCTCATGAGTGTTTCAATTTTCGTTCCACTTAACAACAAGAGGAGTCTCCCATTGAGTATAACATACTGCATTGTTAAAATAGAGCTTAAACACGCTTATTTAAAGTGGAGGCAAGTCACTTTCACCGTTTTTTAATATGCATGCTACACCAACAAACCTTCGTTAGCTGATTGGAGTTGACAACGAAAAGCCTTTGTTGGTTAACTGGAGTTACTGTTATTCTTTAATGCGTCAGTGTCGCTTACTACGCGACACAAGAGTAAACTCTAGTATTTCTAAGCGACGAAGGTCAACGGTACGACGTCTGTTAAACTAGTGCGAATGTCATGGGTGTGTCCAGCGGCCTTTGGGGCAACCGACAAAGCTTGTTTACTTCCAGAAACTTTTTCCACGCTTTCCAAGGTACCGAGTGCCTTATCGTTGGCATCACAAACCGTACTAACTGTGAGGAGATTCTTTCACAGGGGGCGATACGCTAAATTGCGCGATAAATTTCTCAATTAAGGGCCAACAAAGAACATCACACAATATCCATAAACATTTACCCTGTAAACCATCCGGATGTGTGCCATTTGTAAAAGAAATGCCACAGCGGATTGGGACGTCTGCCGTTGCTTTGGGTGATATGGTATTCCGTGGGAGTGAAAAGTGGGCCAGTCGACGCGATTATCCAGGTCACTTTGCCTACACTCGCACTGATGAGACCTATCAACACAAAGGAAAGGCTGATGAGAGCGGACCGGAGCTGCGCTCAGTTCGGGGATCACCAATATCTAATCTTGAGCATCTGAATACACACATTGGCCAACGTGTTGGGTGTGAAAATGTTACCGGGGTCATCACGCTTGAAGAAATACTGAGACATTACTCAGAAATCTTTACGGAGTATCTGGGAATGCTGAAATAACTTCTGGTCACCATAAGGTCTAAAGCAAGCATGCTACCAAAATTCACTGCTCAAAATTTAAGTAACCTTAACCAATTTAAATCTTCATGGTATTATCACTTACGTACAATTTTCCTACTGGTGGATGCCAACCGCACACGCAAAACAGGGTGTTTCTGTACGAATTCACAGTAACTAAGCGTTGACCATCAACCAGTGTTCTATACCAGTCCCATAGCATTTATTCCATTTTGAAGGATTGCTTGCTTGTGGTACGTCTTTAATTTTTACCAAGCTTGATCTCACTCATGCATATTCACAAACTGCACTTCATCAATCTTCTTGGGACCCTACCGCAATAATTACACACATTGGAATTTACCAAATCACCTGTTTGCCTTTGGGTACGAATTCTGCCCCCGGTAACTTTCAAATTATTGTTAATGACTTGACAATAGATATACCTTTCACTTGTATGAATTTGGATAACATTCCCACCTACGGACGTTCTGACGCAGAAAAGATTCCATCCTTAGCCACTGTACTTGGGGAGTTGCCACGAAACGGATTTAAGTCCAGTCAGCACAAGCGTGAGTTCTATTCCTTCTGTTCAAGTTATCATGAATTTCAGTTCGATAAAGTCGGTTTATACTTTTAAGACGGCCTGTCGAACTCTATTTTTGATAGTCGCGAGTCGAAGAACAGTGCTCTGCTCCATCCACCTCTAGGAATGCCATCTCATTACTTCCGTGGTGTTGTCCACGTTGAATGAGTTAATATATAGGCTCATTCCTGATGCTATGGTTCGCGTCGAAGCAATACCTTCACTACCATCGCGATGAGACTGGACCTTAACCTGGTGCGATGGTTCGTGTGCCTCAGTGATCCGTTCAGCTATGATGGATGGGGCTTTTTTGTACCTTCAGAGCCACCCATACCAGATTGGTCAATGGTCAGTGGCCAGACAAACGCAGTCTCCTGGCCCTCCAGGTTGGGGGTTGGAGTGAGTGTGGCTTCTTACTCCATAAAACGGGCTATCTGTAGTCCAGTACCAAAACCCCGCTGCCTTGCGGCAAGGTTTTTGAACCAAAGGCTTTGGTTGAGTACCTTAATCGTTCTCCTGTCCAGGCCTGGGCAAGCTGACAGTATCATGCCCACGCAATACATCAAGACCTTTCCTTATAACAATCTCTTACTGCTATGGCTGTTGCAGAGGATAATAAATGGCGCACTATCTGCTGAACCGAGTACCGTGGATAGGAGTTTGGATTCTACTGCTCATTCCTCTTCGCCCTTTTATTCCCCATCTTGCGCTTTTTCATCCATAGCGTCCCTTTCCAACTTCCTTTTCATTCCTCCCATTTTCAATCCTCCAATTCTTGACCCACTTCCGCCTTGCTGAATACTGAATACTGTATTATAGAGCAAGTAGAAATGGATTCTGTACAACTCTTTCGAAATATTGTGAAAAACATTATAATAGTTGTCAACCGTGAATATCCTTGTCGTTCTCATGTAATATTTAAAATATTCGACTTACGATATTTCAGGATTCACAAATGTGATATGTCATCGTAAGTATGCAGTCGTTCTCTGAATCGAATAGAGGCAAAATGCAAATCTAACAACGTTTTGAACTGTTGCACAGATGTTGCCTCAATCACATGTTCGGGCAAACTATTCCAAATGTTTACCACTCTCCGTTCGAAGCACAGTGGGTGGGGAACACGTTTCATATCCGGCACAACAAGTTTGTATCTGTGTCCGCGTGTGCTGCATGGCCCTCGTAAGTGCAGCATTGGCCTTAACATGGGGAACTCACCGAGATGTAGAATTCGGTAGGTCATAATGAGGTCGACTCGTACCCGACGGTAGGACAAGGTGTAGAGTCCTAGTTTCTCGCACCGGTCTTCATACCCAAAGCCACGTAAACTCGGGATCAGCCTGGTAGCAACGTGTTGGACCCGTTCGATCTTTTGTGCCTCGCCTCGGGTAATCGGAAAGTAGGCGGGCGAACCGTACTCTAGCATTGGTCTAATGATAGAAGAGAACAGGCGAGTGGCAACCTCTTCAGACCATGTGCAGAAGCTACGTTTGAGCGCCCAAAGCATGCGCAGTCCGTTCCGATATAGCCTGTTCGTGTTGTCCACGGACTTCAAATCGTAGCGTGAGAGTACACCTAGGTCCTTCACGGAGGGTGTGGGATATAGCGTTTGGCCGTCAAGGGTGTAGGTTCGGCCGTCTGCACCCTTCCCCAGGCTCATAAATACCGACTTGGCTGGGTTGACCGGGAGAAGAACTTCTGCAGACCATGTGGATAAGCGGTTGAGATCTTGCTGAAGTAGGCCACAGTCATCGGGAGCGTCGATTTCTCTCCAAATCTTCATGTCGTCCGCAAACAAGGCACACGGCGACCGGAGACGCTGCGGTAGATCGTTGATGTGGATCAGGAACAAAGTGGGCCCCAGCACAGTGCCTTGAGGCACGCCACTTGTAGAGGGGTACCAGTCAGTTAGATGGTCGTCGACCTGTACCCTCCACTTTCGTCCAACAAGAAAGTCGCGGATCCACCGGTGCAGTGAGCCACCGATGCCACACATGCTGAGTTTGTGAAGGAGAACCTCATGACTGACCTTGTCGAACGCTTTACTGAAATCGATGAATATCACGTCGACGGACTTCCCCTTGTTTATTGCCTTCAACCACTCATGCCTCGTCACAAGCAGGTTAGTAATGCATGAGCGACCTTGCATAAAACCGTGCTGTGCGGGCGTCAGGACCTCGTTTGACTGTAGCAACTGCAGCAATCTCTTCTTCACGATTTTCTCAGCAACCTTTGCCAATATAGGTGTCAGACAAATTGGCCTGTAATTGTCTACTTTGCTAGGGTCGCCGCCTTTCGGAATAGGCTTCACCACCGAACATTTCCAGTCAACCGGCAACAAACCTTCGGAGAGCGACCTGTTGAAAAGGTCAGTCACGATAGGAGAGAGGATGGTTGAAAGTGACTTGAGAACCAGTGGGTGAAGCCCATCAGGTCCGGCAGATTTGGTGCCGTCAAGGTTGGCGAGTAGTTGAGCTACCTCTTCGACGCCGCAATGCAGACTATCGAGTTCGGTAAAAGCGGTACACGTCGAACTCGGAACAGACACCTGGTTATTCGCAAATACAGAAGCGAAGTGCGCCGCCAACGCGGACGCACGCTCAGTGCTGGAGGTTAGGGGCTGTCCATCCGTGCCATCCAGCACTGGCACATCACCCGCCGGCTTCAGGCGTCGCTTCACGTATGCAAAGATTCTCTTTGGGGCGGTCTTCGCGGCTAATGCGAGCTGCTCTTCAAAGTGTCGGCGTTTATTCTTTTTTGCACTGTTGCAGAGATTCCGCTGACATTTATACCCTTCGTAATCATTGGCAGAGCCAGAGAGAAGGAATTTGTCCCACAGTCTGCGCCGCCTCCGAGCCAGGTTTCCATACTCCTTATCAAACCAATGAGGCTTAATCGGTCCAACCTTTCGACATTTCAATGGCACAAATTTGGAACACAATGATGTCAATCTCTCTTTTATAAATATCCAACAATCTTCCACAGATGCAGTTTGTGACAGAGACCAATCCAGTTGGCTCGCGGCTCGAGCAAGACCATCGAAGTCGGTTTTCCAGTAGTTGGGAGCTGGTTGCAGCGGATGTGAATACGGCAAAGATAATTCCATATCAGCTATCAGTACTGAGTGGTCGCTCGTAGCCAGGGGCTCCAGAATCCTAACGTCACGCACTCGTTGTTCGTAGCTCGTTAACATCAGGTCGAGACAGGACGAGGTTGAACGTGTTGATATGCGTGTTGGCTGGCATATGTGTTGCGATGCACCAGTTTCAAGTACCAAATCCACGAACTTTGCTTCAACCTCACTATGTCCAGGCATCAAATGCACATCAGGCCATCGTATTCGAGGACAGTTAAAATCGCCCATAAGCAGAAAGTGTGGACGACTCATGTGGGTCCGAAGATGGGGCAGCCAATCCAAACAACGACTCAGGGGACTGCGATAAACTGCGCCCACAAGCAGTTCTCCGCGCCTGAGGCGGATGGAGCACCACAGTAGCTCACACAGGCCATCGTCACTTCGGTAGGTGCTCACAAGTCTCCCACGCAGGGAAGACCGGATGTAAAGTAAGACACCACCGTGGGCATTCTTTAGTCTATCGCATCGGAAACACGAGTAACCGTTGAGTTCAAGTTCTTGGGTGTATAACTCTGCATGCAGCCATGTCTCTGCGAGTCCCACTACGTCTGGCCGCTCAGACGCAACGAAACAACGAAGCTCATCGCGCTTATTCATAATACTGCAAACGTTTGTGAACGCTACTCGCAGGCCGCAGCAGGAGCCACCGGGCGTGCTTGAAGTGTGAGCAGCCTGTTTATCCTGATTCGCGGATTGTTGGAAACCACCCGAAAATTTACGATACGAAGATTTGTTTCCCCCTCACCAGTGCGTCTTTTCAACTCAATGATGGCAGACTTGAGCCGCTCCCTGTCTACTGGGTCCAGGTCGGGACGAACATGGATCTTCAAACCTTTCAGCCTACTTAGGCGAGACATGATAAGTCTTGGACTGGCTTCGTCCACAAAAGTGATTCTCATAGGCCGATTTTGTTGATCACCTTGCTTTCCAAGACGGGTAATCTGCCTCACTTTTACCGAGTCCTCACCAGCGTCCAGGAGTCTATCAATTAGACCCTGTAAAAACTCGACATCGTGATCGTAGCGCACTTGGGGTGATGGATCACTGGACTCCGGTGCGTGAAAGATCACGAGATTATAACGCCTCTGGTCGGACGAGGTTGGCCTTGCAGGGCGAAGTATACTACCAGCCTCAAGTGGTTTGGCTAACCGTTGACTTACAGAACGTAAACGCCCAACGTTCCTTCGTAATTTCGTCCTCTGATCTTTCCACTGGTCTTCAGCACTCAGACTTTCATCTGCTGGGACATCAGTGTCCGGTGGACACAACAAAGGTAAACAATTTAGCCCAGGTGCAACTGGGCTTCTCACAACGGTTGGACTTGGTGTCAGTGAGTTTGCACGGGTAGAGGAGGACGACTGAGCCGAAATCTGAAGGCTCTTCGCGCTAGGTTGTTGGGCCAAACACACGGAGCTGTTCGCAACGAAACGCTGAGCACTACACGTCGGCTTTACTCTTTCTGGCTGTATCTGATTTCGGCAATTTTCACATATAGTTTGGACGAAATCGTGTTGGATCTCGCGAAGACGATGAAAATGCTCAACTGATAATCCAACACATGAAATATGGTATTTAACTTGGCAAAATGCACACGTGAGGGCATTTGCACGGTATCCGACTAGTTTGGAGCAAGTACCACAGGATGACTGCTTCGGCATTGCGAATAATCCGAAAACAAGATGGCGGCCAATTGACGAAGAAAGTGGCGATAGCAAGATCGCCGAAACCAAGCGATGAAATACAAGTATTTCTGGTCGGAAATTTCAGAATCGGAAATGAAACTGAATTGTAGCTCAATTTCCACGAAATACTTCCAATGAACGCAGAAAGTTAACACAAAGTGATCTTGTCAACACAGCCAAAAATAACCGACCGGAGGACGCTTTTCTTCTAGTTTCAGCTCACGCACAATCGCAGGGCGTTGCTCCAAGCTAGTTGACAATCCCATATTCAACCAAGCAGACAACGTCAGTTCATCCGTTTCCCTTTGGAGTCCTCGATTCTCGCTAAGACTGGCATGCCTCCACGTGCGCACTTTGCTACAGATTGGCCAACAGGCAGCGCTTGCCCGAACACTCGAGACCCTCTCGATGGATATTTGACGTTTATCGGAAACCCGCCTGCAAGATCCAAGCTCCGTGCTTACTCTGAGACCCCCCATGCGACACTGGTGACACCTTCTCATTATGCTTGCCTGACGATGACGCAGCATCACATGCAGGTCAAGCTGGCATCGGCATTGTTTTGAGTCTCCGGGCTGCTGCTGTTCTGATCGACTGGATCCCTTTCAACAGCCGGATGTGCACCGTTAGGTTGGCTGGCTCATTCCAGGCTTCAAAGTCGCGCTTGGACAAACAGTGCCTGTTTGTCATTGCGACTTACGCCCCCAGAAACTGCAGCCCTGATTTGATGAAAGATGACTTCTATCATCAACTTAACGTATTTCTTCGTTACAGAGGAAGCACGGGTATTGTGGTGCTTGCTGGTGATCTAAACCCCCAAGTCTGAACCTTGTCCACTGCTAAGCTTCATCTGGGCGGCCAACATAGTGTAGGCTCCCGTAGTGACAACGGTGATCAGTTGCTACACCTGTGTGAAGGTGCTCGTCTCTTTATCGCGAGCAGTAACTTTCGACATAGCACACGCAGAAGTGTGACTTGGCACCCACCAGCCTCGGGCTAGCCATGGACGCAAATCGACTGCATCGCGATTAGTTACCGCTGGAGAGGCTGTGTCCAAAACTGTCGCTCGATTTGGAGAACCATCGTGGACTCTGATCACGCTCTCGTGTGTATCGACCTGCGGGTGCGTTTCGGCGGACGTCCGCAACGTCACTCTGAGCGCATTGGCACCAGCCAGCTGGCGAAACCAGGTCTTCTGAATGCATATCAAACTACGCTGGCATCTGGGCTGAGTAAGCGTTCACTGAACACTGTCTAAGCTCACTGGTCGCATATTCGTCAAACGTTACTATCAGCAGGCATGTCTTCATGTGGCAAATCAACTTGCCAACCTAGACCTTGTATCTTTACAAAGTCCCTGGAACTTATGTATGCTCGCTGACGTATTCCGGCTGGAAGCGAATACAATGAGACTCGCAAAACTCTCAGGGCAAAACTGCGTGCTAGCCTGAAGAGAGACCGCGAAGCCTGGTACTCTCGTGGTGCATCGGAAGTGGAAACAGCGGCTGTCGTTGGTAATCATTCTGTTATTCCGTCTGATACGGGAAATAGGCAGCAGGAGACCTAGTGTTAGCGAGACAGTACGCGACGAGAGTGGACTGCCGATCCAAAGCTTTTCAAAATGCTTGAAGCGTTGAGCCGAATACTTTGCAAGGTAGTTTAACCAATCTGAATAATTGCTTTCTCTTTGGGGCATTGAGTGCCCGTCTTCATGATCCTTCTCCTTAGATCCGCCCTCATGCGCAGAAGTAGAACGTGAGATCAGACTGTTGAAATTGTATAAGGCCGCTGGTGCAGCTATAATTCCCCCAGCTCTCTACAAATTCGGAGACCTGCTCTTGTGGATGGTTTACACGAAGTGCTAACAGAACTTTTGGAGCAGGAATCTGTCCCGACAGACTGGAGCCGCTCCGTCATAGTCCCAATTTTCAAGAAAGGCTCCCGTTTGGAATGCGGCAACCACAGAGGGATCAGCCTGATAACAATGGCCTCTCAATTGCTTGCCTCTGTCGTTCACAGACTGACTGCCGCTCGTGAAAGCCAGATCCGCGAAGAACAAGCCGGGTTTCGTCGAAATCGAGGTCGCATCGAGCACATCTTCACCTTGCGTCAACTGTTGGAGCACCGTCATGTTTACTGGCTACCCACCGTCGTCGTTTGTCTCGACATCAAAGGTGCCTTCGATTCGGTGGGTCGATGTGCCCTTTGGAACTGTCTGCTGAGAAAAGGTTTGCCCCATAAGTATGTAAGCCTTACCAAAGCGCTGTACGTGCATAGTTCGGGCAGAGTGAAGGTTTGTGGCAAACTGTCGCCGCCCTTCAATATCTCTAGCGGTGTGAGACAAGGTTGCCCACTGTCACCTTTCCTCTTTAACTTCGCTATTGATGGAGTTATGGAAACAGCGTTCGCTGGACACGACCTAGAAGTTGTGGAGCTACTTCCTGATGAACGACTTCTTGGCTTGGAATATTCGCACGATATTGCCCTCATATGTGACAGCGTCCAGACGTGCCAGGCTTCACTGGACCGATTAGCACTGGCTGTCAATCGTTTTTGACTATACTTTGCTCCATCGAAATGCAAGGTTCTTCTCTAAGATTGGCAGGGACCCACCTTTGCGCCGACGCTTGGTGATGGTCAGCTAGAAGTCGTTCAGGAATTCAAGTACCTGGGCAGCTATATTAGCGCCCGTAGGATCGAAGCTGCGATTACGAGACGTTTAGCCAAAGCTCGAGGTGCTTTTGCCGATCTCCGCCACCTGTGGCGCAGACGCGACATCACTGTCGCCCTGAAGGGTAGAGTTTATAATGCAGTCGCGGTTATGAAACTTTGCCCATCAGGTTGACAGACATAAAGAGGCTAGCCACGTTCGATCATCGCTGCCTCCGCAGCTTAGATCAGGTCTGGTAGGAGCACCGTGTGACCAAGTAGCGTGTTCGGCGTCGCCTATTTTGGCAGAAAGAGCTAGTGAACCGCTCAGCACCATTACATAACGCACCAGACTCTGATGACTGAGCCACGTGTTGCGCATGCTAACCCATCGACTCCCGCGCACCGGAGGTGCGGTTAGAAGTGGAGGAGGGAAGGCCAAGCAATGACTTGGTCGAGAGAAATGAAAACCCTCACTTTGAAACTGGCGTCGGTTGGTGCATCCCGACTGTCTGGCTGGGGTCCTTAGGACGATGAACACCTTTGGTTGGACACACTTGCTGATATGGCGACGAGCCAGCCTCAGTGACGTTTGGGTTGTGAGTTCCTTTGTCCATCCCCATCCTGCTTAGCCTCCCCCTCCAATTACGATCTCATTCTTTAGGCGTAATATAACACTCTTTTTGCGGTACGATAGCCGACTGTAAGCTCTCCGGAACGATGCCCATCGGTTACTGGGGATTCAGCCGGCGCGCCACTGTCGTTTTTCTTCTTGTGTTTTGTATTCCGGCACAATAGCTGAGGTGTTTTCCACCTGCAGCTAGCGTGTGTAATGACAAACGATGAATAACCTTACCAAAGTCAGTTAGACCTTCCTCAGTATTGTTATATCAATGTAATTCGAAAAATCCCTCGTTCTCCGATGGGGTGTCGGTGACTTCCTGTTGTATGAATGTGGGATCCAGTCGTCCCATGGCATTTGCATCAAGTAGCCTGGCACCGGCCGAAAGGAACTACCCACGGCTGCATAAGTAAGCCCTGTGTGTAATCCACAGCTTAACGTGGCCTCATTGTTACACCTGAAGAAGTTTAATGTTTAACAAGCTGAACACAAGCCACTAGTTTCATTGTTGCTTGGATACAGCATGCTATACCGCCCCAATCGGATAAACCAAATGACCATCTCTTACTGTTTTCGTCCCACAGAGTTGCTGGATGTATACTGGGTCAACTACAGCCCCACAAATCCTAACCCTTGACTGAACTATGGAGATTGTGGTCTAACAGATTAATCCCACAAGTGAAAAATAGCTCTAAGCGGAGGCGTGCCTCACAAGCAGACCGCGAATAATAGATAGGAGGGTGGCCCTAAACGATAGCCATTGTACTGACTCAGCTGAAGGTAAACATAGGTTGCACACCGTTCTGCTGATGTCACGAGTCATTCAGTACGGTAAAGTAAGAAGGTTGGAGTAAAGCCAGTGTCACTTCAAACATAAGCGTTGTCGCATGACAACAGTGTACATTGAGTCTGCTTTAACGAATGTAAAATGGTTTCATAACCAGCAACTACTTTCTCTAAAAATGCACAGGTAGGCTACAAGGTTGAGCACTATGGCTGCAAGCTTACTTATATGTCCGGCATCAGCGACAACATACACGATATCATGAGCAGTCCTCCAGTCACCGAGGCGTTAAGTGAACTCAGACTTTCTTTTGAATCGATTTGTCTGATAAATTTGCTTATAACATCTCTAACTGGTTGTACAATCGCCAAATGAATGGATGGAGACCCAGCCGTCTCAACCATCAAACCATTCCTAACCGTTTAATGACTGACAGCTGTTCACCATACGGATGGGCGAACTACGCCTATTCCATGAAAGTGGGTTCTGAAATTCCTGGCTATCCCGTCCTAGTCAACTTCGTTCACAAACTTTGAGGAGCTCCATAACTCTCAGCTAAGCGCCGACAGAATGAAGGCATAGCGATGAGGTTTTTGGTTTTTGCCGAGGATCGATTCAAACCTTGGAATCATGTCGAGTAGTTGTGTTGTCTCTCAAGAACACCAGTTCAACTAATCGTCGGCCTAATGCACGCGTGACTTTGGCCCGAAAAGACAACATGTGGCACATGCCGACCAGAAACCGTCCTTTCTCTAATCCTTACTGTCCGTTCTAAGTGGAATGTTTTGCACGAGTTTTCTCAAATGACGTCTGAGACTACCATCACAACACCATGTTCGTTTGAACAACTCTGGTATCCCGGTGACCGTGTAGCACACTGTTAGTGTTGCTTTCAAGTGAATTGCACTAAAAGGAAATCTGTCTGTCTTCGACAGACTGTGCAATAGTTTTAAGGCAGATTTAGAGACAAATGGCTAGGTCTTTGGCAATATGTTGAATACTGCCTCTTGAATACGTCAGGTTCTAACAATGTGATAATAACTCTCCTAGTCGGATGAACGAACGAGACTCAGAATTATTTCACGCACAGCACGGTAACTGACAAATCTCGAAGTCTGTGGGTTCTCGGAACTTAGCCGCGAAAGATTAATTCACGCGAGTCGAACGGGTTCCTAGACCGAACACGAAGTTTCTACGCACGATTTCCCAACCCAAGACTGAATCAAGAACAAGACAGGCCTTTTGCCACAGGCGCTTTTACTGGCCAAAGCTAAGGCGATTCTAGCGTTGTACAGCCTCATTTTTATATCACGAAACGGTGATGAAAGGGGGTTTTCCCTTGGAAAAGGTTTGCGTAAGCAAACCCTGGAAGCAAGAAACATGGTTTTATGTAAATATGCAAAGTCCGTAAACTGAGCAGGAATGTTGGAAGTTTGGTGAGAGTTGTCCGGAAAATAAATGCTGCTTGGATACAACAATGAGTGTTTGGTTGGAAACGAGACTGTTTCTGGGTGCAAAGGCTAAACGAATGTGAATGTTTCACGAGTTGGAAGGCTGATTGGACATGTGCGTTTTGTCTGATCCGAGCACATATGCACTTGTGTGAATCGGGTTTTCAGCCTTCCGTAATTTAAGCCTGTAATAATTATAACTTTGGGTCCCCATAACACTATACCAGTTGAGTACCTTCCTGTTCGTACTTTGTTTCAGACCAGCGCAAATTACAGGTACATTTTCCGCGCGCCGACGTTTGGAAGTAACCTCAGAATAGTGCTATGTCTACCGTTTTCAATTTGACACACTGGATTGAATAAATAATGGTACCTTTCCCGACTTTATAAGATACTGAACCCAGGTAGGGCACTGTCAGTCGGTAGAGCTGAATCGTGCTGAGTCGTGAACAAAAGTACAGGTTGGAATATACGGTCAATTGGTCATCTGTTCAGTTTCTCTTTAGTGTGTATTAATGAGTTCGAGACAGATGACGTCGATATAAATCCGCATTCGTTCCATCCTTTCCACATTCCGTGGCCCACGATTATGAATTATCGGACAGACATAATCGTCGACTGAATTCCCCAGAATTCAGCCAGCAAGAAAGAACAACTGAATTTGCTTTTGTCGAATCAGTTTTGCTGCGCCATGTCTCAGCTCGTTGAGAATATACTAATTCCAAGGCGACCTGTTACCTTTCAGAGGGCTAATCTATTCAGCACTTGACCAAAAGATAAAAGCTCTAATACTCGGCGACTATGGTTGTTTCTTTTGAAAGCCATGAAGTGAAACTCCCTTGTGACCGAGTTGTTCGTTGGTATTTGGGCCACGTTTACTCACAGAGTGTTGCCACGTCAACCGAAGCGAAGGCAGATTCTGACAAAGACAAAGTGAAGACCATAGAGGATGGAGAGGATGGACAAGTGAGTGATCCTGTTCGGATGTGATGGAACCGCTTTCTACTGACCCCAACCAAAGAGGTGTAGATCGCATCATGCCCGTAAGTCAGTGCTAAAAGATTGCTTTTACTGCATTTTTTATCCTGTACTTGTAGGTGAGACTTGACTGATCAGCTTTTAACTTAGCGTACAGGATATGCTACTCATGAACTCTGTGTATAGTTCAATTTACCTCTTCAAACTGCCTGTAACTTATTGTTCATGGGTCAGCGCGACCAATTGTTATTTCATGCTCATGTTGCATCTGCTGCATGTGTACGCCCATGCGATATTTGGAATGGACAAACGGCGTTTTCACAGGTCATGCGAAAATTTGCTTTCGTGAACATTCTTTTGCCTGATTATCCAGTTGTTTACACTTAGTTGGACTTCACGTTGAATCAATTTAACTAATCTTGTAAACTCCTTTCTCCTGTTAAACATTCCAATTCGCATACAGTCTCAGTGCTCGGAATGGTTGACGATAACTTGAAAGTCAACCGTAGGCGCATCTGTGATTTCGGCTGGAACTCCAAAACCCAACAATCAACTTAGAACCACTGTGTTAAGCGGTTCTCGCAGAGCATACTAATGCAGTTATCCTGGCATTACCCGTCAACACTGTGTGCCGTACTCCACTCCCAGCTCAGCGCATCTGCCTGGTTAGTCCAAGCCAGGGCGAAACCGTCGGTAGTGGAGTGTAGAGGCTAGAAAGAACAACACCGAAATCCTCCATCCCACGTAGTTGTTTGCTGATTCCCGGTACAGTGTATGTAGTGAAGCTGATCCAAACCTTACCATGGCGGATGAGATGCGTAAAATGATGTATTCCTCAGCAGAGTTTTGCATAGCATTGACCCGGTACAACTATTTCTGTTTGTGTTCTAGCTGCCATTGTTTTGATGGATTTTTCGGTTTCTAATGGTAGTGGCATCCCTGACGCTGCCCGCCATAGGACTATCATATTTCAAAATCTGTTAGCAGCTGATGAATATTGTGTGTTGCAGTGTGTTCGGGCGGGCGGGCTACACCCAATATTCATCTGCTTCAACAGTTACGGCCCAGTGATCGAATTGACTAAGGTTCACTTTAGTGCGAGTCGCGGTCCATATCGGGATTGCGCGTCCCAATTCATGCACACAACGCCTGTTTCAGAATGATCCACCAATCAGTTAATAGCAGTTTACCTTGCGTCATAAGCGTTGACTGAAACCTGTCATTGTTGCACTACTTCCTCCACTTGATTTAATATTTTGTACCAAGCGATGCTACATTGCATTTCGCTCCGCTACACAACGACCCACTAACGATGTTACCCTGATTTGTGACGAAGTATTGCTAACAAGGTGCTCACTTCAGTGAGCATCCCGATCGGTAGCTGAACTGGCAACGTCTACTTCTATATCGAGCATAGTTAGCTCCGATTGTTGCGTTAGCTCCCAAAAATAGAACAAGCACCAAACTTTGATTAAAATGTCCTAATCACATCCAGCTGTGATGCTTTGTCGAAAATGCTGTTTATGCATTGGCTTCGTTTCGTTCGGCACTGCTTCGCGATGCTATTCTAACTGATCGTTGTTGTGTGAGCCGAGCACATTCCCCCGTGCTCTGACCGGTGGTCCACCAACGTTTCAACTGCAAGTAGTCATAGCTACTTGCTTGACGACAGTTTCTCACTTAACATTTATCCGTACAGCCTTTCCGAACTTGAGGCTACCACCACCATGGAAAGGAAGTTCTGCGATTTAAAACTTTTCAGACTCAGTTGACCGGAGCTTGACCTGTTTTAGCACTGGCTTGTCAAGTCGTGCGCCGTAATGCGCCCTCTCCGCTGTATAAGTTTTGGAGCGTTTACTCGCAAGACTATGATACAGAGTCAAACCGATACATCAGCATTAACTCCCAGCGTATTCGAACAGCTAGCACGAACAGTCCATTGACTCACTCATCGAAACACTTTGGAAATTGGTCCTCACCTCATTTCGAAACTGATCGTTCAAACTCTAGCATATTAGTTGGAACATAGTGAACTGCGTCGCCCAGTCCCCAGTCCTGCCGTAGGTTACAATCTCTGCGTCTTCTTGCTGCCGACTCCAAAATGACGCCCTTCTTCAGGTCTATTTGGCTATCGAGAACGTTTCTCACTGGCTGACATCTTGGTAGTGGAGACAGAAGCCACTACAGATGAAGACGCTACTGCGTCACATATCCCATGGGCTGCTCTGCATGAATTTGTTAAAATTGTGCGAAGGTCACCTTCAGTATTAGGTCTCGGACTTATGTCTTGAAAGGGTGGGCATCTCTAAAGCTCATACATCGATGTCACATTCTTCATTTGTTTGGTCATCTTACATCCAATGAAGCAATATGACAAGGAGGATCGCCCGCTTTTAGTCACTTTATAGTTTACTTTGCATTAGATAGTACTGCTGAGCAAACACCACACCGGACACAGCCAGGGTTGCAATGGAAACGACTGGTGCTAGAAAAACGTTTCAGGAGCGGTATATATGTGGACAGGAGTTTCGGGGACTTTTAGGTAAAGGGCACTGTATTGGGTTGGATTTCACGAAGCAGCAACATGCATAGAATATTAGCGCAGGCCGTTGCGCATAGACATCATTCTGTTTCTTAGTACAATGGCTTTAAACCTTTAGAACAAATGAAGTAAAATGGCCCCAATAGTCCTAGGTACCAGCCAGTGGGAGAGCTCAAAGCCCGTATGGTGGCTCATCTGTCGATACTGTCACGGTCGGACAGCGTAACAAAGGTGTCCATCTCTTTGAACGTCTTTCGCAGGCGTTACCTAGCGTTTATTGATACGCACTCGATCTGCTTCCAATGTTATCCTGCACAAAGATTCCGAGACGGCCGTTATTAGCAATCAGCTGCAAGATCTGTTTCCCTGATCAGCATTAAACTATAGTAGTCACTCAGTGCTTGTCTCATAGCGCCTACTCTAGTTAGGTCATCATTGTGCATATTCGTCAGTTGTTATTTGTCCCAGCCGCGGTCTGCTGGATTCAGACACACAGCCACTGTGACATTTTGTGTGCAGGAGTTCCGAAGCCACAGTAACCTATTCCCTTAGGCTAGATGTCGCTCGCATGTTTGTGGTGTCAGACGTTCACATAGTTTTCTGACGTTGCCCAATCAAATGGCGCAGGTGGTACCTCCGGAGTAGTTTTGTTTTTCTAACCATTCTTCACTGTGGATTCGAAATTCCTTTCTATCCCAACTTTGTGCTTCCCCTTTCTTGCCTTTGCTCCGTAGGGCTGTTCAACCTGAGTGTTCGATTCACTACGCTTCTGTGCTTAACTCACAGCCTACTAGCATAGTCGTAACCCCACATTACGCACTACTGGTGGACTGCCATTACAAACTGCAAGTTCTCTGTTGCATATTAGCCCTATTCGTTTTGGGATTATTTTTGCGAATGGCAAGAGGATTATTAACCGGATTTGAACACAATAAGTTGGCACGTGCAATGAATTGGCTTCGCATTTGACAAATGGATTTGCTCAGACCAGACGCATGCTGGGACATTTGGTAGCAAACATGATTGCGATTCACATAAACGGAGAGGCTTGTTGAACGACCGTCACAGTCGCATAACGACATGTCGTTTTGAGCAGTAGAGTGATAGCTGACTC
The DNA here is from genome assembly GCA_944474145.2 of Dicrocoelium dendriticum. NCBI lineage: Eukaryota > Metazoa > Platyhelminthes > Trematoda > Plagiorchiida > Dicrocoeliidae > Dicrocoelium > Dicrocoelium dendriticum. The sequence continues at coordinate 55,114,498 of OX104067.1, read as the reverse complement.
ATCAGGCGTCATATTCTCAAGTTTGGCTTCGATGGGATTTTCAGCTTTGACGTCATGTCTAGATCTATCCGCTGACTCTTCACAAGCTTGTTACTTCAAAATGGTCGTGAAGCATTCGAGGCGGTTTCATCCCATTTTTCATGGAATTTTCGATTTTCATACATCTCAGTACTTTGTTGTTCTGACTTTCCGTATTCTTCTCCGGTTAATTACAACCTTTTCAAGCCGATTTTTGCTCTGTTGTCTGATGTGAGTGCCGTTGCTGTCCATTGCCGCACTTACAGTATATCTGTTTGTTCTGGTATCTTTAGCCACTGCGATATGCACCCGCTATGCTAAGCAACTTCTGTATATTTCCACAGGCAGTTCACTTCATGCATAAGTGCGCAAACGTTATGAGTTGAATAATAGATATTTTATGGCTGTCCTGTCTACGAAAGATATTGTGGAAGAAGAATCTGTAGCTTATGATGGGGTCCAATTGTGTCCCAATCTGGCGAATAAATCGATCTCCATTCTACGTTTTGTGCGACAGGAGCGTCTCTGAGCATGTACTCCGGCTGCACTGTTCCACTACAAATAGTCTCATCTGAACGCGTTGCGGCCAAGGATGTCGGTGGTAAGGCATATCGTTTTCTCTAAGTTTATGCCTTTCTATCGATTGGATCAAGTGTCCTTAAGTTGGCTGCAAATGTGTTCGGAGAAAACTGTGGTTCGGAGATAATGGTTAAAGTGATGTTTATGTTTCGCACATATGCACAGAGTTTAGTCTTTGGAGACTTCCATGAAGGTACAATCTATGGTCGAGGAACTAAATATGCAAAGTCTAACCTATTCGAGACATCAAAAAGAGAGCTCTTGTACTTTCATCCAACTTATAAATTAAGATTTCTACAGGTTGTCAAATATTTTCGGGCTTATCTATATGACTGGACCGCTTTTCCTTTTGATGTCCTGCACCTTAGTTTCCTTAGATTTCCAATGATACAGCCACGCACACCTTTGTGAGCACACATTTATTCCAACCTTATTAATAATCCGAAGCAACCGGATTCCATCAAATGTTGATAACACCACGTTGCGCCCGTTGCACTTAAACTTGCTCTTTATATTTGCATATGCTAGAGCCGCGTTCACGTTGATTTCATGCATGCTGAATCACGTGAGCGATACTCACACCCATCAAACGAACCGCAGCGAATACTTCTCATTTGCCACTGGAATGAGTCCACTAAATTGCACGTGCGATTCTCTGGGGGTTCCAGTTGACTGTCAAAATAAGTATTATTGAATTCGTCGGACAAATTTGATTTTACTTCATATATGCCACAGGTTCGCTTGTCATCTTGGCGGTAGATCTAAGTAATTATTCCAGGTATGCGAGGGCCATTTCTTTGTTTTCCATTCCACATGCTATTGGTTGCTACACGCTTGTGCTAACCGTACTAATCGGTAGGACGATAAGAGTGAGTAAACAGCACTGGCAGCGTTTCTCTCGTTGGATGAGCCTCGAACATTAGTCGCTAGCAATAACACGTTTTCTGCAATTCGCTTGTGGATTTTTCTGAAACTAGGTTACTACTGACAAGGTATTTACTACTACGCACTGAAAATGCCACACCGATTGGTAGTGAAACGTTTGAAACCAACTCGCTAAGCTTGATGACCAAAGCTACACCTCAAATGCGAACCCGAGCTACAGATATTCTGTGTTGTTGCAAACATCTGGTATAGCCGCCTAAACTTGGTGGTGAAGATCAATTCCCCCGTTTTCTATTGGGTTGGCACCTTGCCTTAGAGACCTGGATGGATTTTGCCACCAGGTTCATGGTTCACCTATATGATCCCATCTCGGATGTATCAACCTCAGATATGGTACTGTGCCTTACCAGTTCCATAAAGTAACCCCGCTGTGGCATTGCTTTTAACAGACAGCAGTGGTCTGCTACATCACATATATCCTAAAGATACCGGCGTCCAACACGACTTCATCGCTGAGTTTCTTTCTCGATTCTAACAGCCCATCAGCGCTGATCTGCTTACAATATATTTTAGCGGCCTATTCAATCGATTGGTTGCCAACAATTCCGGGCCACGGGATATCACGGACGTTTCATTGCACCGTGGAATTTAGTCCTCACACCTTGAACAACTTCATTAAGCCTCAGCATATAGTACTCACCATAGACACATCCAACTGTAACGCCGAACTGTTTATATCCCGTTTAGTTTCGATAGAATGACTAAGCGCCAGTTCCAGTTGTTCGCCACTTGACTGGTGTAAACACTACGCCAGCTCAATAGAGGTGGAGATTTGCTGAATGGTTCTGTAGCCCTAAAGTTTAGCAGAGTACTCTGCAGCATTCGCTCGATAAATGTTACTAAACCTATGCCCGCACTTGCTCCCTGTAGTTCTAAAGTAAAGGTTATGGCAGATTTTTACATCAAAATTAACTTATCAAACTATACTGATAAAGCGAGCAGTTCGCCTCACTCAGCGGAACGGTGTCATTAACACTAGTCAAGAAGTATAACAGCCAGTAGGACTACTGCATCAAATGTAAGCCACGCGACTGCGTCTGCTGCCACGAACAATTTTGTTTTGACGCTGACATACTCTCATAGCCCAAACTAGTACCAGTCTTCTACTGTTCATAGCCGCATCTTGGAAGTAGTCAGTCCATTTTCTACCTTCAGTTGATGATGGCAGCAGTTTCATGTTTGGTATCTTGTAGTGGACTAAATGCAAACACTGAATAAGATAGTGATTGCTAATCCTTAAATCATTACCACTGGGAATACTAACTCGTTTACTTGCAAAGCTTTTACTGGCACCAGCTTAGTGGCGTGAATATTCCGATTAGTTAGAGGTTAGACTTGTAGCTTTCAAGACTACGTCTGATCAGGCACGCCTACTGGCAGTAGGTCACTATGTAGCTGCTTCATATCAGAACGTCGCGTTCACAATAGGTTAGTCTGTGTGGGTTCTGCTAGTGCCGGTAACTACTCCCCAGGCCTAGTTCCCATTGTTTCTCTGTAAACAAGCATCCATCTTATTCGTCGGTGCGATCTTTTATCCAATGATGGTTGAGTGGATCCCCACAAAGTACCCAACGGTGACACTGGTACCCCACAAGTCAGCCACTTTGGCCAATAGGTTCACCTCCTACAGAGACTTACAGAAAATTCACAGCCGAGCTATTTGTACATTGTAAGCTACGAAATTACTTTTATCTACTGTAACATATCGTGAGCCGGATAACAATTCTTAACTGCGTAGGCTTTCGGCTGTTCATTTAGTAACACGGGATATAACGCTGATTTCAGCCCGCATGTATCAGACACCGGTATCTTGCGTATCAATAAACACGTCTTTGAGTGCCTAGCAATATTATTTTACTGACATGTTATGTTAGGAGCTGCGACCAAACTCGGCTTCACCAACTGAGTAAATGTATACTTTTTGTCTTGTATCGCAACACTCCTGTTTTTTGTGTTTGTTTTCTCAGATCCAAAGCTTGAGTAAGTTGTAGGAATGTGTATATTGGTTAGCTGTGTATATCCACGAAGCTTTACAAATATAGGGACTTTCTATCATCGATGTCTAGTTCAATTGGTGCGATTACGTTCTGAACTGAAACTGTACCAGCACCGCCTTCATGATGAATGTTTGCTAGATGGAGGTTAAATTAACAAATCAATTCAGACTATCTTCCACGATGAGCCAGCTATAATTTGAAAATTACTATTTTGGCGCTGTCTTCAAAAACGCTTCACCATTGTCCGATACATTTGCTTTTGAATGTAAATGGCTTCCATTTCGATACCGGACGAATTTGCCTTTCTTATATGATATCAACTTATCATCAGACTGCCAGTTATTAATTGAGCACGTTAACTCATCCAAGCATGCGAATTACACAGTTCTTACTAACACAAACTATGGACTCTAATCAGCCGGTCACGAGAGGCGCTGAGTTAGATTCCTGCATCCAGCAGATGAACAATGTCGCTGACGGATCAGTGGCCATAAGGAAGGAATAATAGCTTACGATAACTACTAGATCAATCGTGTTCCTCTAGAGTTTTCACTTTTGTTTATGTACTACAATATTGCCTGATGAAGTGTGCCTATCGAAACAGCCAAAACCTCCAAACTAAACAGTGTAATCCCATGGGGTTAACCAGGCTTTTATTGCTTTTGCACACGATTCCATAGGCAGTTTACCATTTGTACTGCGTAAATGAAGGAGTCTTCCGAAGAGTTGTGGTCGTTATGTTCACTTTCTTGAACAGAACATAACCACAGTCGGCCGGGGGCCGAAAGGGAAAGGTGTCTGCTTTGCAATCCGGATGTCACTGGTTCGAGATTGTGTAGGGGATGGGCAAACTACGCCGTATCCTTAGCCCACGCGCGATTGGTGGTGGTGTGGTATCGAAGCGTTGGTATAGCGTACTGCTAACCTATGTCTTATCTTAGGAAGTACTTGATACCTTAATGATCGGTGGTTTCAAAACACTTCTGGATTCATGAGTTCTCAATCAGGCCCAAGCAACCCTTCTTAACCAGTATAAATTCAATGTTCATTGTTCAAGCATTTTTCAATATATTGAGTCATGGAATAGTTCGTTACTTGATAAAAAGACAAGGTGGTTTTTCATAGGTCGCACACTAACCAACTAGCAATACTCTCAGATTCAACAAGTGACATGGACAACGCTCGACAAACAACCCTTGTCCGGCACGGCAACGAGGTAACCTGTCGTATCGCCATTAGATGCGGCGTTTTCCCGATGGGGCATATCCAATTCAACCATATTCAACACTTTCTGCTCACACTTATTAAACTTACTGGGTCATGCTATAGCATCCACGATTTACATCGCCACTTGTAGATTGGCCTAGCTATTCTAAGGACTAGTTTCATCATAAGCCCAGCAGTTCGTCCAATTCATGTACCATTAGCCAACGCATGTACACTTGCCGTGCCGACCGCACTGTCGTGTGGCTCTCCGCGAATCAAAAACCAAAGTCTAGGCCTCGATCAGAAACCTAATTGATCAGAACTTAATGTATTATTTATAGGACAAACTGCGCACTGTTGAGCGATTCCAATTCGTTCTTGCTTGATGGGCCGACGCTGGCTGAAACTTACCATATGCATCGCTCGAGCCAATTGGCTGTGCGGGCTTAGGAAGCGCACCTTGGCCGAATCAAGTTGCAAACGAGGTATCATGGTCCCATCAAAAAGGAGTAACTGCCGACCTCCCATCGGTCGGCATTCTCCCACACTTGACCGCTTCACCCCACTATGGGCTCCTAGACACCGAGAAACTGGCCTGCTTTTATAAATGCTCAGGGTCTTTCTAACAAACTGGCTGAACTGAAAGATTGCCAAGCTTCCGGGTAGTATGATGTCATTGGTATCACCGAGACATGGTTGCACACGCGAATGACGGACGCTGAAGTTTCGCTACCCGGCATGTCGCTGATCCGGAACGACAGGCTCACAAAAGGAGGAGGGGTAATCCTGTATTACCGAAACGACTTACAGTGCGAAGCCGTGGAGGATTCAGGCTCGCAGTTCCCCGACTCTCTTTGGTGTCGGTTGCAGTTAAAAGGCAGGGACGCTTGCCTTATTGTCTTGGTGTACCGCGCCCCTAACTCAACACCCCAAAACCGACTACCACCTAGCGGCTGCTTTAAGGTGCAGTTTACAACAAAAGTACGCCCACATTCTTATCATGGGTGATTTCAGTGTACATTGTTTAGAACCCCCCGCCACGATCGGAGAACAATTCAAAACCGATCTACAAGATCTAGTAACTACTGTTCCTCTTTACAGTCACATCACTTTGCCCACTCGGTTCAGAACAGGTAACAGGCCATCTGTGCTGGATCTTGTGCTTACCAAGGAGGAGCATATGATTGATGCGTTGGTTTTAGACTGCCCGTTGGGTCGCAGTGATCACGCAGTCATCAGTTTCAACTTCGTCTGCTATGCAGAATATCTGAATGATAACGATGAGACTGTGCGAACCATCACAAACTACCATCGATTAGCCCAGCTCGTCAGCGCCACAACTTGGTCTTTCTTCGAAGAAGAACCCCCGGAAGTCGCCTGGCTCGAGTTCGTCAAAACATTCAGTCAGCTGATTGCACAGGCTTCAGAGATAAAAGCTTGCAATAAGTGCAAATCAGTTTCTTTCGTTAGGAGCAGAACTCGAAAATGGATGACAGTACGCAACGCAGCATGGCGAGTGTACAGAGAAGCTCCAGCACCAGAAACTTGGGACAACTACGTAGCCCAACGTAAGCACTGCACTCAACTGCTAAGAGAAGACAAAGCCGCCTATCAGCAGAACATCGCAAAAACCTTCAGTGCTAACTACAAACTGCTGTACAAGCACGTTAATAGCCTACGAAAGGTGAGGCAAGGATTTCCTCCACTCAAGACGGCTGATGGCCCAACAAGAACGGCTGTGGAACAGCAAACGCGCTGCAGATGCAAATGCCCCCACGTTTCAAAGAGTCTTGCAACCAAGCGATCTACCAAGCTTTGTCTTCTGCTCGCAAGGACTAACCCACATCACTTTTACCGCTGAGGCTGTATTGCAAAGGCTGACGTCTCTACGCAAACACAGCTTGCCGATTTTCGACACCATTCGTCCAGTGGCATTGGAAGCAGCAGCAAACCAACTGGCAGGACCTTTAGCCCAGTTTTTCCAGCTCTGCTTAGATCAGAACCAAGTTCCCACCATGTGGAAGCTTGGAATAATAACCCCGATTCACAAAGGTGGAAGCAGAACTGATCCCTCCAACTACCGTCCAGTATCCCTTCTTCCTATACTCTCCAAGATCATGGAATCCATAGTTGCCGATGCACTGGTGTGCTATCTGGAAAACTGCAACATCATCACTCATGAACAGCACGGTTTCCGTCGACAGCGCTCATGTACAATGAATTTACTAATTGCACGCAGTAGTTGGACCGAGGAAGTTGACGCTGGAGAAGGTGTTGATGTGATCTACCTGAATTTTTCCAGGGCTTTCGATCGTTTAGACCATCGGATACTACTATCCAAGCTGCAGCATTACGGGATCGGAGACCCTCTTTTAAGCTGGATCGCCAACTTTCTACTTCAACGGCAATTAGTGGTCAGAGTTCGTAGCTCTTTATCGGACCCGATACAAATTGAGTGTGGTGTGCCGCAAGGCGCAGTTCTAGGTCCGCGTTTGTTTTTGGTGTTTATTTATGTTCTTGCACATGGGGTCGCTTCAAACTTCCTAATGTTTGCCGACGATATCAAGATCTGGCGCAGGATCCAGGCGAACGCCGACCAACATGTGCTTCAGAGTGATTTAGCTACAGTGTATCATTGGTCGACCCAAAACTCATTGCATTTCAACCTCAGTAAATGCAAGGTACTTTCCATCCGACATCAGAGCAGCTACTCATACCGACTCGGAACGAATATATTACAACAATCAACTCTCGAACGTGACTTGGGTGTCCTGGTTCAAGATGACTTGGGTTGCTCCAGGCAATCCGAAAAAGCCTCGAAGACTGGGAACCAACACGTTGGGCTGTTGAGGCAGGCGTTTGGACAAATAAACAGCTCCATATTTCGACAAATGCTCAGTGCGTATGTTCGCTCCCATGTCGAATACGCAATTCAAGCCTGGCATCCATGGCTGAAACACGACCTTAGTGCACTGGAGCAGCCACAACGCCGGGCATCTAACAACGTAATTGGAATGCACAATCTTTCCTACCAGGTGAGGCTGCAACGACTGGTATTGTTCAGTGGAAGCTATCGCAGACTACGAGGCGACCTGATTATGGCATACTTGATTCTGCGAGACCCACATCATGTGTGCCGCCCTTTACTGCAACTCAGCAGCAATACAAACCTGAGGGGCCACTCATTAAAACTCACAGAACAATACAGTCGTCTGGAGTGCCGCAGTAATTTCTTTTCCATTCGTGTCTGTCACCCGTGGAATGCTCTCCCAGAATCGGTCGTCTCTGCACCGACACTAACAGTATTTAAAAGACGGTTGGACGATGCACTCATCCACTTACACATTGTCACTTAACACTATGTCTCCATCCTACACCTGGAGTTTACCATGGAATTATTTGTTGTTAACAGTGGCTGCTGTGAATCTAAGAGGATCGCAGGACTACAGCGGAGCAAACGATAAGTCCTTATTTTCATATTTAAAGTATTAACTATTTTAATATCTTTATCATCATTATTGTTATATTGATATCCTCACCAACTATCCAACGGGACTTGTAAAGCAACGCTTCTTAACCCGTATAAATTCATTGTTCATTGTTCGGCTGAGTCGTGCTCTCTAAACCCTAACTCCATAAGTTGGGTATATAGAAAACGCTTAAATTCTGATCCAGATTTTCTCTCAACTATTCTCTCGCTCATATGCGTCCTGTTGTTCAGCAGTCGACGCAAGTACTATATAAGGTAAGCTACAGGTTTAAGATCCGGCAGTACGAGTTGGTACCAGCGTCCGATATTGCTAATTGACAAGCACCTGTAGCAGTGGGGGAGTGACACAGATGTGAAAGTGACAAAGGTGCAGCATCCGGTGCGATATATTGAGATCCACTCTAAACCGACGATACAACTGGGTGTACAGCCCTAGTCTACTATTTATTTGTTGTTAACGGTGGGTGCTGTGAATCTAAGAGGATCGCAGGACTACAGCGGAGCAAACGATAAGTACTTATTTTCATATGTAAAGTATTAACTATTTTACTATCCTTATCATCATTATTGTTATGTTGATATCCCCACCAACTATCCAACTGGACTTGTAAAGCAACGCTTCTTAACCCGTATAAATTCATTGTTCATTGTTCTTGCTCAGGCGCGTGGGCGTTGTTGTTTGACTGGCGGCGATCGATCGGCTTTCAGACGGTTGGCCAAAATTCGCTCGGCTCGCCCGTTTGATAGGCACCCAGCAGGGTAAATGCTGCAAAATACCACCACACGACATTTTGTTCTCGGATTTACTCTACCGCAGTTTTTCACAATCTCTGGATCTATATTTATTCGTTTCGAATTGACAGGTACCACCTCTTTATTCCATTCTCTCCAGGACACTACCAATACATTTTCCCGGAACTGTAAATTTCGGACACTGTGCCACTGATGTCCAAGCTCACATCATTGCGTTATCCCATCCTTCGAGCACCATTGTTGGCCTTATTGGATAGAGCATTCCAATGACGTTCGAACAGGCTCTCACTCAATCCGATTCATCACTATGTGGAGCGGTTACAGAATATTTCACTTTTCCCTTAACGAACCCCACTCAGCCTCTCGGGAAGTTTACCTTGCCATCTAACCATTTGGGCGAAGGAGGTCCGTAGACCGTGCCACGTAACCATGTCTGGTAAGCCTTCGTTTGATTGTAGCACGGACACACGACCGCACTCTACCGACAAGCCCTGACGGATGCTTAGTGTGATCACCACACAGTCACACTAATGAGACATAGACTGCCTGACCTTACTTCAGCGTGACCAAAGCTCGCGGAAGTGACTCGACGTGGTTACGTCCTCACTTATCCCTCACAACGGTAACCTAACCTGTAACAGCCAAACTACCAATATGGCGGGAGACGTTTGGGTTTGGTTGCTCGGATATGTCCTGCATTGTTAGACATGCACAGAAAGTAGCTGACATGGCGACCACAAAGGCACGGTCTGCTTGCTCACTGAAAGCTAAGCCTAAAGCATCACAACTGAACGTTAATTGCGATATGAAAGCTGTGTTACGAGCGTACGGATGTGAATCGAGTGCTCTAATTTATACAAAATAAACTATCCCAAATGCGTTCAGCTATCTCTAGACGAGGACAAGAAAAGCAAGAATACGATGGAATCCGTTTTGTTCTGCACTGAGTGTATGGCTATCCCATTCGTCAAATGTAAAGCTGTGTTGTTTCAGAAGTGCGGCAGACTGGCAACTATTACAAATCCAGCAACCGGTGTCAGGACTGTCCCTATGAACCCAGACGAATCAGTGGATATAACTCGATGCCGAACAGAAAACCAATTTAGAACAGACCAACCTGGCCGGCCGTAAGAGCGATGGTACAGAGTACGGCATCCCGATTCTGTTGACTCCAGCACCCATACGAAAGCTGCCCCGCGCTAACTTCAACACTGCCAAAGGGCCAAAACCAGACGTGTCCGTTGCTGCTATCCACATGAGAGGCTCCATCCATGGTAGACTCGACCGCTGTCGAACGATGGGGGAACTAGTGCTGCTAATGCTATCGCTGGACCTAGGATATCGTCCGTTGTCCGATCAAAAGGAGAATGTCAGACAACGTTATAATTCGCTGGCCGTTAGAGTCTTCAAGCTGTCTGAATCCGAGGCAAACTCCACCAAAGATAAGCTGCTAGACGACCGGAAACAGTAAGGTTCCATGCGACAGTTTTTCGGCTTCCGAGCTAAGCCGACCAGTGTGACGCGCCTCATCCGTCAACTAAACTTAGTGCACTACAGTAAACTTCGGCTACTCTAAGTGACACTTCAATCAGGAAATGATGCAGAGAACGCTCTCTTGTCAGTCAGTCCTCTATCATCAACCACATGAACTGTTCATATTTTTCCAGACATTCCTTAGAGCGAATATCAGAAACACAAACGATGTACGGATTACTTCGGTAAACAAAAGACGTGTAGTTGTTTCCATTCCACGGTCTTCTCGAGCTTCATACTTCAAATGAATTAGAGACCCAAGCATATGACTGGGATGACCACCGGCTTATCTGTGCAGTGCTCTCTCTCGAAAACGGTCGCCAGTTTGACATCAAAGTTGCCGTTATCACCTAACTGCAAAGTGTGTAGTCCCCGAGTGATGAAATAATCATTGCAATCTAGACCCACGGCCGAAAAGGCGCTCAAAATGTGTCCAAAATGCTCAAGATGCAGCAGTTTAAAATACTTGTAAAGACTATGGACACTCGGCCACAAGAAGGTAAGATAACGCTGAATATGCAAGTCGCACATATGACCCTTTCAGCTTGCAGCTCAGAACTGCTAAAGGACTATGTTATTAGCCAGCTGATGACGTTGAGCACTCTACACATTAAGCTAGTGTGGCGCTTTGGCCTTTGTTGGCGATTCAACAAAAAACTACTAACGGCGACCCCAGAATGATCGGCATAGGTTCTCACCTGAAATTTGCATTCACAACCACGCATCTAACCTATGATGCCCTCATCTTCTTGTACAGAGCGAGCAAGGTCTTCTCGGTAAGTAAACTGAGCTTCGCATTTAGCAGGTTCCGATGCATTGTGACATCGTCGTGGTAACTGTAATGTGGCTGCATACCTAGCTCAGCGATGCAACTCTGTCCCGTATGACTCTCATGCGAAAAGATCGACCTGGCAGTGGACGCTGGGTAATATTGTGTTACCGAGATGACCTGCATATCGATATTATTAACGATCCAGATACACAGTTAGTCGATTCTCTTTGGTGACATCTACACCTGAGACTTGGTGCTATGTGTTTACTAGCAATAGTTTACTGTTCCCCAAATCCGCCTTGTAGATGGATTAGCCGGCAAGCTTCTGTTATAAACGATTCCGGACATGGTGATACAGCCAAGTCCTTCTAGTGCGGAACTGTAACCCTCAACCTCAGAGAACAATTCAAGGCGAACTTGCAAGGAGTAATTGCCGAGTTACCGCTATATACCCGCATTATTTCTTATGCGATTCAAGGCGGGTCAACATTGATCGCTAACGTAACCATAGATGCATTGCTTGTCCCTATCAACCATGAAACGCTGTTATTCCATTAAAACTGCTACCCGGAAAACCGCCACTGGAAACAACGAGCGAGCCTCTTTCAAAAGCCGTTACAATATCCGTCCCGATATCGTTCAAACAAACAACCGGTCTTTCCTCCCCAAGCAGCCTCTCGATGGTGGCTGCGTTGAGGCAAGTGATAAACCGGAAGTACAGTCACATTATAGTCACCGGCGACTTCAACTTACATGCTCTAGAATCCCAGGCCACACCAGGAGAGCAATTCAAAACAGACCTGCAAGATCTGGTTTCAGACTTTCCGCTTTATGGCCACGTCACTTCGCTCACAAGATTCAGGGGGAATTAACAGGCCATCCATATTGGACCGAATATTCAATAATGAAGAACTGATGTCCGGGCGAGTGATAACCGATACTCCTCTGGGCCGCGACGATCATGCGACGCTAGAGTTTCATTACATGTGCTACGCGGATTATCCTAAAGAGCATGCCGATGAATATCATGCCGTAACCAACTATGACGACCTGTCTGACCTCATGGATGCAACAAGCTGGTCGTTGTTAGCCGAATTGACCCCTGAGGTGGCCTGCGGAGAATTCGTAAACATATTTAACAAGCTCGTGGCAAGAACATCTGAAGCCAAACTCTACCGGCCTAAAATGATGAAGTCTTTGGTAAGGAGCAGGACACGTAAATGCATGGCATTAAGGGACTTGGCAAGGCGCACCTACATAGACTCCCCGAACGACGACACCTGGGATGTCTACACAATAGAAAGAAACCACTGTGTCAAACTAGTCCCGGAGGATATACTGAAGAACCAACAAGACCTAGTGGAAAAGTTTTGCTCCAATCCCAAACTGCTATACAGACACATAAACAATTTGCGCCGTGTTAAGCGCGGTATTGCTGCTCTGCACACAACATGCAGGTTAGCCCAAACAGCACACGAGGCGGCCAACATTCTTGGACAACAATTTGGTCGTACGCCCCAAAGCGTGCAACCATCATACATCCTGCCTAAGCATGTAATGCCGCCATCGGGGCTTAATCACATATAGTTTACCTCCGCTGCTGTACTGAAGAGGCTGAGGTCTCTGCTCAAGTTCAGCTCCCCGGGTGCGGACAGCATTCGCCCGAAGGCGTTGAAAGTTGCTGCCATGAGTTTGGCGGCGCCACTAGCAATTTTCTTTCAACGATGTCTGAACGAGATGCACGTCACCACGATGTGGAAGCACGGAATCATCACACCAATCTACAAAGGTGGCAGCCCGGCAGAACCAACAAATTAGCGCCAGATAACACTACTTCCTGTGATTTCCAAGGTTATGGAGTCCATTGTAGCTGAGGCTTTGATGGGGTACCTGGTGAACAACAAAATTCTCGTTCCGGTGCAACACGGATTTCGCCAAAATCGGTCCTGTACCACTAATCTGTTGGTTGCTCCTGCAAGCGAGACGGAATCTGTGGACGCTGGTTTAGGAGTCGACGCGGCCCACCTGGATCTCTCAAAGGCATTCGACGGTCTAGACCACCACATTCTGCTCCGCAAACTCCGGAAATATGGAATCGGCGGTCCTGTTCTGGACTGCATAGGAGACTTTCTCGTGCAACGTCAGCTGAATGTGAGGGTTCGAAGCAACCTATCTGAATCCATCGAAATTCAGTGCGGCGTACCTCAGGGCTCGGTACTTAGACCCCGCCTGTTCATGCATTTCATAAATGATCTCGCGAGCGTGCTGTCTTCTAACTGTTTGCTATTTGCTGATGATCTAAAGATATGGAGTACTATAGCTGAAGTGGAGGACCACATAGCGTTACAGGAGGACCTGGACAAAGCGTACACATGGTCCATCGAGAACATGCTGCATTTCAACGTCACCAAGTGCAAAGTTCTCAGCATACGGCACAAGAGTATGCACAAGTACCGCCTAGGACCACAAATTCTACAGCGGGCTTCTCACGTGTGCGATCTCGGAGTGCTAGTTCCAGATGACCTCGGTTGTTTGAAGCAGACTGAAAAGGCACCTAAGAAAGCAACCCAGTACCTTGGCCTATTTCGCAGAGCTTTCGGGAAGTTCGACCCTTCAGTCTTTCCAACAATGATTAGTGCATACGTGAGACTATCTTTTCTCACTCTAACCACCCTACGAGACATTTCAAGCATCTGCTTTTTTACCCGTTTAAATCATTGTTCAGTGTTCATTGATGACGCCTAACTCGGAGGGCATTCTTGCGCTTTGACTCTTCCATCTCTCCCAGATGCTCAACGCCTACATTAGGCCCGTTTCGTAATACGTCATCCACGCTCTGTACTTTTGGCAGAAGCAAGACTTTGCGAAACTCGAAATGACACAAAGATGGGCAACCAAGAATGTAAGGGGTTTGTTTTATCTCCGTACCGAAGTCAAGAACACGTTAGATCTACAGTTGACGATATCGACGCCTACGTGGCAGTTTGACAGTGACACATCATCTCCTTAGGATTCCCAACTATGCTTACGATCAGGTTTTGAAACCGAGGCACAGTAGCACTCTGAATGGTCACCAGTAAAGCTGGCCACAGTATAGGCGGTTGGAATGTTACCGGAATTTCTACTAACTTCGTGTGTGCCAACGGTGGTTAACCCTCCCCACTAAGGATCTTTTATCCACACACCGACGGTTTTTTAAAGACGTCGCAATGATACACTCATGAATTTGTATCACCTCGTACAACCCTTTAGTAACGGGCATCATCGTAATACCACCAATCAATTTGCTCAGGTTCACTTCCAGCTGTTCTTTATCTAAACCCTCCTGCTACGGAATGCCATTACGAAATAATTAAACTGGATTTACTTATCGCATCGATTCAAGGAAGCGGCACATGAGTGCGCGTTTTCATTTTCAATTTTGCTGTGTGCGCATACTGAATACCCATTTCACACCATGGTTATGCGATGGTGCACTTAACTCGGTGTACGCATACACGGATGGTTATTGATTCCGTTGACTTTTCAGTTTTCACCAAACCATCCTACTGGACTTAGAAAGAAGCATCTTTTTACGCGCGCTAAATCAGTGTTTATTTTCATTTGCCCCTCAGTTCACTGGGCTAGTGGCGAAGGCGTCAGAAACCTGTCTTTCGCCCGAAACAAACATAGTCTTTCCTGAGGAGGGGGACTCCTACATGCATGAACTTATGGTGTTCAGCCTGGTGCGCTTATAAAGCCCATCAGGTCTGGGTTCCTTTTACGCAACTTAACGGAACGACGGTGTCAAGTCGGTCCGTGAAGATCAGCTCCAGCGCCAACAGAACTTGGCGAAAAGATTCGGTACTAATCCTAATCCTACAGGCATAACAGTAGACTCCGTAGAGGAGAACGGAATCCCAATTCAGGCTGCAGCAGATTGTCTGGCGCTACCTACACAGGAGGCGGCCAACGCGCTTGAGTAACAGGTTGCTCGTGAGTTTCAGAGTGAATCGTCATCCCACACACTTTTGAAACAGCTCACGCCACCCTCCTCCCCCTCAGTGTTAGGCCACGTGTTCTTCACTGCATCGAATGGGATGCGCTTGCACAGCGCTCCCGCTGTGGACAACATAAGACCGAACGCCTTAAAGACAACAGTAGCGAAAATCAACGGATCTTTGGCTCAGTTATTTAAACGAGGGCTTAATGTGATGCAGGTTTCCACAATGAGGGGACATGGAATAGTCATTCCTATTTACAAGGGTGGCCACCGTGTGGAGCCCTAAAACTCTGTCCAATAACTTTCCACCCGGTGCTATCCAAAGTAATGGAAGGTATTAACGTAGAGGAGCTCACGCGATACCTTGAGAGTAACCAGATCATAGTGTCACAGCAGCACGGATGCTGCCGAACTCGGTCCTGTACTACAAAATTGCTGTTAGCCCGAGAAAGCTGGACGAAATCAACAGATGCCAGAGTGAGAGTCGACGTCGTCTACCTTGACTCACCAAAAGCGTTCGATCGCCTGGACCACAACCCTCTCCTTCACAAGCTTTGAAGTAATGAATTTGGTGACAGTGTGGTAGGTTGGATAAGCAACTCCCTCATTCAACTTCAGCTGAATGTGAATCAGCAACACCATTACTGATCCAGTTGAAGTCCAGTGTGGTGCGTTCCAAGGATTGATAATAGGACCACGTTTATTTCTACATCAGCAATCTTGCTGGTGTATGCCAGTCGAATTCCTTGCTTTTTACAGATGGTATGAAGATCTGGCATGGCCTCGAAGCAGTGGATGTTTATAAGGCACTACATAGCGATTTAGGTAAGGCCTCCTAGTGATCATCCAAAAATCAGCTGCATTTCAACGTGGCGAACTGCAAAGTTTTGAGCACACCCCAGCAGCGGACCCATGTAGATTGACTTTGTGTCCAGCTATTGCAACGTGTTTCTCAGTAAAGCAATCCCTAAATAATGGTGCAGCTTGACCTCAATTGCTCAAAACAAGTCGAAGAGGCGTCAAAAATAGCCAGCTACCAACTTGGCCTCCTACAGAGGGCGTTCGGGTAGTTCGAGCTATCTATTTTTCCGCAACTGCTGTATATCTACATGAGGCTCCTAGCGCGCCGTCCCTAGGGCAGATTCGATCTTGATGCGATTGAAGATCCACAACGTAGAGCGACCAAATTCTTTGGATATTTCTTTCACTTTCCGTACCAACGCAGCCTGAAAGCCCTGGGATTGTACAGCTGTGATTAACAGCATCCGTGACAGGAGCTCAGCACGGGTTACCCAACACTGGCGGACCCAAATCACGCCTGTCGCGCTCTGTTACAACTTAGCCATAATAATAATAATCCGAGAGACGATCAGCTCAAACTGAACACGCGCTACAATCGACTTGATTGCCGACAAATGCTTTCCCCCATCGGGTGACCGAACAAGGAGCACTTTTCCAGGTGACATTACTGTTACGCTAAGATTTACGCATTTCAAAAGCGCTTTGTAGACACGCTATCGTATTTGCATTACATGATATAGTCGATTTCACTCAGGGGACGAATTATCACGAAGCTACCTATGTGCTCACGAGCCCTTTCCGTGACACAGCGGTCGGGAAGCCTACATCCGTGGTCATGTGAATGGCTTGGTAAGTTACCAAAAACCGTACTTTTTCCATTTTTCTGTCATTCCCTTCGTTTTCTTTTGTGATCCACACTTCGGTCAATCTACGTGGCTTGTCTTGCACTCGCTTTCCTTTATAACGCACTGTTCATTGTTCGAGAAAATCGTACGTTTGATCACGCTTTATGAAAGATGAATTATTTCTTTGTTTTAATAAATGTGTAGATCTACTAAGCTCGAATGTAGCAACTCACTGGTAATTCCATTCATAATTTCGCTGCTGTAGCAGCTAGAGCAATTGTCAGCTACCGAACTGCCTCTGTCTGTGACAATGCTCATTTGCATTTTTTTTGAGCTCTCGAAATTTCCATCCGTTTTTGGAGATCACCTGATGGGTTGTTCTTTCTTTCGCATCCACAGCTCCGGCACTCGTTACCGGATCTAAACGTCCTCACAGGTTAACACGTGTCAGACAGAACAGCAGCGCATGCGACGTCGCAAATGAATCCCCGGATCATCGAGTATTCGTCAACCCGGTCCCACTAACTCGAATCGTTTCTACATGCGATGAGGCTTTGGACAAAATTTGCACTATTTTCGAATTCAGAGGATATTTACACGTGTACTATTCCGCCGAAGCAGGCAAGGTAGTTTGCTTCTGGACTCTCCTATACAGCTGTTGAACTCGTATATAGTGACACTGTATTTTAAACGGTTATGTCGAGCGACAAACGCCTTTAGCATCTCCCTGTTCACTAAACGTAGTTCTTCAGAGGTGTTGTTCAACGTACTTGTCTTCTATAATGTTTTCATGAGGAATAACTAAAGGAAATTTTTTCACTAAGAGGCAGACAACTAGCTTTTGGTTTCGAAATATGAGGACACCAGTGATGACCAAGCGACACAAGCTCCCAGAGCGGTGTTTCGTGGGAAAGGAGGTTAGGAAACTTCAAGTACAGCAGGCAAGCGGTTGTCCTGTGCTTGTACGAAAAACAAATATCACTACAGTACTTAGGTTTGACCAGTTCTAATACGGGTATCGATTTTCTGTCATATTGAAACTATGTGAATTTTGCTAACCTCTGGCTCTCGTTCGAAGGTTGAAGCCAGAATTAATCACTGAAGCTGATGTGACTGCCTCACAGTCCGCTAGCACTTCAACATGAACATTTTTTGTATGTCCTGCTTTTATCTTAGTGCTGTAACCGGTTTTCAGATATACGACTGTGTATTTTTACTACGTTTTTTTACATCGGCTTCATACCTGTCAATAATAAGCTTGCACGTGACACAAACAAGGGTCAGAACATACACATGACTTCGTAGCTACATCGGAGATAAAGTAAGTGCGTTTTGAAAGAAGCTGACAATTAACAAGATGTGTGCATATAATGTGAATAGGTGTGACGCTGTTTTCAGCGTGCAGTAGTTTTACTCTTACGTGCACAAAGGAACTGGAATTAGTGTGTTAAAAATATCGCATAGAGTTATCAGTAGTTGACCTCTCTTCAGTCGGACCTTCTGTACTGCTGGCGGCACTGTCTCACATGTACAGTACCAGCACTTACCAGAAGCGTCCGATCGCCTGGACCACCACATTCTCCTTCCCAAGCTTTGAAATAATGAAATCCGACAGTGTGGTGCGTTAGATAAGCAGCTCTCTCATCCAACATCAGCTGAATGTGAGAGTCAGCTGGCGCATAAGCAGCTGAATGAATCCATCAGCAACTTGGCATACTACGGTCACTACGTAGACGACATATTTAGTGTCGCAAACAGTCAGGCACGCACTGAAACTCTGTTACACAATCTCATCGGTGCACATGACAACATAACTTTTGCCATCGAGCATAAGTCCAATGATTGTATGGCGCATTTAGATCTCCAGTTTAATAGGATAGTGGTGGGTGCAATACAAAGGAGATTTCACAGAAAAGCAACACAGAACGAACAACACATCCATTTCGCTAGTTTTGTTCCAATAAGCCAGAAAGGAAACCTCATCCATTGTTTAACGGTGAAAGCGAGAAGAATATGTACGTTAGACACGCTTTCCGAAGAACTACGTTTCATTCGGAGCGTGTTTCAGCAAAATGGATATCCAGATAAGTTCATCCGCCGGCACATGGAAGTACAAACACCAAAAGTGAAACAGGTTTCCGCTGAAAAGCGGCCAGTCTACCTTACGTTCCCATTCATAAGTGACGTTATAGCAGAAAGAACAGTCCAAAAGTTGTCAAATGTTACCACTAAAATGTTCCCCGTGGCCGAATTACAAGTAAGTTACACTACAAGACCGATTGTGAGCCAGCAGCCCAAGGATAGAGTGCCACGGTCTGGGATTTCCTTTTGTGTGTACGACGTCTGTTGTTCGTGTCGAGCAAGATATATTGGGAAAACTACCAGGAGTCTGTCCAAAAGAGTTCAAAAGCTTTGCCCTGCCTGCTCATTAGCGGTATAAGAAGAACGATAACAAGTGCCGTATTGTCGCATCTGATTAATACAAACCACCAGGTCAAAATGCAAGAAGCATTTCAGCCCATCTACCGGATACCCGGGCACTACACTCGAACTGTCAGATGCCGTCTACTGGCTACAAGCAGTGGCAATCTCTATCCGACTCCGAAATCCGGAGCTATGTGCACAAAAGAAACTCGTACGGTCCATTCAGCTGCACTGGCTACAACTCGCCTCGACTAACGATAATGGTCACGTTACATCACCCGATTTGACCTTGACTAAACCAAACATTTAGTTATATCGATCGGAAATTTAGATCCTTTTCTTTCGTCACTGCATTTGATTAGTGTTTTGGCTAACCCATGATATCGTGGTGTAATAACCTGAAGATGAAGCACTCAAAACGAGCTCGTTCGCCACATCTTACTTTTTATGTCTTCTCTCATAATTCTCGTTAAGCCGAATAAATTTTATCAAACACGTGTCCGACTGCTTGACCGGTTACTTTTAATTCAGAGTGAGTGCCATACCATTGGCTTGAACTTGAAATCACCAATCGTACAACAGCAACAACCACACGTAGAAGATGCGTCCGATTTGGAGCTGGAAGCATCCGTTATCCCCGATACTGGTGAAAACCCGCTAAATGCGGACAAGCAACCCGAGGTTCATCGATTCTTGACAACTACTGGCGCCTGTTGCACAAAGAATATTCGTTGCTTCTCCATTCCTTTATCGAATGGATCCATGGATAAAAATACTCTTGCCGGTTGGCACTTGTTCTTCACTTGGCTACGCACTCCTGAGTCCTATGAGTTTGGCGAAGAGGGATGGAGCAGCGTGGGTGCGCCCATCGGCAGTCTTTCGGGCGTTTATGATCTGGTCAGAGTACGTTTGGTCTACGTGCTTCGGCGGGAAGCTGGATTCGCGGTGAAAGATAAAGCAGACGGTATGCTCATGCTTACTTTACCTCAGCATGTAACTTCCATATATATCCCCCACGTGACATGTCGCATACACTAAGTTCCGTACCTAATTTTTTGTAGCTTTTAGTCGCACACGTTCTGCACTCATTTTGCTCAAGCTGCGCAGTCTCAAGCTAGGTCACCATGGTCACAAATGAAGCGCTATGCGTAAAAGTGGGGTTTGAAAGACATGGACTCTTCAGTGTTGCATCCTAATCTCACTTCCGAATAACCGCCATGTGTGGTCATAGTGTTTGTTTGTATAAGTTAAATAGCGAATTGTTACATGATGGCGCTTGTCACCAGTTGGTTGAATGAGATGAACAGAAGTCTTGTATTTCTGGCAAATATGACATGGCTGGCTTTGGAAAGTACTCCAAAGGTGTGTTCCTTTGGGCACTGTAAGCCGGTGGGATGTGACACGTTGCGGCCGCTACATGGAAACAATGAAGAGCACCAGGTATGTCATTGCGCTGGTGCACAAATGCGCTAACTATATCATAGGCGATAGCTATCATGAACTCCTGTTGTTGGCGAAGAATACAATCTTATAATCTGGCCTAAAGTGGACGTTGAATGGAAAGCAACCTAATTTACTGCTCCGGAGAATATCTGTCAATAGTAGCGAAAGGTGCACACAGCGACTTTTCGCATTGGTAAAAGCTAGTGAGACGGTTCAAAATACGCATTTGTGTGAAACTCAATGGATCAGTGGGTCGATAATCGATAGTGTTTGGCTCGGCAGGCACATTCCTTTCATAGCTAAGGTACACGCTTTTACACTGTGAATTTTCAGTCTATAGTAACCGATGAATTAGCCTTTTTATCTCATGCTTTTACAATGGATGTCAATCTAACGACTAGACAGACATGCCGAAACGTCTGCGTCACAGGATTACTCCAATGGACGTTTGGAGATCCGAGCCACAATGTTTGGTCTGTTAGGTATTCTCAATACTTTGAAAAGGTTGCAGGACTTAAACGCTAGCGACAGGAAACAACGCGACTGAGGAAACTGTATCATTTCCATAACAGCAGCTGCGAATTTTTGGATGCCAGACGTAGCGCTGCAACCTGCAAGTATACTACACCAACAGTGTATACAAAATTAGTTCCGCCTGCAATATTGCTATAGTTGGACATGGCTCTGATGGGGTACAGTTATGACCGCAATTGTCGATGAAAGCGTCTCTTCTTGTGATAACCTCGACTGTTTCAGTGAGCGAATACAGACCTTTGAGGGACGCACATAATTGTTGCGTCATAAAAGATATATTCTTTGGTACGATTGCTGAAATCACGTTGACTACTTGGTACGGATGGCAAAGTGGCTGCATTTGCTTCGAAAAGTGATATGTGAGAGAATACAAGGTTCTTCAGGTGAGCTCCCATTTGCTTCACATGCACTCTGAATTCCGTAGTTAGTGAACTCATAACTGTCCCATCATATAGAGCTAAAACTGCCTACCCTGAGTGGATAACACTGTAAGCAGTTTTGCTAGGTACTCCCTCGCCGACCCGGAAAAATACAAGGGACTACTCCCCAAAGTTGTGTTGACTCAAGGAGAAACCCCAAGAAGAAAAAGGTCTAGCTTAGAATATCACACTGTCAGAGAAAACACAACGTGTACACAAACATCACGGTTAACTGTTTCCGATGCATGGAAAACAGATGAGCGCGTATGGCAACCAACATACATTAAGTAGTCAAGACCCAGGCAACGTACTTGCTCACCCCAGTTGTTTCTGTTCCCCACATCATCAGACGCTCCCGCCGAAATTACAAGAAGTTTCGGATTACCGTTGCACAGTTGCACCGTGAATAAGTTGTGTCCACGTGGCAACTAGTCATCGTAAAGCGCCTGATGACAGATGAGTCGGTGTTCCATTTCATCGAATGATCCATCCAATCAGGTTGCAACAGTAACTCCATTAACCACTTTGGGGATTAATCCGCTTCCCTGTCTAAGTACACTTCACTGCATTTGCAGGTGAGCTAATGGATAACGCTCGATGGCCACCTACGTAGTCAGCTAATACATGGCTACGGGAACTGCATTATCATGGTGTCAATGAGTTAACACTTGGCAAACGTGTAGGTGCGCAGTTACAGCAGTTCCCCGCCTGCTCCGCATATCGTTTGTAACACGATCCTTGTTGTCTGCAGGGGACTTGGGGAAGTTCTCTGCTTCCCCATTGAAGATGTTCTTGTGCAGAAACGTTACTGCATCATTATCCCATCAGACACACAATTTCAGCTGGCCCAATGGAGTGCAGGTTTCATGAGCTCACGTATGTGTACAGTGCATGGAAGTTGGAATATATGGGTATTACCCACCCTAGCAGGCATGGCAGTGGAGGGCGTGTTGAAGTGTATCGTGTTTGCTTCCCAATGAGCATAACTAACATGTAGGCTATCTTGCTCCTTTATTTGTGATACAAAAAGCCGGGGATTAATAGTGTTCAGACGAGTAAGGAGACCAGTAAAATGTTCGCCATTATTAAAGCCTCGAACGTCCTCACCGTTACTCTTTTGCCACTTGGCTTCGCTGATGCCGGTAACTTTTTAGATCATACCGAGGTAGAGACGCTTCAAAACGGGCTACAGTGAACTACACTCAGTCACGTTATTACTATGTTTGTGCATCACACGAAACTTATATTTTCTGAGCCCAACGGAGTCAGATCTCTCAGATATTCCAGGGAAAGATCCACAGACATAATGCAACCCGTCCGAGGTTTCTCACAGTGACACGTTCGTGAAAAGTGAGTCCACGTCTACCGAGCGTATGAGCATCCCTCCCCAAGTACTATCAATTCCACTGCTTCATGACTAGATACTTTCACGGTGTCCTCCGAATCGCCCCAGTCACCTTGTGGGTACAGTGAAGTACATAATTTGTGCAAAATCGGTGGTCTCCAAATGTTTGATTTCTCCGCCTCCATCGAATTGAACTGCTAATATTGTGACAAGAAGTACACCTGCAACCTGAAGATTTTGCATTTCGGTGTCGCTTGCTTCTTCACCAAGATATCGCTATGCATTGTATTTCCACTATGAGACTTCGTCCAACTTCGAGAAGCGACACCGTTCTCGCTATATAAGTGGTTTTCCTCACCACCATACCACTTCCTATATGCAATTGCAACTCTGTCAGGTGGTTCATCACTTGCAGCTCTCGCTTTCATCCCATAGCAAAGCCTTTGATCTAACGTGACATGCCAAACACGTTTACCTTTAGTTATCCCGTATTTCCAACTGATTTTTTGTATATCACTGATTTGATCATATAAACTTCCAGACTTAACGTGTGTGGATATCTTATCAATCACCTTCATTTCATTGGGTGCTTTCTTCTCAGCGAAGAAACTTTTGACTGTTCGCCTGTAAACCTAACCGGTTGCAATCTGGACACATGTATGGGAAACAGTAGTATCTGTGCATGAAGAAGGGTCTTACAATCTGTCTTATATCTTGTCCTTTATATGACGAAGAGTTTTGGCTGTAAACGTCTCAATCTTGTGATGGTACTCGACCGGTGGCCAAGTGGTCTGCGCGCCTGGTTTGCAACCATAAGGTCCCCGGTTCGAATCCGCGTAGGGGTGAGCGTCCTCTCGGTATACTCAGTCCGCGCGAGACTGTTGGTGGTCGTGCGGCAGCGAAGCGTGGTTACCGAGTACAGCTGACACATTACTTGGATGATAAACTGGCGACTAACCACCCCGCTAGTTAGTGAATCGCTTCTGCCTCCCGGAGCACCTGTGCTCTTTCCATATGCGAAGACACAATCCTGGCTGGGCTGGGACAGGTTACAAGTAACTTATTCACTGATAGGGTTTAAGCGCACTGAAATGAAGGATTGCTTGACTTGATAATCCTTTATATTAGTTTACCCGTATTCCTTTCCTAGCTAACTAAATTGTAAGGACAAAGATCGATCCAGTATCCTCTTCAATTCAGTGAGTAGTCTGCTTTTGAAAAATTCTAGACTCTGAATCCGCTTTGCGAGCATCATCGGCACCTTGAGAAGACAATCGTCGATATACTGTCACTTCGACCCGTCTCACCAGTTACTTTTACGCTGGCACTCAATGTGGCGCAACGGTTTGCGTACCTCTTTAACCCATTGTGTCATACTGTGTGGTGCCCCCGGCCATTTGATAGCTACTCCTAGCAGGTGGGTTAATGGTGAGAGGTCAGACAAACTCAGTCTCCTAGGTCTCCAGGTTGGGAGCTGGAAATGAGACGGCGTCCATTTCTGCAAAAGCTATGCATTGCCACCTCCCCGCTGCCTTAGGGAGAGGATTGTGAGCCAAAGACTTGCTTTGAGGGCCTTAATCATCCTCCTGTCTAGGTCTGGGCGCCGTAGTAGTATCTCGACCCACCTACAAGCATGACTATTTCTGCAATCTTCAACTACATCCTGCATCGGCCGTCGCGCAATTTATCAATTGTCGCCTTATCTACTGCATACAGCCGGGCGGATAACCGAAAATATGCTACTGCTGGCGCGCCCCTCCTTTCGTTTCCACCGGTTTCTCTTACTCCACTCCCAACCCCATTACTAACCTTCCAACTATAGTGCTCAGCTTACTTGACAGCAATCGCAATGCCAACAGGGCCACATCATCTGCAGCTATCTTCTGCATCACTCATTGGACGCCGATCGTCAAGGGCGCTTACAAGTCCACGCTGTCTCTTTCCTTTGCGGCGTTCGACGTTTGCGCTTTAAGATAAATAGGCCAATAGTCCGCACATGCACACACTTTGGATACCTCATCACCATCATTATACACGTTAGTTAAAGGTATAAAACACCTTAGCTACTGTGCTGCAATACATAAAAGAAAATAAACTCGACCGTTACATACCAGCTGAGCTACCAGCAACGGATGGGCATCGCTCCGGAAATATACTAGCCAGCTACTAGGCAACCAAAATATTATTTAAAGTTATATTATGCCACGAAATGAGATGGTTGTTGGAGAAGGATGCTAAAGGGATGAGGAGAAACAAAGAAACTCACAGCAGGAACGCTACTGAGCCCGGCTCCTAGCCATGTAAGTAAGCGTATCCCGCCAAACGTGTTCCTCCTCTTTTGGACTCCAACCAGGGAGCAATGACGAGCCAACCGAGTCCAGATCCGAAGTGAGGGCCTTTATTCCTCTAGACCAAGTCACCGCATGGCCGCCTCTCCTCTTCTTCCATCCATACCCCAGGCAAGCAAACAACGCACGTGGTGGGAGTCGGCGGGCTGGCATGCGTAACACGTGGCCGAGCCATCGGAGCCTGGTGCATGAAATAACGATGCTAAGCGGTTCATTTCCTTTTCCTGTGCCGCAAACGGGGCGTCAGACCCGCTCGTTTCTCACTGTGTGTTCCCATCAGATGTGAACCAAACTGCGAAGGCACCAATGGTCCAACGTAACTAGCTTCTTTATGTCCACTGATCTAAGGGGGCAGATTTGCAACTGTACAGTAAGGTCGATCGCACTGCTGCATTGTACACTCTAGTCTCCAGGGCGAGAGTGATGTCGCGCCGGCGCCATAGGTGGCGAAGACTCGCAAAAGCACCTCGACCTTTTGCTATACCGTTGGTGGTCTTATCTTCGATCCTAAGGGCGTTGATACAACTTCCCAGGTAGTTGCATTTCTGAACGAGTTCTAACTGATTCTCACAAGTTGCAGTAGTAGAAACCTCAGCAGTCTAGCAACTATACATGGAGCCTACAGGAAACTATGGAGATCAGCGGATAAGGGAGAGTCATCACGCCATAATCATCGTGGCATAGTAGTTGAAGGTGAGCAACAAACTTCAGCTAATATGCCGCAGGAAGAAAGGACCATTTGGACAAAAAGTAGAACAAAACATTTTTAGTTTGATTTTCACACGCCGAGCTTTCTCTTTTTCGTCATTTGCAATGTTTTGAATTATGAAACATGTGAATCATTACAATACTGTACATAATTCTTCCATTGATTCCGGCTGCGGGCCATGTCTTCAAGAGTGTTAAGCCATTGGCACTCCTCATATTTGGGTCCCCATCCTGGAAGATGTACGTGTCCAGCAACGGCTAGAAACGACGTCAGTGATTTCATGTGCTGACGCCATGTAGAAGGATGACCACCACGCTTTAGCCTCCAGCCAGGTCCATGACGAGCGAATAGAGCGCGACGCGGTAGACGCTCAGCTGCCAAGAGTAGGACGTGACCGAGGCATCTCAACTGGCGCAACTGGCGGTAAACCTCTCTTTTGATGGACCCATCTGCTCTTCGGCAAATCAACACGTCCAGATATGGAAAGCAGTTGCTTTTCTCAGTTTCGTTGGTTACTTTCAGATTCGTATGCACGTTATTCAGGCGATCGACTAGACGCGCAATGTGCTCCTCTGATGAGCTAAACACTAAAATATCATCCACATATCGTTTATAGTAGGAAAGCAGCGATATTTCCACACTCAACTTCTTTTCAATCATTGACATGAAAAAATCTGCTAGTACTGGGCCCAACGGACTACCCATTGCCACCCCATCTATCTGGCGATAAGAAATGTTTTGGAATTGGAAACCGATGTTCTCAGTACATAGTAGTAAGCTGTCCTTTAATAATTCGACTGGCATTGGAAGAGTAAAATCGGAGCACTCTGCCATTTCACACACGTAATCAACTGTTTCATGTAGCGGAACATTGGTAAAAAGCGATTGTACATCCAATGTGGACATGACTTTATCGGATAGGTTAAACTCATCTAAAGCCTCTGTAAGTTCGAAAGAGTCCTTCAGACGGTGTGGGATGGTCTGCTGCTTTAACGGCGAAAGAACTTCTACCAGCCAACGAGCCAACTTATGTTGTGCCGAGTTTGCCATTGACAAGATTGGTCTAAGCGGTATACCACATTTATGGGTCTTTGGCAAACCGTATAGCTGAGGTATGTTGGACCCTCCCGGTTTTAGGTTGTTATATACCTCATCATCAATTACACGGTGTAAGAGGAGCAACTTTAGGTGTTCCGTGATGCGTCTTTCCACTTCACTAACATCCTCTGTTCTTGTAAGGAGTTTAAATTTGCTAGCATCACTCAGTAAATCTTGCATTTTCCGTGTGTATTCTTCCTTGCACATAATGACGGCTCCTGAGCCTTTGTCTGGCTTAAGTACAATCACCCCCTTCGTTCTCAGCTCTCGTAGTGCACAAAGGTGACGCCTTGTTAGCAAACACTTCTCACGCACTGGCGTCATTGTGACCTCATGGGCAATATCAGTTAGTTTGTTTCTAAACCAGTTTGACATATCTGGACTAGACGCCTGTAATCCTGCTAACTGGTCATAAAAATTTTCAAACTGTGCCTCTATGAACAAGCGGTTTAGCTTACCAGGTGGGACTTTGTAATCCATTCCGAGCGATAATGCTTCCAGTTGTAAGGCATCAAGGGGAACATTTGACAGGTTTAGAACGTACGTATTGGGGTCACGATATGCAGGCTCCTCCCGTTTATCAACTAGTGAATTCTGCCACCGGACTTTGCATTTCTCCTTTGTACGATCAATAGTAAATTTGCAGAAGTTGGTAAACACAATCCTGCAGCACAACGATAAGCTATCCAGTATTGGCATTAGGCGGGAATGCGTCTCGAGTAGCGCAGTGAGTCGAGTCTGAGCAGTCTCCAATTGAGCAGAGGCAATGCGCCGGAGATTTCCATTGGACGGCTTTAGCTTATTTTTACGCAACACCTTCCAAATCGAACGTGGATATTGAAGTACGGTGATACAGTTTGAGAGAACAGATATTTCCGAACGACAGCAAACAAGTTTACACTTCAGACTAACAATACGGCGTAACTGCCTGACGAAATCAACGGGAATTCGTCTTTTGAGAAATTTGAAACAATTAGATCCCTTTAGTAATTTGAATAATGCCGTAAGAAGACGAACACTGGCAGATGTCAACATTTCGTATTGTCTCTTCAGTGCCAACACAATAACATGAAAATATATAAGACGGCAGATAGGGTGAGACCGGAACAAGTTAGAACAGGGTAGAGGGGCAGGCGTGACACCCCTACGCCCAGGGCAGCCGTAGGCTTACGGCATTATTCAAATTACTAAAGGGATCTAATTGTTTCAAATTTCTCAAAAGACGAATTCCCGTTGATTTCGTCAGGCAGTTACGCCGTATTGTTAGTCTGAAGTGCAAACTTGTTTGCTGTCGTTCGGAAATATCTGTTCTCTCAAACTGTATCACCGTACTTCAATATCCACGTTCGATTTGGAAGGTGTTGCGTAAAAATAAGCTAAAGCCGTCCAATGGAAATCTCCGGCGCATTGCCTCTGCTCAATTGGAGACTGCTCAGACTCGACTCACTGCGCTACTCGAGACGCATTCCCGCCTAATGCCAATACTGGATAGCTTATCGTTGTGCTGCAGGATTGTGTTTACCAACTTCTGCAAATTTACTATTGATCGTACAAAGGAGAAATGCAAAGTCCGGTGGCAGAATTCACTAGTTGATAAACGGGAGGAGCCTGCATATCGTGACCCCAATACGTACGTTTTAAACCTGTCAAATGTTCCCCTTGATGCCTTACAACTGGAAGCATTATCGCTCGGAATGGATTACAAAGTCCCACCTGGTAAGCTAAACCGCTTGTTCATAGAGGCACAGTTTGAAAATTTTTATGACCAGTTAGCAGGATTACAGGCGTCTAGTCCAGATATGTCAAACTGGTTTAGAAACAAACTAACTGATATTGCCCATGAAGTCACAATGACGCCAGTGCGTGAGAAGTGTTTGCTAACAAGGCGTCACCTTTGTGCACTACGAGAGCTGAGAACGAAGGGGGTGATTGTACTTAAGCCAGACAAAGGCTCAGGAGCCGTCATTATGTGCAAGGAAGAATACACACGGAAAATGCAAGATTTACTGAGTGATGCTAGCAAATTTAAACTCCTTACAAGAACAGAGGATGTTAGTGAAGTGGAAAGACGCATCACGGAACACCTAAAGTTGCTCCTCTTACACCGTGTAATTGATGATGAGGTATATAACAACCTAAAACCGGGAGGGTCCAACATACCTCAGCTATACGGTTTGCCAAAGACCCATAAATGTGGTATACCGCTTAGACCAATCTTGTCAATGGCAAACTCGGCACAACATAAGTTGGCTCGTTGGCTGGTAGAAGTTCTTTCGCCGTTAAAGCAGCAGACCATCCCACACCGTCTGAAGGACTCTTTCGAACTTACAGAGGCTTTAGATGAGTTTAACCTATCCGATAAAGTCATGTCCACATTGGATGTACAATCGCTTTTCACCAATGTTCCGCTACATGAAACAGTTGATTACGTGTGTGAAATGGCAGAGTGCTCCGATTTTACTCTTCCAATGCCAGTCGAATTATTAAAGGACAGCTTACTACTATGTACTGAGAACATCGGTTTCCAATTCCAAAACATTCCTTATCGCCAGATAGATGGGGTGGCAATGGGTAGTCCGTTGGGCCCAGTACTAGCAGATTTTTTCATGTCGATGATTGAAAAGAAGTTGAGTGTGGAAATATCGCTGCTTTCCTACTATAAGCGATATGTGGATGATATTTTAGTGTTTAGCTCATCAGAGGAGCACATTGCGCGTCTAGTCGATCGCCTGAATAACGTGCATACGAATCTGAAAGTAACCAACGAAACTGAGAAAAGCAACTGCCTTCCATATCTGGACGTGTTGATTTGCCGAAGAGCAGATGGGTCCATCAAAAGAGAGGTTTACCGAAAACCGACTTGGTCAGGGCAGTACCTACACTTTACCAGCTTCTCCCCAATGCGGTACAAGCGGACCTTAGTCAAGACGCTATTCAACCGTGCAAGGAAAATATGCACTACCGACAGTTTAGATGATGAGATAAACTCGCTCAAGGATACGCTGTTGAAAAATGGCTATCCAAGTAGGTTCATCGACAAACATAGTCAGGCGAGGGTGCCGGGACAGAAGGTATCGACAGTGTCTAAAAAGAAGATCTACATCGAGCTACCATTTAAGGGAGATTTCGCCAATATGAGGACAACGAAGCGCATAATTTCCGCAGTCCAGAGGACTTATTATGCTGCCGAAACTGTCCTTATCAACCGGACTAATCGAATACCTGTTACCCCAATGACGGAAAGACAACCTATTGGCGCCAACTCACATTGCATTTACCAATTTACTTGTAGTTGTGGTATACACTACATCGGCCGTACCAATCGATCGTTGAATTCCAGAATAAGGGAACATGTACCTAAATGGTTGCAGCGTCAAATCACCCAGTCCTCGGTTGCTCATACCATCTGTTCACGTAAACCACCTGCTTCATCCATAGGTAGGCATTTACTGGCCACCTGTCACCAGTTTGATCCGGCCACAATGTTTACAATCGTGTTAAGACATACTAACACCCGTTTCCTACGTTTTGCAGAGGCAGTCGCGATCAGCCGTATCAACCCCGCACTCTGTGTGCAGAAACAGCTGTTCGTAAGCCTACGGCTGCCCTGGGCGTATGGGTGTCACGCCTGCCCCTCTACCCTTTTCTAACTTTCCCTTATATGAAATATCTCGGTCGCTCTCTAGAATTGAGATACTGCTTGTTGCTTCCAAGCAGTATTTAAGATTCGGTATCCCTACCAAGAGACACTTTTACCAAGTCGCCGATCGCGGGATTCCATTAGTACTACCGTTGTCGGGTGGTACTTACGTCATCCTGATTACCACGTTCGTTCCAGTGACAAGTGACAACTGTGCCGTCCTGCAGATAAAGGGAAACGCCGTGGTCTAAATACCCGTCTGTAGCACCATCGACCTGCATTGTTAACTTCCTGTTCGCATTCTTGTTTGCGTACTAAGCGCTTAGCGGATTGCCCTTGTCTCCTTACTCTCTCGAAGTCGCGATTAGTCATGTGGTGTCTATGTCAGTCTCGGTACAGTGAGGAAGTACCGTTTGCCGAACTAAGTAACTCAGGCTGGTTTATCCGCATCTGATCAGTCGGTTGTCAACGCGGTTACCGTACACAAAATTCGAATGGTTGTTCCGACTAAGAGCACACTAATCGAAGCCACATCTACGACAGAGTGCTTATCCGGTGAAGTGATAACACTTGGACAGACGGCATCATTAGCCATCTGATATATGCTCTACAGGACCTTGTGCTTCCGTTGTTCGGTTGGCGGCGGACGCATATTTTTCGGCGATTTGAGATGCCGCTAGGTGCCTCACACTGCAGGCCACTTGGCAAGTATGATACATGATCGCCGCAAGATAATAGGTGAAACAGCCATATGCTTCTTGCTTGTACCTTTACTGACAACGGTATGACTGCTGATAGAACATGGATGGGAGATTGGGATTTGATGTTCTACTGTTTCTGTATGGACACAGCCGAGAGGAATCTTGGTGCATGCAATAATGCGTAAGGTATGTCAATGTTGATCAGATTAGTAACCTGAAAGATCTGTCGCTTTGGGTTACTTTGGCAAGTTGTAGATGGCAAATATTTGTTTGTACTTAAATAGAAGACAGGCACACCTAGCACCACTCGGTTGCGGTTTATGTCATTGACGGTTCCTAAAACCTTATCGTGTTCCACAAACATGAATCTTGCCCACCACACAAATGTGGTTTTCAGATCACTTTTCTACTTACTTCTGAGGGTATCGGCTGATAGACGAAATCCGCATTCCCCGGCCTAGATGTACTTGATCACGCATTCATAAACTATTTGTCCACCCGAATTGGATTTCTTTAAGGCTCCCCATTCGCTTACAGAGTTGTAAGTTCCGCAGATGCTTAGCCTTTCTGATGATTTCCATCTGGTTACTCTTACTTCTACGTGCGTTTAACGACTGGGTCAATTAAATCACTGAAGCTCCAGCCCATGCATCGTTATCGACTCGGTTGGAGAAAATGGGAGCCAGTGTCCTTTCATCACGCTTCGAATTGGTCCTCAGTGTGATTAGATGCTGTCCATGCATCAAAATGCATTATCTATATTAGGCGATAGTAGTCGGTTGCTATGCGCATGTTCCGTCGCGGTTAGCGTGTGACCAGGAGAACAATCCAAGTACGGTCAATTTGATCTACGGCTGATCGTATGGTAAGGTTGAGCTGCGCAGCCAACCATCGTTCGTTTGTGGTTCTAAAATGTAATGCCTTCATTGATGCAAGATTGCACCCCACATATTACTGCCCTGAGGATGTCATCTGGCATGATAGCAAACCGTTTGCCAGCAACCTGCCAAGCTCG
Source organism: Dicrocoelium dendriticum (assembly GCA_944474145.2). NCBI lineage: Eukaryota > Metazoa > Platyhelminthes > Trematoda > Plagiorchiida > Dicrocoeliidae > Dicrocoelium > Dicrocoelium dendriticum. The sequence continues at coordinate 55,081,901 of OX104067.1, read as the reverse complement.
ACTAACTAATGAACAACTGAAGGATTTAAAAATGGAAATTCCATATTTGAGCGCAAGAGCTGCACGATCTCCGTCAAGTTGCCCTTGCAAGATATTCTTTTATTCATGCAATTCGTGTTATTGGGTTTTAGCAACGTTAGAACCAGCGTATTGTAGCACCATTCATTGTAAGCGCTAGTTTTTCTCTTTGTATTTCAGAACTGCGTACGTTTGTCGTCAGCAGCGACTCAACGGAGCGTTTTCAAGCACGTGTTGGAGATTATTACGAATGCACATCGGGCACAGACATTGTGATGACTGGAGAGAACTTGACCCACACCAACAAATTCAGCGAATACAACCTCACCCAGTTGTATTCTCTTGATCCGACTTGGAAACCGGGCTTACGAGTGATTTTGTCGCTCACAGATGTGAAGGCTCAGGCTTTTGCGGATCTGAATTTGCCAGAGTTTACAGGAGTCGGTGAGTTATGAAATAATTTGAATTCTCTATTTACATTGCAAGTTGATTCTTCGATTGAGTTGAGAAGGACCTGAACTTGCTTCGTCTTTACCTCTGAGACCGAGCGACACAGCAATTTAACTTTTTCGCCTGTGGCTATCAGGAGTGAGATCGCCGGCATACCGTTCATCACAAAGAGCTCTGTGGCGAGACATACCTATATTTGCCAGTTTCATCTCAGTGGCGTACAAACGCGGTCTGCTGAAAGGGCACTTGCACATAGCCAGGCGAACCCTGCAGTCCGGGCAGACTAAAAGTTAAAAAGCGCTTGTGTATATGTATTCGGTGATTGATGAGTATCTAGGAAATTTCATTCAGGTGCTGTTGTGTCGGAGCCCAGCAAGTGTTTCCACCTACTAACGGTAGAGAGAACACGAACGACCATCATCATCATATCATCAGTATACACGTCAGCTAGATGTGGAAAACACCTCAGATCATCTTCATCATCATACACCCTAGCCAGAGGTGGGGAACAACTCAGCTACTGTGCCGCAATAAATGGAAAAAAGAAGAGAAAAAAAGCAACTGATGCAAGCCGGCTGAGCTACCGTTAACGGATGGGCATCGTTCCGGTAAGCTACCAGCCAGCTACTGTGCATTAAAAAAATTACTATGCAAAATTATATAAGGCTAAATAATGAGATCGTGGTTGGAGGGGGAGGCTAAGAGGGATCGGGTGGGACAAAGAAACACACAGCACGAACGCCACTGAGGTCGGCTCCTAGCCATATCAGCAAGTGTATCCAGCCAAACGTGTTCATCGTCTTTTGGACCCCAACCAGGGAGCCGAGACGCTCCAACTGAGGCCAGCCTCGAAGTGAGGGCCTTCATTCCTCTGGACCAAGTCATCGTTTGGCCACCCCTCCTCTTCTTCCATCCACACCCCGGCGCGCAAACAACGCACGTCGCGGGAGTCGGTGGGCTGGCATGCGTAACACGTGGCCGAGCCATCGGAGCCTGGTGCGTGAAATGACGGTGCTGAGCGGTTCATTTCCTTTTCTTGTGTCTAAACAAGGCGTCGAACACGTTCGTTGCTCACGCTGTGTTCCCACCAGATGTGAGCTAAATTGCGAAGGCACAGATGGTCGAACGTAACTAGCCTCTTCAGGTCCGTTGCTTTAAGGGGTCAGGTTTCACAACCGTTACATCTCAGATGTTGTGCCGAAAATAAATACAACAGTTGCATGGCAACTGAGCTACCAACAACGGATAGGCATCGTTCCGGTAAGCTACCAGCCATCTATTAGGCAAAAAGAAAAATTATGTTTTACGCTACGAAATGAGATCGTAGGTGGAGGGGATGCTAAAGGGAATGGGGAGGGACGAAGAAACTCATAGCAGGAACGCCACTGAGGTCGGCTCCTTACCATATCAGCAAGTGTATCCAGCCAAACTTGTTCATCGTCTTTTGGACCCCAACCACGGAGCCGTGACACTCTAACCGAGGCCAGCTCCGAAGTGAGGGCCTTCATTCCTCTGGACCAAGTCATCGCTTAGCCACCTCTCCTCTTCTTCCATCCACATCCCCGGTGAGCAAAACACGAACGACCAGAGTCAAGGATTCAAGGGGTTCTTTACATAGAGAAACCATTTCCTGGGGGCCTTGTTAGACGGGCTCGCGCTAGAGCATTTACCATTTGTGACTGTCCTGTCATGACAGTCGTTCAGAGTCAGGCCGTCTACCACTCATGACTCATGTGGTTGCCTGATCGATCTAGTGATCTCTGTGCACAGTGTTTGATCAGGCATGCCAGTTTTTCGATACACTTCGTCCCAGCGCGATGTGTTCTTGCTTCCCGTTCGGAGTGGGTTCAGTTACAGTCAGACGTTATAATAGACTGGCGACGGGGAACCATGACGGTCCCTTTGGAATTTCTTCAAGAAATGCTGTCCAGACAGCAAGCACAGTTTGAAGCGTCACAGCAACGTTTACTTGAAACACTAACTACATGAATAGCGTTATAGTCAGCATCTACGGGACTCAACAGTTTCCACTGAAGACTGTTTCTCGCACAGTAGGGTAGAATTTCATTACCAGCCGGACGATAAGCCCACTTTCGAAGCATGGTTTCGCCGCTAGGAAGACTTGGTAAAATTTGATGGGCCTGAGCTAGACGATGCAGCTTAGGTGCACCTTTTTTGAGGAAATTGGCTCCACATGAATATGAAAAGTACTCCAACTACATGGATATATTTGGGTGTTGCTCTTCCCAACCCTGGCACACCACGATTGCGGTTACGCCATGGTTTAGACTCGTCAGGGGGAGATAGTCTGAGCTAGGGTGGAACTCAGAGCTTAGTACTTCATGGCTAACGCCCTGAACACTATGCTACTGAGATCCACGAGCAATGCTTAGCACAGTTGCTTGGCACAGCTCCAACTACAATTTACCCAAGAACCCACCCGACATGTTATTGGACGACACCATGAAACACTTGACTAGGATTCTCGACCCTAAAACCAACTTTTAGCGCACGTTTCCGATGTTTTCAAGCTGTTAAACATCAGGAGGATGACTTTATAACATGCAGCTGTTGCTGACAGCGAATGTGAACGTTTTCAGCTTAGCACAGTCACAAGTGATCAGTTTAATGTGCTCGTTTTCGTTTATGGGTTACCTTCTCCAAAAGATGCGGTGATTCAAACACGTTTGTTATCTAGTTTGGAGTATAATCCAGGAGTCTCACTACAGGAGTTGGTACAGGAATGCGAAGGTATGTTGATTTTGGAGCATGACACAGAAATGATCCAACGGCACAACGACTCTTGGGTGGTGGATGTTCATACTATTCCTACGCGCCCCAGGCCAGCTCACAATTCAGTACGCCACTCCGGCTTCGCACGTCGAGGCCATCCACCTAGTGCGTGCTGGCATTGTGGTCAGTGGCATTTCGCTCGATTTTGTGAATTCAGACGATATATTTACAAGCGTCGTGGGAATATGGGACATGTGGAAACGAGATGTTTGCACGGAGCCACTAGAAGGCTGTCACGAAACATCGCCAGAACTCCACCTTTTCCACGATGCCTTTCAAATGTGGTGTTTGCAACTACTAACCCGAACTATCAGTCACTACGGAAGTATGTTACGATTATGGTAAACGGGGTTGCTGTCCGGCTTCAAGTTGTTACGACTTCCGCTATTACAATAATCTCTGAGTCGACATGGAGCAAGCTCGGTAAACCCGCTTGTGTTCAACCTTCGCACGTCGCTCACGACGCGTCGGGTTCGGAATTACCCTCCATTAGACAGTGCAATTGTAAGTTTGTACTTGGCAATTTGCATGCTAATGGTGTTCGTTACGTTACACATTATGGACATTTGAACTTGTTAGGCATAGATTGGCTAGCAAAACTTAATTCATGGAACATACCTTTGAACAATATTTGTGATAACCCAGACAGTTTTTCTCTGTGTCCTACCGATTTTCACTGTTCGGTTGCACCCGTAACGTGCAAAGACAGTGCAGAAGCTTTATCACTTTTTTGCAGAGAGTCTTGGAATGTGTTCTAAGGTAAAAGCTATGTTGTATCCACGTACTGGTGTGCGTCCAGTATTTTTTTTCCCAAAAGCTCAGTACCATACGCTGCTGTTAATGCTGTGGATGCCGAACTTAGTCGACTGGAGTCCATGGGCGTCCTCAGTTCTGTGAGCTACTCAGTGTAGGTCGCTTCCATTGTAGTCAGCAGAAAGCCTAATGGCAGTTTGCGTATTTGTGCTGCTTGTTCTACGGGATTAAATAACGCATTGAAAACGCATCAATAGCGCTTATCAGTTCCCGAGGATTTATTTACAAAGCTTAATGGAGGAAAGATCTATTGTAAAATGAATCTTTCTTATGCGTACTAGCAAATAGCGGTCGAGCAGCGCACATAAAAATTACTTACTACTAGTACTCATCGAGGTTTCTATCGTTAAAATCAATTACCTTCCTGAATAAAATGTGCTTTAGCGATGTTTCAACAAGTGTTGAACACTATGCTATCCGAATTACAGTGTGCCACAGCTTTTTGGAGGACATAATAATTGTGAGCTTCACTACTGAAGATCATTACACCCACCTGAACGAAGTATCCTCCAGGATAGATTCATATGGCCTTCGTGTACATCCAGAGAAGTATAAGCTCATGAAGCCCAGTATCACATACCTTGGCTCCGTTATCGACAGTTTTTGTCCACGGCCAGACCCAATCAAAATAAAAGCCATCAAGTTAATGCCACACACCGCGAACAAAGTTAGTTTGCAGTCTTTCTTGGATCTAGTTGACTTTTGTCACAAGTATGTCCCCCACATGCACGAACTCAGGGCCCCACTAAATGCACTTTGGGCGAACAACTCAGTGTGGCGTGGGTCATCGTAGTCCCAGAAAGCCTATGAGGACCTTAAACAGATATTGTCCTCCGATCTCCATTAAACTCTTTACGACCGAGCATTATCAATGCTTGTCGCTGCTGATGAATTGTAAAACGGTATCAGTGGTGTGTTGTTGCGTCAGTTCCCAAAGGGACATCAGAAGAATGTGATACATGAGTCCCACGCGTTGACAACAGCAGAAAAACACTACAGTCAGCTAGAGAAAGCTCTCTTTCATGCGGTGGAAAAATTTCATAAGATGGTAAATGAACACTACTTTGTACACAGACCATAACGCTTTGCTATGTAATTTTGGCCTCAAACGGGGAACCCGCATTCACACAGCGAACAAATTACCGCGTCGGAGAACAACCTTATTGGCATGGCTGGTTTGCCGAGCTACCCCCTCGTTGCGCTAGATGGGTGGCTCGGGTGTACCCCGTTCCAGCAAAGTGTTCCGCGACAATGTTCCACCTCGGTGGGGCATTGTATTCCAGCAATTGTGCTGATTTCATGGGGAGTACTGGGCCCCTGTTTGATGATCTACCAAACAAAGACGCAAGAAATGAACATTCAGTAAGCTCCTCCCAGTGGGCGCGATTCACTAATTTCGTCCCGCTGCCTTGCGGGTAGGTTATTTAGCCAAAGGCTCGGGGTGGCGTCCCTTAAGTCAACTCCCTACTTCGGCTTGGGCAACAAGGTAGTATCACGCCTTTTTACAAAACCATGCACTCTACTACAACGTGCTCATCAGCTACTGTTCCTGCTCCTCACATTCACCCGAATTCATCTCACGCCAATTGTTTGTTTGCTAACAATGCTCACTTTCAGTTACTCAATTCATGTGCGCAACAATCTGGCTGCGATTCCGGTTGCGTCGCGGACCAAGTAATTCAACCTACGGCTCCACTTCGTCCCCGATCCTCGTTCCGTCTGGCGTGTTCCAACGTTCGGACACTCATGCCGATTGGAAAGCAAGTCGGTCTAGCGCGCACCCTAGATTCCCTAGACATTCATGTCTGCTGCCTTTCAGAAATCCGGTTGTATGATCCCAGCACTGGGCTTACATTGACATCCCCCAGTGACTACGAAGCCAGATATCCCCTGTGTCTTTCTGGGGATCCAGAAGCAGCGTCTGTGGGTTTAGCTGGTGTAGGTATAGCACTAAGTGGCAAGGCCGAGGCGGCACTACTGGACTGGTTCACGATTAACAACCGATTATGTGCAGTTCGTCTTCGGAGTTTATGTAAGATCCACAAGCACCACGAAGAAAGATGCAGCTTGCTTGTGTTCTCCGCGTACGCTCCAACTGACTCCAGTGACGACTCGGTCAAGGACGAATTCTACCGAGATCTACATCAGCTCTTGACCAATGCTAAAAAGTCGGATTTCGTTATCCTTGCTTGAGATTTTAATGCACGGGTTCGCCGCCTGTTACCATACGAACACCGGCTTGGTGGTCACCACGCACACGATGGGAACCGCTCTGATAACTCTCACATTGTGTGAAGGCAAGCATCTGTTTCGCTCGAACACTAACTCCAGGCCTACGAGAAGCGTTCCGCAACGTGGCGTCACCCTTCGCCAAAACATCCGTCGTCTCAAATTGATCATATTGCAATTAGCTTTAGATGGCGTGGCAGCGTACTGGACTTCAGGTAATTTTGGTCCACCTTCCTTGACTCAGATCATGCACTGGTCTGCGCAAAAATCTGTATGTGTTTTGTGGGTTCCTGAAACACGAAGCACCGCAAGATTGATGTAAACAGATTAACTGGTTACTCTGTCCAGGCGAACTATCAGTCTTCACTGGCATATGCACAGAGTTGCAGTCCACCGCAAGATGTGGAGCAACACTGGACTTGTATACGGAAAGCGAGGACTATTTCCGGACAGTCAAGCTGCGGCGTAACTCGACGCCCCCTAAAGGCTTGGATTTCTGCTCGTTCTCTGGAACTGTTCGAATGCCGCAGAGATATCTCCGCGGAATCAGATTGCAACGAGTGGCGCCGTTCTGCCAACCGGCTGCTCGAGAAAAGCGTACGCGAGTATCGCGAAACATGGTGGTCTGAGCGTGCTTTAGAGATGGAGACTGCTGCCTTCTCTGGAAACACACGCAGGCTTTTCCACCTCATTCGGTCCACTGGCCTCAGAAAGCCTGGTGTCAGTGTCGTCATCTGTGAAGTGGATGAGTCTTCGAGCGCCAGCCAACAGAGGCCTATGGAATACTTAGCCAAACACTTTCACTCGCAGTTCAACTGGCCTCCACCACCCATCAGCACATGCAGTGCACCTTGTTGTCCAGCCTGACTCGTCCCACTGAATCTACTCAACGAAGTGGAAGTCTGCCTTGAGATTCGACGCCTGAAGCGGTTCAAGGCTGTCGCCTCAGACGGACTTCCTCCGGAGCTGACAAGTACGGCGGTGTGGTGATCATTAACCAGCTGACCGCGCTATTCGTAAAAACCTGGCATGAAGAGAAAGTACCTTCCTCTTGGGGCGAATCAGTTACTGTCCCGATTTTCAAGAAAGGCTCTCGCACTGCATGTGTAAATCATCGCGGGATCAATCTTAGTTCGGTTGCCTCCAAGATATTGGTATTCATTCTGCTTCGTAGACTATCCCCAGTACGTGAATCATACTACCGTGAAGAACAAGCTGGTTTCCGTCCCGGCCGCGGATGCGTGCATCAAATATTCACGCTCCGCCAGCTCCTCGAACATCGCCACATTTATCACAGGCTCAATATCCTTGCATTCCTAGACATACGTGCCACTTTTGGTTCCGTTGATCGATCTGCTTTATGGATCCGTGTAGGAGTGGGTGTCCTCGCGGCACACTCAGCCCGCGCGCGACTGGTGGTGGTCGCGCGGCAGCGAAGCGCCGTTACGGCGTACAGCTGACACATAATAATAATTATTATTATTAGTACCTGCTTTATGGCGTTGTTTGCTAAAGAACGGGGGTGCCCGAGGAATATACTACCATCTTACGAGCGCTTTACCTCCATACCTTTGCAAATTGACGGTTTATGGCAAGCTTTCCGTGTAATTCGCTGTCTATTGCGGTGTGCGACAGGGCTGCACTATGTCCCCATTCCTCTTCAACTTTGCAATCGAAGACGTTCTGTCGAATGCTCAAGAAGGTTTCAAACATTTTGGCCTAGAGCTTCTACCGGGTGAGCGCGCGACCGACTTAGATTATGCTGATGATATCACCTTACTTGGTGATGATCCTCTGGGTATGCAACTCATTCTGGATCGTTTGGTGGTTGAAGCATCTAAGTATGGCAAGAGCTTCGCCCTATCGAAGGGTAAAATACTGCTCAAGGATTAGCTTTCACCTGCTCCCGTGCTCAATCTCAACGGTGCACAACTTGAACACGTAGATAGTTACGTCGAACTTGGAAGCTGTGTTTCCGCTGACGGCACTATCAACCAAGAAGTTTCTCTTCGCATCGGTAAAGCCCGATCAGCATTTGTCAAGCTGGGACACTTGTGGCGTCGTCGCGACGTCTCAGCCTCGCTAAATGACCGTGTTTACAGCGCATCAGTTCGCTCAGTATAGTTGTATGGGTGCGAGCCCTGACCGATTCGCGTGGAAGACATGCGTCCTCTTTCTGCGTTCGATAACGGTTGCTTAAGGAAGATTGATCGTGTTTGGTGGCAACATCGGGTTAATAGTAATGACGTTCGACATCGCATCTTGGGGAATGCGAGTATTCCCTTAAACAAACTGGTTTTATTGCACCAGTTGAGATGGTTCGGTTACGTCCTACATATGGCACCTGTGCGTCTACCGCGTCGCGTTCTATTCGCTCGTCAAGTACCTGGCTGGAGGCGACGGCGTGGTGGTCATCGTTCTACATGGCGTCAGCACATGAAGTCACTGACGTCATGTCTAGCCGCTGCTGGACCCGTACATCTTTCAGGATGGGGACCCAAATATGAGGAGTGCCAATGGCTTAACACTCTTGAAGACATGGCCCGCAGCCGGAATCAATGGAAGAATTGTGTACAGTATTTTAATGATTCACATGTTTCATAATTCAAAACACTGCAAATGAGAAAAAGGAGAAAACTCGGCGTGTGAAAAATGAACTAAAAAGGTTTTGTGCTACTTTTTGTCCAAATGGTCCTTTCTTCCTGCGGCATATTAGCTGAAGTGTGTTGCTCACCTTCAACTACTATGCCACGATGATTATGGCGCGATGACTCTCCCTTATCCGCTGATCTGCATGGTTTTCTTTTGGCTTTAATCTAGTTGTTAAACTGCATAGATTACTCTTCTTATTGGAATGGAATTTCTAGTTACCTCTTATAGCTACATCTTTGCTCCATCATACTGACGTGTTATTTAGACTGATTGCGACTGCGCGTCAAAGACACCGAATGAAGACATTGTTGTATCCAGCATTACATTCGATCCAGAGATTAGACGAGTATTTCAAACATTCGTTCGTAAAGTTCCAGTAACAGCAGACGCAGTCAGAGTGGATTTATCAAAAGATTCCCTGTTACAACGTTAATGGGGTACCTTAGCACTGATTAGCCTGCACGCCCCTTGGGCAGCTATGGTGAGCAGTTTCGTAAAATGAAGTTGGCCTTAACCGCTACTGATAGTTGCTTGATGTTAGCTGACAGCGTTCTGATTCCTAAGCTTCTGCAGATGAAGGTTCTCAGTCAGTTCTACGGAGGTCAAACGTTAATCAGTCGTATGGAATCCATAGCCCGCAGCTATGCCTACTGGCCATTCATGTACAAGGATATTGAAGATGTTGTTCGACCTGTAACAACTGTGCTATGGCAGCAAAACTATCTGTCAACTGTGAGCTTCATACTTGGCAAACTCCAAATGAAACATGCTCGCATACATATTGATTTTGCCGGACCCCTGGGGCAGTTGCCACTATCTGGTAAGTGTCGATGCTGACTCAAAGTGGCCCGCAGTTGTTCAAATGAGATACGCAACCACTTCCACTGTTTTGTTGCACCTACACCATCTTATGTCAGAATCCAGTGTTTCCGAAACAATGGTTCCGAATGGTTCCCAATTCACTTCTCAAGAATTTGCCGACTTTTCCAACTCACATGGCATCGAACACGTACACACTCCAGCGTACCATGCACGGTCAAACGGGCAGGCTGAACGTTTTGTCGATACATTTAAGCGAGCATTGTTAAAAATGGAAGGAGAAGATAATATGCAGGAAAGCAACAAAAAGTTTTGCAAATTTGCAGTATGACTCCAAGTCTAGCAGTACCTCAAAAAGTATCTCCATCCGAAGCGTATGACAGTAGGCGTTTCAGAGCGGACCTTGATGGTTTGAAGCCATCGCTACACAAAGGAGAACGCAATTTTCAAATGGAGTTGGCTTTTAATCGCCATCATGAAGCCCAACACAGGCATTTCGTGCCTGGTGGTAATGTGTATTTAAAGACTTTTCGTGACGGAAGATCATCCTGAATTCGTGGCCGTGTCCTTGAACGGATTACAAGAGTTTTGTACAGAATACAAGTGAATTCCATCATATGTACTAGACATGTAAACCATAATAGACCCCATTTTGAGGTGCAAGGAAGCTTTACTAGCGCTGGACATTTTGCTGGGTAGGTATCAAATTATGAACAACGAACAATGATTTATCACGAGATGAAATCAAGTGCTTATCGCGTCCCGTAGGATGGTTGTGGTGAATAAGATGAACTCAAAATGTGTTGGTCTTCTACCGAGCGTCTACCTATGTGAATGCTTTGATACATAACCTCAGTAGAACAATTAAAAAAATCGAGTGTAAGCATGCAGAAATACACGGGTTGCAGTGCTCGTTGATATAAGGTGTGAGCAAAGTAAAATATTGTTGCTCACTTGGGTCCATTTGCTACTTTAGTTCTATAGAAAAGTATGGTTGGTGTAATCCACAATAGCGTAGTTTACGTAACCAAGTGCTGGGAGCTAAGAGAAAGACCTAACCTTTTTTGAGCCTGTCCAAAGTATGGGAGGATACAATTGAGTCTGGGAGTGCTTTCCAGGATTTGCAAAGCCGAAAGGAAAAGTAACTACGTCGACACTCTAGACGGCTATAATGTTCCTTCACTTTCAAGTGCTCACCCCTAAGCTGCGTGTTCTGGCGAAGTTTCAGCAATTGGCGGCATACGTAGTTGGGGTCACTCAATATCTAGTACGCTAATATGAGATCTCCGCTCAGCCTTCGGTAGCGTCCGCCGAAAATTCCCAGCAACTTCAGCCTTCGGTGGTAAGTGATATCGCAGGCCCTTTACATTCTTTGTTGCCCTTCGTTGTGGTGCTTCCAATGCCTCTAGATCACGCTACAACCAAGGTTGCCAAGTTTGAAGAGCGTATTCAACATGCGGGCGCATGTAGAAATTGTGCATCATTAGGAAGATTGATGGGTCAAATCTCCCGAATGCCCTTCGTAGCATGCTGACATGCTGACTGTCACTTTTCGCAGCTACCTCGGCCAGCTTTGAACGATTGAGGTCACTTTGTACGAGCACACCAAGGGTACCTTCCTGGGAGGTGGTCTGCAATCCGTGTGCCCCAAGCAAATACATGTAGTCATGTCTATGGCGTAATTGCACAAGGCGACATTTTTCTACGTTAAATGGTAGGAAAATTTGTACTAACCAGTTCGACACCGTGTTAAGATCGCACAGGAGCCGTTCGCGGTCGTCCGGTCCTCTGATCCTTCGCCATGTCTAGATAACATCCGCGAAAAATAGGAAATACGGAAGCAATTGATCTCGCCAAATCGTTAATGAACACCAAGAATAGACAACGTCCAAGCACCGAGCCTGGTTGTACACCACACTCCACACCAATTTAATCGCACAGAGATTCCCGGAATCTCACCTCCAACCGACGCTCGTGTAGAAAATTGCTTACCCAACTCAGGATTTGGCCGCCAGTGCCGTAGTTCGGAAGCTTCTGAATGGGAATACGATGGTCTAAGCGATCAAATGCTTTTGAGAAGTACAGCTAGATGGCATCGGGTGCTGCTCCATCTTCAACGGCTTCAGTCCAGCTACTACTTGCCACTAATAGGTTAGTAGTACATGAACGCTTTTAACGAAAGTCTTGTTGCTCTGGGGCTTATAAGCTGTGGCTTTTCAGCTACTGCATCAGCACATCTGCGATGATTGATTCCATAATTTTGGATAGAACAGGTAGTAGCCTTATTGGGCGGTAGTTGGTAGGGTCAGTTTGACTACCATCTTTACGAGCGACGACCCCTGGCTTCCATACTGGTGGAATATGGTTCGCTTCTAGACATCGCTGATAGAAAACTGCCGGTGGTTCTGCTAGATCACTAGATACTGCCTGCAGAGCCTTCGGTCGAATCTTGTCAACTCGAGGAGAACTATGGATATGCAAGGTTAACAACTTCTTCAACACAAATTCCGCAGTGAAGGTGATGTTGTCTAAAGCCGAAGGTGGAGTAATCGAAACGAGGAGAATATTTGGGCTCGTTATATGCCGGAACGTTTAGGAGTAATGAATCCGTAGGAGATCGGCTGCTTCCATTGCTGACGCGTGCATTCATCATCCGTGACTAGTACTGGAACCTCCCGCTTCACCTTTCGAAGGCCGTTGACGTGTCTGTACAGAAGTTTGCGGTTCGTGCAAAATCGCTTCATTAACTCCTGCTGATGCACAACTTACCCTCGCGGATCAATTACACACAGAAGTTACGATGTGTCACGTATGCAGTCCAGGTTTCGTCATTCGGTCAGTCCTTGTGAGCTCGCCATGCCAAATCCCTCAGGGACACACATGTACGTGTTCTGCTCCTCAGAAGTGACTTATATTTGTTTTTAGGTTGGAATGATTTCTGTTCAGGTGCGTGCGCTACCAGTGTGGCAAACAACCTTGTGAACATTTCCCAAGCCACTGCTGGGGGACATTCGGTTTAGTAAGTCCAGGAAGGATCTTTGACAAGTGTAGATAACACGTTACAGTGCGTGACAGTATGCACTTTATCATCCCGCTTTTCTGGATATTCCACATAGCATATCTAATCAAACAACAGAGTTACATGATCACTGCGACCAAGTGGCGTGCTTGTAACTAGCCTGTCGACCATGGGTTCTTCGTTAGTGAGCGCAAGATCCAGTATCGATGGTTTGTTAGCAGTTCGAAATCTGGTGAGTGAGATCACGCGTTGAACAGAGGGTGGCCAGCAAGCAGCTCTTGCAAGCAGGCTATAAAGTGCGCTCCATTGGTTTCTGACGTTTCCATTTCGTGCACATTAAAGTCGCCATCGATAAGAATGTGGCTGTAGGACTTGTTCCAGACAAACTGAAAGATGTGATTCAGTTTGGAGTCCATTTCCGACGCAGAGTTTGGTGGGCGGTAGATTACGAGTAGTAGACATGTGTCCTTATTTCCCAACCATAGGCGGCACCAACGCGAAACAAGAGCGCGGATTTCCGGGCGATCGGTGACTTCACATAGGAGGTTTGTATTATAATGAAGAAGCACACCATCACCCCTACCAGTTCTATCGTTCCGAAACAGTGACATACCAAGTAAATTGATCTCAGAATCGGTTATCTCAAGCTTTAACTAAGTCTCTGTAAGCATGACGAGGTCCCGCGGTTGTGAGGCATGAACTTCTCTAAGTTCTGCCAACTTACTTAGAAGACCTTGGGCGGTGGTGTACATACAGGATAGTGTTTGCGTTGTTAAAAGTACGTTGATGGATGTCAAATTTGTGTTGGTTTTTAAGCCGACCATTAGGTGGCCGATCTTTAATCGTTTTTTGGTTTATGAATTTCAGTCAATTTGCATGGTATCGTTGAGTGTTCCTGAACAGAAGTTGCGCTCATGCTGCGCTCTGTCTTGTGTATTGTCGGTGCCATTGTGTCGATCTCTCCGCAGGACTGTGCAAGCGAAGAATTTACGGTGTTTGCAATTTCCATCGAATTGCCTACGACCCGTGGCCGTTCGTCTACTGTCTTTAGCCTTATCTCTACTGGCAATCTAGATCGAAACTTTGACCAGTTATCCAATAGAACTTACGCCTTTCCCACGGAGTGTAATACTACTGCTTTCATTAGTCCTAGACCGCAGCCATTGTAGTTAGGAAATGACGGAACTGTTGTCAAGGGTTTTGACAATGACACGGTCCGGAGAGGATGCTTCGTGGATGTAGCACCACTGCTTTCGGGCTTGTGCTTGCACATCGTGATCAGGAGGATGCAGAAGCTCGGGAACATTACTTCGGAAGAGCCTCTTATCCAAACAGAAAACGTGACAACAGATCAAGATAGTCAACGCGTATCAGAGGCTTAGTGCAGAGACTCGAGGTTACCCCAAGACGTAAAGCATGCGAGTCAAACGTAGCGCGCTATTCAGTTCAGATTAAAGGAGGGTGTTAGGTGGGCTCGCGCCTGACGGTTGTTCACAGCTAGATCGTTTGACATTAGTGACTGTCCTGCCACGTGATTGGGTTGCACACACGCACGACAGTCGTTCTGAGTCAGGCCGCCTACCCTCCACGACTATTACCTTTCGTGTGGTTGGCTGAGTTATCTGTGATCCTTGTGCATAGTGCTTGAACACGCATGTCATTTTTTCAATACAGCTCGTCCCACCGCGCTATGCACTTGATACCCGTTCTAAGTGGGTTGTGTTGCAGTCAGACATTATAATAAGCATGAATGGTCGGCAGGGACATGACAGGTGCACAGCAGGTTCTTAGAAAGAAGCCACCTGAGTAAACAGTAGGAGGAAAAGTTATATATTTGTTTTTGTCGTTCAGAGGGTATTATGTAGCGGGCAACAATGGGCACAAAATCGGGTTTGCCGTGATTGCGCACGTAGACGATCGTCCAGTTGCGACTGCTCCACACTACACAAAAGACCGTTTCTCACGACTGTCAAAATCGCTCAATTGCTAGGCCTTCAATGTTATTCCCCATTTTATCTGTAGTTGCGGTGATTATCCTCGTCCGCAACATCTCCCTTGGTACCTAGAGTTGAGAAACTCCTCAGCTATTGTTCCGCAACATGGATTAATTAGGTGGAGGTAAAAGGATAAAAGCAAAACCATGCTCATAGCATTATGTTTTACCACGTATAAGGAATGAGCTGGTGGTTGGAGGGAGAGGCAAGATTGGATATAGGCGGAAACAGAAACTCGCGACTTAGACACCGCCGTAATCGGTTTTTGACCTGCTTAGACAAGGAGGTTGACCAGTTCCGAAGTCATGGCATTAGGCTGCTTTCCCCATGTCTCAGTAGTGTAAGATGCTAGTTGGCGGTGTAAACAGCTAGGGGTCATACGTTTGGATCTGACGGATGCGTTGTACTGACGAGACCCAGCAGGTTGAAACTTCCGTCTAGAGTATTTTTTGGGCATGTAGAGGTTCATGCGATTTGGTAGCTACTGCGACTAAACCTCAAACAATTCGCTCCCAAAGTACTTGATGAAGTCACAGTTTCAAACTGGTTGGACAAATCAACATGGGGAAAACGCCGAGGTTGCACAACGTACTTACTTCACTGCTTCCACAAGGTGACTGGGGCGATTCGGAGGACACCGTGAAAGTATCTAGTCATGAAGCAGTGGAATTGATAGTGCTTAGGGAAGGATGCTCATACGCTCTGTAGACGTGGACTCACTTTTCACGAACGTGCCACTGTGGGAAATCTCGGACGGGTTGCAGTATGTCTGGAACTTTCCCTGGCATATCTGAGAGCTCTGACTCCGTTGGGCTCAGAAAATACCAGTTTCGTTTGTAGACGCGATGCACAAACATAGTGATAACCTCGCTGGGTGTAGTTCACTGTAGCCCGTTTTGAAGCGTCTCTACATCGGTATGATCTAAAAAGTTACCGGCATCAGCGAATCCAAGTGGCAAAAGAGTAACGGTGAGGACGTTCGAGGCTTTAATAATGACGAACATTTTACTGATCTGCTTACTCGTCTGAACACTATTAATCCCCGGCTTTTTGTATCACAAATAAAGGAGCAAGATAGCCTACATGTTAGTTATGCTCATTGGGAAGCAAACACGATACACTTCAACACACCCTCCACTGCCATGCCTGCTAGGGTGGGTAATACCCATATATTCCAACTTCCATGCACTGTACACATACGTGAGCTCATGAAACCTGCACTCCATTGGGCCAGCTGAAATTGTGTGTCTGATGGGATAATGATGCAGTAACGTTTCTGCACAAGAACATCTTCAATGGGGAAGCAGAGAACTTCCCCAAGTCCCCTGCAGACAACAAGGATCGTGTTACAAACGATATGCGGAGCAGGCTGGGAACGGCTTTAAATGCGCACCTACAAGTTTGCCAAGTGTTAACTCATTGACACCATGATAATGCAGTTCCCGTAGCCATGTATTAGCTGACTACGTAGGTCGCCCTCGAGCGTTATCCATTAGCTCACCTGCAAATGCAGTGAAGTGTACTTAGACAGGGAAGCGGATTAATCCCCAAAGTGGTTAATGGAGTCACTGTTGCAACCTTCTTGGATGGATCATTCGATGAAATGGAACACCGACTCATCTGTCATCAGGTGCTTTACGATGACTAGTTGCCACGTGGACACAACTTATTCACGGTGCAACTGTGCCAAGTTAATCCGAAACTTCTTGTAATTTCGGCAGGAGCGTCTGTTGATGTTGGGGGCAGAAACTGCAATTGTGATCAGTTAGGTTACCTGGGACCTGACTGCGTAATGTATATGGGTTACCATACATGTTTGTCTGTGTTACCAAAGCTACGAGCTGTTGAACTGCATATGTACTTGTTGCATGCACGTTTTTCACGGTAGACGGAAGCTAACCGAATTTTGACTTATTGCAACGCATACTTCCCCACAGTGGTGCTGAGATGGCTAAGGTGGACTGGGTTTTCCTACGCATTCAGTTCTGTGTCTGTTCACTGTCTACATCATAACTCTCAGGGCGTTCCACTCTTTCATTGAAATCTCCATGTAAATGTTCTCGTAGCAAATCCTGATGCAGTATCTCATGGTTATGGCAAGTATGACTTTGAAGAATCGTATTATGGTGATGAATACGTGGATTGATGTTAACGAATTTTTGGTTTGTCATTCGATCTGACTGTTCCGATCTCAACAACCTAATCAGAAACTGAGTCGATTGCGAAGGCCATGGTTCACCTGAGTAGTATCTAGGACCAGGGTTTACCAACACTGATCAGAAAAGACGGAGCTTTTTTTCAAAATAATTCGCCATCACAAAGTGATTAATAATGAGCTCCAGACAAACCGAATAACCCGACTCAAACAGCATCACTTCACTCACACAAAATCCCACTTTTCGCTTAGCGCAAGACACCTGTGTGAGAAGGAGACGGGTTTGACCCCATTGTATGCCAACAATCGTTTCGGGATTATGATATATATCACCAAGCCGTGCCATGACCAATCTGCATAGTAGAAGAGCACCTGAATGCGCCGATAGTGCATAGTTGCACCATACATACTTATACACAATTGATAATACCAACAGGCTAGTGTGGCCAGCGTTTAGACAATGTCCTGTTCCGTATACCAAAGAACCAAAGGAAGCGTACGGCCTTCATCTGTTATGTGTAACTTTCGGGTATTTAGATTATCCTGCATTGCACTGAAAGTGATGCGTCGTCCTTTGGATGTCTCTGCAACAACTAAAAAGGTAACTTAAGGGTCCTGGTGTAACAGAAGTTGGTACGCATAGCGGCCAATAAACAGTATAGGCAGGATTTTTTGTGAAGGAGACCTATACCCTCTGCAGCCAATCAGAGGCACAGATTGTGATGGAAGCCGATACGCTTAGCTGCCAGACACCAGCACAGGCCGCCCGCTAGACTAACAAGCAAACGGAGGATGCAGCACTTTGTATGGTGGTTAATACACTATAGCGTTTCCCACAAAGTTGCATAAAAAGTCCAAAATTTTGCAAAGAAAGCGCAAACTTTTGCAAACATGGTGCAGATTTGTGCAAATAAAGTGCAAAATTTCGCAAAGCCCTGTGGGATTCGCCAGCCGCTCCGAGCCAATCGTCTGACCTCAAGTGTGTTCTCATTGGCCAGATGCTAGGGTTTGGTGCCTAAGTGAACGCGCTGCCCGTTGACTGGGTGAGACTTGTGAATTAACCTTGAGTCCATGGACATGGGCGGTGCCACGAGCTACTATGCGCCCCCTTCACGTCCGAAACGCTGGATCATAATTGCTATGAGAGTAATGAATGGCTGGAACATAAACGCACGACTGAATGGATGTGTTTCATTCCAGCTTGGTCAACATGCCTTCTCATGTTCTACAGACATTCGTGACCGAGTTCTGGATGCCTTCGTCAACGGCGACGACTAGCATCTCGTGGCAACCGTGAACAATGCGAGACAGTTTAGACAAGGTGAAATGGGAAGTGGAGCTTCGGCAGGTGGTCGTAATGTGTGACAAAGCACCATATCACACATGTTTGAAAGCACTTGCGTCAGTCGAGGGATACCAAGAGCTTACCATTCTGACAAGCAACCAGAGACACAAACCGCGCACGGACAGAGGACTGCTGTTTGGGCGAGCGAATGAACATATCATACACTAAGCCAGTCAGCATCGCTGGGAGTCAGAATAAAAGCGCCGGAAGTATCAACTAGCCTACAAAGAGCATGGGACAATTGTACACGAACACCCAGAGACGGCCGCAGAGCCAATCAACATCGCCGACATCAACTGGCTGCGGTTGGATGAACATCCCAGAATCGCCGAACGTGACCCAATAAATGCAGACGCATAGTCACCGCGGAACTCAGGGAAGACGTGACTCATAAAATCGTAATATCTTGTATACGATAAGGCATGGATCAGCAATAAGGATTTACGTGTCGCTGCACAGTTTTATACTGCTTAGTGGTGGGCTAGCTCCTAGTACATATAGTTAGCTCCAGGAAAACCGAGTAACCCGACTCAATGTAGAGCACTACACTCACTCAGGATCTCTCATTGCTCGCCTCGCTAAAGGCAACTGTGTGAGAATGAGACAAGTTTGACCCCGTTATGTGCCTATTTCCGCTAATACTATTTCCTCGACCTCGCCTGATTGGTTCTCTCTTTTGCCACTGTTCGTTCGTTCGTATTATTCGTAGTTTTCTATACTGTTGGTTGGCTCCATCATGCTTTAATAACTTCGCTGCACAGATTATTGTACCCCATTTAAAGAAGCAATGTTCTCATGCACACAACTCGGTCCTGGCTCATCTTCGTGTTCTTTTTGCGGTCGTGGGGGCGTTAACGGTCAATTACGGCATAATCGTTTCTGGATACAGGAAGTTATCAAATAATGACCATTTCTTTTGAACAAATACAAGCGGTATTCCAGCAGCAGCGGATGCAGTTCGACGAAACACAACGGCAGCTAATCGAGTTGTCACCACAAAAGGTGAACATTCAGGCAGGATCTCCAGGAGCGACATCACGACCTTTCGTGCACTCTATTGCAACATCGATTTGGGGGTTCGTTTTCGACGATTGACTGGCGTTACCTTCGAATCTTGGTTTCAAAAGTACAAAGATATTTTCCTTGTGAAGTCGGTCGAACCAGCTGATGCCTGGAAAGTTCTTGTGCTATTGAGGAAACTCGGTGCGGTTGAAGTTGAACGGTATACAAATTTTGTTTTGTCCAAAAATCCAAGTGACTTCAGTTACGAGGCAACGGTGGATATAGTGACACTGATATTCGGAGAGCAAGATCCGTAATCAATATCTGGTACACCTGTTTAGTGTTGGTCGAACGGGCTGCACATTATTTCCAAACGCATGCTGGCATCGTGAATTGAGAATGTGAACGTTTGAAGCTTGGCACCATGACAGCCGATCAATTCAAGAGCCTTGTCTTTATGCACTGTCTTCAGTCCCGTGTGGACGCCAATGCCCGAAAGCGTATCCTATACAAAGGGAAACAAGAACCGCAGCTGACATGACATGAGATTGCAGCTGAGTGCCAGAGTTTGGTGAACCTGAAACAAAACATATAAGCGGTAGAAAGTTCGGATTCCGGAAAGGAGCCCCACGTCTGTCGCACAGCCGTACTCACCAAAAATGTGAATGGAAAAGTGCCGAATCGGAAGCCTACCACTGCATGTTGGAATAGTGGCGATTGATACTTTACAGAAGATTGTGAGTATTAGAATTATCAATGTCACAAACGTAAATGCATTGATCATAAAGAAACCCGCTGTCGAGGACCGCACAACTTTACACGCATACTTATTCCAAGGGTTCGAGTAAAATCCAAGTTCAGGAAGACCAGATCCCAGGATGCAAAGACAGAAGCGATTCTTGCCACATTTTGCACAGAATTCGCCAGCAATAGCAAATACCTGACTGTGAAACGCAGCAATGTTCCGGTATCGTTGCAGCTAAATACAAGCGTAGAGGGGCCGCTTCCAAGAATGTCTCGGAGGAGCTCTTCGGAGATAGCTGAGAGCGGATCGAGAAGGACGGCTAGCGACGAGCCTGGGCCCGGAACTACGGAGCGGGAATATGTGGACAGCGCAATAAATCAGACAAATACGCCGCTAGCGCAGCCCACAGGACCGAGGCCGAGCCGATTGACACAGCCCAGAACAAGCAAGTCGAGAGCTCTCGAACGACACCTGGCCGATCCAAATCGGGTACAGAGAAGTGGGGATCGGGGCGAAAACAGGAAGGCGGGTCTTCCAAGTCAGAGCTCCCGAGGCGAAAGGACTGGCTGGTCTCTAACCTCCGTACTTGTGTTGCGTTGTGGGACGGAAATCTAGTCGATATTCGATGACGCGCGTGAGACCCTGGTGTGCCTATTTTCGGTGTGCATTAAACGTCTACCCCCCTGTCGTGTCGTTTTCGCTACACTGGTGCCGTGACCATCCGCGATAGAGTTGACCCGGTTGGAGCAATTTGCGGCCGGTGACGTGAAGGCGTGGCTCGATGAGTTCGACGGAATTGCGGCTTGCACGGGTGTGAGGGGGATGCAAATTTGCTAATTGCTTTCGGCACACGGTTGAGTGGACGATCCAAGGCGGTATATCTGCTCACTTGGAAGGCCCAACCCGGCTGTTCGTTCGCTGAGATGAGGGCCGCATTGTGTTCAGAATTTGGGAAGGATCTGGAGAGAGAACGAGCACAGTGGGGCGTTGTGGGGCGTTGCACAATCCAATCGGCATTTTCAAAAACTCATACTGCTGGCCATTGACACTGAAAGCCGTCTTGTGGCGATCTTCTTCTGCGATCGGCAGTTGCCAATATCCCGAGCGGAGATCAATCAGAGATATATGCTTGGCGCTGTGAAGGCTTGAGAAAATTTCTTCCATCTGAGGCATCGAAAATGCATTCTTCACAGTCACCCTGTTTAGTTCTCTGAAATCGATGCAAAATCAATAGGTTCCGTCGGCCTTCTTCGTCAGTAGTACGGGTGATGAGTACGGGCTGTTCGTTCGCCTGATGATTCCTTTCGATTCCATCTCGGTCACCTGCTTCTGTATCTCAACCAGGGTGTTTTGTGGAGTTCGTCTGAAGATTGACTTACATTGTCCTCCTGGGATCAACGGTATTCGGTGTTCGACCCAATTGCACAACCCGTAATCATCTTCCGCGTCTGTGAATAAGTGGGCATACCTGCTCAGTACGTTGCGTATTGACCGGTTCTGACAATCAGGCACGGCTTTGAGGGCACCCACCCGGTCGGTTCTCCCTTTGTTTATCTCGATCCCATCGTTAGCCAAGGTCACCACATCGTTTCTCAGGTCAATTGTGATACCGAGCCGTTTCAGGATGTCGGTTCCGACGATGGTTTCGGTCGTCTCCTCCACGATGAACATGTCATGGCGGATGAGCGTTTCTCCTATCCTGATTCGTAACCGCTGCGTGCCCGTCACTTACAAAGAATGCCCGCCGACCGTCTGCATCGTGATTGAAGATGGGTTTACTGGAACCCCGTTGAACCTCTTCGTAATTGACACTACCGCTCCTGTGTCTACTATGGCTCGGACAGACACACCTTCTATAGTTACCTGGAGGACTGGTACTAGCCACCGACTCGGCATGGATAGAGAGAAACAATGGGGCACATTGACGTTGGTGCAGAATCTCGCCACATGATCACTCTGGTTGCATCGGAAACAGCGGCGACCGTTCCGGCTTACTCGTACATTGCGTTGTGAACGGGTGCTTGAAGACTCTATCGACAACAGCTGCTCCACCATTTCGGATAGGCGATTTACTTTCTGTTCCAACTTAGCATGCTGGATGCTTCTCACTGTCACTCGTTCCGACAAATTCTGGGCGACCGTCACCAGATCCAACGCTTTGCTGTCTCCCACCATCGGCGCCAATTTCACCGGATCACGGAGTGGATCGGGCAGACTTCGGATAAACTGCTGTTTCGGTAGGCGCTTTCTTGCGTTGCCCTCTAACTCGGGGAGCCCAATCGTTAGATGTCTGTCCAGCTGCTGGAAAAACACCATCAAATCCTCCTGTTCGTCCCATCTGGCTGCGTGAAGTCGTTGCAGTGCTCGTTCTCTCTCCAGATCCTTCCCAAATTCTGAACACAATGCGGCCCTCATCTCAGCGAACGAACAGCCGGGTTGGGCCTTCCAAGTGAGCAGATATACCGCCTTGGATCGTCCACTCAACCGTGTGCCGAAAGCAATTAGCAAATTTGCATCCCCCTCACACCCGTGCAAGCCGCAATTCCGTCGAACTCATCGAGCCACGCCTACACGTCACCGGCCGCAAATTGCTCCAACCGGGTCAACTCTATCGCGGATGGTCACGGCACCAGTGTAGCGAAAACGACACGACAGGGGGGTAGACGTTTATTGCATACCGAAAATGTGACTGTGAGGGATGCATTCCCGATGCCTCAGATGGAAGAAATTTTCTCAAGCCTTCGAAGCGCCAAGCAGATATCTCTGATTGATCTCCGCTCAGGATATTGGCAACTGCCGATCGCAGAAGAAGATCGCCACCAGACGGATTTCAGTGTCAATGGCCAGCAGTATGAGTTTTTGAGAATGCCGTTTGGATTGTGCAACGCCCCATATACATTCAGGCGTTTGTTGCTGATGGTCCTGACGAACCTGCAAGGCGTGTTTGTTTATGGTGATTACATCATCGTCTTCTCTGAGAAGGAACAGGAACATGTGACCAGACTTGGAGCAGTACTGCAGAGACTAGACGAAGCTGGCCTGAAACTCAGTCGTAAAAAGTCGCAGATTGCCCAAAAGTCAACTGTATGCTTGGGTCACATCGTGGGCAATGGTCAAGTCCATTCACTTCCGGAGAAACGCGAGACGATCAAGTGCTTCGCAAAACCAAAATCCAAGCGTCAGCTCCGTTCGTTCTTGGGAGTGGTGGCATAGGATTCAAAGTTTGTGCCCCAGTCCACAAAGAAGGTCAGCCCGTTGTTAAAGCTGCTTCGCAAGGACGTGCCGTTCGTGTGGACAGCTGAAGCGGATCAAGCCTTTGACCATCTAAAGGCATGCATAGCAGAAGCACCGACATGTCTACGGCTACCCAATCCTGGTGAGAGGTTCACTGTGGCTGTCGACGCAAGCAACGTGGCCATCGGTGCGGTTTTGTCTCAACCGGCTGGGGTGGTGGAGTACGCGAGCAGAGTGCTGACGGGGGCGGAAAAGAAGTATTCAACAACGGAGAAAGAATGCTTGGCCATCGTGTGGGCGTTAGAGAAGTGGAGAAATTACTTACTGGCGAATGAATTCCGGGTCGTCACTGACCACAAACCGCTCTCGTGGTTGATGACGGCGAAAGACCCGCGGGGACGGCTTGCGCGATGTGCCTACCGATTGCAGAAATTCAACTTCACCATTGAGCACGTGGATGCAACGCAGAATGTATTGCCAGATATGTTGTCACGCTCGTGTTTGGACGACATCATGCCAGACAATGCCATACCGGTGTGTGCGATCGCGATGGGGGAGAAGAACCTGCTGGGAGATCAAAGGACAGATGAATTCGTGAATGTGTTGTGCTCTCACTTACGGGCTGGCACCAAACCGGAGGCCACATCGGAAGAGGTGGAGGAACTCCTCAAGATCTGTGACAGGTTGAAGGTCGAAAACGATAACGTGGTGGTGGCGATAGACGGACGGAAAGTGCCTTTTGTTCCACCAAATCAGCGAGAACGTGTGATGCGTATAACTCATGATGGCGCTCATATGGGATTCGAGCGGGTCTTTGAATTGCTGCGGAGGCGAGTGTTTTGGCCAACCATGAGGAAGGACGTCGCGGCATACATTCGGGGGTGCCCAAACTGCCAAACGAGTCGGGAGAAGGAGTCCCCGAGACCGCCGATGCGATCGATGGAGGTTGGTGAGCCACTTCAATGTTGGGGACTGGACGTCTTTGGGCACTTACCAGTGAGTCGGACAGGAAACAGATACATTCTAGTGATGATAGACCACTTCACTCGATGGGTGGAAGCCATACCAATCAAGGACCAAACAGGCGAGACAGTGTCGCAAGTATTCGAATTCAATGTGCCTGCAAGGTATGGGATCCCACAGTGTATCATCACGGTCCAAGGGCCCTGCTTCGAGTCAAAAGCGTTTAAGGCAGTGCTGGACAAGTGGGACATCCAGAGACGGCGAACTTCACCGTACCACTCACAAAC
>OX104067.1:55032383-55052383 GCA_944474145.2 Dicrocoelium dendriticum | reverse complement strand
GAAAGTTCTCCCAACTAGTCCTACACGCCTTTCAGGAAATCCATCATCTCCACACATGGACACATCACAGACCTCTATGACATGCAAAATATCATCGCTTTTGACGACACCTGTCTAATTGCTTCCACAAACTACCAAGGTAGCGGGCCACGAATTTTGAAAGTGACCTTGGCTGCGCCCGAAATGGTATCAGTGGCGATCCAAGCGTGGCATGACAACAGGAAAATTGGGCCACCAGAACTACGATTAAGACCATTACTTCAATTGGTACAGACACCAGGCACAGATGAGCCAGTCTCGGTTGTACCGATCTCAGCTCAACCAGCCGTGCAAACAAGCGTTTCAACCTACTTCAGCAGACCGGCACTATTTGTTCCGGTCACTCACAGCGAACCGTGCTGCTGATGCGTCGACAAATACAATGCTGCTACACCAATGCATTGTATTCTAAGCTCTTGGAATTGCACCATCGACATGGAACAAAAATTTGGGACCTCATAGGAGTTACTGAAACTTGGCTTTCAAACGACATACTTGATCCGGGGATTGAACTCAGTGAGATATCAGTCATTCGGAATGGACGTCCATCTCGCGGCGGTGGTGTTGCCCACTACTATCAAACTTACTTAAAATGTGTGGCACTTACCGAAAATACCCTTGTTATTCCCGACGCACTATTTTGCCGACTGCACCTAGCCGGTCGACTTGTTGGATCACAGAAGACGCTTGATGCTTGCCTCTTATCAGTTATCTATAGGCCTCCGAACTGGTCAACAAACGGCCATAACATTCTGTTAAAAGATCACTGCCATGCTTTTTTGCAAAACTACTCTCATTATTTCATAAGGTGCGACTTCAGTGTACCATCAATAGCATCAGTATCCCCTAATGGGCCATCATTTAAATCGAAACTCCTAGAAATCATGGATATGGCAGTTTGTATAACCATGTGCATCGACCAACCAGACACCGCGGTGCAAACAAGCCATCACTCCTGGACTTTCTCCGGACTAATGAAGTGTTGCTGGTTGAGTCGGTAGTATACGATCCTCCACTGGACCGTAGCGACCATTCATTCCTAACATTCGGTTATGTGTGTTACGTCAGTATTGTTGCTAAAGAAAGAGCGACTCAACGAACAATTACGGACTATTTTAAGCTGCACCACGTAGCAGCAACCGTTGACTGGGACCTACAGACGCACAGTTCAGGGAATGATGCATGGAATGAATTGAAAGGTAAAATTAATGGGGTCAAACAATCAGCATCGAAGGTTGCACCGTTACGAGCAGCGCACCGGACCAATACGTGGATCCGAAGCTGAACACGTAAATGGATCAACAGCAAAGATGAGATCTGGAGGCAAAATTCGCTAAGCCCATGTGATATCACATGACCGTATTACAAGGCAATCAGAAACTACTGCACGTCGCTCATTAGAGTCGATAAGTACGAATGGCAGGAGAACATGGTGCTGAAATTTATGTGTAACGCCAAACTACTCATAGATATGTGAATGGCAAAATATAGGTTAAGCCCGGAATACCACCACTCAGGACGGCCAGTGGCCTAACAACTACTGTTGTGGACGCTGCGAACGCTCTACTCCTGCAGTTTGGCTCGGTAGCTTCAAATACCATGGAACATTCACCCTATCAAGCAAATGTCCTTGGCTTATCCAGTGTCACTTTTACCCCAGCAGCGGTTGCTAGCAAATTCCAGTCTCTCCGGTAGTGTCGCTGGAACTGATATGATCTAGCCATAAGTGTTGAAAAACCTTGCTCCCACCATGGCAGCACCACTTGCAACCTTTTTCCAGGTCTGCTTAACTCCCATACATTCCCATCTGAGTGTAAAAATGGAATTCGCACTCAAATATACCAAGGTGGTAAGCTATCGGATCCTGCCAACCACCGACCTTTTACTCTCCTTCCTGCTTTATCAAAAGTGATGGAATCCGCAATCGCAGGCGAACCGACGCGCTAATTTGAAATTCTACAAATAATTTCTAATGTCCAACGTGGTTTCAGACACAGACGATCTTGCCTCATCAATTTGCTGCTTACTCGGGACTCATGGACCAGGGCGGCTGATGAAGGAGTCGCCATATATGTGGTTTAGTTGGATTTTGCTAAAGCATTCGACAGGGTCAATCACTTCTATCGCCTCCAAAATGTTGTTGCCTGCAGTATCAATGGTTCCGTGCTCACCTGGTTGGAAGACTACTTATACGACAGAGCAATCAAGGTAAGAGTAGCAATCACTCTGAAAGCCTGTGTGCCTCCAGGTGTGTACCGCAAGGAACCGTTCTCGGCGGGCTGCTGTTTTTAGTCTACATTAATTACATTCCAGCGAACATTCTGTCCTAGATGCAAATATTGGCAAACGATGTAAAATATGGAGAGCGATTCGCTCAGCATCCGACCGTGTCTATCTTCAGGACAATCAGGCTCAAATTAACAAATGGGCAGAAGCGAAGCAGCTCCCTCTGAACTCTGCGAAATGCCACCTGCGAACGGTGCTTAGCCGCTTTGTCAACACAGACCTTTTAAGGCAACACGTCCTGCAACACGTGACTAGTGAATGCAACTTAGGTATAATCGTGCAAGAGAGTCTTGACAATTCTCTCCAATGTTCGAAAGCAGCAAGCGTGCCGAACTTGAACTTGAAGCTTTTGCGGCGAGCTCTCAGCACCTTTGAGCAACGGCTAGTAACATTGCTGATTAACTCGTATATTCGTCATCACGTTGGATATGCAACTCAGACCTGGTGTCCATGGTTAAAAGGAGACATTCGCTTATTGGAACGACCCCAAAGTAGAGCCACAAACGCAACGCGTGGACTATCCGGTCTAAGCTATGAACTTCGTCTTCGTGTACTCGGTGTGTTTTCAACAGAATACCAATGGCTTCGCGGAGATCTCATTCTCACATATCGGATACTAACTGAAAGCGAGCATCCATGTACATCACTGTTGACCATAGCCCCTTGCAAACAAAGCCAAGGCAACCACCTGAAACTAATGACGCAACACCCGTTTGAGTTGTAACAAGTATTTTTACTTACTAACTGTTCTCACTAGAATACGTTACCAAGATATGTGGTGAACGCACCAGACAGGACGACATTCGAAAGGCTCTTAGACTTTCATGTTAGTGGTAAACGCTACACAACAATTTGATAAAGTGGAATGGTTTAACCATTGATGCTTCAAGTTCCAAGTTGGAACATTTTGGTTTTAATTTTCTTTTGCGTATGCATCTTGTGGGTCATGTAAACGTGTGCTTATAATCCCATCATACGCAATTGTACTACTGAAATAAATATCCTACTTCACCGCTGTTTGTACTATCGGCTTCTCCTTGGGAAGTCTGCTATGGGTCTGGATGAATTTCTCCGGAGACTCATTGGATAGCAGAGCCCGGTATGAAACGCTTCTTCAGCCTTAATCAATTCAGGACTGCAAATCCGCCTGGCCCTGTTGAAGAGAGTGTTTACGAGACCGCGCTTGTGCGCAACTAGGGCGAAGCTGGAAAAATGTACGTACTGTCCTCTCATGTCGCTTTCTCTACACAGTGAGCTGCAGAGTGCCATCAGTCCTTCTCTTGATGAGCAAGTCCAGAAACGGCAGCCTGTCGTCCTGTTCCCTCACCCGTGATACAGAAAGTCTAGGGTGAATTGAGTTCAGGCGGGCAAAAGTCGGTTAAAATATTCACCGTTTATGAAGATGAGAATGTCGTTTGCATGGCGCTTGTAAAGATTTGCTGCAACTATGCATGCAGCAGATTCCTCTTCGAGCATGCCAAAGATGATATCTGCCTGAACTGGTCGCACAAGACTACCCATAGCAACATCGTCGATCAGTTTGTAAGCCGTCTCTTCAAACTCAAATCGCACACTCTCAGTGCACGACAGTATCAAGTCTCTCAGGTACCCCAGCGGCAGGCCCACAGAGAGGTTCCGACTCAAAAGGAATTGGCATAGATCTTCGACCTTGTCAAGTAGAGTCACATTCGTGAAATGCGATTCCACGTCAATGGACTACATGAGCTCCGAGTCGAGCGTTATTTGTTTCAGTATATTGGCTAATTCAAAGGACTCTCTCAAACGATGTGTGTTCAGGAGCTTACGCACGGGTTCTAAGAGCTTTGCCAACTACCGGGATACTTTGTGGTAAGAAGAGATATTCATAAAAATTATTAGGCGTAGTGGAATTCCCGCCTAGTGCAGCTTCGGCGCACACCTCCTCTTTGGTATTTCCGTCCCTGTCGGTTTTAGCTGCCAATATTGCGCCGCAAAGATATAACCATGAAGCAAAATAATTTGTAGTTGCCTTGAATTTGCTTCTGTACCAAGATATTGTTCTCCAGTGTCTTGTCAATACGAAACTTGCGTACGTCTCCGAGGATGGATTCCATTTTGCTAGTGTACACGGCTTTGTTCATTAGTAACACACTTGTTCCTTTATCCGGCTGCAGGAAAACTACATACTTCATTTCCTTCAGCTCATGGATTGCCGTATAGTGTTCCGAATTCAAGCA
Source organism: Dicrocoelium dendriticum (assembly GCA_944474145.2). Lineage (NCBI taxonomy): Eukaryota > Metazoa > Platyhelminthes > Trematoda > Plagiorchiida > Dicrocoeliidae > Dicrocoelium > Dicrocoelium dendriticum. The sequence continues at coordinate 55,047,842 of OX104067.1, read as the reverse complement.
ACATCACTAACTAATAGGCGCGTTCAGGAACTGGTTCGAGATGGAAAAGCTTTACAAGCGTTAGGCAGACCATTTTCTCATCTCCATAAACGGTGAACATTTTAACCGTCTTTTGCCCGCCTGAACTCAATTCACCATAAACTTTCTGTATCACAGGAGAGGGAACAAGACGACAGGCTGCCGTTTCTGGACTTGCTCACCAAGAGAAGGACCGATGGCACACTGCAGCGCACTGTGTAGAGAAAAGCGACATGAGAGGACAGTACGTACATTTTTCCAGCTTCGCCCTAGTTGCGTGCAAGCGCAGCCTCGTAAACATTCTTCTACAGAGCCAGCCGAAATTGCAGTCCTGAATTTCTAAAGACTGAATAAGTGTTTATACTGGACCCCGCTATCCAATGGGTATCCGAAGAAATTCATTCAGACCCATAGCAGACCCCCCAAGGAGAAGCTACCGTTATAAACAGCGGAGAAGTAGGATGTTTATTTGTTCTTACCGTTCAAAGGGGATCATGTGACAAATGATGTTGGTCACAAACTCAGGTCCACTCCAATGCGCATCTGCTCTACCGCCCAACTACGACTTATCCACACTACACGAAGGATTCCTCTCCACAGCCGTCCGAATAGCCCGCCAATCAGTTCGGCCTCTAACATCATCTACCAGTTCAATTGCTGTTGCGGTGGTAATTATATCGGCAAGACTGATCGCCGGCTGACTCAAACTGTGGCTGAACGCTTCCCATTTTGGCTGAGGCAGTTGCTGTCTCACCAAGGTGGAGTGGACCAAAGAATGAACCAGAACCCTGCCTCTTCTATCACTAAACCCCTAATGACGACTCTTCACCTGGTGAACCCATTCGATTCATTCAAGGTGGTATTGCGCAACTGGGACCCAAAGATTTTGGCAATTGGCGAGGCGCTACTGATAGGTTTGACTTGTCCTGCGTTCTGCGGCTAGAAACAAGTGAGGCAATCAAATAGATTGCCATGGACCTGATTGTGTCATTCACATCAATTTCATGTGTTTATCTATGTTACTAAGTGTGTGTTTCACAATGAAGCTGATGTTTCATTCATGATGCTTCATCGCAGTTGGGCTACACCAACTTGCACTTAAACAGCCATTTTTAGCTGCATAAATTTCATTCCAATTTATTCGGTTTGTGCTAGCTACCTGAATAAGCTTCTTTGAAGTTGTATGCGTTGCTTACGCAAATTGTGGTTATCTTCGTTAACTTTATTGGGTTTGTAACGTATTTGCGTAACTTCTGGACAGTGTGTACTTATCGCGGATTCATTGCTAACCAACTTACTTTATATGCTAATTTAGCGCAGTTATGTCTGCATAGCTGTATGCTTTATCAGCTATACTTTATTTGATAAAGTGATTTCAAGTGATAGGCTGGTGCTTGATATCCCGATATGGCTGTGCTTGATGTGTATATTGATAAGGTGCCTACCAGTCTATTACCCACTACCTCGTCCGTACTGGCTCCAGGAGAAAGTTGGTCGTTGCTGGAGGGGACGGGGTGCACGGTCCTTGTGGCCATGCTAGGCTTGCAGGCTTGTGTGCGCTTGCTTCCCCAACTACAGTGTGCTTGTGTTTGCCTGTGAAGGAGTGTGGGCCAGCTCTGTTGATAAAAAGTGGCTCCCATCCGCATGCCTCCCGATCTTATTCCTTCGGGTTTACACTGGATATGGGGTGTGTGGTTGGAGCTGTAGGTGGTACAACGCAAGCCAACCATGGTCCCTCTGTAGGCACAGGCGTCCTGTGGCTGGCCACAGTGATAAGCACATCCGAAACCGGATGCCGCCAACCAAATTTGGACCGTATTTAATGCGGATTTGCTTCTGTCTGTTTTACGTCGCGACTGGTGAGATCAATCAAAATGTAAACATATCTCAACCTATGTCCTCTTACTGCTTTAATAAATACAGTATGTTGAGGCCTCCCTGGTGAGGAGAATTATTGCCAGGGCTAGGCGACACAGATATGCCGGTCTAGCTAGCAGTTATTATCGTAGACAAAGCTGAGATACTACAAAACTACCCAAAAACAGATAGATTTCACAACTTTCATACCTGCATGTTAAAACTGGGAATTTTAGGATTCTATCTCCATCGCCCCATAAGCGCACAGATGAGTCATTGGACGTTTACATCATGAATGGCTAGCAGAACGAGAGCGCGGCTTTGCTAGCATTCAGTGAGAATAACCGAAGGTGAATTTCGACAGACCCAACTGTTTGAGAGTTACGTTTGGTCAATTGTTGTGTGCGGGCATTACGCTTGTCTGAAATTGTAGGGAATGGGTATCTGGAGCACCCCATTTTCGGCTGCATGCGTGTCCGTGTGTAGTAGTAAATATAGCATATAATATGGCTAAAGAACATCATGAAAATAAGGACAATAGAACTAGTAGCAGCTCCCCAACACAGACAAGTCAGCTCCATAAGGCCGTATTTGACCAAAAACACATAGTTTGTAAATGTAATGAGTTTTAAGTGACTACGCCGAATTCATGCAGCCTCCCGGCTTCCGTTGGTTGGGTTGTTTTAACAGAGTTCTGCACTAGGTTGGGACCTATTTAAAATCACCTCCTTCAATGCACCATATTCCCCTACCTCTTTGGGAAAGAATACAATGGCATGCACGTCACTACTTGTATTTGGTGATGTAGAACAAGCTGGCTGTATCGGGACTGCTTCTACGAAAAGTCCATATTTCTTAGCCTAATTTCTCAACCATTTAAACCTGTTTAAACGGTGTACTGTAGAAATAGGAGCAGCAAATGTAACACTCCTACACTTTAACACAGCTCGTGTAAAAAATATCGGTTAGACATTGTTTGGGTTTTAAACATAAACCAAATATGCAACTACATATTGAGGTACAGCCATTTTGCAAGCCTATAAAATGATTACACGGGCGAACAGCTAAAAAAAGGTAAAATAAATCGAATTGCTTCATCATGTATTGGTGACGTAACTTTGCAGGGGTAGCAAATGCCGATCCTGATGCGAGCGTGCAACAATGTGCTGACATTAGAACTCGAATGTGACGGATTGCAAGGGACAACTTTCGGAGACTGAAATGCGAGGTTCACGAACAAAGAGAGCGGCAACGGCCAGAAATTTATCAGCTTACTAAGCGGAAGGGCGCCAAACGGACACAAACAAGAAGAATTTAGGATGCGAAAGGTAAAACAAGAAATAACTAGTTACCGTTCACTCACAGTAAACACTGGATGTGTGAAATACTTCTATTTTCATCGGGTTTGCATAATTTGAGTTCCCTCACTCCTGTGAAGAAACTTCGCTGTGCATAGTCCATCAAACTACGCAGTGTTCCATGTAAATTGGACCAAATGAAGAGCTCGCTTTTTTGCCATCATGCGCCGTAATCTCGTACTATGATCATAATGACGATGGGCTGTTTCTTAAATGCGAAGGATGATGGATTCTTCTTCGTGTTCTCATTCACGTTCAATGTGCTCAGCATACTGGCGAAGATCTCGAAAGTCTGTGAGTTAAGCTAGAATATCCGTCCCTTTTTACATTTTGCCAAATCAGATGGTCAACTCTCAACTACGAAGCTAGGGAAATTGCCTGTTCCAGGTCATAATAGGCTGACTGAGGGCCGCACGCGAGGAGCAATAAAGCAAGTTAAGAACAATAATTTGGCTATCGGATGTGCACTAGAAAGTGGCGGTAAAGCCGTCAATGCGCCGGACCGCGTGTTACATGTTTGGTAATTCTTCTACACATTAACCAGGCGGGTGCTGTAGTAGTCGTTCGGAGTGTGGCGACAGAATTTCGAAAGCGCAAGCCACACATCGATTTTCAGCGACTATGCATTTACTCAAATACTGTGTGGGTTCACGGTACTGGCAAAGCAAGTCATGACCCAGACGTCCAACCACTGTCCGCTGCACTGGCAGTAACCTGCATGACGGTAGAGGATGAGTCGGGCTATATCGCAGTTAGGTTTCAGTGCGTGACGCTCTTCTATATTCCCCCATGGCTCAGTGACATAAGCTGATGGATTGTGGCGCAAGGCACTAGTGTTCAAGGGTTCCATCCTCAACAGGGTACTGAAGGAATGCGCATCACTGACGAATCCCAGTAAGATGAACAGTTCTTCTAGTGCTTTTCCGGATCTGCAAGTTAGCTATGCGCTTAGAAACCTAATTGCGATGAACCACATCACACACACACACTATACACGTTAGCTAGAGGTGGAAAACACCTCAGCTACTGTGCCGCAATACATAAATGAAAAAGGAAAATAAATACAAAGGTTGCATGCCAGCTGAGCTACCAGCAACGGATAGGCATCGTTCCGGTAAGCTACCAGCCGGCTACTAGGCAACAAGAAAAAATTAATGTGTTTTACGCTAAGAAATGAGATCGTAGATGGAGGAGGAGGCTAAAAGGGATGGGGTGGGACAAAGAAACTCACAGCAAGAACGCCACTGAGGTCGGCTCCTTGCCATATAAGTAAGTGTATCCAGCCAAACGTGTTCATCGTCTTTTCGACCCAAAACGGAGAGCCGAGACGCTCCAACTGAGGCCAGCCTCGAAGGGAGCTCCTTCATTCCGCTAGACCAAGTCATCGCTTGGCCACCTCTCCTCTTCTTCCATCCACATCCCCGGCTGGCAAACAACGCACGTCGCGGGAGTCGGTGGGCTAGCATGCGTAACACGTGGCCGAGCCATCGGAGTCTGGTGCGTGAAATAACGGTGCTGGGCGATTTAGTTCCTTTTCCTGTGCCGCAAACAAGGCGTCGAACATGCTCGTTACTCACGCGGTCTTCCCACCAGATGTGAGCTAAATTTCGAAAGCACCAGTGATAGAACGTAACTAGCCACTTTATATCCGCTGATCTAACGGGCTAGGTTTCACTACCGTACAGTATGGTCGAACGTACCGCTGCCTTGTACACTCTACGATTCAGGGCGAGAGTGATGTCGTGCCGGCGCCATAAGTGGCGAAGGTTAAAAAAAGCACCTCGAGCTTTTGCTATACGGTTCGTGATCTCATCTTCAATCCCACGGGTGCTAATACAACTTCCCTGTTAGTTGAATTTTTGAACGACTTCTAGCTGATCGCCACCAGGGGTCAGTGCAGGAGGCGGTCCAGGCCAAGCTTGGAGGAAAGCTTTGCATTTCGATGGCACAAAGCAAAGCCCGAAGCGGCTGAAAGCCAGTGCTAATCTGTCCAGCGCGGATTGACACGTCTGGGAGCTGTCACAGATTAGGGCAATGTCGTCTGCATATTCCAAGTCAAGAAGTCGTTCTCCTGGGAGTAGCTCCACACCTTCCAAGTCATGTCCTGTGAACGCGATTTCCATGACTTCATCAATAGTGTAGTTGAAGAGGAAAGGTGACCGCGGGTATCCTTATCTCACACCGCTGGAGGTATTAAAGGGCGACGACAGCTTGCCGTAAGCCTTCAGTCTGCCTAAGCTACGCACGTATAATGATCGCATGAAATTTACATATTTCTCAGGTGCACCTTTCCTGGCTAGACAGTCCCAAAGTGCATGTCTATCCACCGAATCGAATGCACCTTTGATATCGAGGAACACGACAACGGTGGACCGCCAATATGTGTGACGGTGCTCCAACAACTGACGCAAAGTGAAGATGTGGTCAGTACAGCCACGACCTCGATGAAACCCGGCTTGCTCTACACGAATATGGCTTTCACAAGTGCCAATCAGTCTGTGATGGATTATAGAGGCAAGCAGTTCGGAGGCGATGGAAATCAGACTGATTCCTCTATGGTTGCCACATTCCGAACGCGAGCTCCCTTTGAAGATGGGGACAATAACGGAGCGGATGCAGTCGGTTGGGACAGTTTCCTGCTCCCACAGTTTCACTAGTAACTCGTATAAACCATCCACTAGAGCAGGTCTCCCAGCTTTGAAATGGGCTCGAGGTAGATCATCTGGTCCCGCGGCTTTAGTTAACTTCAACTGTGCGATCTCACGTTCCACTTCTTAGCGAGAGGGTAGATCCAAAGGGACAGCCCAGGGAGCGGGGCGATCAGTGGCCGGCGAGAAATTTAACATTTCCGACCTATTAAATTGCCTTGCAAAGTGCTCAGCCCAACATTGCAAGCGTTTTGACAAGTTGTGGATAGGCTGTCCACTCGTCACAAATTGTTTCACTAACACCAGGTCTACTGCTGCCACATCGAAGCATAACCAAATCCGTCTACTTATTAGTAATCAATAGCAGCTATTTGTCAATCATTTTTACACTTCGAGTTGCATCTCATTACCTGTACGTAGTGCATCTTTTTACGAGAATAGGTAGCTTAGGTTAACGGACTTGATTCATGTCAACCAGCCATCACCGATAACCGCCACCGGGAACCACTGAAAAAGATGCAGGGGCCCCGGAACGAACGTTTGTTGATAAAATGTCGTGTTCCTGTGTATTGACTAAACAGTACGACAGTTATCATTCTGTTCACATACTTCAGGAAGTTCATCATGCCCATTCTAAAGGTACAAGTCAACGAATAAACACGCAATGATCTATGTAGTTTTGGTTGAAAATTTGACCATCTGTTGGAATAAAAATGTTAGTCCCTCATCCGTCTTATCTAAATGGATCAACTACTTTAATCTATCGGCAATTTGTTGATTAAGTGTTGCTAACAGCTTGTAGAAGTATAGTCAATGTGCCAATGAAACAAGTGCTAGCTTAGATTACCCATCCTCTCTTAGTGCTGTAACCAGATATCAAACGATAGCCAAATAAAGCAGCCCATTAAGCGCTGAGCCATGTGATGTAATTGTGGGCGGTTTTGCTTCTTTTAAATTAACATCCTGTCCCCGATCATCAGTGACGCATGATTGTATAACTATACACAGAAAGTCACTTATACATTTGCAGACTTAGTGCTGAAAAAGCCAAAACGGTGAGCTGACTGTTTACCGGAGCTTATCACCTTCTAGATATAGCAGAATCAGATTCTTCAAAGTATACATCAAGCATCATTTATTTGGCGCATTCCATTGTCTCGCTGGTAGAGAGTTTGGGGAAAATGGTGGATGTCCTTTTCACGGCGCCAACATTTACGATAATTAGAGCGCATCCATTGGAGGATGCTCATGTATCAATGGGACAATGGTTTTATACGTGTAAAAAAGCTAACGTTTAACTGGTTCCCTTAGGATAGTCAGGGTAAAAATTCAAAACATGGAAACATCGTCAAAATATTAGGCTGATACCGATGGACCCACCGCGGTATACGTAACAAAAACTATAAGTCCAATCTAGATCCATAAGAAATGACGACAAATAGGACGCTGATAATAAATCGTACCGCATCCTAGTGAACACATAAAGGAGGTGAAAAAGGGGGCACGTATTCTGGGCGTTGACTGGCAGTAAAACTTTTAGAAACACTTGTTTATCCTTGGGTAATTGGTTATGCAAGATAGTGCAGCGAAATAAGTGCACGGTCAACTCGGGTGTGGAACTCTGCCAGCGTGGAAGCACGGGTGACAGATACAGGTAGGACATTCCAGGTTCAGCTAACGCGTACGGAAAAGAAATTTTAACCGCATTCCAAAAGACTCTACTGCTCTGCCACCTTGAGTTGGTGGTCCCTCAAATTACAGTTCAATGAACAATGAATTTCCTCGGATTAAGGAGCAATGCTTTACATGTCTCGTTGGGTGGTTTTGCAGAGTTATCGAAAAATAAAATAGCAGTGGGTTATTTATGTTTAAAAGAGGGACTTATCTTGTGTTTCGCTGTAGTCTTGTGATCCATATAGTTTCACATCACAAATATGTAATAGCAAATAAATCCAAAGTATATTTTAGGGGTGGGATGGAGATGTAATAGTAGGTAAGAAAGCGAAGCTGATTAAGTGAGTCATCCAAATGTCTTTTATCTGTGGATAGTGATTGTGCAGAAATGACCGATTCTGGAAGAGCATTCGACGAGTGACACACGCGGACGGAAAAGAAATTCCTGCGGCAATCGAGGCAGGTGCACTGTTCTGCCAGTAATAGTGAGCGACTTCTTAAGTTGGTATTACTGCTGAGTTGCAGTAAAGAGCGGCACACATGACGTTGGTCGTACAGAATTATGTGCACTAATATCAAATCGCCTCGTAAGCGGCGGTAAGGTCCGCTGAATACCCCAAGTCGTTCCAGCCTCTCCTGGTATGGAAGTTGGTACATTCCCATAAAGTACTTTGATGCTCGACGTGGGAACTGTTCCAATGCACTAAGGTCGTGTTTTGGCCATGGGTGGCATGCTTGAATTGCATATTCGACATGAGGACGAATATACGCACTAAGCAACTGACGGAAAATAATGCGAATTATTTGTCCGAACGTCCGTCATAAAAAGCCCATATGTTGGTTACCAGTTTTGGAAACTTTTGCGGATTGCCTGGAACAATCCAGATGATTCTGAACCACTACGCTTAAATCACCTACAGTGGCAACTCGCTGCAGCAAATGGGTTTCGAGCGTGTAACAGTGGTTGCTCTAATGTCGTATGGAGAGCATCTTGTCATTACTCACAATGAATTGCAATGAACTTTTGATGAACCATTGATGTGCCTTGTTTAGATCAATCTGAAGCAGAGTGTGGTCAGTATTTCCCTGAACCTTGCGCCAAATCTTAATGTCATCGGCAAACAGCAGGAAGTTAGGTGCAATTGGCTGTGTGAGGTCATTGATAAATACCAAAAAACAATCGGGGACTTGCAGCGAGTCTTGAGCTACACCACATTCAACTTGTATGGGTTCAGAACAGGAGCTCCGAACTCTGATTACCAAGTGCCATTGGAGGGGATGACAATTCAGCTAAGAAAAGTGTCATCGATCCCGTAACGCTGTAGCTTGGAAAGGAGTATCTGATGATCTATACGGTTGAATGCTTTCGAGAAATACATGTGAGGCACATCAACATGCACTCCAGCGTCAGCTGACTGGATCCAGCTACTCCGTGCTATTAGCAAATTTGTTGTACACGATCGATTTCGGCGGAAGCCGTGCTGCTCAGAAATAATAATGTTAGCGTTTTCCAACTAGCCCACCAATGCATTGGCTGTGATGGGTCCAATCATTTTGGACGGAATAGGGAGAAAGGGAACTGCTCTGTAGTTTGAAGCGTCTGTTCTGCTTCCACCTTTGTGAACTGGTGTTATTAGTCCAAGCGTCCACATGACAGGAACTTGATTCTGGTATAAGAAGAGCTGAAAAAATCTGAACCAGTGGCTCTGTCATTTGACTTGCTGCTGCTCCCAGTTCCTCTACACAAATATTGTCAACATCCGGAGATGTGTGCTTACGTAGAGTGGCCAGCTACTATAAGCTAACATAGACAGTAAAGGAGATGTGAGTGAGACCCCACGGCGAGGCGATAAAAGATGGAGGATCTCTTGGTAGTAATACCCTCTGGAAGGTGGGGACATGTTGTATCCGCAGCGCCTTTGCTGCTTCCGTATTCTTTCGTGTTGGGCCACCAGTCATCGTGAGCTGCAGAAATACTTGTCACAACTTTCATAGAACATTAACGCGCATATACAGCAGTTTGTGGCTGGCGCTGAAGATTTTTTCCATGTTCTGCTGAGGCGTAGCTTTGTCCTAACTGAGCATTTAAGTACAGTGGTTTCGTTGGGCAAAGTAGTTCTGGTGTATGGATAAGCCATACTTTCGCCACACTGCGTTGCCTACTGCGAGTACTTTTGTGTTCTGCTCCATATATAAGTAACTGTTTCAGACCGTTTGCAAACGGTTGTTTTTGAAGCGTCCGTAACCAGCCGATTGAATTTGGTTACAAACTCAAGCCAGGCGACATCCGGAGGGCCTTTGGCGAGGAACGACCAGGTTATGACCCTGATGAGGTGGGCTAATCGGTCGTAGCATGTGATGGTTCGCGCCGTTTCATGGTCCAGATCTCGGTACTCTGCACTGAATTTGACATTAAAACGAATAACTGCATGATCCCTGCGACCTAACGGGCAGTCTACAACCAACGCATCAATCATATGTTCTTCGTTAGTAAGCACAAGACCAAGCACAAATGGCGAGTGGGCGAAGTGACCTGATTATAAAGCGGAACACCACTTACCAGCTCCTGTAGATCGGCTTTAGATTGTTCTACTTTCGTGGCAGAAGCTTTTTAATTCATGTCTATTGTAATCATTCATGGTCAGTATGTGAGTGTATCTTCCTTTTAGAGTTCACCGGAGGGCGGTCGCAATTTCGTAGCCTGTTTCAAATGCAGTGTACACCAAGGCTATAAGCAAGTTCATAAGTAGGGGGTTTTGATAGAAATAATTGCGTTTCGTCACAGCCAGCTTCTAAATCACTACTGATGATGCCCAACAGGCCAAAAATACATTCTAGTGCTTTTCCGGACATGTGGAAGACTATCTGGTGTGTAAACTGGCTAGGACAAACCTCAATTATCTATAAAGTCAGTGTCTCTGCCTCTTAACTGCAGGCGGCGTCAAAGCGAACCAGGAATCAGCGAATTCGAATCCTCCATAACCTCGCACTAAAAGTCGCTTCGGTAATAAAGAATTATGCTTTCTCCTTTTGTCAATCTGTCGTTCTGAATGAGTGAAATGCCAGGCAGCGAGATTTCAGCGTTCGTCATTTCAGTGTTATGACTGAGCTCTAGCAAATAGTAGCAGGCCTGATTGGGACCTCTCAATTTCTAGTAAGTCCAGATGAGGTCTCCGCGCAAGCGCCGATATTGTCCCCTAGAGATCCCGAGCACTTGAAACCTTCGTTCATACAGCACATTATACTAACATTGGACATTCTTAGATGCCAAGCTTTGGGGTAACTTCAATGCGAAAAGACCTCACCCGAGTCATGGCTCCCAGACCTGTAATGCTTATTCCACATGAGGACCACTTTATAAGCCGAGATGCTGTGGAAAAATCGATGGGTCAAATCGTCCAAATGCAGGTTTCAAGTGGCCCACGTGTTGGATGCCCCTCTTTCATGCTGTTTTAACCTGATTCGATCATCCAAGGTCGGCCTGGAGCAAGATGCCTTGATCATTTTTGCCAGAAGGCGTTTGAAGCTCCTGGTTGCGGATTATGAAGGAGTACATCAACTTGCGCCTTAAGTGCAGCACCCTACTTTTGTCCACACTGAATGGAAGTACATACTGGACTGACAACGCTTATACCCTATACAGATCGGCTTGAAGTACTGTGGTTTCATCCGGTGTTTTGATCGCCCACACACTGACATCATTGGCATAAAGCAGGCAGTTCTAGCTTATGGGTCGTAGGATACCGTTGACGTAGATCAAAATTAACTGCAGTCCTAGTACCGATCACTGAGGTACTTCACCTGCAACTTGGATGGGATCTGATAGTGTTTTATGCACTTATAGTTCTAAGTGCCGGTATAGAAGAAACCTTTAGATCCATTCTAGGAAGAAATCGCCAAGACCAAAGGTCTGTATTTTGTAGAGCAGGATGTCGTGGTCTAACCGATCGAACGCCCTTGAGAAGTCGAGCAAAACTACATCAACCCCTGTACCAGAGTCTAATGCTTCGGTCCAACTGGATTGTCGGAAGCCATGCTGTTCCGTCGCAGAGTACTTAACTTCCTTCAAGTAGTTCGTTAGCGCATCAGAAATAATAGATTCCATGACCTTTGAAACTACCGGTAATAAGTGCAGGACGATAGTTGGTTAGATCGGAAAGATGACCTCCATTGTGAATAGGATAATCATCCTGTCCTTCCACATGTCGGGCATGTACATTTCGTCGAGACAACTCAGCCGGTGGATGTACATTACGTGCGACGCAGACAACCCCAAGTTCCCATCATTGGCTGAGGGAACCGGCAAGGAATTTTCCACAACAGCTAATCCGAGGAATTCAACTTTGTGGGGGTCTTCTAACAACTATGCTAGTGGTCGCCCGCCTCCAGAAAACTCTTCTCTTAATTGTCGCGGACATGGCAGGCAAAAGGATACAATATCGACGTATTGCAATCCTGTGAAATGACTCACGACGCCAGCTGTAAACGCCATAACGTTGTAGTCCAACAGTTTCAAAGTCTTGCGGAAAAAGGTGCCAAGATTATCCCAGAACAATAAATTTTAACCCTCACGTCTTTTATCAAGCCGGACGTTCTAGATCCTAAAGATACCATTGGAAATGTTCTGGATATAGCAATCTGCGAGCTCGATCGTTTGGAGTATACATACCAGAAACATACGAGGAGAGACCAAACCTTCCACTATGTCGCAATATACACAGGTTCAATTTCCAAAATCAGACGGGATCGTTCATTGGCCGATTATTATTAATAATAGAGGTTTAATACAGCCGGCGTACGCGAGAAAGCTTTATTCATTAGGGCTGACCACATTTGATTTATCCAATGTCTGTGTTTCGACAATTCGACACTCCCTGAGTGTTTACCATCCGTAGAAGCGAGGAGCTAATTCCAGCCTCACTTCAACAGTCATTAACCAATTGCTGTGACAGCGGCAACGGTTCCGCCCCAAGTGTCTGTATCTTGATTTTGGCAGTTGTTTTCTATTGCGCCGGAACATTTGTCCCAGCTTGGCGCCTTGCTGTAATGCTCGGTTCTTGAGTTAAATATAGACATCGCCAAAAGTAAATGTTAATGGTTGGATTGGAACGACTACCTCCCTTGTGAATTGAAGTAATCATCACGTTTCCACATGTCGGGCACGTACATGTCGTCGAACCAGTGCTGGAAGAATTGAGACAAAGTTTCAGCTAAGCACATTTCAATCGCCGCCTGCGACTTGGGGGACGGGGGAGTATTCTCAACTCCAGCAGAGTTGTGCTTACGCATACTGAGCAGCATTTTAGTACAGCTTCTGCCGTGTAGCATACGTGAGTTTATGGGTGAGGCAACCCTTGCCATAGGGTTAGTTGGCCAATAATCACACTGAAGTGTTGCAACTTATTTCAGACGCAGGGTATTCGCCGCCTCCTTCTGTGATCGCGTGGGCCCTTCCACTGTTTGAAGAGGAGGAATTCCCCGTTTCAACTTACCTAGACTGTTGACGTGTTGATACAGATGCTTGTGATTTGATGTAATACGCACTTCCAACATCTGCTGGTTCGCCATTCTATCGCGGTGAACAAGCTGAGTACAGTGATTACCTTGGGTTACATATGCCATCTAGGTTTCGGTCCCCGGAGAGAGTTTGTAGATATGCCAGGCTGCGTTTCACACCGCTATACACTTGCGAGTCCTGCTTCGCAGAAACGAGACCACATTCATCTGGCGTAAGGTCTTAGTCCCTGATGTTTCGACAACCAGTTAAAGTGGCTGACGAAATGTTCCCATGCACTAACTGGTGCGTCGTCTGGCAGAAACGTTCAGTTGGCAGCCTCACCAAGCGGAGCTGACATCTCGTAGAGCCTAAGCTTTCGCGTGGCGTCGGCATTTTCCACGGGATGTTCGGCATAGCAAATGTATTCGAAGAGTAGGACCACATGTTCGCTGTGGCGCAAGAGAAAGTCGATGACCACCCTCTCGACCATCAGTATTTTGTTGGTAAATATCCGATCCAGTTTAGGCGGCTTATCTTTTTCTCGGAATTGGGTGGGAGTGTTGATGTGGCATAGGGCGGGAAATTAGAGACAAACTCTTGTAGATCGGCCTTAAACTGCTATCAGGGAGCTGGTTTGGATTTCATAGCGTGAATGTTAAAATAAGAACGTGAATGTAAGTTGTGTTTATCACCCTCCTTAGTGCGCATGCCAGATAGAACTTTATCTCTGGTGTGGAGGAAGGAGGGCAGTAAATAACCGACACCAAGCAAGTGTAATCGCCTTTTAAACGTAAACGGCACCAAAGGGGAATCGTGTATCGCGCTGACCGGATCCTCTATGTTCTCACATTGAAGGTCACTATGGAAGTACAAAGCGACCCCTCCAAAGTTGTTGGGTCAGTCGTGCCAAACAGTGGACATGCCTGGCAGTGCGATCTCGATGTCACTTATGTCAGGGCGTAACTATGTCTCCGTTATAGCGATGAGGTGGCAGGCTTTGATCATTGACACAGCTGCAACTCGGAAAGTTTACTCAGTAAAACTTGTCAGTTGGTGTACATACATTTAATCTTCCCGGAAGTCAAATGCTGTTGACTAGTAGCACATGAAGGGCGTGTATTTGTGCCGACCGATGAGAGGCCAGCATTTAATCCTTTTGTTTGTGGCTCGTTAAATCTAGATATGAATGCAAGTTGTTTTGGTCTCACTTGCACCTGCTGTATCTAATCCATGGGTAGGTTTCTCGATAGCTGCGTTTCTTAGCGCACAGGTTTCTGAATCGATATTGTGGTTATATTGAGTCGCGGGTGATGTCGTTTCTGCGAAGACAGCGAGCGGCTGCGGCTCTCTAACTGCTGGCTTCAGTCGTAGTTCCGAAAGAAGTGTGTTGCATAGTATCTGCCAACTGCGGATTAAATTCACAGCCATTTGTTGTGACTACACCGATGGTTGCAGTATCCTCGGGCCACTGCCTCTGTAGTTTGGCGACACGAGTAACCGTATAATCAACTGAGAGATTCACGGATGTAACACCATTCTTCCAGGTTATGAGCGTGGGCTTCTTCGTTGCTAGATGCCGGTAGCTCGGGCACGGCTTGAACGAAAATAATTCTGTTGTTACTCTCCGTGTGGTGGTCGCTTGAATTAGTTTTGTCCCGCTGGCGTTTGCTCCATGGATCATCCGGAAACATGTGTATCCCATCGGCTTCAATCCGCAGGCGCTTGCCAACAAAACACCGTCTCGACTTCATCTGTTGATCCTAACGTTACTCGCATTAGCCGGGAATCCCCGTAATGAATCGTGGTTGAGTGTTTAGTGATGCGCATTAAATTAGTCGACCTGTCTTGAACTCCGATTTGATCACAAAGGAAATACCATTGTTTTAAATCATCCAGCTGTTTACCCCTTGAACAGTTTGACTTGGACTCAAGAACGTTGTTTCATTTAAGTGTCAAAGCAACGTAGTTTCGTCTGGTCTTCGGTGATGTGCAAAGTACGGTTATCGAGAGCTTCCCTGACGTCTCCGCAGGTTGCACCTGGTCATTGACCCGTTTTGCGGCTATACCGGGTGCAGCTAATGAGGTTGCACTTTCAATATATCAAACAGCACCGGTTTCATATGTGGAACTTCTGTGTCAAGAGCAACACTTTGCCCAAAAATATGCCAACTGGCTGTTTTTAAACCCTTCTTAAACCATGAAATTCCGATGTTTTAGGCAAACAATTCTTCTATTAATATTTCGTTAGGATTGCACATTTAAACACTGTAGGGTAAGGTTTTTTGTAATCTTAATCATACAAAAGAATAAATTGTTTAGACTCTCTAACCTGTAATCATGATGCCAGTTGGGTTTGCAGAGTGCGGTCACTTCATTACCGTCTGATGGCAGGTCATGTGAGTTGCAG
>OX104067.1:54876613-55032100 GCA_944474145.2 Dicrocoelium dendriticum | reverse complement strand
TAATATACAGCACAATTTTACTTTTGAAGTATGTTGACAGTATCGCCGACTTGATGGCAACGCAAATCGCTGCCCGTCTGTTACGCACGGCACGGCTCAACCGTTATCGTGAACCCGATTTACCGGTGGATGGGTCATGCCCGTAGTTCTAGCAGGATGGATATAAGTGATAGACACTGACTGATAGGGAGTGGATTCGAACACAATCCATAAGAAAGAGCGACGCACTAGACTCACTTGTCCCAAATCATTCGATCACTTTGGTTGGAGAGTACATGCCCAGCCCCTGACCTCCACGGGCATCATGAACGTCACGACTGTTCACAGTTATTGGTACTGGCTTTTCAGCCATCCCGATGCAGACCTCAGTGAACATTTGGATGTTGGTACATAAGTAGAAACGCATTCACATGCCCAGGAAGCTAGCACGGTTTACCGTACAGCCGGAATACTTGTGGTGGTATCCATATGGAAAACTCAGGTCCTCAGTGCCTCTGGTGTTGAACTTAGTTGTAATGCATTGGTCACCTTACACTGAAGCTACCTACAATTGTACTTCGGCTACACTGCAAGGAAACGTGATTGCTAGGTTCATGTTAAAGTGACATCTTCAGTGCCGTTCTTTGGGTGTGCGGCTGCGTTGCAAGGGTTGGCCCAATACATTACCAACAGCATTTCTCCATTTACATCATTTGCATTGTTACCGCGTGTTCTCAGACAATATGTCGCAGTTTGTAGTGGCTGCCAGACACAGAGCATGGCGGTTCCACCAGAGCAACTCAAACATACGTGCAACATGGCCTGTGCTACAACCTTAAACTCTATTACTGGTTCGTGTGGGCACCGCATATTATAATTCGATCATGCTTGTTTGATTTTCGATATACAAAACTTGATTAGTGAGGTAAGTCGACTGGAGAAACAACAGGCACTCACACGTTATATTAAGATCTGTCACTAATGGTGTCAATCCTCTGGATGTTGTTGTGTGTTGGCTCAATTGAATTCCAGGAGAGCAAGTGATACACGTTTGATCGCTGCAACATCGTGTCCTCTATCTGTGGTTTCGTAGCGTTTCAACTGGTCTAAGTCCCATGGCTAGCCACCCTTCAACCGATTCTGTTGAAGGTATACTACTTACTCTTAACACAGTAGCACGTAGCTAGCGAAATTGTCTTCCTCAGGTTTGGGAGCAGACCGCATATTTGAGATTTTGCATACTACGCGCCTGGCGATGGATTCCGGTTACAGTTATTTGTCTTTCTGGTACTATAAAATTACTGTAAACGTTTTCTATAGCCTAGCCACATCCGAAACACAGTATTCACAGGTGGTTTAACTGGCGCTCCTCAGTTGAAAGGGCAAGTTCTCAATGCGTGCATGTTCGAAAAATAAATAAATACAAACATGGCGATTGAGCTGTTCGCTGTGCTTGGCAGTTTTGTTGCAAACCTTTCATCACCAGTCGAGGTGACATCATCAGTGCGTAGTTGCGTGGCGTGCAGTAGCGCAAAGGAGCATAGACTAGCATCGGCGCGAGTGCGCTGAGTGTGGTGTGCGTGTGATTTTATACCGCCGTCGTTGTCCGTGGAGCCGAGCAATGCTTTTGGTTGGGATTTCTATCCGCGTTCAGCTTTCTTGATGAGCAGATGTCCTTTGACATTGACTATTTGTGTTTCGTGAACTTTGTCTGCTTGTTCTTCTGACCAAGTCTGTCCTCAGTTCTAGTTTTCTAGTCATACGTTCCACCGGATTCAATCGATGGAGTTGGCGGTCGTTCGCCAGTAGGGCTACGTATACTGCGTCCAGTGCGATGTGTCTCTTAGTTGAATTCTTTTTAAACTACCAGATTTCCAAAAACGTCCTCGCCTGTCTTGTACTTTTATGTGTTAGGATCTTTACATTCTCCAGATCGAAATGGTGGCCCTCTTGATCTTCATGCGCAGAAACCAATGAGTGCGGACCATGCCTTCCGACGGCCGCCATGTGTTTGGTGATTCGTGTAAAAAGCTTTCTTCCAGTTTGTCCCACGTAGTTTTTATCGCAGTCACTACAATTTATGCGGTGGAAGACATTGCATTGTTCCGCTTAATTCATTTATTTATTAGGACCTGAGATCAATTACTTTAGGGCGGCACTTGGCTCGTGAGCAACAGAGATTCCATATGACTGCAGCAATCTTCCTGTTATTTCGGAGACGTACTTGAGGTACCTATTTTCAAAAGTGTATTTGGAGTACCTGCTGTGTAGTTGGATTGCGACTCGCAACCTCTATTCAGACTTTGGTTCAGTTTGAAGTAGACTGCGGTCATTACGATCACAAAGACCGTATCCGATTTGGAAGTGGCTCGGTGTTGCTCTTCCCAACCCCGATAACCCACAATCGGTTTTGTCGTCGTTTGGACTCATCAGCCGGAGACAGCCTGAGATGGGGTGGAACTCGACGACTAGTGGTTAAAGGCTGACGTCTTGATAACTATGGCTCTAAGATGCGTGAGCAACGCTTGGCGCAGCGGTGAGGAATTCAAAGCTGGATTTGGAGTACCCGCTGTGTGGTTGATTGTGGCACGCATTCTCTATTCAGATCTCGGTTCACTTTGAAGTAGACCTCGGTCATTACGATCGCAAGGACAGTATCCGATTTGGAAGTAGTTCGGTGTTTCTCTTCCTCCAATATGCCAAGTAAAGCTCACGGATCGTACAGCCATAGTGATCAAGGCGTCAGCTTTTAACCACTAGTTCCGGAGTTCCAACGCAGCTCATCCTATCCCCATCTGATGAGTTCAAAAAAGGATGCAACCTGTGTTATGTGTCGTCACTGCTGGGATGAACAACATCCATCCACACCCAACGGTAGATGCGTGCCGGTGCGTGACACGACTGTATAGGCATGATCATGGTGACACAACAAGGATTCGTAAATGTAAAGGCAGCGTATGTTTGCAGGTAACATATGGATCCATGTGTTATGCGTATGTGCATGCATGTAGTTAATAACGGGTGCGGTTTTGTTGCTTGCATTTGTGAATGTGGCGCCGTAGTTGTTATTGTTTTCCGTCAGGAAAGAGCGGTCGTGAGATTCATTCTCTTTATTGGATCACCCACGTCCGTGGATTGGGTTAGATCATCCGGATACGTAAGAGTCAGTGACTGGTTAGCGGCGAGTCACATCCGCCACGTCACATTGTTGTTAAACGGACATGTGTGTCATTTTATGTGGAGAATGCTTACCAGGCGAAAACCCACCACCTCCTGGTACACTGCCACCGAACTATTTGCTGGAAGTGGGTAAACCCGAAACATCCAGCGGGCACCGTGGGGAGGATTTTCGGCTAGCCAGCCGGCGGCAGTAGTGGTAAAGCTTCCGTTCAGTATGGCTTTTGGCTACCAGCCATATTTTTTATCATCTTAGTGTTAAGCTCTTTCAGTCCGTTTTTATTTGGACTGTGGGAGTATTTCGCAATTTTATGGTACACGTTTATCTAGGCATTCCCGCACTTCTCAACATAGCCTGCAAAATGCTCTGAGTGGATGGCCCATGTTTCGGCACGCGACTAGTTGTTGTGCATGTCCATTGATCCACCAATCCTATTTCTCCCATTTAGTGGGCGACAGGTTCGATTATTAATGGCACATAATGGTTGTCCAATCTGGCTAACGGTAAGTTCCTCGTCATGTAGCTCGAGCATAGCTTACAAATGTCGAACGATGAAATTGGCAGCAGAGGTTGCTGAGTCTCTGGACTGATCGCTTTTGAAAGTTAACAATCCGAACAAAGCTTACATTTGTCCGAACGTCTTTATTACACTTGGCTAGTATGCGCATTACTCAAGCAAATCGTAGGTTCCAGCTTACCAAGTGTACGCAAAATTTCGTGTCGACTTTTTGTGTTAAAATTTGCCAAATTTAGCTTTAATTTTACTGGACCCAAACGAAGGAACATGGCGTTTCTTCGCTGCGTACACAACGGGATCCTGACGTCATATATCAGTAACATTTCCGTCTCCCTCAAACGTGGTATGAGCTGTCTATTTTGAACATAGTTCGCGACCGACTGCTAGGTCTTATTCCCCGCAAGCACTGTATGCAAAATATTGCAACCAAGCTATTGTTTAGAAATTACGGATTTATTGTGTTCTGAGAAGGTTAGTCTCAGCTAGACTCAGATAGACAGTCACCAAAAATCCAGGAAAGCATTAGAGGGCGCTTTCGACCTACTAAGGCTCACCAGTAGCACGCACGTGGCGCATTCTGCTGGATTCAAGCCCAAGACCTTATTCTTACGATTCGGCAAAACAAACCACTGAGCCATGGGTGACGGCGGAGGATCAGGATGAATGACCTCTAACTACGATATAGCGTGGTAGGGCCTTGAAAATGAAGTCGCAACTCTGGGAACCGACACTGATATATAAGCTACTGAGGGCTCGCCAGCCTTGTCGTCGACACCTACAAAACATACATAACAGTGGAGGATGAGCCGCGCTACATCGACGTTAGATATCAGCCATGACGGTTCGCTGGCGTCTGCCATGTCTTAGTGATATAAGTCGCTGGCCCGCAATAATATGGTCACGGACTAGAATCCAGCAGAATCCACCCGGTGCACGCTACTGACGAGTCTCAGTAGGACGACACCGCCGTCTAATGCTTTCCTGTATTTGTGGTGGCTGTCTCACTGAGTCTAGCTGCAACATACCCTGCAACTAAATTGTGTAGCAGTAACTTCCTCGAATCACGATCCAAAAGGCCATTGGTGTCACGGAAAACGGGCGCTAGGCCACATTGTATTTCCTACCAGATGAAAGCCACTATTTTACTTTTTAGGCAAGTGGCTAATGATAGAAGTACTTTCTTAGTGGTGCGGTAACCGTCGCACTAATTCGTCCCAGAGTTTTTGACTAACTTAATTCGTCGCAAGGTCCCAGGATCCGTTTTGATGTGAAAATGTTAACCCAGCGGATGCGACCGTCCTTGGTCTCACGCCTACGCAACTGATAGGCAATCCATTTCCACTGTTTGATGCTTGTGTTCTGGTGGAAATAGAATTCGGTCGGCATATTCAACTGGCTCATGCTTTAGCTACATGACCTTACCAGTTTTGTTGTGTTTCTTACTGGTGACTAAAGTGAGCGTTTTCCCTGTGGCCGGTAACTTCAGGATCAGATTATGGTTTCTGATTTTTAACCGCATTCAATCAGAAGGCCACTGGGTTTATAGCACTGTCTTATCAGAGTGTTTAACCATGAAGCTTTGCTGAGGTAATACTTGATGAATTTGCTGTAGTATCATGTTTATGGTATCAGATGACGTAAAGCAAGAGATACGGACGTTTAAGTTAAAACAACGACCATCTGTAAGGTACATTAGGCTTCACCACTTACGATGCCATTCCTCTGCGTATTGTTGTGTATGGTCACAACATAATTCCACCAGCTCGAGTGGCACGCGTTTGATGCCAGCGTCTTCGTTTCCTCAACGTACAGAATCTGGGATTATCACCTTGTGGTCCATGTTTGATCACATTTCTACCCGATTTTCTGTTCCAGTCATACTACCATACGACATTCTCGCTACAGTTGTGTGGCATTATCACTCCTATTTTTAAAGGCGGTAGCCGTTCAGATCCTGCAAACTATCATCCAGTGACTCTCCACCCTGTGCTCGCGAAGGTGATGGAAGCAGTCGTCGCTGAGGCTTTAATGGACTACCTGGAAAATGCAACATCTTGGTACCGGAACAGCATGGCTTCCGTCAACACTGGTCATGCGCCACCAACCTACTGATTGCACGAGGTAGTTGGACAGAAGTGGTCGATGATGGGGTCGGAGTCAACGTCATCTATCTGGACTTCTCCAAAGCTTTCGACCGCCTTGATCACCGCATCCTACTTCAACGGCTACAGAGCTACGGAATCGGAGATCCATACTTGGTTGGATTGGCAGCTTCCTTCACCAACGGAAGCTTCAAGTACGTGTTAGGGGATCACTCTCTAACCCAATTGAGGTGGAATGTGGTGTTCCACAAAGCTCAGTGCTGGGACCGCGCTTATTCCTGTTGTTTATCACCGATCTGGCATCAGTTATCTCCTCAAATTTCCTGCTTTTCGCCGATGACGTCAAGATATGGCGGGCGATTAGTAACAAGCCAGATCAGGATCTACTCCAACATGACCTAGACTGCATTTACAAATGGCCAAAAAGGAACATGCTTCAATTGAACATAGCTAAGTGCAAGGTGATACATCTGCGTCACCAGCTGGTGAGCGCTTACAAGATTGGAGGCCACACCTTGGAGAAGGTCTCTCAGGAGCGTGACCTGGGTGTATTGGTACAGGAAGATTTCGGTTGTTCAAAACAAGCAGAGAAGGCGACGAGAACCAGAAATCAACACTTCGGTCTTCTTCGCAGAGGCTTTGGTCGGTTTGAACCCTCAATCTTTCCCCAAATGCTTAACGCCTACGTGCGACCTCAGGTGGAATATGCTATTCAGACGTGGCAGCCGTGGCAGAAACAGGATCTCGTTGCTCTCGAGACTCCTCAACGAAGGACAACCAAGAACGTCAGGGGCCTCTTTCATCTGCCCTACCAGCTTAGACTGAAATCTCTAGGAATGTACAGCAGTCGATATCGGCTTTTGCGGAGGGATCTCATAATGGTTTACCAGATTCTGAAGAACCCAAACCACATTTGACGTCTGCTGCTGGAATTGAACCACAACACTAAACTAAGAGGTCACCCACTGAAACTGACAATTCAGTATAGCCGGCTTGAATGCCATAGAAATTTCTTTTCCCTCCGCGTGTGCCAGCCTTGGAACGCCCTCCCTAATTATGTCATCTCTGCTCCCAAGTTGGCGATATTTAAAAAATGGGTTGACGATGCATTGTCTCACTTACATTTCATTTTATGACTTGTTAGCCAGGGGCTACAAAATGCAATCAAACGATGTCTTGCCAAACGCCTAACCAATGGATTTATGGATTTAGACGTTTAATACGCGAACATCTCCGCTATTCCACATAAGTCTACGGTGAGTCCACCACAACGCTTTTCACTTTATTATGCAATTGATTTTCGCAATAATTTCCATCCTACGGGACTTGTTAAGCAATGCTTTTTTATCCGTAATAAACCATTGTTCCATTGTTCCATTGTGATCTAGAGTCCACGTTCATACGTGATTGCGTTCATCCAGCATCCGTCTTTAGGTGAGCTGGTGCGTTGACTTTCGTCCCCGCTAGCTCAGTAAAATAAATTCGTAGTGCAAGCTTCAAGGATGGGGTGGATCTAATTAACCTACCTCTAGTGTCACTGGAACTTAACTGCGAAACACCATTTAGCTGGATATTTACTACAGTGAATTGGTAATTACTACATGTTCACCTAAATGCCAAACACTGATAGGTGGTTGGCTACTTCGGATTCCGCATTTGCCTGTCGCTGCGGCTCCCAGAGGACAGCCACCGGACACCTGCACCTACATAGGGACCATGCGTGGCTTGCGCTGCACCACGCACAGCTCTATGAACACATCCCACATCCAGTGTAAACCCGAAGGAATAAAGCCGGGAGGCGTGCGGATGGGACATGTTTCGTCAACGGAGCAGGCTCACACTCCTTCAACATATACGGCTTCAGCATTCTTGTCAATCTATGTGTGGTATCGCGCGTACCAGACGCACACAAGGCGGTGGCTGTGTCGTAATCCGCTCCACACTGGATGGAACCACTCTTTGAGCCTAGCACGGTCACCAAGACCGTGCACCCCGTCTCCCCAAGCAATGACCAACTGTCACTTGGAGCCAGGATAATGGAGGTGGAAGGTGTTAGACGGATGGACACCTTGTCAACATTCACAACAAGCGCAGACACACCGGGGATTTACATCAACCAAACCCAGAAATGCAACAAGGGCAAGACGTAGGCACACGCACAGCCCAACTGCAAGGAAGATGTAGCATAAGCGCCACAGCGCTCGCGTTATTGGACTTGCTTATTAAATAGCATCGGAAGCGGCGTACTTCCAAAGAGATGGGCTGATGATGCTGACAAATTTAGCTGACCTGTGGCCACGTGGCCACGCTGCTGGCTTTCCAAAACGGATTGGCTAAACCGCGCGCGAACGCATGTGATACGGGGAACCATACGCTTGACGTCTGTAAGCTAGAATCTATCAGCACCTTTGGTTTCCTCAATCGAC
Source organism: Dicrocoelium dendriticum (assembly GCA_944474145.2). NCBI lineage: Eukaryota > Metazoa > Platyhelminthes > Trematoda > Plagiorchiida > Dicrocoeliidae > Dicrocoelium > Dicrocoelium dendriticum. Next base: position 55,023,898 of record OX104067.1, on the reverse strand, counting down.
ATTTCTCTTCCGCATGCACTGGTGCTTTTTATGCGCATTGACAACCGTCCTTTTGATATACGCTCGTCATTCCCTCCGATCAACTACCGGTGATTTCCAACACCTGAAATCAACATTAGTTCCTACTTAACTCCAATTGGCCATCTCCTGGCAAGGCAACTACAGTTTTTCCACGTATCGCTTCCCTGCACGCAGTTGTCCATAAAGCAGCTCTTTCGGTATTTGGCGAACATGCCCGAGCCATCTGAGGTGCTTCAGCACAATTATGTTGTCCACTGCATACATGTCATTGCGACGGAGAATAACCGCGTCTACAACTCCGTCACCCCAGCCGATGTGCATTGTCCGACGCATGCACTGTTATTGAAATCGATCCAAATGTCAGAAGTCCTTCCGTTAGAGCCTCCAGGTTTTGCTGCCGTATAGAAGAGATGGAACCATGGAGTTGTATATCATCAGCCTCGTCACAACGGCCAGTTGATGATCGCTGCACACTAGCTGTGCCAGCTATTCAAATGCAGCAGCTGCCTTCGATACGCGGATGCGATGATCGCGCGTCATCTGCAGGTCAGTAGGAAGTACTCTCCAGAGGTTGCAAAATGTCGATGAGCCCTCTATAACGTCGTCGGCAATGTGGATTCGCGACGGACCAAAGGATTCCGTTTCTGATGAAGGCTGAAAAGACAAACAGTCTCGCTTGTGATTTTAGTGGGTCCGAGCTTGGCTGCAGCCGAAGCGAGTATCATCGCCATACGTTGCAACTCATCCTCGCTGTAGGCAAACGACGCGCATTCGTCGGCAAACAACAACATACGGATGGTCCTCCAGCGCACTAAGGTACTCGCTTCCAAAACGACGGCTGTTCAGCAACCCACCATCAATACGGTGCTCCACACGAACACCGTACTCACAAGCGGCATCAAAAGCACAAAACATCATTACATTTAGGTAAATATTCAACAAAGTAGGGACTAAGACACAATCCTGCTTCACACCAGAGACAACATCAAAGTCATCGGAGGTTAGCCCACTCAATTGCATCTTATCCCGCATACCACTGTGCAGACCTTCAAGTAAACTTACAAACATACTCCAGACAGCTCAAACTTAACCGACACCAGCAACAGGGCCCGCGGTTCACCGTGTCAAACGCTTTGGTGAAGCCAACAAACAGCGAGTCTAATGGCTGGTGTCGCCCTCGGCATATGTCCCACAACTAACGACCAGAAAGCATCATATCATGGTACTGCTTCCAGAACCGCGTTAGCATTTCTCTTCCGCCACATGCGGTTCAACGACCTGAGTGACAGGCGGTTGAGCAGCATTCGGTGGATCACTTTCCCCACACAACTCAGCAAGTTGATGCCACGATAATTCAGGCAACGTTGTTTGCTCCCTTGTACAGTGGGGACACAAGCGCATCCTTCAAGTCAGCCAGTAATTCGTCTTCAATCTACAGCGTTGCATCAAGTGGCGCAGCAAATGTATCAACGCCGGTCCACTTTGTTTCAACACTTCAGGCGGTGTCCAATCAGAAGTGTTGCACTTACCGTTTCGAAGCTCAGCAAGTGCTTTCTGGGTCTCATCAAATTGTCGGTGTGCCGCAAGACACGCCTTCATCACTTGTTATTGCAGCCTGGGCAACGTAGCCCATTCAGTCTCTGAACAGATGTTCAAGAGACAGTAAAGGTGTACTCACCAGATTTGCATCATATCAGCTGATTGTGTACAAGCAGCGCCTGAAGTAGGATTCACCATCGTCATCAGCGACTTCAAACTGGAGTTAATCAACTGCTTATGTTGGCTGCGTTCGCCAAAGCATTCCATCTGTTCAGCCTTCTCCGTCCACTATGTATTCTTGATGTGACGGAGCTCACGTGTCAGTTGTCATTGCAGTTTGAGTAATTGGCTCACGTTCACTGCAGCGACAGGGCGATCCACTTGCGCAGGGAACGCTGCACACATTTTGCTGCACCAGTGAGCCAGTGGTCGCACAGTTGTCATCAAACAAATCAGGTCGCTTAGCGTTTGTGGGCTCGATCGTTTCCTCGACCGTTGTGCTTGACTTCTGTTTGTTATGGTGCCACAGGTCCCCGACTGTAGTGATGCAGTCGACATTACTACAGCGGGTAACCATTGCCTTCTGCTGTTCCAACATTATCTCAGGAGTACCTAAAGAACCAACGGTACATTTCCGCTGATTCACTGCAGTAGAGCAATACATAGATTTACGAGAAAGTATGTGTAGTTTGGTCCGCACCAACTTGTGATCAGTGCTACACGCAGCTCTATGAACTAAACGTGTCATGCGCACTTCAAGCGTGTCACACTGGCGTTCGATGACATAGTCGAGCAGGTGAGCGTGACCAATCCCGGTGTGCGTCCAAGTAGATACCTAATTCATATTCAGTGCAAAATCTGAGTTCGTGATGGTCAGGCGTGACACACACCTCCATACCTACCTACATGTCCGTCTCCACATCATGAGCGAAGGCGAATGACGTTACCTCTGGGTTTAATTACAACATGTCCTACACTCACGTGTCATTCCTGCGCTCTGGGTTTCGGGCTCGTTAACATATACACTATAGCTACATTTTTTTACTTGGACCCATTCCTATTTGTGCCCCGTTTCGCACCAGCAAAATCAAACATTTCCTTTTCTTTGTATTGCTTGGTGAGTACATACCTTTACTTGGTTTTTCAAACACATTTCCCGGTTTATTTGTATCATTTAATTAAATAAACAAAACATTCGTCACTGAATTTCACGAGGTCCATCTAAACATAGCGTAATTAGTTAACTAGATGTGTCAGCAGGATATCGAGCACTAGTTGATAGGAAACTGGTGCAAATTCATCAACTGCGTTTTGTCGTTGACTGTATTAGGTTTTAAGGCATGAAACTATGTTACAATCTTAGCTTAAATCGGGAAGGTGAACGCAAACAACTGATAGATGAAATGCATAGACAGAAAACAGGTGAAATTGTCAATACTATAATACGACAACATAACTTTACAATAAAATAATGATGACTTATTGTTACGGGTATTGCATATTCAGTATCAATTATGCTAACTAGATCGACCAGTTCGCGGTAAGTGTGTTGCGCGCAAATGCGAAGGAGCATTTGCTGCGGGCTATCCGTGGAGTAGCTTAAGTCTGAGTCGGTCCATTCGTCTCGGTTCAGGGGTAGGCGTAGAGTCACAAGGACGTGGGTCTAAAGTCGCAATGTTTTGTGTAGCTAGTTTTATGTTACAACCTATTGTGCCCTGATCGCCGGCTCTGGGCGAGTGGCATCTCAACAAACGCACCATGTGTCGGATTACAGAATCGGAATGTCAAATGTGCACTGATATTCGCTTTGATTGGCACGCGTTAATAATCCCGGACGTCAAAGAGCTGCGGCTGTCCGTGAACACGTCTGGATCTCGGTGTGTGCGTGTGTTGTGGTGAGAGCAATGAAATGGACTAGGAAGCGAGATTTAATAGGATTACTTCTAACTTGTTGCAGCCCCAAATGCATTAGAGTATCGAAGGAATTGGAAAACAAATGGTCTCCCAGACTAACATGTAGCATTCAGAGATTTTGTACGAAGTTCTGATATATTGATGGACAACTGTGAAGATACGTCTGTTTTCAGCTAAGAGATGATTGGTGGGATTTCGTTTACTAGTCTGGTTGATTTTTCGTCATCTATGAAAAAGTTAGATTTAACCTCTGGGATGGACAGTTTGCGTTGGAAGGAGCGTGTTAATATGTTGTGGAGTATCAACAGCAATTTTTCAATGAACTTTGAAGTTTTCTTCATTGATCAAATCGAAGGTGGATTTTTTGCAGAAACATTGGTAGAGCTAGCAATTCCTTTATAACTTTTCATAATGTACATTCCGTACATCCGGAAAGTGATTAAATATTTTCTGTTTGAGATACGATTGACTTGAGAGATGTCAAAACTGGTTCCGGGTTACGATGAAGGAATAATTGACTGTGTCCTCCTGAAATTGAACTAGAGATGCGCCATATCGTGTATGTGGAGCCGCTGTCGAGGTTAATGGTATAATTAAAGGCTAAAATGTAACCACCTGACGGTTGGGTGCATTCGCCTTGCATAACTGGATCTGTGGATGCTGGGGCCGTGGTGATTTGGCAAACGTTATTTCATTTAAGCTACATCTATCCATTGTTTGTAGATTCCAGATAAAACATAAGTGTTACTTTTCGGCCGTTCCAGTTCCATTTGAACGTAAAATAGGACGTCCATCGGAGAAAGGGAAATACAGAACCTGTCTGTGCTTTTTACGTCCCCTTTATTGTTAGAAGTCTTACACCTTGCTGAAATTGTAGATTTAACCAGAGCCATTTCTGATCATTAGTTATGGAATATCAGTTTTTCTGTTTGTATGGGGGTGGCTCATATACACGTTTCGCTATTCTTAAGGTCGAGTCAGACATAATCACATTCGGTCTGATTGTCAGCGATACAAGCAGCTAGTCCCACATTCGCCAAAACTAATATTGACATTGTGTAAGATACTAAACGTCCAAATCGTTTGAACCGAGTAAGTTTGCAAACTTGAAAGAGCCATGAAATACGTCCAAGGCCTGAACAGGAAACAGCTCAACGACCCCAAAGTAGAATGCTATAACCTTCGGTGTTGCTTTGAGAATATTAACGCTTTGTTAGACCAAGCCGGTCTCAAAGAGATGTGGCTTGTTTGTCTCCCAATACTGTTGCGGATTATGCTGTCATCGTGTTAAGATAAGATGCTATGTAGAACAAATGCTACATTCAAATGTCTTCCACGTTAGACACCGGATTACTTCGGAAATCTGCCAACCGCCATGCCATAGGAGTGTAACTGTTAATCTAACTGGCTAAAGCGAAGTGACTCTCTAGCTGAGTTAATTGAGGTACCTCCTCATACGCTTGGTTGCCATGAAGGTTTCAGGCTGGATAGGACGAAAGCGGACGTTAACCCCCTATTTGACCGGAGTGGAAGGATTTCGACGTTGCTCTTGCAAACACTGACACTTCACTGTCGACCACTTACCATTGCGGCAAGTTTGTGCCCAAGCGGCGTATGCCTGTTTCAAATAATTGTTGGTATTATAAAAATAACCGTGGCCGATGTGAATTTTGTTGGTATCATCGCCAGCATGGTAGACTTATCAAAAAGTACCGTCTTCCATGCAGTAGGCCCAGTCGCTGTACGCTACTTCCGTAACGATAATACAGGTCGGTCGTATTAATTTAAAAAACCATTACCCTTACAATACTTTTCCGGTCGGCCATCAGATGTGGGTGACGTTCACCACTCTGTTTACTATTCCAGACGTTTGAAGCATTGCGTTCCCTGTATTAACTTGAATAGCCCAATAAGTAGACGAATGTTGCAAGTTGGTGCCGTTTCTTGTCCTCTTTTCATTTGCAAAAGGAACAACATACCAAATGATAACATGCCAAGTAAGAAATCAATAAGCTGCAGCCGAGAGGTCACATGCGTGCGAAGTAAACGGCGGCTATAGATTGAGTAGGGCTCATAAAGTCCAAGGGAGTTTGAGTAAGGAACAGTTGCTTCTGGGTGCGAAACGTTGGAAAATGGTTTGTTATGGCCACTGCTTCGACAAATGAGAGGACTCTGACGTTTGTTACGATAGGCGACCCTAAAGACCCAGTTGGGATCCATCTGATGACGCGCTTCCATCAAGTGTTTCGTAATCAAAATATGTTGTTCGTCGACACAGGACCTGTTTGTGGCTGCCTTGTCAAGGTGACCATAAGCTTAGAAATGTGCTTCCTAATCCGCTCACATAAGCAACGGTCTGTGCTGCTGACGTAACCGCTTCCACACTCGCAAACAAATCGCCAGATACAGTGCGTTGTGGCGGAGACCGGCTTAGTAGGCTTGACTGGATGCAGCAGTAGATTCTTGGTTGTCCAGAGAGGGTAGAATTTGGCAGCACCGAATGCAAGTCGTATTGCAACTGCTGTGCGTCGTTCTACCTGCCTAGCCAGAACACCCCCGACAATCCCTGGATGTATGACCTACCGAAGCTTCATACAGTTAACGTCCCACTCAGACCAATATTATCCATGCATAACTCACGGTATCACAACCTAGCACCTTGGGTAATTAAACTACTGACGCCAATTAGAAAGCTGATTGTAAAGCACACATTGAAAGACCCTTTTGAGTTGATTGAACAGTTGCATGATAATAACTTTTCGGACAATTGATGGATGTACTGTCCTTGTTTACCAACTTTCCTCTGGGAGAAACAGCGGATTTCTCTTTTGGTTTTTCACTAGTAAGTGCCTCTGCCGATGCCTGTAGTATCGCAAGGATCTGTTGTTACTTTGCACTGAGAACGTCCCTTATTTTCAAGACAGGCATAGCGACAGGTTGATGGCGTGGCTATGCGGAGTCCCCTTGGCCCTGTACTGGCGGACATCTTCATGGCGATGATCGAGTAGCGCTGCGAGCCAGACCTCGGACGAATATGCCTTTATAACTGGTACGTAGAGGATACATTGGTGATGGTATCATCCTTGAAGTCGGCTCCGTTCCTCCTCAGAGTTACGAATGATGCACGCCAAAATGCCTGCATCACCCGTGAAATTGAGATTGATAACTGCCCAGCTTTTCTAGATGTACTACTGACAAGGCTAGATGGTACGATACGGAGTACCATTTACCGAAAAACTACGTGCACACTTTTGTGTGAACACTTCAGCAATTTTACACCGGTTCAGTATAAATGATACCTTGTCAAAACGTCGCAAAATCAGACCGGCAGGATGTGCAATACGAAATTCATGGAGGCTGAATTGCAATTTATCACGCTCACCCTACGGGCGACTGGCTACACAGGAGCCTTTATTAGATTTCATAGCCGCCCAGCGGAAGGTGAACTGCCGGTCGTACTTACTGTACCAAAACGCCTGTTTATTTGCAACTACTCTTCAAAAGTAATGTTTTCGTACGAGAATGTTTATGTTATGGACCCACGCAGAATCCGAACCGACTCTTCGTCTATATAAAAATGCGCCGCTGTTCGAATGCATCAATTGTAAAGCGAATGCGAGCCAATGGGACCTATACGTCTGTTAACTACAATAAGCTATGTACACTTGGAGGGCAGTATGCAAAAGCTCTTGTTGGTGAGAATTAACTGACAGGTTTCGAACTAATTTCCGAAATACCCAATACGGAAAATAGAGTGCCAGAAAACCCTCATTTGTGTAGCCCGGTCCTATCTACATGGAGCACGTTCGCGTTATCACGTCGCTGATTCCTGTGCGTTTGCAGCATATTACTGCTGAACCATATTATGTCCGAGTGCGGTGCGCTCCCTAAATATATACTCTGTAAGTTGGGTATATAGGAAGCGCTTAAATTCTGACACCGATTTTCTCAACTGTCCTCTCGCTCATATGCGTCCTATTGTTCAGCAGTCGACGCAAGTACTATACAAGGTGAGCTATAGGTTTAAGCTCGGGCACTACAAGCTTGTACCAATTTCCGATAGTGCTACTTGATACGCACCTTTAGCAGTGGGGGAGTGACACAGATGAGGAAGTGACACAGCGGCAATATCCGGTGCGATATATTGCGATCCACTCTAAACCGACTATACAACTGTGTGTACAGCCCTAGTCTACTACAACAGTCTTCTTTCGAACTACTCCGCAAAACAGGGATGAGCCGTATTACTCTATGCTGAACCCGTTCCAGCCACTGCACCGCATCACAAGTGACCGGACAATAGGCGGATGAACGGTAATCTAGCATTGATCTTACGATGAAAGAGAGGAGGCGAGTAGCAATCTCTTTAGATTAAATGCAGCAGCTAAGATTGAGCACACATGGTAAGCGCAGTAACGTACCATATAACCTGTTTGTGTTGTCCAGGGAGTTTGTAACACTTTTGATATGCCACCGGTTTTGCTTGTGTAAAATTCTAACAAAAAGTATCATTTTGTTGTATACTTAGGCGACTGGTGCGGACTGTTGAACTGCTTGCGGAGTTCGATTTCATGAGTCGAGCACCGCGTTTGCTTGACTCTCTTTTCGATTGCAACGCGGGAGCGCTCTTGTATGTTACGTTTTACGTTGCGTCTAGCTATCAGCGTCAACGGTGGCGTTTCTTATTGTTAGCTCAACAGGGAACCTTCTTACTGTTCAACATAAAAGCTTCCCTGCAAATCCAACTGCCTTTTAGAATCACTATCTAGGTCCCCCGCTAGATGGATGACCCTGACTTCGGAAGAACCACAGCGCCAGATATTTCGATTTTCTTCTCAGTGAGCTTCTTCCATTTATTTTTTCATCTTTTATTGCCAACGGTAGTAATTCTCGTGCTTATTTTTATCATGGATTCTGTAGACTCCAAAGCAGTGTCTCCCGCCGTTAGTGTTGCATCTTCCACCACCCAACCTTTTGGGAAATGGTTTGCTATTTAGAGGCAAAATCCTATAACCGCAGCATTACTTCCGACTGCGCAGAGTAGAGAAAGCAAAAACAGTGCTGGGTTCAAGCAAGCGAACCCTACAAACGCTTCATCTATTTCTACTGGTTTCCTAAATATATAGAAGAAAGGCTAATTTCTGTTACAATTTTAAACAGGAAAACCAGGGATATCTCCAGATCGCTATAACTACAAGTCGCAGCGTCAGAGTACGACGTCACGGACAATGTAAGAAGCAGCGGTTAGTCGGCCACTGTGTATATGCACCCATCACCACCTTTCCCAAGCACATTAATGACAAATTGACTTGGTAGACCAGTAGGTCTACCTCTGCAGACCATAGGGAGAGGCCGTCAAGGTCTGGCTGAAGAACGTCGCAGTCGTCGGGAGCATTAATGATTCTCCAAATCTTCAGATGGTCTGCAAGCAAATAACAACACGTACGAACGCGTAGAGGTATTTCGTAGATATAGCGCAAGAACAAAACCTTCCCCAACTCTGTGTCTTTGGGTACCCCACTGTAGAAGGATACCAGTCGGTTAGATGGTCTTCCATCTGTACCCTACATTTCGGCCCAATAAGAGTATTACCGATCAAACGGTGCCGTAAACCATCGACACCGCACATCTGCAGCTAGTTGAGGATGATTTTATAGCATCACCACCGACTGTTCGCACTCCAAGACCGCAATGTGATCACGAACGACGATCCACCTCCGAATTGTATATAGGAGAAATCTGCTTCTTACATAGGATCCAACAGTGATTGAAGAATAGCTACTAAAACACACAAGAGCAAACCATCACCATAGGAGACGATGAATGATATAGGCGAATAAGTAGCGATAAATGTCAGAACCAACCACTTGTGTTCGCGGAAACGGTATTAGGTCACATGGGCCCCAGAAATATAGTCCAACCAGCTATGGGGACCAACTGTATATGGGAAGCACTTTTTGTCGGTCCCCAACATTTATCTTGTGTGTTGTGTGTCTCTATGCATCAAACTGTCCTTGGGAACCACCTGTACAAGGGACCAATCTTTGTCGGTCCATTGTGTGGTCTCGTTAGACGGGTTTAACGGTAACAGCAATTACGTATAACCTAGGCCGGCTAGGCAACGTAAAGAAAAGATTCATTTACACAAGTATCCAGCCCCAAATGCTGGTGGTACGAAAGCCGGTAACTAATAACCATCAGAAAAGCTATGGAGTTGGCACTCTCCTAACACCTGCAACTTCCTGAAAATGAGTGAACTATGTGTTATGTGGCTCCTCCGACGGGATTCCATCTGAGAAGGCTGTACAAAGCTCCTTGCTTATTTCGACCTGTGTCGGGCTTCATTTTCTGAACATCCCATGGACCGAAGTTTATGTCTGGCAGAGGCAGTGGGTTTTTGGTTGTCTAATAGTTTAGTAAAATCCAGTCCATTGCCTTTTGATGCCGCAGCGTCTCGTGTATTGCGTGACCAAAGTTGACTAGCATGACATCTCCATAGGTGGGTACACTTGCCATCGGACATCACCGTAGCACAAAGCCTCAGAACTCGTCCTGGTATCCATTTCATCAGTCGTCGCTAGATAGAAGTGGCAAATGCAAAACTTCTCACTTTCAAATTCTTCGTTACCCTATACCACTTATTTTATTAATGCTCCGTGACTAAGTTCGTTGGGCGTACGGATAGGCGTTTAGGAATTATCAAATCCAGATTGGTACGCAGTCTTCGACCCTTGAGAACTTCAGCAGGTGATCTGACATCTAGTGCACTGACATGTGGAATAACTAGCTAATTCGATAAGAATCCTTCTAATCTTCCGTCCAGCTTCACCTACCCCTTCAACTTTAACCATGTTCGTTTCAAATTGTCCACAAACTTTCAGTTTTTAGCTAGATTGCGGATGATATGGTGCGGTTCTCACATAGTCGATTCCAATAAGTGCGCAAAACAGCGATCCGTTGTCCGATACAATCGTTTCTGGCAGGCTGTGCTTACTGAAAACGTGCCTCAACGCCATGGTTTGGCATTTTGCAGACGTGTTTCTCACACCAAAAACTTCAGACCACCTACTGAATCCATGACCAGGGTAATTCAGGTTTCGAGCAAAATTGTAATGTCGCTCGCAAAGGCAATTTGGAAACACTGCGGCATTCCAACAACATATACCAGGGTTTTCTATTTGACTATCCCTCCGCTGCCGAAACACCAAGCAAGTGCTTTCATGTAGCAACTCCTGGATGGCCCTTATGCAGTAGGAGTAAAACGCGTCTCCTGATTACTTATGGAACAACAATGCGATCTGCGCAACAGAAACAGGAATCAACTTCCGACAAAGGTCCGCACCGCGCCAAAAACTGAACGAGGACTTCTCTTAGGCCCTTCTTCGTCCACTCATGTCGTGCAAAAATTACTACTTCTTGGAGCAATTCGTCCTATTTAGTGGCTTTCTGGACCCTCCTGGGATTTACTGACAAGTCGCTTCGGCCTAATTGCTGACATTTGTTTAGGCTGAGGTTGGCACAATGAATATAACTTCAGGCCTACCTCTACCGGTATCGATTAATCTGGATCGGATGTCCGCTTTTCCGATAACATCAGTTGCTGAAATCGTATTACAAAAGCAAACTCGCCCATCGCTGAAGTCGAATAACAATGGACGAGGAAGTACCCTTTCGGTTCGAAAGTTTGCGAGGAGCTGCTTGTGTTCTGTTAATGGTGTAAAGCATCGACCTTTAAATCATGTTGTGCAATCTCTGAACAACAAAAATATTGCCAACGCTTCTTGCTCAACTCGACCATGGTTCTTATCAGATGCTGTCAGGGCTCGTGCAGCGTGTGTTACAGTCTTTACTGAACCGTCTGAAAAGCGATGTGAAATGACTGTCTCTATTCCATAACCAGAAGCATCCATGGTCCCGATAATTTCCAGGTTCGGATTGTGGTACGCAAGCAGTAGGTTCGACTTCAACAGCGATTTCAATTTCTCGAATACTTGTCCAGACCAATTCTATTAAATCCCTTTCGTCATCAGAAGACGCAGCGGGTAGTTTAGGCTGTACACACATGGTAAAAATCCGCCATACTGAGTAAGAATTCTAAGGAACGATTTTAAATTTGTCACCTCTTTTGGTGCCGGCAATCGCTCAGTCACCTCAATGTTTTCAAGATCGGGTTGTCGGCCGCACTCGTCAATCCAAGGAACTTGATGAATCTCAAGAAAAATATACATTAGTCCGCGCGAAAACGAAATCCATACTCTTTGTTTCCCACCATCTGGTCGCTCCTCATGCATTGCGCCATCATATCATCCAATTAGGCTGCACCCCTAGCGACGCCAGTCAGCATGGCACACATGACTTGCTGGAAAATTCCGGGTGCGGCTTTAACTTCGAGTATGCGCTCAGTAATTTACCTTCGGACAGTTTTTTTTAACAGATCAGCCATGGAGGGCGATAGTATTGTCGACAATGACTTGAGAATCAGCCGGTGGAGCTCATCGGGTCCGGCAGACTTCGGGCCGTCAAGATTGGCAATTAGATTGCGGACATTTTCCATAGCACGATCCAGACTCACAAATTCTGCAGGGACTGCACACATCGCGCTTGTTACGGAGGCATATCCACTTGAAAATACAAAAAACTTAAGGCACCGTCAACGCTGACGAACATGCAAGGCAGGAATATTAGAGACTTTCCGTCAAAGTCTGTTAACATTACTACGGGAACTACTGTTCTCAATCGCCGTTCCGTTGAAGTAAACGTTCCGTTGTGGGCCGGATTTGCAAAAGTTGCAAGCTCTTATTAGAACTGCAGATGCATATGTGCTTTCGCGCGGTTGCATACATTCCGCTACGTTTTGTACACCTCGTACTAACCAGAAGAGCAAGGCAGGAGTAATTGTTTCGACAATGAACAATGAACCATGATTTATCACGGGATAAAAGCACGTGCTTGACACGTCCCGTAGGATGGTTGAGGTGAATATGATGAAATCAAAATATGTCAGGATCATCTATCGAAAGTCTGCCGAGATGATTGGTTTGATAATTAACATCAGTGTAAAATTATAATAAATTATCGAGCGTAAACGTTCAGAAAGACACTGGGGTGCAGTGATCGTTGAGGTAAAGAGTGAGAAAAATAAAATATGGTCGCTCACTTAGGTCCATTTGGTTCATAAATCCTGTTGAAATGCATCCTTGGCGTAATCCACATTAGGGGAGTTTAGGTAACAAAATGTTGGGAGCTAAGAGCAACATCTAGTCGTTTTTTGAAAACATCCAAGGTAGGAGAGGATACAACTGAGTCTGGGAGTGCGTTCCAAGGTTTGCAAACCCGAAGGGAAAATTAATTCCGTCTACACTCTAGACGGCTGTTTTGTTCCTTCAACTTCAAGCAGTTACCCCTGTGCTGCGTGTTGTGGCTGTTTCAGCAAATGGCGGCATACGTGGTTGGGGTCACACAATATTTGATACGCTAATATGAGATCACCACGTAGTCTTCGATAGCGCCCGCTGAAAATTCCCAGCAACTTCAGCCTTCGGTGGTAAGAGTGATAGAGCAGGCTCTTTACATTTTTTGTTGCTCTCCGTTGTGGTGCCTCTATCGCTTCTAGGTCACGCTTCAACCAAGGTTGCCAAGCTTGGATAGCGTATTCCAGATGCGGGCGCACGTAGGAATTGTGCATCATTGGGAAGATTGATGGGTCAAATCTCCCGAATGCTCTTCGCAGCATGTCGACATGCTGGTTGCCTCTTTTCGCAGCTACCTCAGCCTGTTTTGAACAGTTGAGGTCGCTCTGGACGATCACACCAAGATCACGTTCCTGGGAGCTATTCTGCAGTCCTTTGGTCCCAAGTGAAAAGGTGTAATTATGACTATGGCGTAATTGTACGACGCGACATTTGTCTACATTGAACGGTAGGGCGTTTTGAAGTGACCAGTTCGAAACTGTGTTAAGATCGCACTGGAGCAGTTCATGGTCTTCCGGTCCTCTGATCCTTCGCCATATCTTGATATCATCAGCGAAAAATGGGACATCGGAAGCAATTGATCTCGCCAAATCGTTAATGAACACCAAGAATAGACGAGGTCCAAGAACCGAGCCTTGTGGTACTCCGCACGCCACATCGATCGCATCAGACAATGATTCTCGGACTCTCACCACTAGCCGTCGTTCTTGCAGAAAATGCTCAATCAAACTCAGGATTGGGTCGCCAATGCCGTAATTCCGAAGCTTCTGGAGGAGAATGCGATGGTTTAAGCGATCAAATGCTTTTGAAAAGTCCAGGTAGATGACATCGACCCATACTCCATCATTAACAGTTTCAGTCCAGCTATTACGTGCAACTAATAGGTTAGTATTACATGAATGCTTTTGACGAAAGCCATGTTGCTCTGGGGCTATTAAATTGTGGCTTTCTAGCTATTCCATCAACGCATCTGCGATGATTGATTCCATCACTTTGGATAGTACGGGAAGTAGTGTTATTGGATGGTAGTTTGCAGGATCAGTGCGGCTGCCTCCTTTATGGATAGGAGTGATGACCCCTTGCTTCCATACTGGTGGAATACGGCTTTCCTCTAGACATCGCTGATAGAAAATAGCCAGTGGTTCTGCTAGATCACTAGCTATTGCCTGTAGAGCGTTTGGTCGGATGTTATCAGTTCCGGGAGAACTGTGGATACGCAAGGATAACAACTGCTTCAGCAAAGCTTCCATAGGGAAGGTGATGTTTTCTAAACCAGATGGTGGAGTAGTAGAAATAAGGTGAATGTTTGGGCTCATTACCTGTTGGAAAGTGTGGGAGTAATGAAGCCGTAGTAGATCAGCTGCTTCCATTGCTGATCGCGTGCACCCATCAGCCGTGACCAGTGCTGGAACCCCTCGCTTTACCTTTCGAAGGCCGTTAATGTGCCTGTACAGGAGTTTGCGATTCGTGCAGAATCGCTTCATTAACTTCTGCTGATGAGTGACCTTGTCTTCGCGGATCAGTTTCACACAGAAGTTACGATGGGTCACGTATGCAGTCCAGGTTTCGGCATTCGGGCAGTCCTGGTGATCTCGCCATGCCAAATCCCTCCGGGACATACATTTACGTGTCCTGCTCCTCAGAAATGAATTACGCTTGTTTTTAGGTTGGAAGGACTTCTGCTCTGATGCGTGCGCTACCAGTGTACTAAACGTCCTTGTAAATGTTTCCCAGGCAACATCTGGGGGGCATTCGGTTAAGAAAGTCCAAGATGTATCCTTAACAAGCTTAGACAACACATTGTAGTGCGTGACAGTATGCACTTTATCCTCCTCCTTTTCAGGGTACTCCGCATAGCAAATATAGTCAAAGAGTAGAGTAACATGATCACTACGACCCAGTGGTGTGCTTGTAACTATCCCGCTAACCATGAGTTCTTCGTTAGTGAGCACAAGATCCAGTATCGACGGCTTGTTAGCAGTTCGAAATCTGGTGGGAGAGGTTACGTGGTTGTAAAGAGGGTGGCTAGTAATAAGCTCTTGCAAGCAGGCTTTAAACTGCATACCTTCGGTTGCTGGCGTTTCTATGTCATGCACGTTAAAGTCTCCCGCGATAAGAATGTGGGTGTAGGACTTGTTCAAGCAAACTGGAAAACGTGGTTCAGTTTGGAGTCCATTTCCGAAGTTGAGTTTGGTGGGCGATAAATCACGGCTAGTAGGCATGTGTCCTTGTTTCGCAACCATAGGCGGCATCAAAGCGAATCGGGAGCTCGGATTTCCGTGTGGTCGATAACTTCACATCGGAGGTTTGTATTATAATGAAGAATCACACCGCCACCCCTTCCGGTTCTATCGGTCCGAAGCAGTGACATACCGGGTAAATTGATCTCAGAATCGGTTATCTCAGGGTTTAACCATGTCTCTGTAATCATGACGAGGTCCCGCGGTTGTGAGGCATGGATTTCTCTAAGTTCTGCCAACTTGCTTAGAAGGCCTTGGGCGTTTGTATACATGCAAGATAGGGCTTTTGTTGTTAGGAGTTCATTGATAGATGTCAAGTTTGTGTTAGTTTTTAAGCCGGCCGTTAGGTGGCCGGCCATTAGTCGTTTTTTGGTTTGTGTATTTCAGTCGTGTTGCATGGCGTTTTTAAGCGTTCCTGAACAGAAGTTTCACTAGTGCTGTGCTCGGTCCTCCTGTGTGCCGTGGGCGCGGTTGTGTCGGTCTCTCCGCAGGGCTGTGCAGTACGCATCACCGTCTAGTCAACTATCCATACTCTTTGTCGAACCAATGTGGATACGCTGTTCCAGCTATCCGACACCTGTAGGTACTACACTAGCTCATAATGATTGCACATCATTTTTTTATAAGGGACGCACAGGCTTTAACTGATAAATCCTGCGGCAGCGACCAATCCACTTACCTAACGGCTCGAGGGAGACCATCGAAGGCACTCTTCTAGCAGTTATATGAGGGCTCCAATGAATGCAAACATTGCGGCGAAATCCCAAAGCTGGCCTTGATCATCTAGTGATCACTCGCAGCTACATGCTCCAGGAGCAACAGAGCACGAGCCTCTGTTCGCAGTTAGTCAACATCAGGTGCAGGCACGACGGATTTGAATGCGGTGTAATGCACGTCGGCTGGCAGACGTGTTCTGCTGCTCTAGTCTCAAATTTCATGACATGGAACTCTCCCTGGAATTCAGCATGCCCGGGGCGATTTTAGACCTCAAGCCAGGGTATTCGATGGAAATTAAGATCACTAATGAGCAGGCACGGCGACGACTCAGGCGGTTTCAGACATGCATCAACCGATCCAAACCATGAATTGGCGGAATGCGTTAGGCTACACCCACGAACAGTACGCCATGCCTTAGGTGAATTTAGCATCATAATAGCTCGCATAGACCACCTTCAATTCGGTAGGTGCTTACCAGCCTCCTACATAAACAGGATCGAATGCATGGCAGCACACCAACGCGGTCGTTGGATATTCTGTCGCACCGAAAGACCAGTAGCCTTTCATCTGGACTTTCTGGGTGGTTACCACAGGATTCAACCATTTCTGATTCAATCAGCAACAATGATGTGAGAAGGCGAGTAGTAAGTGGCAATAGTCATGCTAGCTCCCTAGAACAACAGATAGCATTGAATAAGTTGTGTTGGCTCGGGCACGTGCTACGTATGCCTGGTCACCGCTTACCTAGGAGGGCCTTGTTTAGTCTGCCAGATGTAGGGTGACGCAAGGCTCGAGGTGGACATAAGTTGACTTGGCAGCGGGAAATGAAGTCACGGACGAACAAACTGGGTGCCGTTGGTCCGCCGGGCCTTCCGGGCTACAGTCCACGTGACTCGCCTTGTGCTTGGCTAGAGACTTTCCAGGACATGGCTCGCAACGGACAACAGTGGTGCGTCTGCTGCCGTCTCCTAATCGGATTGTCTGTTTAAAGTGTGTTTGGTGCTAAGTTATCTGCAGTTTAATGGCTGATTATAACGCGTGGCAGTGAAAGCCGCAAGAAAGCGGTCTCGTCGATGCTGCCTTGTCTTTGCACGATAGCCAGCTGTTTGTGACGAAATGTTGTCTACACCACGAGTAGGCGCCTTAACCCTGAATGTTTGCTTAGTGGATTAAGGTTTTCAGGTAAGTTCGCCTTCTCTCCCTTTTCTTATTCCTTATTTCATAGGTCCTCATAGTTGTATTGCAACGAAGCATCAGTTCAACTGGCTGATGTACTGCTGTTGATGATGATGAATGATGAATAACCTATGGCATTGGGATAGTCTCAGTCTGAGGACACTCGAAGAGATCAAGACAGTATCTAAAATTGGTGAGTTGCTTAACCTTTAACTCCTGTTCAACAATATCAAGTAATCTGTTAATCAGGCTATGCCGAATCTCGCCGTCGTTGTCTTAGAAAAGCTGCTGGAAGGTGGCCTTAAGGAGCACAAGCCCTCCTTCTAATCCGATGGCGCGGCTTCGAGCCTGCGTAGGGGACCGGGCGACCCTAGCAGTATCCTTATCCCACGTGCGACTGGTGGTCGTTGCTGGGTAGCGAAGCGTCGGTACTGCGTACCAGCGTACTGCTGATGCGTTTTTCCTTTTCTTAGTGAACATGAGCATTCGCATCATTTGACTCAGGTGTATGAAATATCATATGGTTGCAAGGACGCTGGTCGCTGGCAGTTGCCTTTGTCATTTGCGCTATCGCGCATCGGGACTTTTGTGTCCATAGAACGTAAACCAAGCACACCACCTGAGCCACCAGTAGCTGATGGACGTCCTCCCGGAGAGCTAGCAGTCCGCAATCTGATGGGCTGGTGCGATTATATGGGTGGCGGGGTTTCCTACAGTTGGGATTAACCCATGGAAGTCCATCATAATAAACGCTATAGCGCGAGGTTTTTCGACTGCGGCTGCTTGCATTGTGGTTTGACACTTCCTACACAATATGTGGACAATGGTATATTGATTTCCTTGCAAAGTTTAAATTGGTCGGTGCATTAACTAAAGAATTCGATATGAAAAATCGCATGACAAATGAGGCATGTGACAACATTAACCCCATGTTCAACAATTGCACATCAAGTGCCAGGGAGTCTGATTCGTTATTGCGAATAGCTGAGCAGATATGATGGCAAGAGCAAAGCTATGAAAGAACCAGAACGAAATCTAAAATCCACAATAATATTTGTGAATCATACACTTATACACATCAATGTAGGAAAAATACTATGAACAAAGTGGTAAATGTATCAAACTGTCCTGGTAACAGACTGTGAAATCCAACCGGTAAGTGACATCAGCGTTAAGTGTTGACCCTTACGATATAAACCAAATGTTTAGTATGAAGTTACTGAACCATCTTAACACATCTAGGCCTGATTTGATTACATAAAGCAGTTATATTGATTAGCTACGGAAATAGAGGATCTGCTGTGAATGGTATGTCTGAAGTCACTTGAGAGCTATCATTTATCTTCCGTAACATAGGAAGCTATCATCGGTCCAATTTGCAAAAGTGGTGAAATGAGTCTGTCTGCCAAATACAGGCCAGTCAGTAATAGTTAAATTGGATGTTCTTCGAAGCCGATTTTAAATCATATACTCCGCTGCATTCCCAGAAAACACTAGACGGTCGTTTCTTAAGGTTAGGTCTCCTCAGCAGTACCCACGCATCAGATCCATCATGACGGTGACCACTAGTGTTTTGCACTGCCAGTCAGCAGCTGATGCCATTGAACCATGGGGAACAGCAACGGACCGTCATGATTTGCAAGCTAACTGCGATACAGTGAAGCGCATCCTCCACTGCTACGCAAATAACGAACATTGCAAAGCACAGCTTTGGTCCAGGGATTTAGTAGAATATTTGATATAGAAGTTGCAGCGAAGAACTCTCAATAATCCATCTGAAAGTTAATCATACTCAGGAGTGTATCAGTGATCCAAGTGCTTAAACTTGTTGAGAGATTACACAATAAATCTACTGCAGCCTAGCGAGCACAACGTGGGATATTTATCAGCTTCAGCACTTCCTGGGAACTGCGGGGATGATGATGCTTTGGCAGAACGACAGCTTATTGATATGGATAACAACACGACAAGAAAACAATGTAGAAGTGTAAGCCCAACCGCTTCTCGAAACATTCTTAAGTAGATAAATTGACTATATGCTATAGTAAGTTGTGTCCGTTCTACACTACAAGTGTAAATAAAACAACTTTTGAACGAACTTGCTACGTTATTCATCTTAGCAACTCCCGATGCTGCCCACTTGTCTTGGGTGGGTTCGAGGAATTATTGAGCTCACTGCGTAGCCCCGCTATGTGATTGCTCATGATGTAGAACCGAGGTTTACTGCCATAGTGTAGGACGAAAGTTTCTTCTGGTGTCGGACGAAGGAAGAGAAATGAAGCAGTGGGACTGATTTCCAGCCTCCACTCTGAACTATCTCAATTTCTTTGCACTAGCATTTAGTTCGTGGATAGCGCGCTGGTAACCCACGCTCGAGGATGAAGCGCACATGTAGGAAGAGAAGCGTCTGAAGATTTCAGGTGTCATCCAAGAGCATGAGATGCTTAGAGCCTAGAACATTTATCTAGCTTTCTTTAATGTGTCCTTAGTTGTGTTTCGATCACAGGATCTACCCACGCCAATTGCCTTCGCTCGAGCGGTAATGGTGATTAGAGAAGCATCGATGCGGCATGTGCCGAGTAGTTCATGAGCGCCAACAGAGATGGACAAGGTTTGAAGCGTAGCCTACAGACTTTTATTATCCTTGACGCTGTTGACCTTCAGCCACAGCACAAAATTGTCGCCAAAAGCTAATCAGTTAGATAGCAGTAGAATCGAAAGACACTGATGAACTCCTTGAACTGTTCCGTCTCCAATACCGAACCTTGTGGCACTCTGGTGAACATCTAAAGGGGTCAACTGAGGGATTCATTCATTTTCACTTTCATGTATGGTTTCATAATTAAGTATCCAACCAAGAAAAATTCCCTGGGGTACCCATTTCTAGGCATTTGAAGAAATAGCTGTGCACGGAGACTTTAGCAAACGTTTTGCAGAAGCCATCAAAAATATTGCACTGACGTTTACCAAAAGCTAACGATTGTATCGTTTATCTCTGGCAGCGAACCTACCTCCTGAACCCCTTCTGAAAGGGCAGTAAAACCTTTTGGTTCTGCATGTAGTGTAGGAATGATCTTTAAAGGATTCTCTCCACAACCTCACAGATAGCATTTGTTAGGCGGATTCCCCGATAGTCAACATTATCATGCAGATCACCGCCTCTGGATCTACTTTGTTCACTTTATAATCAGAAGGCAAGCGAACAGCTGCAGAAGATTGCCAAAATATATGATAGTAGATTAGTTATGTATTCTGCCCCGGATTGGAGGAACACGGAATATAAACTACAGCAACCTAGCAAGGCTTTGGCATCCAAGTAGAGAAGGGGCATTGAGACTATTGCTTTACTAATTTCAGTGGAAAAAGGAGACTGGGAAAGGGTGGCTAAACATATTCACAAAGAGACAATAACTTCGTCGAGCAGAACAAAAATTACTGTAAGCAAGTAATCCAGTGTTAGCGTTGTCACTGTGCGGTACAGCGTTATCCAGCAGGCGAACTAGACGAAAAGACTAAAGTCGACTTTGTTGTGGTCTGAGATGTACGGAAATATTTTGATTTCCTAAGCAATACAGAACCTTAGAATAAATGAACTCACATTAAATAATAGCTTGTTTCCAATTTCTGGAAACCCTGTTCCTGACGTACATATCAAACACAAGACGAGCAGACGCTTAACCGTAATCCAACGTTTAATATTCGGCTTGCAGACAAACTGAGTTTCAACGTCCACAAGCAGATGCAACACCAGCCAAAATCCAGCACCATCTGAGCGCGAGTTAGATGAAGTGTGTTCCAATTAACTGGCCAGTTTAAACACATATAAAAGGATGTCGTAATACCATTGATGATGAGAAAGCCGAAGATGCGACGCCTTATTGGGTAAGATAAAATTATCCCTTAGAGCATGAATCGGCACGGAAATGTTAGATACAATTGTTTAAGGAATGAATTCATTTAGTTTGGAGGGGAAAGAAATGGAATGGAATCGTCAGAATCTTTTTCTCAGCTAGTGCCTAGAGGTTCTGGTGCATTAGCGTAGTTCATTTGACTAACAGAGGGCATTAACCTGAAACCACTCACAGTGTGACTGGACGTAACATTATCTAAAGGTTTAACGATTGTCTCAGCATTTGCAGACTTGAGGTTTTACATGCTCACGGATTCCCTCCATCCATCCTTTTCCAAGACGAAGTATTTGGGTTTCCGTGACAAGGCATTGAAGTGGTCTTCATAGGGAGGTGTTAAATGCTTTCAAAATGCATCGGTGTGGTTAAGAACGACCGGTTAGGTGTGCACATGTATTTAAATTATTTACTTACAGCAGTGAATCGGAGGGATGTAGGCAGAGTGACTCGAAAGTGTTACTTAAGGGTTAGAACAAGCGACACAGGAACCAGTTCTGCAGTGACTCCAGAATCCACTATTATCTCACCACTTGGCAAAGAGGAGCTTAGCAGGACAACATCAAATGATTTCTTCTACGATATTAAGCACACCAAGGAGAACAGGTAAAATGCGTTCAGACCAACGTTTGGCAGCTAAACTGGTGGTAGTGTCTAATTGTAGATGTCTGTGGAAACTTTCGACATGGTTATTTGCGGCAAGATAATAAGTGGACCGAATAAAAGTGCAACACGATATACGATTAGAGTCACGAAAAAGGTAGAGCTTAATTGCGATCTTCTATCAGTGGTGCTCGTGGCTGGTAGGTCGAAAAGAGAACTATCTGATTTAAAATAGGCACGGGATACAATCCCAGCAGAAGTATCATATAAGGGAGTAGTATATGGCCGAGGAGTAAGGGAATCCACACGCAGTTCAGAAGATATGTGTCACAGTTCGATAGAGGTGTCGGTCCAACTATGGGAAGATAAAGATGTCCGAAACGTGCCTCAGGGATTGAGAAAGTTCCGGGGGCAGTACTATTTTGTAGATGCACTTCTGTGCCTCGACTACTGAGACAGGAATTAGCTAATTCCCGGATGTTCTCATGCTTGTTGTGCCGGGTGTAACGTTCGGTGATTAAATTCACAGTGGGTCAAATGCCCACATGAGAGAAATCATGAAAATGGTCAAACAAGTTTCGCAGGAACGACTAGAGAACAAGCGGTTTTGCCCTAGCAGTAGGCAGATCGCAGTAAATCTTTGCATCCGAATTTAGCACAGACACATGCAAGAATTTCAACACTGTGCGAGTTCCGGAGCATTCGGCTAGGCAACGGGTGTTTCTTCAAGGTCTATGAGTAAATGAGAGAGCTTGTGTACGCGAGCAGGAGTCAGTGTCTCAGCGACTACATTGTTCAGACCGTCCATATGACGAAGGTCGGCACAAAAGTGCGGGAGGTAATCCAAGTACAGTGTTTCTCTTGGGGAATAACGGTCGCAAGCTGTCTAGAAAACTTAGAGTAGAGGCTTTTGATTTATCCAGATTAGAAACCCCGTTCTTTAGAGACATGACGAAAATAGTCGATGGTGAAGCACATTGCAAGAGGTTTACGATTAAAGTTGCTATTTCAGGTCTGTGAACACTGTAGCTTCCGAGAAAAGAAAGACACTGTCTGGATCTCACTGCGGATAAGTTGCTGTAAGACGGCACCCATCGCAAATTGAAAGAAATCGGTCTTTAGTTTAATTGTGACTTTCTCATCCGCTTTAAAGTGGCACAGGGAAGTCACCTTGCTTACCTTATGCTTGAATGTCACAAACGCTGTCTCTGGTTCCGGTGCAAGCGCAAACTACTTCCGGTTGCCTTTAACCCCTTCGCGCATTAACAAGAATTTTAATACAACAAATCTTTGCCTGTGTTTATAGGAATATAACAGATTTCCGAACACACTGAACGGAAATACTTTATCTTTTATTGTCAATTATGCAAATGTGAGCATGTGTATATTGGTACACAAATCTGAAGATGAATTTTTATGCGTGCCTACAAATGTACACAATGTGTACGAACGGGTTAAGTAAATCAGTCAGTGTCTGAATAGCAGCATCAAAGTAATTAATTAACTCTCCATAATAATTGACTATACCGAAGAAAAGGCGTAGGATTTAACGAGTTGAGACATTCGGTAGTCCATGATTGGCCACCTCTTCACAGATATGGAAGTAGTGCCCTTACTATTTACTTTTTGTTCAGGAAAATCCACGCAATTTCAGTTAACTACACATATATCATTATTGCGGTTTAACGCGTGATGCTCGAATTGCTCGAAAGCTCTTCTAAGGTGCTCCAGGTGATCATCTGGTGTGGTACTGAATATTAAGAATTCGTCCATGTCGAGAATAACAAAGTCTGGACCACGGAAGACCTGGTCTATGAAAGGTTGAGAAGACTGTGTGCATTGTTGAGACCGAAAGACATGGATGAAGTCCTATAAGCAGAAGGGCGTGATAACAACCGTTTCAACAACGACTTAAATTGCCATTAGATTTGATGATAATTTTGCAAGAAATAGATCCTGGAAATGATGGTCTCTCCGGCTAAACCCATAGAAAAGTAATGGATATGTGGGATATGGCATGTGTCAGGGACAGTAACGCTGTTGAGTGATCCATACTCGCCGCATGGACCCCAGTCACCACACATTTTTGGTACCAAATGCAGGGTGGGCGCTCGACAGCTGTTGAAAGGTCAGTTGGTGCCAAGATTGAGCGTCTGTTCGAATTCTCGCTTGGCGCTTTACAGTTTCTGGGATGGAAGAGGTCTCGGTCTAGTTGATACGGGTTGACCTGTTGTGATAATACGATGCCGACCCTCGTATTTATTCTCACTCGAGTCGGTATTCTTGCTGACCAAAGACGGAAAATAATGCGTCACTGAGGAACACCTTGAGGGCTCTGAAATGGATGCGCGAAGTCTGTCGGGATTAACTGCAGCAAGTTGGTGAGAGACAGCGAAGTGGTATCACCATGTAGCGTCGTGCAACGTAGATCACCACAAGATCAAATTTGCTAGGGAAGTCGGTGCCAAGTACAAAATTCTGGACGTTATCAATGGTAAAGGCGAAGGAACATTATTGCCGTAAGCTAAAGCTGCAGGTCGCTATCTAATATGGTTAGCCGCCGGCTGTTTTCCAAAAGCTCGGGGTATAGCGTTTACTTCTACTTTTGTATGAGCAAAAAAGAAACTTTTTAGTAGAATTGAACACGCACAGTAGGAGATTAGTGACATGACCAGCGACAGCAGTCGCTATTCCAGACTGGATTTGGCGTTTCCCAATTTTGAACTCGGTAACGCTTACAAGTATTTACATCCGGGGCTAAAACGATGAGGAAGGTAATAATAACTAAAATTATACTAATAATACTAATGGAGAATAATAAGAATAAGTATATTTCTCATCGAGTGAGACGCTGTGGCCATAGTTGGAACAGGTCACATTTTACGGAACATGTCATGCTCATGCATGAATAGTAAACAGATGTGTGATTTTCATAGCTTTCGCCGTTTCAACGATTTGTATTAACTCACCGGTATGCTTCAACGCAATGTGCACTAGTTGGAATAGTGGATGGTAACAGCACTAGGGGTGTGTCGCACAGTATGAACATTTTTTCACTCATTAGGTGGTGTCTGTGCCTTCTTGGTACAAATTATCAAGTGATCTCTTCCAAGAGAACAGGGTCATAATCATGTTCAAATCTAGCTAATTGTCAAGCTTAACGCGAAAGGCCGTTGCGCTCTCACACGATGTGTTTGTGACTGGGAGCTTATTTCACAGGACAGCATATCTGATAAGGAAAATCTTAGACTGCAGATTTACCCTGAACCTGGGTACCCTCAGGGTAAACTCCTTATTACGTAGCTCCCTTGTAGAACCAGGTTGTAGATTTAGCGAGGGCAAAGAGCAGTGGGGGTTTTGATGAATCATGTTGTACAGAAGCATCATGTTATGTCTCAAAGTGGATCAAGCTGGAAATGTTGTTAGCGCTCCCGATAGTTCTTAGTGGATGTTTAACCTAGCAGACGTTTGGTAAATGGCCTTTGTATGCTTTCCAGAGATACTCTGTCAGGGTTCCTCATGCTGCCACAAATGATACTGCAGTATTCCAACATGAGGCGAGTGAGGATTTTGAAGAGTTCTACTCTGGCTGGGGTTATATGGATCTTATGTAATATATTAGCTGTTGATTTTCTGTCCCTAGCAGTATGAAGGCTGCTATCGTGAGCTTAATCAACTGCAGGGACGTCTTATGCTTCCATTGGCAAAGCAGCAATGGTATCGTCAACATTCTGTTGATCCCAAATTGTACGTGAGATGACGTAGGAAAAGGTGGTTGACTATGACGTACTTTTACGAAATCGTACAGTAGCTTCCGCTTAAGTAAACATGATGCGTGAATTAGAAAGGTCAAAAGACGGAGGCAAAAATTCTAGGGAATCATCCGAGATATCCCATGTAGCCCGGTCCGACACAGCGAGGAAAAACAAATATTAAATAGGCATGGTTATCGGTTTGTGTAGCGAGTGTGGGAAAAGGAAAGATTTCAGTTCATCAGACAATGCCGTACGTCAGAAGAAAGTAACTCATGTTAACTAAAACTTGGTTCCAATTTCAGAAAACGGTTCCCGACGTACACATCAAAGACAGGGGACGCAGACGTTCAACTTTAATCCAAAGTTTAATCTCCGGCTTGAAGGCAAACTGAATGGCAGCATCCACACGCAGATGCAACACCAGCCAAAAGTCAGCACGACCTAAGCGCGAGGTAGAAGTAGTGTATTCCAATTAAGTTGTCAATTTAAACAAATGTACGAAGATGTCGTAGTACTAGTAATGACCAGAAACCGAAAGATGTGCAGCATTATTAACCGCTGTAATTTTATTGCATCATTTTGCGTCTGAGAAGCCATTTGGGATTGGTTATGGCTTCTACAACCAGACAACGCATACAAAGCTTTCGATGCTTGCGTTCTCGAAGTACCTGCATAAATAAACAAGTGTACGTTACATTATTTAGTTTATGGCAATCAGATTTCGAGCCAGGTAGGCCAACTATACCGACGTCTGTTTCGTCCTCTTGGGACTTGTCAGTTGGGGGCATTCCCTCCGTCCCGTTCAGTGAATGACCGTCAGCGCCATGCACAGCCAGCCAGTAGCCTGTGCCAATGGGCCATACAGTACGATAGCTGACTATCATTGCTCAGTGGTATGAACTGCTCGTTGGCGGTACATACCACTAGCGGGGATGAGTTATATCTCCTGAAGGCGACCGAGGAAATGAACAAAACCGACGAGTCTCAAGTGGACGAAACAGATGTCCGATACTTATTCAGGTTGGTGGCCGGCCTCGCAAGCTTTTAAAATGCTATTAATGCACTAAACAAATTCTTCCTCCTTCTTAGAAACGTGAGCGCTAACACTCTTCGGAATGCTGTGTGGATTCAGGACTGCTGGTCAAGAATTTCTGACACTTGAGGACCAGCCCTGTCCTATGTAGAGGACAGGAACCTGCATAGCGTTAGAGGATGGGTCGTGATTTATCACTGTTAGATTTCATTCCATGGTGGCCAGCTACTTTCGCGCAGCCCCATAATCTGTTGGCTAGTGCCGCAAGCTACGAGCGACCTCTTGAAGGAGAACGAGAGAATGCACCCCACGGAGAGTCTCAAGTGGATCAAACAGCCAACTGATGAGTTGCCTGGTTGGTAGTCGGCCTACCTGACTCGGATAGTGAAGAACTAAATAAAAGCTCACCAAATCGCTCTACTTAAGTGTACACCAACGGTACATTTCTCAAAGGTGTGGTGCATATGCCAACTGAATGATATGATCAGTGTTACAGCTGAATGGCATCAAACGATAATTGTTCTGGTTTTTCAATGCGGTTCATAACAGAATTGTTGGAGTAACTGAAGTTGAACATATCATAAACATTGAAGTTAGCACTACTATTAAATGCAAACATTACCAAATTTTCAAGTGCAGTAATACTGCCACCATAGAACCTTCCCAAGGAGACCTTCTTTTATGCAGTAAATAACCTGGATAGCTTCCGCCCACATTTCCATCTCCTAGCTGGCCGAGTGCCAGTGTGGCGTAATAGCGATTATGCCATCAACTCTTCAATCCATCTTAGAGCTGGTATAATGTGGATTCCCTGCGAGCGATCAAGTCATCCAATCCGTTCCATCATTCAGCTCTTTCGAGTCCTGCACATTTTATACTCCAGTTAGCATTTTGCAATATGCCTTGAATCGGTATAATTTTCGATTAGGAAGCTTCCGTCCGTAGTCTTGAAAGGTCAGCCTAGTCATGGCCAACAATGAATAAAGGAAGAGTATAAAAGCCGAGGAATTGTTATTATGAATAATAATAATAATAATAATAAGTACATTATTGTTCAACAAGAGGAGACATGACTCAACACACATGGACCGAGTATAGCGTGTGAAACTCTTTTACATTCTCATAAGCTTGTTACTACACGAGCACACACGTTGTCACATCTAGCGACAATTCTCTGAACGAATTCAGCCAGACAACACAAATCCCTGCGTCAACATTTCCAGCCAAATAGGTCCATAACTGTTTTCTAATCAAAATGTACTGAAGCCAAGTGGCCATACTTGAATTCGTCTCAACGTTTTGCTTTCATTCACCAAGGATCTTAGTCTTAAACCAAGCCTTGGGGACTAAAAGCTGGAGTTGGAGTACCTGCTGTGTGGTTGGATTGCGACACGCAATCTCTACTCAGTCCTCTGTTCACTTTGAAGCAGACTGCGGTCATTATGACCACAAGGACCGTAGCAGATATGGAAGTGGCACGGTGTTGCTCCTCCCAGCTCTGATACCCCATAACAGTTTTCGTCAACGTTCGGACTCATCATATGAAGATAGTCTGAGCTATGGTCTAACTCGGGGCCTATTGGTTTTAAGGCTGACGCTTTGATCACTATGGCTCTAAGATGCGTGAGCAACGCTTGGCACAGCGGTAAGGAATTGAAAGCTGGATTTGGAGTACTCACTGTGGGGTTGGAATACGACACGAAATCTCTAATCAGACCTAGGTTCACAATGAATTGCGGTAAATCAGACAGCCTTTTTCTCCCCCTTAATTTCTAACCTATTCGATGGCCTGAGAGTAAGAATATTGGCATCCAGCGAGTTCTCGGGGTTTTTTGGACTAACCAAGTGCTAACTATACGGAGCTTGACCTCTGTACACTACGAATACACATCTCATTAACCACTTTCTTTATTTTGAGTCAGTCTTTCGGTGAAAAGCCTCTTAGACAGTTTTGTAGATGAGACAAACTCTTCTAGTAGAATGCAACGACACTTCTTCAAGCTGAAAAACATTTTTCAAGTGGCGAGCTTTGAAGTGAGTACGTAGCCTCATTTCAAGGTGAAAAGCAGAAATGAAATTTATCCCTCTTCATCCGCATCGAACATACGGGAAACCTCCAGCTTCAGAAAGTCTGGATTGTCCAATATCCACTCAGCTGAAGTTTCCCTATTGGATGCAGAAGAAGATGGAGATTAGACTTCTACTGAGAGGAGAAAACCTACATACCACTGTGAGCTTCGAACTTCAGGATTTGGATTTGTTTACTTTCGCCAGCTACGTGACGCGCACCAGGATGAGTTTTAGCTTGGAATGCGGCAGAGTTGGCCGCATTCAGTCTTGGCGCATTATTCGTACCCACTGCTTGTACGGAGGTGTTTATAGTAGTAGACGATTGAGTTATCTTTGTTGTGCGCCAGCTTACTATTCATCGTTTGATTTCTCTTCCAGACCATTGCAGCATGCGTTGCTTTTAAATGGTTCACAAGTAGAAACTGTGAAGGATCAGCTTAAGACGCCGATGTGTGGGCTTGAATCAGCCGCAAGATGTGACAAAAAGAGCGATACCGACTAGTCCTCCTTAGTCAGGACCGCGTTCAGAACTTGCATGTTGGCTGCGCTTAGTGAGAGTACTTTATTCAAGAGATTTCTGCACCTCGATACAATTCGACGTGCACCACCTACAAACTGACGACCGGATTGGCAATGATAGTGGCACAAACGGTATGGTGCTAATTAACATAGTAACTACACTAAACACAAGTCGTAACACAAGCACTTCGGCGTCATCGTCTTCAGAAAAGTTACTCGCCAACGAGACCTACAAGGTACCTGGAACACACTGTGTGCCAGCATCCAGTTGCTCTAAGCCTCTCGGCTGACAGACTGTTACGTCTCTCTCGATTTGACATTTCACTATGTCAATATGTGTGTTTTTCCCGCCCGACATATTGCTCCCCTGTGAATTTTCCTGATCCTACTGCTAAGCACTTTAAGTTACTTGTCATATACTCAAGGCATTTGTCCAGATGTAGCTGCATTACGATGCCTACTTTTTCAACCTACTTCTGTCTACTCATCTCAATACTTGTTAAAATCTGGCGTCAAAGATACTGGCTGATACAACTCATCCCCTTTGCAACACTTTATCTGAATGTTTGTCAATGTCGTCTACTAGGCAAAGATAGAAATTCATAATGCTCCCACAGAAGCCTAACGCTCCTCCGTCATTCAATACCTTCAGCGTTTGTGCTAGACCCCATCTTTGTTGTTTTAGACCTAACCAGTCGATCTGCAATATGATGGCATTTCCGTTTAATCTTTGTCAACGAGCTTTTATGGTAGTGTTTCGTATTTGTTTTGTCCATTTCAACACAATGCTGAATCATGTATGTCGTAGTTGAGTATTCACTCGCCCCGGGGTGGGTGAATCATTTTCTTGATTTAGCTTATTCCTATGGTGATGTTGTCTGGATTTGTTTAATCTACGCAGCAGTGCACATCACGGATTCCGGAAACAGTTTTCGCTTCTGTTGAATTTATTGGGGGCTCGAGAATGTTGGGATGAACAACGACCGCGCAGTGGACGTACGGTTCGTTGACTTTTCGAAAGCAGTTGTTACAGTGCCTTAGTTGAGACTATTGGAAAAGATAATCAAATACACTGCATCTTCTCGCACCTTATAGTGAGTGCCTACGTGCTTGAATGGAGGTCAGCAAGGTATACGCTTGGGTCGTAGCTTACCATTCAGGAAACTTGTCTAGCGGTGTCCCCTAAGGTACCGTTATTGGGCAGCCGTTGTTCATCATCTATACGAGCGATCTTTCTGAGATTTTGATCTACCACTGTTGTCGTTTGCTTCTGTCTTGTAGCTTTGGAATAGTACAGGTATTCCTGTTAGGAATATGCGGTTTCTCGATCGCACACCCACGAAGCTCGCGAATCGTTGTCATTCAATCATCGACCCCAAAGACCGGAACGAGCTGAGGCCAAGGTCAAACCTAGCTGAGGCCTGACGGTCAGATTGCAACACACTAGAAAGACATCGATAAACGGATTAGTGTTGAAACAAGTAGTTCCCTTTCCTGTTCAGCCTAGTGTTAATTTAACACCAGCTCCCTTGATCTTTCTAGTTATAACTAGTGCAAAGTGTTTCCGTGTATTGCTACTTACGTCTGGATCACCTTTTGGCTTTGAATAAACTAGTTTGGCCGCGTACTGGCCCTGTTTGTCCTTTATTATTAGGGAGTGACCTACGCTCACACAGGCTGACAAAAATGGTCCTAAGACAGTTCATGGTGTCCTGGATTTGCTCTGAGACTGGTCCACTTTCTGTTTACTAAATAAATTCTCGTTGGAATAGCTATCCCCCTGAAGATAACATTTGTCATCGACAATGAACTACCTGGTGTCGCCAATCAGGGAGACCTAGGTGTAGTGTACCCTTTGAATTTGGACTCTGGAGACAAGTGGAAGAAGACTGCAAATAGTGGGTTCCATATGTCAAAATTAATACACAGTTCCTTAGGAATTTCAACCGCTTATTTCCTTGCGATACTGTCCTAAGCTTTTGTTCGGTCTCATCTGGAGCCTTGCGTCTAGGATAGCTTGCTCTTCTCGTCAAGGACGAAATGGAGCTGCGGGGAGTTTTACATGTGAATACCAGGCTGGTTTATAAGCAGCCAGGACAGACTTATTCCGAGCGCCTACTTAGTTGTGGGATATACTCAAATGACTACCGGAGGATAATACTAGACCAGATCCTTACTTGTTACCTATTAACTGGGAGGGTTGGCTCGAATTTGTCTTGGTTTTTTAATCTTACCAGGCTATCTTGACTCCTCGGTCATTCCATGATGTGGTACAAAACACGTTCAGATCTAATTAGGCTAGATACTCGGTTATCATGTTGAGCTATCGAGCGTTGGAATTATCTTCCAGAAAATATAAGCAGAAAATCTACGGTTAAGGTTTCTTGGGTGTAGTAAGAGAACGTTCCCTTCTCCTGACCAACTCCTATCTTTATGTTTTGTTTTTTATATTCTCTATTCTCCTTCATGTATTGCGAGTAGACTGTGTTCAAACAGCCTTCCTACTTCACTCTAGGTTTCCACTTTTATTTTAGCTTACACAATTTCGTTGGACAGAATGAACTGCCAGTGAGGGATATGTGGGTAGTACTTAGTTGACTAGGGTGTAATTCTGGTGCCCCGCTGCATCTTAGTTACTTGCTAAACGATCCGCTGAAAATGAACACGTATGGGATTCTTCCATCCTTCCAGTCTTGCCTGAAATTGAATTTATTTGTTTATCTTTCCCTGGGGTTCGACTTCTTTTCGGTCGCTGTGACAAAATCACCCAACTGCTAACGAGGAGCCAGCTAGGCCTTTCATCCTGCTTAGTCTCCGACTAGATGGATGTACCGGTCGGCTACAAATCGGAGCGGGACCCTTGTAACCCACATATTCTGGTTTTGCCTAGGTGTGGTAGATCTTCTCTTACCCCTAGACCAAGTGCAACTGTTAGGATTCAGTCAAGTCCGAGCTAATGTCTTACTGCTGAGACCCTACTTTTTTTACTCTGCGACTGTGATACTTTCATCCAACTGCCTAAGAGTCGTTTGTTTCGTTTGACAGCCCCCAGGTCCATTATGACCTACTGCACGCATTGAACGCGGATGCGGTAGGAGTCCTTGACCGGACGCATACTACGTTGATTTTTGTTGGTTTACCTGTGCCCTTAACATGTGTTTCCTGTGTTGCATACAATTTGCAACTACGCAGACAAAGCGTACGAAGACATCCAAAGAAGAGCAGCAGGTGGAGGGCCCATCGCAGTCGGCAGGACGCGCAGTGGCACCTGAAAGCACTGGCGAAGTACGATGTTATACCGCATTTTAATTCACTTTATTCGGTTTGCGCATGTATGTTTTATCATTTTAAGCCGCTCTGTTTGTTGATCCAACTACCGAATCTACCTTCTACCCAACCTTGCTTGCTGATTGGTTGACAGGCAAGTAAAACCCTACTTTGTCTTGCCGCATACATGCTACTCCAGAGAAGCGGCATCTAATGGTTTGTTAGCTGGTGCATTTGGGCTCTCTGATGCGCATCCCTATCATATTAGTCAATTTTTCGAAATGAACAACTACTTCTCGGTCTTCGATTTTAGGATTGTGCCAGCGCACAATTTGCTCTTAAGTTATGCAACAACTTTTCGTCCCAGCAGGGGTTAATATGCAGCTCCTTTTCCCACTGTCATTGCAGGCAAACATTCTCATAATGAGCCGTCTAGTAGAAATTGGGCAAATGGTATCATTTGTTAATTCCATGATGAAAAATTTTAAGATTCAGCGGAAAAGGCGCTAGATAAAGAATACTCGACGAATCGTACGCAGATGGCTAACTTACAATCAGAGACGTTGATCTGCACCAATACGTATTTGTGGCAGTTTTAAAATTAATAAACGCTTGAGCCGATAGAGCTCTGAGGTTTATACCGATAAAGACAGGTAAATGCATCGGTAGTTAGGCAGTTAGCTTCATATGCTTTCTCGTTTGGCACGGAAATATGAATAATGGTCTATGACTAGTAAAATAGTAAACATTTGAGAGTTACCTTAGGATGACTGGGGTGGGTAGTACAAAACCGAATATAAAAGTGAGAAGAAAAAGAGCGTGAAGAACTCAGATGAAGCAGCAAACGGTTTCCATAAAAGCAGCTTCAGCTTTCTCAAACGTTAGTCTAGATAGAGGGCTGGTCCTTTTATTCGTTTAGAACGGACTGTATCACGTAAGATAGATGGGATAACGTGTCTTTAAATTATAGTGCGTGGCAGTATATACATCACCATCTTCATCTACAGTATGTTCCGTAGAGCATATATAGTCAAACAAATATAACAGTCACTGCTGACTAATTTCATCGATGAAATCTTTTTCGTCATTAGGCGCCTGATCAAGCGTCATCCTCCTGTCTGAAGTCAGAAATCAGATGGCAGAGGCCCCGTGGTTGTACAAAGGATAGTTGGAATTTTGTCTCATGCAAGCGGGTCTTAAACTGTGTACAGCGGGGGTCTTGTCATTTCAACGTCGTGCATACTGGCGCATCCCGCGATGAAAAATGTAGCAGCATGACTTGAACAGCGCAACTTTAAAAAACGTGGTTCCATTTACAATCTATCTTTCATGTACAATTTGGTGGAAAGTAAATTACGACTAATGGACATGTATCCTAGTTCCGCAACAAGAGCCGGCACGAAGGCCAAACAGGGACGCAGATTTCTGGCTGATCAAAACGTACACATCAGGGAATGGACTTGTACATGCTTGACAGGTCCCGTAGGATGATGAGAATTAACATCGTAAAATTAAAAAATCGTATCGATGAAAGTACGTGTGAAATGCATGACTCACCAAGGGATTGGAGATGCACATAAACAAGTAATCCAATAGGAATTTTAAGTGGATTCCGTCCACGTTCGTTGTTCACTAATACCATCATCCGATGGTCGCACGTTATATCACATAGTGCAATCGTGTCAGAGTTTCGTCAAGGCGTTTTTTGAAAAGGGATAGGGTGGGAGCGTTAATTACATGTTCTGGAAGGGCGTTCCAAGGTTGTGACACTCGGAGGGAGAAGAAATTGCGTCGACATTCCAGTCGACTGTACTGTGTGATCAACTTAAACTGATGACCTCTTAGGGATGCGTTTTGACTACGTTTCAAAAGGGAATGACACGTGTGGTTGGGGGTTCTCAGTATCCGGTACACCAATATGAGATCGCCTCTCAAACGACGGTAACGTCCACTGTATAAGTTAAGAGTTTTCAGCCTGAGTGGGTAGGGAAGGCTGGAAAGACCTTTGACGTATTTTGTCGCTCTGCGTTGTGCAGTATCGAGTGCAGTGAGGTGGCACTTCTGCCATGGTTGCCACGCTTGAATAGCGTATTCTGTGTGCGGTCTAACAAAAGCGCTAAGCATTTTCGGAAAGATTGAGGCGTCAAACTTCCCAAACGCTCTACGCAGAAGGCCAAAGTGTTGGTTTGCTCTCTTGGAGGCCTTTTCGGTCTGCATTAAGCACCCAAGATCTTCTTGTACAAGCACGCCAAGATCGCACTCATGAGAGGTCCGCTGTAGAATGTCAGGTCCTAAGCGGTAGTTATACGCACTCTGATGGCGTATGCTCAAGATTTTGCACTTTGTGGTGTTGAACTGTAGCATGTTCTCGTTTGACCACTTGTATGCTTTGTCCAAATCATCCTGCAAGGCTGTGTGATCCTCTCCTGAAGCTATGGCACGCCATATCTTTAGGTCATCTGCAAACAGCAGAAAGTTGGAAGATAGTGCAGCTGCAAGATCATTTATGAAAACAATGAACAAGCGAGGCCCGAGTACCGAGCCCTGAGGTACGCCACACTGAACTTCGATTGGTTCCGACAGGGTATTTCGGACTCTCACATTCAGGTGACGTTGAACGAGAAATTCGCCTATCCATCCTAGAATAGGATTGCCGATACCACAATGCTGCAGCTTGTTCAGTAAAATCCGATGGTCCAGTCGGTCGAATGCCTTAGAGAAGTCCAAGTAGGCTACATCCACTCCGACTTCGGCGTCCACAGACTCTGTCCAGTTTGAACGAGCAATCAGCAAATTAGTTGTGCAGGACCTGCCTTGGCGAAATCCGTGCTGCTCCGGAACGAGGATGTTGTTTTTCTCCAGGTACTCCATGAGGGCCTCGGCTACAATGGACTCCATGATCTTGGAGATTACCGGAAGAAGGGTAATCGGACGATAATTAGTTGGATCTGCACGGCTACCATTTTTGTGGATTGGAGTGATGATCCCGTGCTTCCACATCGTTGGGACGTGCATCTCGTTAAGGCATCGCTGAAAGAGTGTCGCCAAAGGTTCAGCTAAGCTCGTGGCGGAAACTTTCAGCGCTTTCGGCCGAATGCCGTCCGCACCCGGGGAGCTAAATTCGCGCAACGACATCAACCGCTTCAATACAGCTGCAGTTGTGAAGGAAATGTGGTTAAGGCCTGATGGCGGAATAAGTTGCCTAGATATGGTGCAGGATGTTTGCACACACTGGAAAGTGCGGCCGAAGTGTTGTCCTAGGACGTTCGCCGCATCCTGTGCCGTATGTGCTAATCCGAAAGCTGTGCGCAGAGCCGGAATTCCGCGCTTAACGCGGCGAAGCTTATTTATGTGTCTGTATAGTAGCTTTGGGTTAACGCAGAACTTTGACACAAGATCTTGTTGGCTCTTTACCTTATCCTCCCTGACGAGTGTGACACAGTGGTTTCTTTGTGTAATATAGGTGTTCCAAGTATCCTCGCTCGGAGAGGCTATATGGGCGCGCCATGCCAGATCCCTCAATCCCATGCATTTCCGGGTCCTGCTTCTGAGAAACGACTTCGCCTTGTCGGGTCGGGGGATTTTGGTTTTAGATGCCAATGCTACGAGCGTGTTGAATTTGTTGACAAATTTCCCGCATGCCACTTCTGGGGACCACTCAGTTAAGAAGGACCAGCTCGTAGCACTAATGAGTTCTGCCAGGTTATCGTAGTTGGTTACGACGTAAGATTCCACGTTGCTTTCATTAGGATAATCTGCATAACACAAGTATTGGAACAATAGTGTCGCATGATCGCTGCGGCCCAAGGGAGTGGATGTGGTTACTACGTCAATCATCAGTTCCTCATTGGTGAAAACGAGGTCCAAGATGGCCGGTTTGTTTCCTGTCCTGAATCGCGT
This sequence comes from Dicrocoelium dendriticum, assembly GCA_944474145.2. NCBI lineage: Eukaryota > Metazoa > Platyhelminthes > Trematoda > Plagiorchiida > Dicrocoeliidae > Dicrocoelium > Dicrocoelium dendriticum. The sequence goes on along the minus strand of OX104067.1, from coordinate 54,987,769 downwards.
TGGGGATGTGACATGGTTGTACAGCGGTGATCCTGCAATTAGCTCTTGTAGATCGGCTTTGAATGGTTCACTCATGGTGGCTGGGGTTTCTAGGCCGTGCAGATTGAAGTCCCCTACCAGCAAAACATGACTGTATGACCGTTCCAGTAAATTCTTCAAAGCAGAAGACAGGGCCTTGTCCATTTCTAAAGTGGACATTGGTGGACGATATACGATGGCCAATAAGCATTTATCGCCGTGCTTTAGGTGTAGGCAGCACCATAAGGAGTCTACGGTTTGAATCCCAGGGTCGTTCATGAGCTCGATGAGAAGGTCTGAACGGTAGTAGAGAATTACACCGCCGCCCTTGGTGGGTCGATCGTTACGCAGTAGTGACATGCCAGGTAGTTCGATCTCAGCGTCACTAATCATGTCGTTCAGCCACGTCTCAGTTATCATGATGAGGTCCCAACACATTGAGCTATGACGAGATCGAAGTTCTGCCAATTTGCTTAGAAGCCCTTGGGCGTTTGTATAAAGGCAATTGAGAACTACGGATGTTAGAAGCGTGTTTGAACATACGTTGGTTTTCCGAGAATTTACGCCGACCCTTGTTGGGTCGGCTGAGGGACGTTTTTTTGATGTGTCTCTTGCAAACTTCCCGGGGCCGTTACGGTGGGATGCCTACAGCGCCCTGAGTCGATCTGCAGCAGACTGTCTTTTCCTTCTTCATCGAACGGCTGGGGCGTTTCATTGTGTTCCGGTACAGAAATGCAGACAGCGGGGATCGCGACTACTTCTTGCTGGTTTCGTGTTCCCTTATCCATTGGTGGCCTGGTTCCAACCGCCTTCAGACGTATTTCTGATGGCAATTTGGTGCGGAACTTGTGCCAATTCCCGAGCACCGTTTCAACCATTTGTTTGGAGTAAAGCAAGACTTTAAGCACTCGTGGACCACTTCCTTTGTAGTTTGGCGATATGGGTAACCTCGATGTTGAGCTGGCAATTACGTCGTGGAGAGATAGTGCTTCGCGGATATACCGCCACTCTTCCAAGTCATGAGCTTTGACCTGCGACTCTTCCGGTGCCTGTGTTTCGGGGACACCATGGACAAAGATGGATCTTTCATCAGTTTGCTTGCGGTGTTCTCCAGGATTTTGTTTTCGTTGTCGACGCTCACTCCAAGGTATATCCGGGAATATGCGAACTCCGCATGATGAATCACGAAGACGGTGAGCTGACAAGAGGACTGTCTCTGCTTCGTTACCGGACTGCAATGTCACTTGAAGTAGTCTCGGCTCGCCATAGTGAAGTGAGTTGGGGTGGCGGATGATACGACATAAGCTAGCCTGTTTAGGCTGCATTCCAATTGCTCGGCATATGGATTCCCACTGTTTCATGTCGTCCAGTAGTCTATCTTTGATAGAGTTTGCCTTTGACTCAGGCACGTTAGAGCATATTATCTTCATCGAACTCTGCATCTTCTTGGAGTTCGTACATTTGGATACCGGCATGCCTCCTATTACCGGCGGCGTGGGGGGAAATCTTTTCGTGTACACATTGTTATTAGTGTCGCCTCTAACAACCTTCGGTGTGCTTGCAGACACGCTGGTTAAATTTGCCACGGGTGGACAATCAGCGACGATATTTGCATAGGTAGTCGGACTACCTGTGTTATTCGGTAAATCGGAATGCACTGGAGTATCATGAGCCACAGCCATATCACTCGGGAAAACCGAACTCTGCAACGTTGGATTCGCCGGGGTTGGCAGTCTTTCATAAACTCTCTGTTTGCAGCCTATCGTGAGTGGGGTTGCGGGATGTATGCTCTCTACTAAACAATCGTTTTGACTGGTTTGTGCCAGGTGTGGGCATACGGTTAGACAACGTGAGTCGAGTGCGGCACCAGCTGGTTGCGATCCACCCGCTGTTTCAGCTGTTGCTAGTCGCACAATTTGGGTTAGTTTGTCACATTTCTCTGTCAGTAGAGCAACGCACCTCACGAGCGGGTTGGCCATGCACTCAGCACAGAACCAAATGGAGTCTGATGTGCAAGGTCGTTCCTTCATTTTTGCCACACCTACGCACCGGGGATGAAAGCTCTTTTCACAGATATTACAAGTTATTGCAATCCGGATTGTTTTAGAGCACGATTTCAAAGCACAAATCACTTTCGTTTGCTGTTGCGTGGGCCGACGAGCACTTGTTTTCCTTGTAGCTGTACTACGAACCATTGCCGAATTTTGCAGTTTCGTCGTGAATGGCCAATCGATGAGATCTCCACAATTAGCAAGAGATCCTCAATCAAATTTGCACAAATAGAAAAATACACCAAATGAAATATATTGGTGCACAATTCACACAGAAAGATAACGCAAAACACAGTAATTCCGAAGCAAAAGTGGAATCCAGTGATCTCCTGCGAGCTTCACACATGTTGTCTAATTCATTACTTCATTTTTATCTGCAGCGAACCGAGTAGGTTTCTCAGTTACTTTGGCCACAAAGAAGAGCACTATCAACTGGACACGGGGCGTCAGATGTCCGCTTGGTATCCTGGTTTCTCTCTGCTTGTTGCCTGTTAATATTTCGTTGTAGCTTGGTTTCGTCTTCCACAATTGTCAAAAGCTTGAAAGTCATATTAAGCATAAGGAAATTTTGTTTTTGAATGAATTCTTTCGCAATCAATTCATGTAGAACATGAAAAAGTATGGTACAGACGTTACGTATTACGCTTTTGGATAGCCAGATGTAATTGGACCAACAAGATTGGCTACCGTATGCCATGATAAGCACTTTCTGACCAGTTTTAAATGATAGCTTTTCCTGCACATTAAAAACTACAGCATTGCGTGAACACCAGACTCGATCGTGTACTTCGGTAGAAATGGAGTCGATTGTTGTCGATTGTGGGCGAATCAAATAAGGCAGCAAGACTCTGCATAGGTTGCAATATAGACTATGTTAACACATAATGAAAGTCCAGGATATGCAGTTTCATTATTGTATGAACAGTTTTCAGGTGTCTATCTCATGTTTTCAAGGAGTCCAAATGGATTTCCCATAGCGCAACACACCAGGGGAGTTTCTTTGCTCCTGCTTCCAGCCATTGTGCCGGATAGCTTGGTTGGTTGTATCGGCTTCGGAATTAGCATGGAAGCATTCTGATTATTAATACTTGTTTCCTCCTCCAGTGCGTTTTTACTGCAGACCTGAGAATGGAACCAAATGTAGGATAAATATAAGATACACTAAAGCGAAATAAAACGAGATCTGATAATGAGGCTAACTTCCGAGGTTTAAATGCAAAACAACATCTAGTGTAGTGCTGGCAAAATTGTAACTCTAGAAAACGGGGCAAATTAGTAGGGAACCAAAAGACCGCACCGCAGTTAACTATTTGAATCGCCGCCTTCGATTTGCACAGAATGCCCGCACCCTGTCCATACCTATTAACAATTTGGCGGGAGGAAATGTGTGCCTGTTAAATAGGTTTAACAAGTCGAATATCCATACATTTGCTTCCAAACAACCAAAGAGATATGAACTAGAGGTCGAGGCACTCCAGGAATTCATTGGCTCTGAAAGGCTACCACCTTTGAAAATAGGAGTGATGATGCCTTGCTTCCACAAGTTAGCGACCTGTTGTTTGTCCAGGGATCTTAGGAAAAATCTCCTTAATGGTTCAGCTATCCTCGTAGCTGCCACGTGCATTGCTTTCGGGGGAATGTTGTCAACTCCGGAGGAACTACGAGGGCACAATGATAGCAGCTTCCCGAAAATGGTCGCTGAACCAAACGTGACGTGTGTACAAACTGGCATCTGGTAGAATAGGGCAGGTATGTTACAAATAGTTGAAGCACGTCGGAAAATGCGTGCGTATTGTAGCCATAGAACATTGGCTGCAGCCTCTGCTGTTTGAGCATATCCATCCGCTGATATTAGTGGGGGAACACCACCTTACCTATTCCGGAGACTGTTCACATTTCCGTACAGGAGCTTTTTGTTAACACAAAACATTTCCGCTAGACTCCCCTGGTGTGTTAATTTGTCCTCGCGCAGCAGTGTGGTAAAATGATCACGATGCACAACATAGTTGGTCTAGCTGTCAGGGCTAGGGTTCGCTCTATACACACGTCACACAGCGTCTCTTATTGTCAGGTGTTTTCGGGTTCCACTTCGAAAGAATGTCTTTACCCTTGCAGAACGAAGGGGCCTGTTGACCGATGTAGATGTAAGCAGAGCACTGGACTTTCCAGTGAAATCCAACAAAGCACAGTCAATGCAACAGTCGTCATGAAACTCCCAGCTGGCATCTCCCACAAGTTCTGCCAGTATGTCGTATTGGGTGATTGTTCGAAACAAGGTAGTATGTTTTGTGGATACTCAGCATAACACACGAAGTCGTACATTATGGCTACGTGGTCACTTCGCCCCAGAGAGCTCTCCAGCCTTGGTTTTGCAACCATGCGTTCTTCGTTCGTAAACACCAAATCAAGCACAGATAGAAATTGGATGTTGCCCACCCGAAAACACTGCACAACCACGAAGCGTTTCGACGTAATTTTATCTCATCAGGTGGAGACAGCAGGCCTCGATCCCGCGAACATTGGAATAGTAGTCGAAACCTCCACCTCAAGCACAGATAGTTTATTTCCGGCTCTGAATCGGGTGGGTGCACTGACTTGGCTGAAGAGAGGAATGCTTGCAATATATTCTTGCAGCTCGGCATTAAACTGCTCGATGTATAGCGCTGTTTAGAGACCAAGCGCAGCATAATGATTTGCTTGATTCCAGCGCCCTCAGCAGTCCGACTAAGTTACATTGTAAGAAATACTTCACACCGATAGGTAATTGTGAACCTCAGAAGTGATTTTGAAATACGGGCGAGTGCTTCAGTCCCAAAATGGAACAACCCTTTACTACGGTTTGCAACCAAGATAAGGCAAAACTTCGTTGCTGTCACAAGCAATTCATGTGACGATATTCGCCTTTATTAAACAGGTAACTAAAAGCAAAATTGAGTACGCAGGAGCATTTGCAAAGGTTTACTCCATAATCTAACACATAACTCACCCGGTATGATGCGTGATGGAAACCAAATTTTTAAATCAAGCATTGGTCTGCAGTTAAACATTCACATAGTAGCAAAAGAACGTACATAAATATAAAAATTGTATGCTGAGCATTCACTCATATGCATAAAAGTACAATATCTAAATCGTTAAGGAACAATAAAAACCATGCAGCCGTGAGAAGTATGCGCATGATATAGGCTTGCAAGACGGCGACCTAAATATTTGCGTCCACACAGCAAAATTATCCAAGCGAACCAATTAGTACAGTCACCAAACTCCAAGTGCACACAATGTCCGCACCCTGTCCATACCTATCAAAAATTTGGCGGGAGGAAATGTGTGCCTGTTAAATAGGTTTAACAAGTCGAATATCCATACATTTGCTTCCAAACAATCAAAGCGATATGAACTAGAGGTCTCAGCACTGCAGGAATTCACTGGCCTTGATAAACGTCACAGACCGTAGTACAGCCCGGTACTTTTATCGCACATCACAATGTGATATTTTGTTACAAGTACCGCTCATCACAATCTTGCGAGCCAACTTCCATAGGTCGCAGATGTTTTCCTCTGTCGCTACACAGCCAAATTGTAAGCTTACAATTTAAGCGAGCTTATTTCCGTGAAGTGATATGTACTTGTAATTGGAATTGTCGCATTGCTGCGGGCCAATGTCACGAACTTTCGCCGCTTTTCTCTATAAACCTAGACACTCGTGATCTGAGTCTATCGGTGTTACTAATCCACAGAATATGCTTAAAGAGTACATCCGCGTATTATTGTCGCTACGTTGTTGTGTACCCCAAGCTGATCAAGTGGAATTTACGAACCACCGTGACGGACGTGTGTAAGTTTATGCACTGGGTTCTTGTTATAGTGCGGAGGATTGACTCAGGAAATTCAGTGCATGTGCTCGCGTGGTATAATCTTTGCAGGCCTATGTTGCGCACCATCAGCTGAATGTCGTGTTGCGTTGTGCAGAAGAATACAATACTCAGCCTAATACTATTCAGGCGAATCCAGTGTGTTAATCAGCTACGATGTAGGTAACCGCGATCAAATGGCATTGAACTGTAAGCGAATGATTGGGCAGGGAAGAAATGGACGATTTGAAACCATCACAGCGGTAGTCCTCATAGAAGCATACAATCTACACGGGTTTCTGGAGCAAACAACGACAAATTGATGGCATCTTGACACCAAATAGTCGCTTTGGGGACATCCAAATAATTTCTTCATGTTCACATTGGGCTGCTCTCCCAGAAATGATCAGCATTGAAGAGAAAGCCTGTCTGCATCCGGAGAAATAAATGCATCCGTAAACAAATAATTCTTTTTCAATCCCACTAGGCGAGCTATTCCATAGAAAGAACAGATCAGCAGTTGTTACCTCCTTTTCAAAAGATTGCATTAATAACCTATTCAAAAATAAACCCCGTCATGCATTTCGGATTTTTGTAACACAAGATAATGAAATTGGTTCTGCCTTCTTTTATACCAGTCATCGAACCGGGGCTCTTCACAATCACAAAAATGTTCAGGCCGAAAAAAATAAACATAAATGAAAGCGGCTGTATTCCAAAAATTTATATGTATCGGTTGTTGGTAATTTAGTCAGGTGTCATCGATTTCGCCATCGATATTTTTTCTAGTGACTTTGATTTCCCAAAAATATAAATCACGTTTTGGAAGGTTAACTACCAACTAACCGCAAACTTAACATTGCGCTGCGTACCCCAGGTTTTGATCGTTTTTTGAAGTTTATTCCAAACCTTTGAGTAGTAGACGAGAAGAGATTCTCTGATTCTCGTCGTAAATCTTAGAATCGTGACCTTTAGCTCTTTGTTGGTGATCGGGTATAGGCAGTTTAAACACGTGCGAACGCCATACTCAGAACTGTCAATTACATGGTATTTGATTTCATTAAGAAAACATAGCTTCAGCTTCATTATACGAAGCCAGATTGAGTCAAATCCAAACTAATCACAACGCTCATCGTATGTCATTTTTGAGGAATAGTCACATTAATAGTTCCTTAAGCGACTCTTGACTCTCTCTAGGTGATGCTGGTCACAAGTTCGCTGGTTAAATTGAACCAGTGAGCAGTACTTGCTACAAGGCAATGCATATGTTTTGTCAAGCCAGATGCGAAACTGCTTGAGGTAAAAATGATAACATATGTAACCGATGATCTGTATAAATTTCGAAAAGTGTATATTACAATATGCATAGAAATTAAAGGTAACTGATATCGCACGCCGAATTAGCGAACTGCCCTACATGGCGAGATGTATGCGCCTTGCAGTAAAAGACTTTTTCGAGGTAGTTGGCATTTGTACGACAAAATATTACACATGTCCACGGCGAATGACATCCGTTACAGTTTGCACCAAGACTCAAGTGAAGTAGGTCATCCTGCATGAGACTTACGACTGTCTGTGTATTTGCACCTTCTTGTGCGGAATCAACTTTAATCTCCTCAACAACGAGAAGCGCAGCACCATGTCTTATTCTCTGGAACACATGGTTAAGAAATAGGAGAACGAGAAGTGTACCAATAATACTTCATTGCATTACTCCAATGCTGACTGATTTCATCTTAGGTAAGTGGTCGCAGTTGAGTACCACCTGCCGTCAACCCTTTAGATATGTAGACAGCCACGAAGGCATCGGCTCTCCAATACCTGTGGCTTTCAATTTGTTAAGTAACCTAAGATGAGTCACACTATGAATGGGGTTTTTCCATATCTAGGAACAAGATTACACCATTGTTAGCATTGTCTATGGCGGCCGTTGTGCGGTTTAAGAAGTCTGTCTGGCATGTTGCGCAGGATCGACCTTACCTAAAGCCGTGCTGCGAAGTGTAAGTAATGCTGGTCTTTTCCTTCACGATTCTTTCCATTGTGCTAGTTACTATGGGTGTCTGATTGATAGGGCAAAGTTTTTAGCCTCGTGAGTTGCTCCATTTCCTTGTCGCGGGATAACGATAGAAGGCTCCCGTTGCGTAGGATATACTCCGTTGATTCAAAAAGTATGTAAAGATGTTGAGTAAATGCGGGGTCAAGTCACTACCACTGTTTGTAATAAACTAAGATGGATTCTATCGGGCCCTGCGCAAGTCGAGGATCATAAGCGGGAGACTTGAGCAGTGATTTTCTTAATAGTGAATTCCACTGTGCATAGAGTTTCACGCTTGTGCGGCATGATAAATGTTGGTGTGCCTGATGAATCCTTAGTCACTTATTCAACAAAATAAGCATTGAAAGCTTCGCAAATATCGTAGCGAGAATAAGCGGTAGGGACGTATAACCGTTATAGACAACGCACATCGGGTTTGTAGCCTGGCACACACGCACGCGGGTATAAAGGATAGTTTCCGATCACCACGCACCACACAGAGACATCCCGCTCTCATCTTGAGCATTAAAGGAGACTCGGCCAAACGCGTACCACTCTGGCAATTCGTGCTGTCCATCACTGAGACCCCGACCTTCTCCACCTAGATCTGATATCGTTTGTCCTCCGGTGTCCATTTTCCGCTTGTTTCGTAGGCCTGCAGCTACTTTGTCGAAATTTATCTTAGGTGTCCTCGTAACATTTCAGCTTCCTTAGCTTTTGCGGCTCGTCCGTTCCGCCTGTAACTCTTGCCTTCCATTCCGCTACAATACCATCTGATGCATGGAAGTAAGTTACATCAGGTGTGGTGATAAAATTGAGAGTTGCTGCGACGCGGACCCCGGGCATGGAATAGTTTAAATAGTTCGGTTCTTTTGCAAAGGCCGTTCAAAGCTTTGTGCTCTTCTAGAATGGGAATTTTTGTCATTTTGACGCTGCAGTTCTTCGATGATCTTGTACTGCTGGAATAACAACGCAAAGTCAGCAGTTAACCTGAATTTCTGCTGAGTCTTGTAAAGCCTGCGTACTGCCCTTAACACATTGCGATTGGATTTAGGTTTAGTTTGATGGACAGATTTTAGCAGCATTGCTCAATCAACGCAGCGGCTCGTTATATTATAAAACAGTCATTATTTGCTGATGAAAAGAAGAGTGAAAAATTTATCCAAATTCATCGAACGAACCAGGTCCATGAAAGAGTTCCAGTTGACAGAACTGAACGAAAAGTAATGCACTGTGTTCTGTACATCAGCCATGCGTAGCCATATGTCGCATTAGACCAGCCGAAGTCGATTCGCGGAAATTCATCAAGAAGGTTAATACTGCTTGCTAGTAGGCCCATAGAAAAAAAGAGATTCAGGGTGCATTCACTTCTGGGAGGTTGGGACACTTGTTGTCGCCAGCCATTAATTCTGATACAGCATATAATATTAGCGCAGTTCAAAGAAATGCTTCCCGTGTATCATGTAATCAAATGCAGATCGAAATGGTCTCCATTGATCTTATGTATAAACGGGAGGCCAGCAGCGCATTCAAATGAAAACGTCAAAAGTTCCACGTCCTCTTGGCTGCAGTTTGACGCGCTGTATATACATCCCTTAACCAGCTGCTGCTGATGAAAAGATATCATAAGCCATAGTGATTCCTGAACGTCCTTCAGCACTGCGACCTCGAAGGTTACTACTGCGAGCTACTTCTGTTGTCAAATTACGCAGCCTCCACCTAGACGAATATGCCGATTTCTCATAAACTTGTCGTATCCGAAAATAGTTATCTGATTGTCAGACGTGTTATCATGGCACCAATATTCAGTCATACATATGATGTCGGGATTATGCACCAGAATAAATGAATTTGTGTGTGCATCTTAGAATAAGAAAACGAATGGTAATCAAAAGTATTGCAAAATTTACGCGATATGAAATACACGGCTTAGGCTGTTTCATAAACATTGGGGTTTCAAACCGTGTGTCTGGGCTTAGGTATAAAATTAGTTGAAACAGAGCGTGCAATGTAAATGTTGGAAAATGAGTTGGAGGTAGTCACAGCGGAAGGAATGTTGCTTGATTATGATCATCTAGAGAACGGTTGGCGGAAAAGAGCCGCTGATTTTTGCGGTAGCTTATGGGAGCCGATGAGTTAAATATCGGCTTCTTACAAGTGCACCTGTGGATGCCGGTTTGAAATGCTGTGTCATCTGCCTCATTTGTCACTGATAGGATGTTGATGACACGCCGCATCCATAGGCTTCAGTGGCCGGCTGTCATTTCCATTGTTGATTATAATCCGCTTACGTGCCTTCCATACACAAGACTTCACTATAAGCGGTGGTGGCACACTGGTGTCAACTGATGCGCTATCAGCAGCATATTCCGCGTGAAGCATTAATTGGACCGGATAGTCGTGAACCTAGGTACTGCGTGTGTGGAACATCTTCTATAAATTTATGACCAATGGATTGATGTCTATCCAAGCAAAATGAAGATACAAAGCCTCCCAATGACGCTTGCGATAAATCTAGGTAAACCGTCCTTTTACTGTCGATCATTTTGACCGGGTCCATCGATATCATTGAGGAGCATAGACACCGGACAGGGTAGACTTTAGGCGGGATATGACAGGTCGCGGCTGGAGGTAGCGGTTTTGCTTGAAACTGGGATTGTGCGGGTAATGCAGTTGTTATTCGATGAGGCACATTTCTGTCACTTCGCATGCAGCAAACAGTATCAGAATGGCCTGCATGACTGTCAGCATTGTTTCTCCGAGAGGAAACACCATCAGCATCACTGGCTTTGTGAATTGTAGTCGTTTGGGACTTGATCGGCTTAAAATGCTTAGCCGTGAACCTACTGCCTGGTGGAGTTCTTCTAGTAAACACGTTTACACCTGATGTTGATTATACCTCCGAAGTGCCAAAATTTGACGTTACACTGGGCACAACATCTAAGGCAATATGGTGGTACGCATACGCAGTTGATCTCCTGCGAGCTTCACACATGTTGTCTAATTCATTACTTCATTTTTATCTGCAGCGAACCGAGTAGGTTTCTCAGTTATTTTGGCCACAAAGTAGAGCACTATCAACTGGACACGGGGCGTCAGATGTCCGCTTGGTATCCTGGTTTGTCTCTGCTTGTTGCCTGTTAATATTTCGTTGTAGCTTGGTTTCGTCTTCCACAATTTTCAAACGTTTGAAATTCTTATTAAGCATAACGAGATTGCGTTTTTGAATGAATTCTTTCGCAATCAATTCATGTAGAACATGAAAAAGTATGGTACAGACGTTACGTATTACGCTTTTGGATAGCCAGATGTAATTGGACCAACAAGATTGGCTACCTTATGCCATGATAAGCACTTTCTGACCAGTTTTAAATGATAGCTTTTCCTGCACATTAAAAACTACAGCATTGCGTGAACAGCGTACTCGATCGTGTACTTGGTCGAAATTGAGTCGATTAGTGTGCTACATTACGTAAGGTGCGTTCCAGCAACGGAACAATTGAACAATGGATTTATGCGGGTATAAAAGCTAAAGCTTGACAAATCCCGTAGGGTGATCAGTGTGAAAATCATAGAAGTGTGAAAAATTCAATGGAAACTAATTCAGTAAAATCGTTTAACATCGAGTCACTACAAGCTTGTGGACTCACCGATTTTGAAGTGTCAAAATAATAGTCCACTATAACTCCGGAGGGGATAATGAAGTATGGAGTATTTGTTTTAAAAAGGCACCGCCCCTTGAAATTCGCATGGGGCAAAGTGTTTGAGTTTGAAGCTTCAAAATATAAATCCACTGTTGAAATTTGCACGGGGGAAAATTATTTTTAAAGTATGGATTTTGGATCTCTCAAAATTAGACTGTACTATGGGAGATAGTGCAATGAAGTGAGTGCACTATCAACTCGATTTTTGAACTCAATCAGGTTGGGTGCACTGACTACAGATTCTGGGAGAGCATTCCAGGCTTGGCAAACACGCACGGAAAAGAAATTCCGTCGACATTCCAAACGGCTGTACTGCACTGCCAGCTTCAGATGATGGCCTCTCAGATTGTTGTTGTTACTGAGCTCCAGCAGATGGCGGCAGGTATGATTGGGGTCTGTCAGAATCTGATAAGCCAAAATCAAATCTCCCCGTAGTCTTCGATATTGACCACTAAATATCCTGAGCGATCTCAGTCTGTCTTCGTAGCGTAACTGGTCTAAACCTTTCACGTTCTTCTTTACGCGTCGTTGAGGCTTCTCTAAATCAGAGAGGTCTTTCTTCAGCCACGGCTGCCAGACTTGTATTGCATACTCCACGTGTGGTCGTATGTATGCACCTAGAAGTTGGTGAAAAACGGATGGATCGAAGCGTCCAAATGTGCGCCTGAGAAGGCCCAAATTTCGAATGCTCGCGTTCGATGCTTTCTTTGCCTGGGCTGAGCAACCAAAGTCGGACTGAATCAAGACTCCTAAATCCTTTTCCTCAGAAGTTGTGTGAAGCACATGGTCACCCAGTTTATAGAAGAATGCTGATTGGTGACGTAAGGGTAATACTCTGCACTTTTCTGTGTTGGGTGGGAGTTGGTTCTGAACTGACCACGCATACACCTTATGCAGATCCTCTTGAAGTGTTGCGGAGTCGTTTGGTTTATTGATCGCTCTCCAGACCTTGATGTCGTCGGCATAGAGTAGGCAGTTGGAAAGAATGAGGGCCGCTATGTCGTCAATATACATCACAAACAATCGTGGCCCCAGTACCGATCCTTGTGGTACACCACATTCGACTTGGTTTGGGTGGGGCAGGGACCCACGCACTTTTACCTTTAAGCTCCGGTGGAGAAGAAAGCTTGTGATCCATCCTAGGAGCGGATCACCAATGCCGAAGCTCTGAAGTTTCCAGATCAGGATTACGTGGTCTAGTCAATCGAAGGCCTTTGAGAAATCTAGCTAGACCACGTCAACTCCTACACCGCTGTCAATTAATTTGGTCCAACTCGATCTTGCTAGCAGCAGATTTGTGGTGCACCATTGATTCCGTCGAAAACCATGCTGTTCATGTGCAAAGAAGGCAGACTCTTGTAGATAGGCTGTTAATACGTCAGCAACAATAGCTTCCATAACCTTTGACAGGGCCGGGAGAAGAGTTACAGGACGGTAGTTGGCTGGATCATAACGGCTACCGCCCTTGTGAATTGGGGTTATGATCCCACATTTCCACATCTCGGGTACATACATCTGATCGAAGCAACGTTGGAAGAATCGTGCCAGAGGCTCTGCTAAACTTTCTCCCATTACCGCAAGGGACTTAGGGTGAATGTTGTCGATTCCAGGAGAGCTGTGCTTACGCATACACAACAACTTCTTTAATACCATCCCCGCCGTGAAAGTTATGTGCGTAAGTTTTGGTTGTAAAACAGCTTCTGACAAAGGAACAGATGACCAAGGAATGCATTGAAAGTTCGAAGCATATTGCAGCCGCAAGGCGTGCGCCGCATCCTTCGTAGTCAGCGTCATGCCATATGACGTTTGAAGAGGAGGGATTCCTCGTTTCACCTTGCGCATGTTGTTTACATGTTGGTACAGCAGCATATGATTCGAAACCATGCGTTCCGTCAGATGCTGCTGGTATGTCAGTTTATCCTCACGAACGAGTTGAGTGCAATGATTACGTTGAATTGCATAGGCCGTCCAGCTCTCCGTGCTCGGGTGTTCCTTATAGATACGCCAGGCCGAGTACCTCACTGCCATACATTTCCGTGTCCTACTTCGCACACATGAAACAGTCTTCTTCGAGTGGACAACCTTAGTTTCGGATGCCTCTTCGACGAGAGTGCTAAATTGGTTGACGAAATATGGCCATGCGATTGTCGGTACTTCATCTGTCAGAAAGTTCCAGTTGGCTGTCTCTGAAAGTCGAGCCAGCTCATCGTACCGTGTGATAACTCGGCTTTCCCGTGTAGTATCCGCAGGATATTCTGCGTAGCATATATAATCGAAGAGTAAAACTGCATGATCGCTGCAACCCAAAGGAGCGTCGATGATTACTTTCTCGACCATGAGTTTTTCGTTGGTAGATATCCGGTCCAGGATGGACGGCCTTTCTGCTGCTCTGAGTCTGAAGGGTTTGTCGATATGGCCATAAAGCGGAAAACTGGAGACAAGCTCTTGTAGATCCGCTTTGAACTGTTCCGTAGGTGTTGCTTGGACATCCAGAGCATGGATATTGAAGTCACCAGCGATAAAAATGTGGCTGTATCTCCTGCTGATCACAAGCCTCAGCGCAGACGCGAGATTGAAGTCCATCTCGGGTGTAGAGGATGGTGGTCGATAAACGACCGCCACCAGACAGAAGTCGTTGCCTGTTAAACGCAGCCGACACCGAAGAGTATCCTGCACGTTACTGTACATGTATTCTATGGGCTCACATTGGACGTCACTGCGGTAGTACAGAGCCACCCCGCCCCCTTTGCTGGGTCGATCGCGCCGAATGACGGACATGCCTGGTAGCTCGACCTCCGTGTCTGTGATATCCGGGCGCAACCACGTCTCCTTTATAGCGACGAGGTCACACGATTTGGACCTTTGACATAGTCGCAGTTCGGGTATTTTGTTAAGTAGACTTTGAGCGTTAGTGTACATAGAGGATAGTTGCTTGAGCACCAAAAGAGCTTGTGGAGGATTACACGAAGTTAGATTTAAGCCGGCCTTTCATCGGCCGGCACCTGATCGTTTTTTGCGCAGTTTATCGATGAACATTTTGCACGGGCCTGCAGCCCACCTAACGTCGTTCCTGCACACGCAGAACGCTCTTCAATAGCGTCGTTTTCAGTGGTTGATAATCTTGATGCAGTGTCTTCGGCTCCGTTTATTTTATCACATTGAGCCACAGATGATGTCACATTCTCCGGTGGCTTCGATTCAATAAATGGTACCTTAAATCGTAGTTCCGATGGCAGTGCATTGTGCATTTTATGCCAGTTACGCATTAAGTTCGCCGCCATCTGCTGGGACTGAACCACAAGTTTCAGTATCCTTGGACCATTACCTTTGTAATGAGGTGAAACGGGCAGTCTAGAAATCGACTGAAGGATGACGTCGCCTGCAGATAGAGTTTCACGGATGTACCGCCATTCTTCCAGATCGTGAGCATGAGCCTCCTCGTCCCTAGCTGTTGGTAGCTCGGGCACACCATGAACTAAAATGGTTTTTCGCCAGCTGGCCGTGTTGCGATCGTCTAAAATGTTTTTTTCTCGCTGACGTTCGCTCCATGGAACATCCGGCAAGATGCGGATCTTACTGTCTTCATCTCGGAGGCGAAATGTCGATAAGAGCACCGCCTCTACATCTTCAGTGGATGCCAGTGTTATCCGCAGAATTCTGGGCTCACCATAGTGAACGGAGTTTGGATGTCTCGTCACACGCGTGATGTTAGTCGGCTTGACCCTAGCACCTATGCGATCGCAAATGAGATTCCACTGTTTCAGATCGTCCTGTTGCTTACCTCTCAGAGAATTTGCTTTGGATTCTAGAACGTTGGTGTGTATGAGTGTTAGAGCCCCGTAGTTCCTCCTGGTGTTCCGTAATGTGGGAGACGTCGTGATGAATGGACTAAAACAATTCTCTGAATTTCGTGCTTGGTCTTTTACACATGTCGCAGATATTGTGCTTAAAGTCTTGTTTACAGTGTCTCTAGCAATAGTCGCTGCGTAAGTTGATTGGCCTCAGACTTTGTTGGTCAGTCGGAAGTCTGGTTCTTACCGAGGCTTTGGATAAGGGCGGAATGGCTGAGGAACTGAGGATGTTTTGTGCGTACTTGATGCCTGATTGGTTCGGGGTTCCCAAGATATTCGCCGCTGTGATTTCGCGCGAACGTCTGGCTCTTTTCTTCGGTTTAGTGGCGGTGAGTACGGAAGATGGTGGAGATACAAACCTTGCTATAATAGCCTCTAAGGAAATAATTCTTTCATTTAGGCGCAATTCTACTTCTGCAATCCGACGGTCGTAATCTTTCGACAAAGCAAGTACGCATGTTACTATGGGAATCGTTGTGCAATTAAGACAACGAAACAGACTCGGACAGATTGTTGTGCTTGTTAGCCTCAGTAATCGAACCATGATTAACGGAACACAACGCACTATGCTGGCCCGATTCCACTCTCTGGGAAAGTGACTCAGCTCCACTTGTAACTTCTCCCCTTGTTACATTGGTCATGGTCGGCTGCAGCAAAGTGGCACGGCCCGGTTCACGGGCTAGTTTGGTGTCGTGCGTGGTAGGTGTGCTTCGCCGTCTTGTCCGCTTGTGGTCGGAGGATACGTTGATCGACTTACGCGTGATGGGCCTGTGCGTCATGCGGTCACGTTTGAATAGGCCGTGTAGGACGTGCTTGGATGGTCTGAGTGATTGAGTTGATTTGGCCGAGATGCGATGGCCATCGTGAAGTTTGCTGGGCGCTTGAGTGCGCAAGTTAAAAATGCATTTCTTCTGTAACTGTTATGCACAGTGGTGCTGTGAAGCGACTGAAGGCTTGTTAGCAAGCGGAAAGATTTCTCTATCGAATGATGTAAAAATCCCAAGGGTTGTAAAATAATCCACGAAAAGCTGCAGACTGGAGAGGTTTTGCGTGTGAATTCCCCGGCAAACTCCACGAAAAACACAGACACAAGCTAGAGGTTGAAGCGATGGGAATAATCCGGGTGGAATGGCTCCACCGTGTAGAGAAGATGCTTCCGAGTAGAATGAATGCACGCTAGGTGCTATGCAGTGAAATGCTGATGAATGGTCCAAAAAAAGGCGAGAGCCGTGAGGATACGTGTTGCGACCCAAATAAGACAGCAAGACTCTGCAAAGGTTGCAATATAGACGTATGTTAACACTTAACGAAAGTCCAGTATACGCAGCTTCAGCATTGGATGGACATTTTTCAGGTGTTATTCTCAGGTCATCAAGGAAACCAAACGAATTTCCCATAGCGTATACACTCTTCCGGGTATTTTCTTTGCTGCTGCTTCCAGCCATTGTGCCGGATACCTTGGTTGGTGTTATCAGCTTCGGAATTAGCATGGAAGCATTCTGCATTTTAATGCTTGTTTTCTCCTCGAGCGCGGTTTTACTGCAGATCAGAGAATGAAACCAAATGTAAGATAAATGTAAGATACACTAACGCGAAATATAACGAGATATGAGAATGGGGCCAACATATGAACTTAAACTGCAAAACAACATCTAGTTTATTGCTGGTGAATTAGTAGGGAACCAAAAAGCCGCACCGAAGATAACTATTTGAATCTCCGCCTTCGGGTTGCACACAATGTCTGCACCCTGTCCATACCTATCAAAAATTTGGCGGGAGGAAATGTGTGCCTGTTAAATAGGTTTAACAAGTCGAATATCCATACATTTGCTTCCAAACAACCAAACCGATATGAACTAGAGGTCTCAGCACTCCAGGAATTCACTGGCCTTGATAAACGTCACCGACCGTAGTACAGCCCAGTACTTTTATCGTACATCACAATGTGATGTTTTGTTATAAGTACCGCTCGTCACAATCTTGCGAGCCAACTTCCATAGGTCGCAGATGTTTTCCTCTGTCGCTACACAGCCAAATTGTAAGCTTACAATTTAAGCGAGTTTATTTCCGTGAAGCGACATGTACTTGTAAATGGAATTGTCGCATTGCTGCGGGCCAATGTCACGAACTTTCGCCGCTTTTCTCTATAAACCTAGACACTCGTGATCTGAGTCTATCGGTGTTACTAATCCACAGAATATGCTTAAAGAGTACATCCGCGTATTATTGTCGCTACGTTGTTGTGTACCCCAAGCTGATCAAGTTGAATTTACGAACCACTGTGACGGACGTGTGTAAGTTTATTCACTGGGTTCTTGTTATAGTGCGGAGGATTGACTCAGGAAATTCAGTGCATGTGCTCGCGTGGTATAATCATTGCAGGCCTATGTTGCCCACAATCAGCTGAAGGTCGTGCTGTGTTGCGCAGACGAATACAATACTCAGCCTACTACTATTCAGGCGAATCCAGTGTGTTAATCAGCTACGATGTAGGTAACCGCGATCAATTGGGATTGAATCGTAAGCGAATGATTGGTCAGGGAAGAAATAGATGATATGAAACTATCACAGCGGTAGACCACATAGAAGCATACAATCTACACGGGTTTCTGGAGCAAACAACGACAAATTGATGGCATCTAGACACCAAATAGTCGCTTTGGGGACATCCAAATAATTTCTTCATGTTCACATTGGGCTGCTCTCCCAGAAATGATCAGCATTGAAGAGTAAGCCTGTCTGCATCAGGAGAAATAAATGAATCCGTAAACAAATAATTCTTTTTGAATCCCACTAGGCGAGCTATTCCATAGAAAGAACAGATCAGCAGTTGTTACCTCCTTTTAAGAAGGTTGCATTAATAACGTATTCAAAAATAAACCCCGTCATGCATTTCGGATTTTCGTAACACAAGATAATGAAATTGGTTCTGCCTTCTTTTATACCAGTCATCGAACCGGGACTCTTCACAATCACAAAAATGTTCAGGCCGAAAAAAATAAACATAAATGAAAGCGGCTGTATTCAAAAAATTTATATATATCGGTTGTTCGTAATTTAGTCAGGTGTCATCGATTTCGCCATCGATATTTTTTCTAGTGACTTTGATTTCCCAAAAATATAAATCACGTTTTGGAAGGTTAACTGCCAACTAATCGCAAACTTAACAATGCGCTGCGGACCCCAGGTTTTGATCGTTTTTTGAAGTTTATTCCAAACCTTTGAGTAGTAGACGAGAAGAGATTCTCTGATTCTCGTCGTAAATCTTAGAATCGTGACCTTTAGCTCTCTGTTGGTGATCGGGTATAGGCAGTTTAAACACGTGCGAACGTCGTCCTCAGAACTGGCAATTACATGGTATATGATTTCATTAAGAAAAGATAGCTTCAGCTTTATTCTACGAAGCCAGATTGAGTCAAATCCAAGCTAAGGAATAGCCACATTAATAGTTCCTTAAGCGAATCTTGACTCTCTCTGGTGGATATTGGTCACAAGTTCGCTTGTTAAATTGAACAAGGCAATGCACATGTTTTGTCAAGCCAGATGCGAAACTGCTTGAGGTAAAAATGATAACATACGTAACCGAAGATCTGTATAAATTTCGTAAGGTGTATATTAAAATATGCATAGAAATTAAAGGTAACTGATATTGCACGCCGAATTAGCGAACTGCCCTGCATGGCGAGATGTAATCGCCTTGCAATAAAAGACTGTTTGGAGGTAGTTGGCATTTGTACAATGAAATATTACATTTGTCCACGGCGAATGACATCAGTTACAGTTGTCACCAGGACTCAAGTGAAGATAGGTCAACCTGCATGAGACTTACGACTGTCTGTGTATGTGCACCTTCTTGTGAGTAATCAACTTTAATCTCCTCAACAACGAGAAGCGCAGCACCATTTCAAATTCCCTGGAACAAATGGTTAAGAAATAGGAGAACGAGAAGTGTACCAATAATACTTCATTGAATTACTCCACTGCTGACTGTTTACGTTTTAGATAAATGGTCGCAGATGAGTACCACCTGCCGTCTACCTTTTTAATACCAAAACAACTTCACATTCGCTTTCAGACCTCGGTTTATGAAGGAGTCTTATTCGCTGATAGAGTGCGGTTATTTAAGTTTGTTGCTGATGTGGCAGCTAATTTGCTTATCCCCGCGGTGTTTAATGGCATTTGTATAAACGACAATTTAAAATGCTTAATTTCGGGATTAATTTTCAAAACGCTTTTGGCTTTCTTTATTTCGACCGAGGCATTTCTCTTGGTCTCCAAATTGCCCTTAGTTGGGATACGGAGGAGTGAAACCTGCATCTAACCGCATTGTCTGTTTACATTGGGACCATGACTCATTAATCCGTAAGGGCGCCTGCCAAAGGATTTTTAGCTGATCTGGATAAAAAACACAGTAGAAAAGTGCCGAGAAAACATATATCACTTCGGTGGGGCTACAATATTTTTTGTATTATATCCAACGTGTGTAGACCTAATTTTCTTAAGCGGGGTTTGCTTTTAAGCTTTTTTTTACAACGTTATATCGCTTCTGGTATAGATGAGTTAAAGCATTGGAAATTTGTCTTCTTATACGGAAAATGCGATGGCGGTAACAGAAATCTTTGGAATGCCGTCGCATGTTTGACGAGCAAGCAGGATGAACGGAAATGTTTCCGTCGTTGTAAATGTTTATACTACGTGGTGAGCTTTAGCTAGCAGCCCCTTCGGGTTCATGTCTTGTGTAATTGGAAATAGATGCCGGTGGGATCTAATAAACCATTTGTTGATCGACCCATGTGTGCCGTAAGTGTTCGTTGTACAATCTTGGAGTTTTTAGACTAAATTGACAAAGTAAATTGCACATTCCGTTAGCGTGCTTGCCTGATATGCAGTATGGAGTATCGGGCTCGTGGAGGCACCACTGTTGCCAGAACTGATCAGCGTATTTCAAATGAGGCCGGACCTAGAGGTTAGGCATCTGTGGGTAGGTAGGTAGAACAAACCGTCAGAATGCCCTACGGAGGTCATGTTTTCGAATTCTTGTTGTTCTGAAGGAACTGAAGAGATTCAGGAGCTTGCGTAGCTTCCTATGTAATCAATTGCTGTGTAATGTAAAATTAAGGTGATCACTAAAGTAGTGTTACAAAGTGCAGTGTGTTATGTGCCAGTATGCCAAGAGAAATTTCGATACTTAAATGCCTTTTGAAATCGGCCAACGTAGTAACAGAAATAGGGCACCGTTTGAAGTCCAACGCAACAGTGGAAGACAGCAATAGGATAATAAACCAGGCTTCCATCCAAACGATTATATCATCCATTAACTAGTATAAATGTTGTAAACGAACCGTTTTGTTCAGAAAGTGTACTTTGATTAAACTTCAATTGGCGACCTCTTACACCAGTGGTATAACTGCGCTTCAGCAATTAACGAAATGCGTGGCTGGTAACAATCTAACTATCGAGGCTGCTGTGTGTTTGCCGGAAAACCCTCGGTATTGCTCATTAAAAGTACAGCTTCTGTTTACGTGAAAAATGGCACTTCTCCTGACATGATTTTGCACCCATTCCCTAGGGAAGAAGTCAGATTGTGTCGTCGTTGCCTGGTCTGTCCAATATATTTCTCGTTGTGAAGTAGTGTTGCCCGAGAGAATCCAGTTGTAGGAAATGGAACAGAGGCAGACTTCTATGACGTGGTGGGTTTACGCCTGCCAAGTTTCCCCATCCTTCCAATACGCATAACTATCCGCCTAACAACCCTGCGACGGGACAGATGGGACTAGCAGATGGACACATGCACTGTTTCTTGTCTCGCCGTGGTAAAGCACTTTATTCCAGTAACCTGATCTGGCCGCCGTTTGTCAAGTGATCAAACGAATGTCGTACGAATGGAGAAATCTGTCTCCGAATTTCAACCAGGCGTAATTCCACTGATTTTGTTCTCCTTGCATTATGACTAAGCTATTTACCCAAAGGCTGGAGATGGTGTGACATAATCAAAATGCCCATTCCGAATTGTGCAACCGGATGATAACTAGGCCACAGGTGCCACAACTACCGCTACAAAGCACCGCTCATACCCATTCGCCCGCGCACAGTTCACCGCTCATGTACCCTTGTCAAACGCCAAATGGTGTATCGGGTAAAACCCATCTCGTTTCGAATCCGTTTTGATAATAGTTACGCTTCTACACAAAGACATACACCATTGGCCCTCCTTCAGTTTCTATCTTCATTCCGGTTGGCAATCTACAATCAACCAACTCTCTTCCACGTCGGTCAGCGCGCTGACCTGGAGCAGGGATGTTTAAAGTCCAGTCGGCTGGCCATTTGCGACCTGCGTTAACATTTCAACTGGCTCGCTGCCTCATTATGAAATAATAAATACAACTTTGGAGTTTTTCCGTACAGACGATCTTCTATTGCTTGCAAAATATTGAGGACGTTATGAGGACAAAATTCAATGGAGGCAGATGCTGCAACAGTGAAGGATGTAGTGTTATTTCTTATTAACAAACAAGGAAATGCCAATCAAGTGCTTTTACTAAACAGCTCTTGACTATATCAGAAACTAACTAGATAGATTCGTTAATCTTTCAGGTATATGATTAGCTAAAGCTAGCCCGGTCTGGTAACCGGCTTTTTGCTTTATAGTTTATCTCAGTCTCTAAATGTTTATTGCGCTGTAATTTACTTGTAGGTGCCCCCTTAGACACAACAGTTTCACCGACTTGCTTAGTTAAATCCGCGGCTATCAGCATTTTCTACTCCAACTTCAGAACCCTTATGATAAAGGGGTTTTAACCAAATTAGAAAATAAGAACAGGGATTCGATAAATTGTTCTTTATATGATTATCATTCCTGTTTCAGACTGAAGAAAACAAGCGAAAAGGGGAAGTTAATGAGAAAGTGTGCCGCTTCCAGGAAAAGTAGAAAATGGAGTGTGCTTTCACTGAACGACTGTACAAGTGTGTGCTTGATTTATTTGGAAATTGTGGCTATTTTCATGGAATTCACTAACAAGCGACACTGTTAAAGGAAGCAGACTATGACAAGTTGATTAAAATTGAACGACTTGAGAAACTGAAGCAATTGCAATCTGTAATAGCCCTACAGCAAATCTTGTTTGCAAAAATCGGTCAGTTGAATGATAATGCGACGTAGGCAGGTGCTGAGGCGGCAAAACTAGTAACGAACAACTGCAAACTATTTACTGATGATGAAGTTGTTAAATGAAATTGTGGCAAACATCTGACGTAAAAAATGTTTGTCAGCTTTTGACAACCACGCAACACCGTGGTTTTCAGAATTGGACTCATCTCCTCTGATAGTAGGAGAGTTATTTCTCGATAGCCTGTGATGAAAGCACGGTTGCATCTGACACGGCCGAAATTCATTCTTTTTGGGAGGAGTTAACAAGGACGTGTGCGTGAGTGAGGGATTACTTGACCTGCAGAGTACTAAAGACCGAAGAAGGAAACAAATTTAGTTGCTTCGGTTTCTTCTGCATTCTAGGACATTAAACTATCATGAAAGAAATCTCTGGAATTATTACTAACAGTGTTCCAGCCATGACTGACGAGTACAGTGGATTAGCAGCACTTGTTTGTAACAAAGTCAGCCAAGAAGGAGACAAATCTATTGAGCGCCACTGCATCTTTCAGCAACAAGTTATTTGTGCCAGACATCCTAAATCTGACCACGTTATGAAGCCAGTGACAAAAGGTATCACCTATCTTCGCAATAAAGCCCTGTTTCATCGTCAGATTCTGCAGTTTTTATTCGACATGCAGTGTGAATACTGAGATGATGTGTATCACAATGGTGTGACGTGGCTCTGTCTAGTGACTGTACTTCATAGCTTCTCCAAAAAATCAACGTGGACGATTCATGGAAAATAAGGAGCAATCGATACCAAAACCATCTGATCTTGATTGGCTGGTTGATTTTGGCTTTTATCTGACACTACACGGCACATGAACAGGTTGAACACAATCCTTCAGGGTCAAAATGCAGTGGTAAGCCAAATGTATTTGCACATCCCAACTTTTAGGAATAAGCTGCAAAATTTCCAAAGGCTACTGTCATAAAGGCAACCTAATGTCACACCTTTTCCATCACACCAGGGCATCATGAAAAGTCTTCCAGAAAGTAATATCAGCGTACTAATGCAGAAGTGTGTCCCAACCATTGCATCCCTTGCTGATTACATTCAAAGTTGTTTTTAGAACTCTGCAGGTATTCTTCGCCCTTCTCTGTGGACCCTGGCAATGATCCAAGCCACCTGAAAAAGGAGCTCATTAACTTGCAAAATGGTGTTGAATGTCGTAGTCGGCACCAACCACTCTCTTATATAGATTTATACTGGCAGCTGGATAAAGAGAGATTCCATGAGAATTGAACATTTGCCAAGCAAATGCACAGCATGTTTAGGTTCACATAATTGTGTGAGCATTCACAGTTTTAAAATTTATCTAGAACCAGGTGAGGACGCGGCTAAGTGATTCACAACTAGAGGGTTTCGGTTTGGCTCTCTCCTTCCCTGCAGGGATGGGAGATAGCCACACTGAAATTCTCCACTTCGAAGACGGTTCCAGTGACCGTGTTGGCAGCGGGTGACTGTATAGTCAACCGAGGCCACGATTAAGATCGCTTGTCACAATCTATGACACATGGCGGGTGGTCTAAAACCCGAAAATCTGCTTCACAACTACGTTATATTTTGCGTATCAAAACCAGTGCATCTGAGCCTGAAGTGGGCAAGTTACTGCAGTCAACATCTCATTTTCACCCTGCACTTTAAAACCTTTCAATATTAAATTTCCAAAATATCTGAGTTTCTGTTATTATATGTCTGACTAAATATGGCCTGACTAATTTTACCTCACAAATGTGGCCCTCCTTGGGAAAAGTTTGGACGCCCCTCAGCTAAAGCGTACGCCGGTATCCCTCAACATTGAAGTTTGTGTTTTTTTCCGAGACTAGATTACAAGACTTCAGCACCGTGCTTAAGTTAGCATCATCTGCTGATCATGGGACGAAATATTTCTTACTTCTGTCCATGACCGGAATGCATCTGCCGCCGGTTGCGCCGTTGTTGGCATCCGTTTAAGTGTCGTAGCTAAAACTACACTGCTGCAACGGTTTGTGACTGAGAGCCGACTGTGTTTATTTCGGTTTAAGGCCTAATGCAGAATCAGCAAACATCGTAGTGAGAGGCGCAAATGGTTTGTGATATATAACTGCCTCTGTAGTACGCATA
This sequence comes from Dicrocoelium dendriticum, assembly GCA_944474145.2. Classification (NCBI taxonomy): domain Eukaryota; kingdom Metazoa; phylum Platyhelminthes; class Trematoda; order Plagiorchiida; family Dicrocoeliidae; genus Dicrocoelium; species Dicrocoelium dendriticum. The sequence continues at coordinate 54,963,002 of OX104067.1, read as the reverse complement.
TGGATGAGACTTACCGCAAACAGCTTTCGAGTAAAACTACATCGCAAACTAACTCTATCCCAGAAATGCCTTCAAATGATTAACAAGCTGGATTCTCCCCGGTCAAGGGTGTGTGGATCATTTGTGCATGTTTCCCCAAATCTTCGAGAAGCGTTACCTTCACCAGTGGACTACCACTGTTATCTCTTTGGACATCGGGGTTTAGTGGTGATTCGTATTGCTTGGGCGTGCTGACCGAGTTGGAAGCTTCAGGCCATCACCTCAGCAGACCAGCTCAGCCGCAACCACAAATGGAAGACCGTAAAAACGTAGGAGTAAAGTTAAATGACAATGGATAAGCGGCGTATTTCGCTTTAGCTCGAGGCAGAGTCCGATGGTTCGGCTGACTCATCCATGTCTACTGGGGGAGCCGCTTTTCTACCGAGGTTCCTAATGGAAGGGAGGTTTCAATTCGCGTCGTCATAATCCAAATAGTGATCGCCAAACTGAGGTGTCTGGTGTTCTCAGGAAGTTATACCTTCGGCAATAGATACGGTCTAAAAGGTGTGTTTGGTCGGTCCTGGTCGATTCCTATGAACAATGTTTGAGAGGGATAAATCATGTGTCGTGGGAAAACCGTGACTGCAACGACGATGTTAACAGTTGTAACTTAGGTAATGCGGGTCTTTTCCTCAACAGGTTGGCGTCAGTGAGTCAATTAAGGTGGCTTTGTCCTGAGTTTGACTTGGCGGCTAATTATTTAGTGCAGTATCGCGCGGGTAGAAATAGCGCAGTAAGCAACCTACCACATCGCAACGTAACGTAAAAGTGCTCAGTTCTGCTTTAGCAACCGTTGGTCTTGTGCGTCTTTCGGGCCGGTGGTCCGAAGACGAAGAAAGCTGCTGATTTGAGCTATTTGGATACATGGCGAAATGTCTGACTCAAGGTACGATTCGTGTAAAAATGTCTCGATTTGCTTCCTAAACCTCGTAATCACTAGATTGAGAAGAAAAACAAAACTGAATGAGGTAAACCGAAACGATTTCTCCATTACTACCTGTTTTCCGTTTTTTCTCATTTGCAATGATCATATGGGCGTATTCCACAAGTTTTGGGGCTATTGTCCATCTAAGACACTTCTTACAATACATTGTATATGTCAATGTGAGGGTTCAGTAAACATCAGCTAACATTTGTAAGATGGACAAATCGAACCTCCTAGCTGCAGTCAAAAAGAGGCTGACTAATTTGGCTCACTTTATAAAGCTAAATAAAATTAGCTAAAAGGTTGTTGAGGTTCCGGTACTTGCACTTCGAGGGAGCGTTAATGGAAAGAGGTCGGCAACTTATGTTTTCAAAATTCAAAGGTGCAGGACTCTCGTTCACATAGCCGCGAAATTCGTCACTTTTGCTTCTTGTATGATGGCCAGTTAAGGAAAAAATGGTTTGAACATCATCCATTTCGTACTGAATTGTCTTGCGTTTCGGACGTTTGCATAGCTAGCTTCGAAGTAGCGTCGAGAAGTGAGGCTTAGGGAGTTATTGACGTTGGTGGATTTATGTCGTGTTTCTAGTGTTTCGGTGAGTTTGGGCTTCGTCAACTTGAAGTGTCCAATTCTGATCGTTTCACGTGTGCTGTGGCATTTAATGATAAAAACACAATCTCCCCAATGTACCAGTTCTGTGGTCCTCCGAGCGGTCGTTCTAGTGATTGTCTATGAGCATCAACTTGCTCGAAGACATGCATGTTGTGACCCAGGTCCACCGAAAGAAACATTTTGAAACGACATCATTCAATTTCGTTCAAGTTACATACACGTATTGCAGCAGCGAGTTGGCTAGCACAGGTAGCGTTGCAACATCATGTCTTGGTGCGTAGAATAAAGAGCCTTTTGGTCACCAGACTTGGACGTACACCAATGCAGCACCGGATATTCGGAAATCAGTCATAGACTCTAAATGAATACCTGTTAATGCCGTTGCTGGTGCTCATGTCCAGTCGATTGCGCCGATTGTTCTTAAGATAACCTACAGCTAGCTGTGAAGTTGCAACGGCACCTTTCGATTCCCGACAGTACGGATACGGTAAAACGCTGTAGTGCTGATTACTTCTAAGGACAGGCTAGACTCCATTTGTGGACCAGAGAAGACTGTGGCAGATATTGGATAACAGTGATCAGCTACGCAAAGTTTAACGTAAATGGTTGCAAAAGACGTAGGGATGGCAGCGGGCTTAGCCCTGCAGCAGTTGCCATGGTCCAAATGTAGGCCGTTACCCAAGTTGGCAGCAATAGTTTATTGATGTACAGATGGGTGTAGGTGAAAACGTTCTAGCGGATAAAGACCAAGCGAATGGGGCACGTGCCGCTTAGATTTGGTTCCTCTGCATTTGAGATAACTGCATCCCCTGAACTTCATTTTGCATCCTCTGAATCTTAGACCCATGTGAATAATATTTTGTAACTTATCGAAAACGATACAGGGAAAATATTATGAAACGAATGAACAGACACCCGAAGTCTATCTACGGCAGACAACCTAGTCATAGGAAGACGGAAAATGAGATTACTAAACCAGTCGTCATTGGGCAGCATGCTTTCCTTTGGGCTTAATTCGTGTTTCAATCGTCTCTTCTATGCTCATTTAACTATACTAGTCTACTTTTCCTCTGGACTGGATTGCACAATATTAAGCCGTAAGGCTTTCTATGCAAAATAGACATTGATGTTGCCCGCCCGAAAAAACTATAGTAGTGCAGTGTTTTCGGGCGCGACACCCAATTGCTAGTTTGCATCAGCCACGGCCCTCCTGATGGAAAGACCAAGGTTCACTTCAATGGGAATCACGGTCAACATTGGGATTGCGCGTCGCAAGCCATCCACACAACGTGTACTTCAAAATGTCCCTCAACAAGACTATCTATGTTTTAAGTTTTTTGATTGAATAGGCCAAACACTGCACAGTCTACAGCAGAGTTTCTCAAACTTCATTCAGCTATGCCGCGCTTTGGAACTTTTCCATTTCTCATGGTCCCCACCCTTAATCCCCACGATTTCAACAAGCCGCAATGCTATACAGATGTTAATGTGTGAGTTCCGGTGGTCATATTGTGATCTTTTTATGATAAATAAATAAATAAATAGTATATTCTCGGTAAAACGAGATACATCTGTAAAGGCGTGATCAAATATGCATACAAGCATAGCTTCTGTGGAATGTTAAAACATTTCGTTTTAATGAAAGTTATAAAAGAAATGACGTTGTCCGTATGAGTGAGCATACTGTCAGGTAATTGTCAGACCCAGGGACATTATGGCGCTGAGGCGCGCAAACATCCGTCAAAACACAAGTTGGGGGTAATTTCGCCAGGTAGTGATCCGTGAGCACAGGAGCCTAAACAAGGCTTTTTGCAACCAATAACCATTACGAGATAGAGATGATCTGTGCTCCAACAAAGCATTCTTCATAGCAGAATTAGTTGCACAGGTTCGATGTAGAAGGCTGAGGACTGCGTCAGTGTGAAATGCTTAGCTGTGACTTTATTTTGTGGCGAGTCACATCCGCCACGTTGCAGTGTTGTTAGGCGGACATTTGTGGCTTTTTATAGGGAGAACGCTTGCCAGGCGAAAACCCACCACGTCCTGGAACACTGCCGTAGCTTTCGTTGAACAGCAGTGCAAGTCGGTTACGCATCGTACAGACCGATTTTGCATTCTATTATTCGCAGTCGGTTGACAGCCAAAATTCTTCGTTGGTTGGCCGAATGTCTTAGTTCTGATACGGCAGCAGTCGTTGAAGCTGCTCAATGATGCAAGATTCGAAGAGTCGAATGATAATGATGCAGGTGAGTAAACACATTGTTAATAGAGGCCGGCTCTTCTATTATATTCTTGCTCGGCTCACAAACCATGTCCAGCTATCCACGCTGGACTTGTCTTGGGGTCGGTGAGTGCAGTTGTTTCTTGTGGCTGAATATGTCCTTAATAGGTAAAAATGCCATTCTCCGCAAATTGAATTTGGGATTCCTGCAAATGTAAGTAAGTGTAACTGTTTCCGTAGCCAAGTGAAAATTCCATGGAAGACCATCGGAATAGCCACGTATACGTGCGTAAGGTTATTAATGTTGGCAGCACTGCTCATCTCCTAATAAATCTTATATTCTAAATTCGCGGCCTCAAGACAACATCCATTGTGCTGTAACATCAAAGCACTTATCTGTGATTACAAAAAACCAGCAATTATACTTAAACTTACAGAAGAGTAGTAGGGGGAGTTGAATGGTAAAGGTAGAATTTTGTCACATCTAGGCTCACTCAGACAGCCGCCACAAGCCCGGAAAAGCACTATCACATCAGCGCTATTTCACATCTAGTAACTTATTCACCATGGTCGTTGCCGTCCCCCGTAGCTCAGTGGTCACAACCACGGACTGGAAACAGTCGAGTTGCGGTTTAGAGCCCTACCAAGGGTCCGATGGAATGCGCACTGCTGATGATTCCCGAAGGGATGAAACGCGCGTACAGTGCTTTTCCGGGCTTGTGGCGGCTGTCTGAGTGAGCCTAGATGTGACGAAATTCTACCTATACCATACTTAAAATTGCATTTATTTTTATTAGCTTTCAAATATAAAGCATTTGGTGAATAAAGAGGAATATTCTAAACAGTATTTCTGGTGAAATATCAATGCGATTCTTGAGTATGCTGCTCTTGAGCAAACTTGTTTATGTCCAGCTTCAGATTTGACAGCAAGAGTCGAATATTTCCTCTTCCTATGATGTCCAATCTGTTTCTAGGTTGCCTTAGAGAAACCAATCTGCTGAATCCACATTCAATCAAGTATGTGGGTGGAAAAGTAACGAAATTTAGCTCGGCTATTTCCCACAGTTTTGGATATCGGTTAAGGATATTATTCTATTTCCAACGTATCCCTTTTATATTGCGTGAATTTGGATCTTGCTAGTGCGTTAATTTGAAGCTTTATGAGATATTACCGGATGTTAACTCCAAGCTCCCATGGATGTACAGTAAATGGACAGAAAATGCTAATTGTGATTTCAGTGTCAATCTAATCATAATAAAACTATCACGACTTTTCGGTTGTTTGGTATAAATAAGCAAGTGTTATGCTTGCAATTCCTCCGTGACTGCAGCGAGAATTGGGAACTGTTCCGTGCAGCAGTACTTTAACTCGGCTCTCGCTTTGTCCTTTGTGGCCACCCTAATTCTGCCCACACAATATTGTTTGTGCGCTCACTCGAACCAGTTCGATGAGCTTTACTCAGTGCTTCCCAACTCTTGGAGCTAACCTGTGTGGATTAGACTCTTGCTCCTATTCCCAGTTTTCGGCATATTCTTTGCCAAGTTCTACTTGGGTAACTACATCAAACCGGAACTTTTCGGAAATGATTTTAGTCTCATTCAGAAGTAGAAGCTGAAGGCTCCCAAACTAAGCGGCAACCATCCCTGCAACTTGCAGCATAACAAAGTTACCATCATTTTGCTCCGCTCATCAACTGACCAGGGACGCTTATCAGCGCTCCACCTGCATAGTCGCTTAAGGCAGGCAGAGCAACACACGCTGCCCCTTTGCGTGCGTGTGTGTTCAACTGCTAGTCGATTGATCGCTGACCCCGACAGTCTGCGCTTTACGACCTCCATCTGCCTCTACCGCCTGACCTTGGTGCGGTTGAACAACTCTCAATTCGTGTGCGGGTGCTAACGTGTTTCTGCGTCACGCCTGGCGCAAAGAACACTCATCAAGGTAAGCGCTCAGATACTCTTTGCTACAAAAGATAAGAGGACGACTAGCATTCCAATGGTTCAACGTCGCCTATGTTACGCAGACAATTGCAGCCAAGTCCTTAAGGACGGTATAACCTGTTCTAGCTTCATAAGTTCGTACTCTCCGCAATGTGTAGACAAATCCATCCAAGGGGTGAGACAGAGAAGCAAAGTTGCTGAGACAATTTTGGTTTGCCCAACCTGTCAAGTCATACCACTTGTAAACTGTTTAGCACTGCTCCTGAAAATGTGGGATAGAATGACTGATCTAATTGCGCATTTTGTAACTAGTAAGCTCGGTCCCACCATGGTTAACATGGTCAAGATAATACCTCACCCAGCCAAACTAAGCACTGAAACTAAACCGAAGCAGAGAGCTAGACGCTCCAATCGCACTACATCGTCTGTGACGCTAAATCCACTGGTTCACCTCCCTCCCATACGTGGACAAGCCTCAAACATGTCCGGTTATACTTCTCCAACTATGGACGCTTCACCTTGAGATTCAACCATGACACCGATAACTCAGAGCCGAAGACAATTCGGTGCAGATAACAAGTAGGTAACTTACGCATCGATCGCCTCGACAAACGCATTGGGAGCGACACAAGTGGACCCATCATCACCTATACCGAGCACACGTGGAGCAACGCAGATTTCAGCGTCAACTTCAGTGGTGCATTCTAAACAGTCCAAATTTCCGGAAAAACTATAAAACTGACACTGGCTAGACAAAACCACGCTGCATTACCTCTCGTGTGCACCAATGCTCGCGAGTCTAAATCTGGCATAATAAAAGGCAAGTTGCAAGACGATCGCAACCAATGGAGTTCTATCTGCGAAGCTATTGGTATTCGGGTTGAGCCTGCTGTGCTGCAACGCGTAGCTCGTCACCCGACCTCAGTGCACTCTGGTGAATCTCGGCTTTTTCGAGTAACACTACACTCAGCAGATACGACAGAGGCTGTACTGCTCTCAGCAGTTCGTCTTTGCAACTCACCGAGCGGAGAGCGTATATTACCTGATCTAACTTGGAAAGATCGCCTAGAAAATGCAGGTGATCAACGCGGCATTCCTATTAGCGTTAGCAAGAAAACAATATGTGTTCATGGTGTTCCAGAGATTCTGTATTCTTCTGACCACGATGCGCAAGCACACGACCGAGAGCAGTGGTTCTACATCCGCGAAGCACTCACCGTTGACAATGTTATTACCAAATCCTTGACAAGAGTACCGTCAGCAAATAACTACAAGGGCTGCGGTCCAAGACTAATTAAAGTAATATTACACTCCGAGGGAATGACGCAAGTTCTGTTGGATAGCTGGTTAATTTTTTGTGCCAGGTTGCCAACAGGGATCCGGCTAAAGGCAGCAGGCGAACGCCCAATAGTGGTAAGCAATTCGAGGGAAATTGCAAAGGCTACAAATTCTTTATCTGCATAGTCCTGCGGAGAAACAAACACGGCAGCACCGGCGGCCCGCAAAAGGACAGAACATAGCACGAGTGCAAAGTCTGCACAGGAACGCCCAATACTGCCATGCAACTTGACTGAAATTCATAAATCAAAAAACGATTAATGGCCGGCCCCCTAGCGGCCGGATTCAAAACTAACACAATGTTGACGTCCGTCAACACACTCTTAAACGCGAAAACCCTATATTGTGTACATAAACTTTCAAGGTCTTCTGAATAATTTGGCCGAACTTAGAGAACTCCATGCTTCACAACAGCGGGACCTCGTAATGATTACAGAGACCTGGTTAAAACTTGAGATAATCCATTCTGAGGTCAATTTACCCGGTATGTCGCTACTTCGAAACGATAGAACCGGAAAGGGTGACGGTGTGATTCTTTACTACAATACAAACCTCCGATGTGAAGTTGTCGATCAACCGGAAATCCGAGTTCCTGATTCGCTTTGGTGCCGCCTATGGTTGCGAAACAAGGACACATGTCTACTAGCCGTGATTTGTCGCCCACCAAACTAAACGTCGGAAATGGACTCCAAACTGCACCACGTTTTTCAGTTTGCTTTGAACAAGTCCCACAGACACGTTCTTATCACTGGAGACTTTAACGTGCACGACTTAGCAACGCTATCACCCGAAGGTACCCAGCTTAAAGCCTGCTTGCAAGAGCTAATTGCAAGCCACCCTCTGTACAACCACGTAACCTCACTCTCCAGATTTCGAACTGCTAACAAGCCATCGATACTGGATCTTGTGCTCACTAACAAAGAACTCATGGCTGACGGAATTGTTACAAGCGTACCACATGGTCGTAATAACCATGTTACTCTACTACTTGACTATATGTGCTATGCGGAATATCCTGCAAAGGAGGATAAAGTGCATACTGTCAAGCGCTAAAACCTGTTATCTACGCAGGTTAAGGATACGTCTTGGACTTTTGTAAGCGAATTCCTCCCAGATGTTGCCTGGGAAATTTATATAAGGACGTTTAGCACACGGGTTGTGCATGCATTGGAACAGATGTCCTACCAACCAGAAAACAAGCAGTCATTTCTGAGGAGCAGAACACGTAAATGTATGTCGCGGAGGGATTTGACGTGGTTAGATCGCCAGGACTGCTCGAATGACGAAACCTGGACTGCATATGTGACACATCGTAACTTCTGTGTGAAACTGATCCGCGAATACGAGGTCACGTATCAGCAGGAGTTATTGAAGCGATTCTGCACCAACCGCAATCTTCTGTCCAGGCACAATAACGGCCTGCGAAAGGTGAAGCGGGGCATTCCAGCACTAGTCACGGATGATGGATGCACGCGAACAGTAATAGAAGCAGCTGATCACCTATGGCTTCATTACTCCCAAACGTTCCAGTAGGTAACCAGCCCAAATACTCTCACCGTTTCTATTACTGCACCGTCGGGTTTAGACAATATCACCTTCAAAACGGAAGCTGTGTTGATTGTTCCCCTTGCGTATCCACAGTTCTCTTGGAGTATACAACATCCGACAAAAGGCACTGCATGCGGTATCTATTGATTTAACAGAACCACTGGCTGTTTTCTATCAGCGATGTTTAGAAGACCACCATATTCCAGCAATATGGAAGCGTGGGGCCCTCACTCTTATCCATAAAGGAGGTAGCCGCACTGATCCTACTAACTACCGTCCGATAGCACTACTACCACGTACTATCCAAAATGATGGAATCAATCATCGTATACGCGCTGATGCAATACCTGGAATGCCACAACTTAACAGCTCCAGAGCAACATGGCCTCCGTCAGAAGCATTCGTGTAATACTAACTTAGTAACTGCACGTAATCGCTGGACTGAAGCCGTTGGTGATGGAGCAGGAGTCGATGTCGTCTACCTGGACTGCTCAAAAGCGTTTGATCGCTAAGACCAGCACATTCTCCTTTGAAGCTTCGGAACTACGACATTGGTGACCCAATCCTGATCTGGATTTGCAATTTTCTAAACGAACGACGGCTGGAGGTGAGAGTCCGAGAATCATTGTCCGATGCAATCGATGTGGTGTGGTGCTTGGATCTCGTCTATTCTTGGTGTTAACTAGCGACTTCGCGAGATCAATTGCTTCTGATTTCCTAATTTTCGCTGACGATAGCAAGATATGGCGAAGGATCAGAGGACTGGACTACCACGAACGGCTCCAGAGCGTTCTTAATTTGGCGTCTAACGGGACAGTTCAAAACGCCCTACCATTCAACCTAGACAAATGTCGCGTAGTGCAATTACGCCATCGACATAACTACACCTATTTGCCTGGAACAAACGGATTGCAAACCAGCTCCCAGGAAGGTGACCTTAGTGTGATCATATAGAGCGACCTCAACTGTTCAAAACAGGCTGAGGTAGATGCGAAAAGAGGCAACCAGCACGTCGGCATGTTGCAATGGGCCTTTGGGCAATTCGATCCAGCTATCTTCCCAATGATGCACAATTCCTACGTGCGCCCGCATGTTGAATATGCTATCCAAGCTTGGCAAGTTCGGTTGAAGCGTGACCTAGCGATGTTAGAGGCACCACAACGAATAGCAACAAAGCATGTAAAGGGTCTGCGATTTCACTCTTACAACCGAAGGCTGAAGTTGCTGGGAATTTTCAGCGGATGCTATCGAAGGCTGCGCGGCTATCTCATATTAGCGTATCAGATATTGAGTCTACCCAACCACTTGCTGAAAATTAGCCACAACACGCAGCTCAGGGGTAACTGCTTAAAATTGAAGGAACAATATAGCCCTCGTGAGTGTCGATGTAACTACTATTTTCCCTTCGTGTTTCCCAACCCTGGAAGGCACTCCCAAACTCAATTGCATGCTCCCCTACCATGAACGTTTTCAAGTAAAAGATTGGATATTGCTCTTAGCTCCCAGCATTGTTTTACCTGAACTTCTCTATTGTGAATTGCGCCAAGCATGCTTTTCTACAGGATATATGTGTCAAACGGACCCAGGCGAGCGACCATATTTTACTTTTCTCACGCCTTATATCAACGATCACAGCACCCCAGTGTACTTCTGAAAGTTTACGACCGTTATTTTAAAGTTTATACTGATGTTGTTTATCAACATATCAACGTATATATTCCAATATATTGACATCTCGGAAAATGTTTGGTAGATAAGGCAGATATATTTTAATTTCATCATCTTCACCCCAACCATCCTACAGGACGTGTCAAGCATTTGCTTTTATTTTGTGACAATACATTGTGCATTTTTCAAGTAGAGGTCTCAGAATTCCAGGAATTCACTGGGCTTGATAAACGTCACAGACCGTAGTACAGCCCAGTACTTTTATCGCACATCACAATGTGATATTTTGTTATAAGTACCACTCGTCACAATCTTGTGCGTCAACTTCCATAGGTCGCAGATGTTTTCCTCTGTCGCTACACAGCCAAATTGTAAGCTTACAATTTAAGCGAGCTTATTTCCGTGAAGTGATATGTACTTGTAAATGGAATTGTCGCATTGCTGCGGGCCAATGTCACGAACTTTCGCCGCTTTTCTCTATAAACCTAGACACTCGTGATCTGAGTCTATCGGTGTTACTAATCCACAGAATATGCTTAAAGAGTACATCCTCGTATTATTGTCGCTACGTTGTTGTGTACCCCAAGCTGATCAAGTTGAATTTACGAACCACTGTGACGAACGTGCGTAAGTTTATTCACTGGGTTTTTGTTATAGTGCGGAGGATTGACTCAGGAAATTCAGTGCATGTGCTCGCGTGGTATAATCATTGCAGGCCTATGTTGCGCACCATCAGCTGAAGGTTGTGCTGCGTTGCGCAGAAGAATACAATACTCAGCCTACTACAATTCAGGCGAATCCAGTGTGTTAATCAGCTACGATGTAGGTAACCGCGATCAAATGGACTGGAGCGTAAGCGAGTGATTGGTCAGGGAAGAAATGGACGATATGAAACCATCACAGCGGTAGTCCTCATAGAAGCATACAATCTACACGGGTTTCTGGAGCAAACAACGACAAATTGATGGCATCTAGACACCAAATAGTCGCTTTGGGGACATCCAAATAATTTCTTCATGTTCACATTGGGCTGCTCTCCAAGAAATGATCGGTATTGAAGAGAAAGCCTGTCTGCATTCGGAGAAATAAATGCATCCGTAAACAAATAATTCTTTTTCAATCCCACTAGGCGAGCTATTCCATAGAAAGAACAGATCAGCAGTTGTTACCTCCTTTTAAGAAGGTTGCATTAATAACGTATTCAAAAATAAATATGGTCACGCATTTCGGATTTTTGTAACACAAGATAATGAAATTGGTTCTGCTTTCTTTTATACCGGTCATCGAACCGGGGCTCTTCACAATCACAAAAATGTTCAGGCCGAAAAAAATAAAAATAAATGAAATCTGCTGTATTCCAAACGTTTATATGTATGTGTTGTTCATAATTTTGTCAGGTGTCATCGATTTCGCCATCGATATTTTTTCTAGTGACTTTGATTTCCCAAAAATATAAATCACGTTTTGGAAGGTTAACTGCCAACTAATCGCAAACTTAACATTGCGCTGCGTACCCCAGGTTTTGATCGTTTTTTGAAGTTTATTCCAAACCTTTGAGTAGTAGACGAGAAGAGATTCTCTGATTCTCGTCGTAAATCTTAGAATCGTGACCTTTAGCTCTCTGTTGGTGATCGGGTATAGGCAGTTTAAACACGTGCGAACGTCGTCCTCAGAACTGGCAATTACATGGTATATGATTTCATTAAGAAAACATAGCTTCAGCTTTATTCTACGAAGCCAGACCGAGTCAAATCCAAGCTAAGCACAACGCTCATTGTATGTCATTTTTGAGGAATAGCCACATTAATAGTTCCTTAAGCGACTCTTGACTCTCTCTGGTGGATATTGGTCACAAGTTCGCTTGTTAAATTGAACCAGTGAGCAGTACTTGCTACAAGGCAATGCACATGTTTTGTCAAGCCAGATGCGAAACTGCTTGAGGTAAAAATGATAACATACGTAACCGAAGATCTGTATAAATTTCGTAAGGTGTATATTACAATATGCATAGAAATTAAAGGTAACTGATATTGCACGCCGAATTAGCGAACTGCCCTGCATGGCGAGATGTAATCGCCTTGCAATAAAAGACTGTTTGGAGGTAGTTGGCATTTGTACAATGAAATATTACATTTGTCCACGGCGAATGACATCAGTTACAGTTGTCACCAGGACTCAAGTGAAGATAGGTCAACCTGCATGAGACTTACGACTGTCTGTGTATTTGCACCTTCTTGTGAGTAATCAACTTTAATCTCCTCAACAACGAGAAGCGCAGCACCATTTCAAATTCCCTGGAACACATGGTTAAGAAATAGGTGAACGAGAATTGTACCAATAATACTTCATTGAATTACTCCACTGCTGACTGTTTACGTTTTAGATAAATGGTCGCAGATGAGTACCACCTGCCGTCTACCTTTTTAATACCAAAACAACTTCACATTCGCTTTCAGACCTCGGTTTATGAAGGAGTCTTATTCGCTGACAGAGTGCGGTTATTTAAGTTTATTGCTGATGTGGCAGCTAATTTGCTTATCCCCGCGGTGTTTAATGGCATTTGTATAAACGACAATCTAAAATGCTTAATATCGGGATTAATTTTCAAAACGCTTTTGGCTTTCTTTATTTCGACCGAGTCATTTCTCTTGGTCTCCAAATTGCCCTTAGTTGGGATACGGAGGAGTGAAACCTGCGCTTGAGTGCGCAAGTTAAAAATACATTTCTTCTGTAACTGTTATGCACAGTGGTGCTGTGAAGCGACTGAAGACTTGTTCGCAAGCGGAAAGATTTCTCTATCGAATGATGTAAAAATCCCAAGGGTTGTAAAATAATCCACGAAAAGCTGCAGACTGGAGAGGTTTTGCGTGTGAATTCCCCGGCAAACTCCACGAAAAACACAGACACAAGCTAGAGGTTGAAGCGATGGGAATAATCCGGGTGGAATGGCTCCACCGTGTAGAGAAGATGCTTCCGAGTAGAATGAATGCACGCTAGGTGCTATGCAGTGAAATGCTGATGAATGGTCCAAAAAAAGGCGAGAGCCGTGAGGATACGTGTTGCGACCCAAATAAGACAGCAAGACTCTGCAAAGGTTGCAATATAGACGTATGTTAACACTTAACGAAAGTCCAGTATACGCAGCTTCAGCATTGGATGGACATGTTTCAGATGTTATTCTCAGGTCATCAAGGAAACCAAACGAATTTCCCATAGCGTATACACTCTTCCGGGTAATTTCTTTGCTGCTGCTTCCAGCCATTGTGCCGGATACCTTGGTTGGTGTTATCAGCTTCGGAATTAGCATGGAAGCATTCTGCATTTTAATGCTTGTTTTCTCCTCGAGCGCGGTTTTACTGCAGATCAGAGAATGAAACCAAATGTAAGATAAATGTAAGATACACTAACGCGAAATATAACGAGATATGAGAATGGGGCCAACTTATGAAGTTAAACGGCAAAACAACATCTAGTTTATTGCTGGTGAATTAGTAGGGAACCAAAAAGCCGCACCGAAGATAACTATTTGAATCTCCGCCTTCGGGTTGCACACAATGTCTGCACCCTGTCCATACCTATCAAAAATTTGGCGGGAGGAAATGTGTGCCTGTTAAATAGATTTAACAAGTCGAATATCCATTCATTTGCTTCCAAACAACCAAAGCGATATGAACTAGAGGTCTCAGCACTGCAGGAATTCACTGGCCTTGATAAACGTCACAGACCGTAGTACAGCCCAGTACTTTTATCGTACATCACAATGTGATATTTTGTTATAAGTACCGCTCGTCACAAACTTGCGAGCCAACTTCCATAGGTCGCAGATGTTTTCCTTTGTCGCTACACAGCCAAATTGTAAGCTTACAATTTAAGCGAGCTTATTTCCGTGAAGTGATATGTACTTGTAATTGGAATTGTCGCATTGCTGCGGGCCAATGTCACGAACTTTCGCCGCTTTTCTCTATAAACCTAGACACTCGTGATCTGAGTCTATCGGTGTTACTAATCCACAGAATATGCTGAAAGAGTACATCTGCGTATTATTGTCGCTACGTTGTTGTGTACCCCAAGCTGATCAAGTTGAATTTACGAACCGCTCTGACGGACGTGTGTAAGTTTATGCACTGGGTTCTTGTTATAGTGCGGAGGATTGACTCAGGAAATTCAGTGCATGTGCTCGCGTGGTATAATGACTGCAGGCGGATGGCGCAGTTTTATCTCACTTTGAGAACCAAAAGCCTGTGTTTGTATGAACAATGATCGTTGATCATCCTAGTATGATTAGTTCACAAGGGGCCTGGGGAACCAGCTGATGTATACAAAGCTTTCCACTTTATTAACTGATTATCTGCCGGTGTCACTTTTTAAGAAGATTACTTGAAATCGGAGTAAAGACACTGAATCAATCTGTTATTCATGATTCCTTTGTCTGCAATTAGTGATAACATACTACCTCGTATTATTTTGAAATAAATTTGGCTTATCCAGACTTTGCCAGTGAGTGAACTTGAATGGTCGGAACTTTTTCTTTACTCCTGATTTTTCAGTTTTCGGATCCACATTTTATCGTACGCTCGCCTGTGGATGCTCATCCGATCACGTTTAATCACGTCTTATTAGTATACGAAATTCCTCGTGTGTAATCTTAACGGATCATATTCTACCGTAGGTTTTCCATTTCTGATGTGTTACGGCGCAAAATAGTGCATCGATTTTCCATCAACACCAAGGATTTTGAAACACCGGAAAACACATCGCGAGCTGCAATGGAACAGAAACCAACCAACAATTTCGGATGCTGTATAAGACGGTCAGAGCCAAATATATTTAAATTCACTGCTTTCGATGAACGAATGTGCCTGCTTTACAGTGAGAATGGAGTAGGAGGTTGCGGATCGCAATCAAATCACACAACGTGTAGTTCAAACTTGACCCTCCAATTAGTCATTTACTGTTGTGACAAAGGAGTTGCCCACCGTGACCCGGTAGCCAAAGGGGTAGTGGTGTGGGTTACTATTCCAATGGTCGCGGGATCGAGGCCTGCTGTCTCCACCTGATGAGATGAAATTACATCGAAACGCGTCGTGGTTGTGCAGTGTTTTCTGGTGGGCAACAACCAATTTCCATCTACTTTGAATACGGTCCCAGTGATCGCAGTGACTAAGGTTCATTTCAATGTGGGTCACTTTCCATTATATCCAGATTGCTTTTCGCAATCCAATCACACAACGTGTAGTCCAAACTTGACCCTCCAATTACCAGGAATGCAGTTTTAAATACCTACAGCTTGCCGGTAAACAATATCAGTTGCAATAAATTAGGGAAAAATCTTTACATTATCCATGCGTAACGCTTTTTATATTCCGTAGCTAAAATTTTGTTAGCTTCTCTATTGCAAATGGAAAAGTCTTGAGGTCTATCCTGAGATTTAACTAGATAAATATTTTCGAATACAATACCCCCGTCCAAAGTAAATTACCTCATGCTAGCTCTAACAATAACTCACCAAAGCGCATGATAAAGAGTTCCACTTATTTCTCATTGAAACCCATGGAAGGAATAGAATCCGGTGCAAATTTTATTAACCCTTTAGGCAAAACCGTCCATATGGACCATACTGCAGCCATTATGAGGTCACCAAATGCTATGAAGGACATTTGCAAGGGCATTACCGGTACACATTATGTCGTTTCATGCTCAGACACATAGGAAGACCCTCCGTGGAGATACTTCGCAAACTCGTTTATCCAGTAAGAATAAGGATAACAAAAAGCGTCTGATTTTCGAACCGATGGCAAAACTATCCTTGATTGCTTCACCGAGAATAGGCATCAGTGAGGTTAATGCATCAAAATCTACACCCATGTCAGGAAGTAAAATATCTAAAGACACACCATCCACTAGTGATGACAGCAATCATCCTCGTAAGATTTTATTCCTAGAAGGAGCCCTAATGGGGTTGGGATGAAACCCAAACATCCTACCATAGCTAATAATGACAAAAAGCCCAAGTTACCTGTAAAACATAAACCATTAACCACTCCGAATACGCTTGCGGACTCACTGGTCATTAGGCCCGTAACTTCCGCTAAGACAATAAATAGTGCTCTCTCTCTTTTGTTTTATACTTGCCCCCACCTTACCTATCACCTCCTTTGAGTAACTCCACAATCCAAGCTAACGCACATATTTTTAACTCACCCGAACTACTCCATATTTTAAGAATTGCTCCACCCATACTGCCTCCCCCTTTACTAGCAACAGATGTCGTAAATCGCGCTGTGAAGGAGTTATTGCGAATACACAAGTTCTAATGAGTATTATGCCTCAAACCTGAGTCAGAATCCTTATCGAATGGTGGTACTTAATATACATTCGCTGTTAAGTAAGATTCACTTACTCCGCAGCTTTATGTATCTTACTAAACCTGATCTTGTCTTATTTATCGAAATTTGGTGCAGCACAAATGTTTCAAGTCAAATAATTTCAACTGACGGCAATAAACTGATCAAAAGTGATAGAAAGACCGGTAGAGTTGGTGGTTGCATTATTTACTACTCAGAAAACCTGCATCTTTCCAAGTATACACTTCCACTTACCTGCGCTTCTTTCGATTCTTTCGATTCTGCCTGGCAGATATTGTCGTTCGGTGGAAATTAATCTACTATAGATTGCATATATTGCCCACCAGCAGGTATGAAGAAAACCAATTAATACATATTCGGACTTACTCGACACAATAAGGTTATTTCTGGGGAATTCAACCTGCCTGAAACATGCTGGTCCACGTTAGTACCAAGTGAAAACCACGCAAACATTAATACGTCTCTTATGACTGAAGGCTGGACTCATCATAACTTTCACCAGCAAGGCTAAGTGTGTGCTGGACCAACTTTTGCTTTAGGCCATATTTCCATTTTCACTGAGGTACTACGTGGTCTCCCAGGATGCGACCAACAATTAGTAGCCTACAAAATAGAGGTCGACCTCCCCACTGTTCCATTCAAAAAACACTCTTTTATCCCTCAAATTATAAACTGGAACTCATTATCCGTTTCACTCCGGTCACAAAGTTGGGACCATTTCTTTCCCATTAACGCCAGGATTTATTTGATCTGTTTTATCAAAGCATACAATACTGCTTGAAATTTTTGGCCAACAGCAAAAAGAAGCCTTATGCAAGACCATCGGTTAGATCGACTAAAGCGGAAAAAGATAGAAAACAAATGAGCGCACTAACTCGAGCGTAGGAAAAATTACCATGATTTCAGCATGCTGTTGCGTCTACAAAGGCTTGTAGTTGAAACGGATGCTAGGAATGCTACGCATTTTAGATAAGAAGAGGAACTTATTTTACATAACAAAAACAAGGTGGTGAACGAAGTAAATTACCAAAGAAGCGAAAGTGCACCAAACAGACCTACCTTCATATATTGTTACACCAGACGGCAGTGCTTACGACACGCCTACTGCTGTGGCAGATGCCTTTAGTGTATACTTTGCTGAATCTTTCAGCAACAAAATGGCGACTCTGACACTTCTAACCTCATCTGTCACCCATGAAACTATTTCAGTTGTTGACTTCAACATCGGAGTCATTAAACCTTTGCTTAACAAATAGTCTGGGATAACTTTCCTTAATATGATTGAAAACATGCCCGTATTTTGCAAATATTCCGATCTATTATGCTTATACCATTACAGGATGAAACATGTTGGAATATGGTAACTGATATTTCCTTTTTAATATCATTGTCCATTCAAAGTGTGTGCGAACCATTGTTAAATTTGTTAAATTGATTTCTTCAACAAGCATTTTGAAATCTGTTCTATAAAATATCATCATTATTATAGAAGAAAGTGATGCTGCCCTAGAAAGCAACATTTACATTGCGTCTGCTGGTGATGGACAAAATTCTGATATATATGATAGCAACGAATTGATTCAGGAAGCTGGTTCGCTTGAGAATCAATCAAAGAAGGAGTTACTTAGTGACTTTAAGGTTAACTTAGTATTGCCTCCTGGATCAGGCATTACAGTCAACATGGAGGGAGAAACATCGGAAGGGGAACCAGAAAACAGCGATAAAATATACAAGATGAAGTTGCTGTCTCCATGATTGAAACAATTTACACAACAAAATGTGGTGGTGGCCGCTGTTCGCCTTTCTCTCTGATGCTGCAATCAACAATGCTTGACATTTGTGCAGTAGGTCTCCCGAACATCAGCAGTAGAATTATGACAAGTATGCCTTCAAACTAGCTGTCTTTAAAGTCTGCTTGCAAGTATTTCTAGTGGAGATAAATATCCTACAAAATCTTCTTAAACCCGGCAACCAAAAAGAAAAACTTAAACAAGGAATCAGGAAATCTTGCTCCGTACACCGCTTGAAATGTGTGTCAAAACCAGGACGGAACCTTCCTGTGGGAGGAGAGCTTATCCACTCAACCCAGTGTGTGAAGTGTCACCACACGCAATGTGTTCTGCGTGCTACCAGGCGTGAAGAACAGAACATACTTTGTGCAAATTTGAGCAGCATATATTTGTGTACTAAGTAACTCGCGGTTATATTATTATTTTGAAAGAAATAATAAAATCTATCAATTCATGTCTGCGAACAACTTGGTGTTTGCTCAGAAAACGCGGTTATATATTATCTAAATTTCCCATGTATTTCCCATGTATTATTTGCTGCCGACGTCCTTAAAATATTACAGTTGGAAATAAGCCACACAAATGTTAAAATATATCCAAATTTGCAAATGCAAAACCCATGTTAATGTTCTTTCACTACTTTTATCACGCATACGAATGTAGAAAATATGAAACAGCAGAACATGGGTTCAGGTCCAAACTATTTGAGTGGGGTTGTCTCTAGTTCATTCGTTACAGGCATTCAGGGACGCTAAGGCGGCAACATCTGGTGAAACTAGGGTAAGGAATATTGCTCACCGCTTAAGCTGTGCTATCTCTAGTTGATCGGCTGCCCTTGAACTGGCCTTTGCGTGCAGCTCGTTTGTAGACACCAAACAAGTTTGGTTCACCAAATCACGTTAGACGTTTTTTGGCTGTGCTTTCCGCTTTACCTCCAACGAGTACAGATCTGATGATGTCGAGTTTGCCTACTACCACTATTTGAGCACGCTGCTTCACTGTGTTGTTGTTTCAGGGTATATGCATAAGCGAGTAGGTAGCCTGGACTCCTCAAATGCTAAGCTAGGTGGTAAGTATGGGACTAACTCGGAACGGACAGGCCACACTGCGCGTCTGTGGCAACTGTTTGCGAAGTACCGACCGCTTCATAGTATCAGCGTAGTTAATCACAGTGAGCGCCGAAATGCAACTTGATGTCTTCTTGTAGCTGACAAGCGATGGACCGTAATAGATCACTTTACCATTAGTTACAACTAGTGAGGATCATATTGGATTGTCTCTCGTTCTTGAGTACCTGCGTCGACGCTGAGCATGCTTTGGTACGCAGTCGTGTCCGTTGATTGCAACTGGGAGGTTATCCCAGCTTACAGTCCAACAAACGTACCAGGTACCCTGCGTATACAAATTTCTTCCGTCCCAATAGCACTGAGCTTCAGTGGAATAGAACAGCGACCGTCATGTACGACCAGGTTGACTACTTGCGACACTATCAATCGTCACCATACCAGTCATTGGACATTTGACAGGGCAACGAAACGGTTTGTATACAGAAGAAATCTGTCCGCTGTCTCTGAGCAACACGTAATCAGCAAGGCTATTAAGTGCGAACTAGTGTGGAGGGTGTGTGCAGACAATGAAGCCTGGTGGATCAGTAGGGCTCAATCAATGGAAAAAGCGGGAGCAGTAGGCAGGTATCCTAAACACTTTCAGGAGCCCAGGAACTGTTAAAATGTCAAGCACAGTACTGACGCCCTAATTCACACTTATGAGGGCAGTTCAAATGGCTTCTCGCTCCTTGGGCATTCTCTGTCGATTACAGGCCAACGCATGTTCGATTACTTTAGGGCCCTACTACAGGCTGATGTCTGAAACGCTATCACAACCTTTAATGGTTTGCGACCTGCTGCTCCGGGTTCTTTTGTACCCGCACTATGTAGGAATGGTGGCTGCGTCCTCTGCAAAGAAAGACCTCCCTGTTCAACTAGATATAGAAGAGACCAGACTAGCTAATCGGAGTGAATCAATCACAACTATAAAATAAAACAAGGGTGGTCGTACCACACACGGAAAGATAGGGGTCTTTAGCATTAAGACCGTGATGACAAAGTTACTAGCGTCAACGCTGGTTCGTCGCCTCACTGCGGAATCAGAATCTCTGATTAAGGAAGAGCAAGCATATTCACACACCGCGCGGGGTGTATCGACGACACACTCACTGTGCTACATGTATTAAGCTGTGTTACATGTACGGCAGACTAACGTAGCAGTGTTCCGTAACTTTAACGGTGCGTTGGACTCTGACTATTGATAAATTCTCACCAACATACTTTCCAGGAAAAGTGTTCCCAGGAAATATATGCGCAGTGAACGTACTTCATACTCGAACACCGCAACGTAGCATGGATAATTAATTTATACGGGTTGAGAAGCGTCGCTTTACAAGGGCCTTTAGATAGTTGATAGGGCCTTGCAGATACTAATAAAATGATAATAATAGTAAAACTGTTAGCACTTTATGTATGAAAATAAGGACTTATCCTTTGCACCGTCGTAATTTTGGAATCTATTTAGGTTCACAGAACGCACCGTCAACCTCAAATAATTCCATGGTGAACTCCAGGTCCAGGATGGAGATGCAACGATAACTGACATAGTGTAAGTGGATGAGTGCGTCATCCAACCTTATTTTAACTAATATTACTGTCGGTGCAGAAACGACCCATTCTAGGGGACCATACTACAGGTGATAGACACGAAAGGAAAAGAACTTGCTTGCGGCAGTCCAGTTGGCTAAACTGTTCTGCGGGTTAAAATAATTGGCCCCTAAGTTTTGTGTTGCTGCTGAGTTGTAGTAAAGGGCCGCACACATGATATGGGTCGTACTAAATCAAGTATGCCCTAGTCAGGTTGCCTTGTAATCTGCGATAGCGTCCACTGCATACCCAACCGTTTCAGCCTCTCCTCGTATGAATGACTGCTCATTCCAATTACGTTCTTAAATGCTCGACGTTTTGGCTGCCACAGTGCATTAAGGGCGTGGTTCAGCCATGGACGTCAGGCTTGCATTTCGTATTCGACATGAGGACGAAAAGACGCACTGAACATTTGTCGAAATATGGAACTTTTATTTGTACAAATGCCCGATGTAACAGCACGACGTGTTGATTTCCAGTTTTTGATGCCTTTTCGGATTGCCTGGAGCAACCCAAGCCATCTAGAACCAGCACACCCTAGTCAGGTTCGGCAGTTGATTGCTGCTGTGCAGTCGTTCCGAGCCAATATGAGTAGCTGCCCTAAGGTCGGATGGAAGGTACTTGAATTTACTCACGTTGAAATGCCATTATCTTTCGGTTGAGCATTAATATACTGTGGCTAGGTCATTCTGAAGCAGTTGCTGGTCGGCTTTCATCTGAATCCTACTCCAAATCTTGTGATTGTCCGCAAATGTTTCCTTGCTGCTGCTTCCAGTTCTTCTGGACGAATGCTATCGACACCCGGCGAGCTGTGTTTGCCTAGTGACGTCAGCTTTTGAAGCGCAGCCTCCGCGGTAAAAGTGATGTGGGTTCGTCCTGGCAAAGTGACGACAACGGTTGCAAGATCGCATCGTGGCGAGACCCTCTGAAACGTGGGGGCATATTACATCCGCAATGCGTTTGCTGCTTCCACAGCCGTTCTTGTTGGACAATCGGCGGTTAAGAGTGCAGCAAACCCTTGCCTCACATTTTGTAGACTATTGACGTGATTATACAGCCGTTTGCGGTTAGCACTGAAGAGTTTGCGATTATTTGATGGGCGGCTTTGTCTTCGCTGAGCATTTGTGTACATTAGTTACATAGGGCTAAGTAGTTCTTCCATGTTACCAGCGTTGGGGCTTGGCTGTACACCCGCTATGCTACGCTGGCCACTGTCATCCATTTTCCAGTTTTGCTCCTAACAAAAGAAACTGACTGCTACTTAATTCAAGCACTTATCTCTAAAGTATCTGCAATCAGCTGACTGAATATGTTGCCGAACTCGAGCCAAGCGACTGCCGGGGGTTCTTCCGCATGGAACCACCAAGTTGTGGCGCTGAAGAGCTGGGCTAATCGGTCGTAGCGTGTGATGTGTCGCACAGTCCGACCGTTCTCATGCAGATATTTCGCCTAGCAGATGAAGTTGAAACTAATGACTGCATAATCACTGCGACTCAACGGGAAATTTACGGCCAATATATCAGAGATATGCTCTTTCTTGATAAACCCAATATCCAGCATGGATGGCCTATTACCTGTTCTGTACCGAGTGCGCAATGTGACGTGATTGTAAAGCGGAACAGTAGTTACGAGCTCTTGTAGATCGGTTTTGAATCGTTCTCCGATCGTGGTAGTGTTTTCTAAACAACCTATCTTGATACCATCAGTGATAAGGATGTGAGCATAGGTGCACCTTAGACTGCATATTAAAGCAGCCGCAAGGTCCCAGTCCATTTCAGATGTAGAGTTAGGGGGCAGTAACCCAACACCATAAGGCAAGTGTCTCTACCTTGTAACTGCAAGCGGCACCAAAGGGAGTCGGGGAACGGCTAGTCTGAATCCTCCATGGTTTTGCACTGTAAGTCGCTTCGGTAATACAGGATTATCCGCCCTCATTTTGTGCGTCCATCGTTCCGAATAAGTGACATGCCTGGTAGCGACAGTTTAGCGTCAATCATTCCCGTGTACGGCCAGGTCTCAGTGCTACCAACAACACCAAATAACCCGGAAGCTTAGCAATCTCGCAATTAGGCCAGTACATTAAAAAGACCCAGAGTATTCCTATAAAAGCAGTCCCGTTTCTCAGCATCTAGGAGCCCACAGGATGCTAAAGGAGCCAAGTGGAGAGAATGCCTACCGATTCTAGGTCAGTATTTACTCCTTTCTGGTGGGCTAATGATACATCGGCTGCACTTTTCTTCGGCCCAGGTGAGTCCAGACCATCGGTTAGACATTCGGTCAAAGTCGAGTAAGGCAACAGGCAACTAAAGCTCCTGTATCATAGTCGGCACGTTTGTTCCTTCGGGTGAGTTAATATTTGAGCTTTGCAAAGCTTCTGAGGCCGTTAACCGAAGCTCAGAAGGAAGACTTCCGATTTCTATATCATCGATCCAAAACAGCCGTTACTGTCTGCTCTGAATGAGTCACAAGTTTTAGGATTTTATGGCCGCATTCCCTATTAGTTAACGAGAGTGTTGGCCTGGAGAGCCATAGCGGCACAATATCATTGATTTTCCCGAATGCAAAGGCACTGTTCTAAATCGTGCTTTCCGTCTTCTTTAACATCGTTAGGATGATTCACTGGCACGTCATGTAAAAAGATGGGGCTTAGGCAGGCTTGCTTGCTATGTCACTATTTGGCGTTTGTTTATCATGGTCGCCAGTTCCATGTGGTATCAGGATAGGTGCGTAGACAACAGGATCAGTGGTTTAGCGCGCTTGCGAATAGTAAAAGATTTTCTACATCAGTGGAAGACTCTAGTGTTACTGGAACACATCCGGGCTCTCCATAGTGTGGCGAGTTCGAAGGACGAGTAAGCCGTAACAGCTTAATGGGTTTGGCTTTGTCAATCATCAGCACTCACAATGAGTTCCATTGGTCTTGGTCATCCGATAAGTTACCACGCAATGTGTCGGCGGTAGATCCGGGAACATTTGAGCACACAACAGTCAAGTAATATCGTTGGAACCCATTTTCGTTGATCTATAAGCTTGGGTACTTGTTCTTCCTGACCTGCCGAGAAGTGTTGATTGTTTAATGTTCGTCTCTGTTAGCGACAATGGTGTTTAGAACATAGGAGGTCGCAACGGCTTCCTCGCGGCTTACTTTGCAGTAATCTCTACATATGTAACGGATGTCCCGGAGGCTTTGTCTCGACAAGAGACATTTGAGCTACAGGTACCGAGGGTTGATGTTCGGCAGCTTCATGCTTGCTAATGCCAGTAGTCAGGTCTAGTGGAATTCGTGTAAACAGAAGTTTCGTGTGGTACCTGGCTTTCGTTGCCATGCGTAGAGTCCGAATCTCCTAGGTAAGCCAGTATTCGCCTGGTGTTTTACCAAAGTTGGAGGAAACAATGGAGATTGGGTCGTGGCTGATTGCGGTTCAAGGGAAGCGGATTGTGCAGCATTCCGTTGCTTAGAAGCCGCTAGGCTTGCGTGGTGTATTCACGCTTCCATTAAACTAAGCTTTTCTTTTATCCTCAGCTCGGCTTCTGCGGTTAACCGGCAGCACTTCTGAACTAGTAGAGGCAATCACCTAACGAGTGGGGTAGTCGAGCACACCGTACAGAACCAAAGCGCATACTGTGAGCATATTTCGCTCTTGTAGCTGTTGTTGGGACCCGTTTGCACATTTGGTATGATACCAGTCAACCCAATGCGAGCAAGTCAAACCTAGTTTAACTAATCGATGACATTCCTTTAAGTAGCAAGTGCCCTTTACTTGTAACCTTTGCGGATTCATATTGCTGCCATTCAACGTGGTGTCACTACCTGATCCAGTGGGTAAAATGGCGTTCTGTACTTTTCCAGGCCACGTCTGGGTCTACGGCGACTTGTCGGATGTTTCTCTATTACAAATGGCGAGCGCCAAGTTTTCCAATTCCCACACTTTTGTGCAACTATTTCCTGGACTTCATTTTGGAATGATCCGTTGCGGTGTCTTACGAAACACGCGTTGAGTTGCTACCTAGTAGAAGACATGTTTGTCTTGATTTTGTGGACGGTATTTTATTTCAATTCGACGAGTTTAGGGTGACAGCGTTAATCATGGATAACCTCTCTAGAGTAGTTTCACCATTCGGCTCATTCAAATTGCAGTGTTATTGCAGGAGCCTCCAAAATTTGCTAGCAGCTGTGGACGTACAACAGTGGAATACAGCTCAAGCATTAAAAGTTGTACCAGCAATACACCGGTACGTAGTACCGATGCTACGCTGCAGCGCAATCATTGTCACTAGCTCGTGGGCTAAGGATACTGAGAGGGTCGCCTGGTCCCCTACGCAAACTCAAACCTGCGCTCGCCGTTAATGCTTTCATCATGTTTCTACTGCAGATAATTTGTCTCAAACTGTTCCTTTTCAGCACCCATTGTAAACATCCACAATTGGCTTTCTCTCGTCACACATCGATGATAGTTTCCGCTTCACCCCTTTTCATGAGCCCATCATCTTTATTGTCACATGGGAGTTTACTCCACTGAGTGCTTCTCTAGATATGTTAAGGAATAAATCTACCCCGAAATTAAACTGCTTTGTCCCTGTCTAAATGCATAGCTCTGACCTTTTCGAATGTATGAATGACTCATCCAGTTATATACGATCTGTTTTCTTGTGAAACCGATTTATCAGCCCCACAACGAGAGTAGTGTTCTATGTTTACTAGTCCTAGTACACGCCATTGACATCACTGACCTCATCAGACACGCTAAACCGTCAAATGCTTTACCAGTTGCATCTGGAAAACGGCGGCAATACCGTAGCAGAAATACCGGCGGGTCCACCTAGGTTGATTTCAGTATGGCTAATCGGAACTGGTAGTAGTTTATACGTGCACTAAAGTTATGTACGCTATGGGTACGATGTTGAAACTTAGTAATTAGTGCCAAACAGTAAGGCACCTTCCAACTGTCGCACACCTTATTATGTCGAGCTACATCAGTTCTTCAAATTTTAGTCAACCTTTGCTTTACACCATAAAAATGCCTGGTATGTGGTTGTTTGTAATCATTCGTACGAACGCCTTAGATATTGTTGATGAAGTAGCTACGCTCAACGAGCACCTCAAGAAACGTGACCATTGTGAATCGTTTGGTGATCAAGAAAGTTGGGTTCGGCATGCGGACTGTTGCATTAGGACTAAAATTCAGCCGCTGGGGTAGGTACGTGTTTTAAGCGAGTGGACAATTGCTTCGGTAGCGTTCCACCAGTCTGCAGCGAGAAAATTCAAAATCAAAAAATGGACGAGACGTACTATAGTTTAGTTAAGATAAAGGATTTCTGTCCTTTTTCCAGCAATAAACGACTATCTTACGTTAATTTACGAAATTACTATCTCTAAAATTGTTCAGTATGCCTTTAAATAGGAGAACACGGATTGGTGTGTGAACCCAAATACTTGCTCCGTTGTGTTGGATGAAAACTAATGAAACCGGATATTTATATGGAATGTACGGCCGCCAAACCGAAAGTTGTGGGTGTATATGGCTGCAAAATGCTTAATAAACAATATGCTGAGTCTCCACACTCAACATGTATAAACTAGGACCGGAAATAGCAATTTATTGTTTAGATGCAAAAGCGTAGAATTCTTTCTTGAAAACAAAAAAAGTGTTCTCGGTAACTTGTAGAAAAATTATTGCGCTAATGGTTCTCTCACATTTTTAAATATCAGTTACTTGTGCTTTCACACCGGTAATTAAATAAATAGCCATTCTTTATATCCGTTTGTAACGCAATCTGATGGAACACTGCCAGTTTCTTTTGCCTTCTAGTAGTGACACCAATGGAAATAAGGTCAGCTTTCGTATCTAATAGAGTTTGATCATCATATTGCAATTTAACACCTGCAGCGACTTCATCACCTCGCTCTCACAAAATAGCCCTACTCTCACCACCGCCTTTTGTGCGGGTTTACCTGTTGGAAACGTGTCATGCGCGTTTCCCATTCATGGCTTGCACTGTATTTCGGCCGCCGTACTAAATCACTGTGGAGTTACAGTCTTCTGCTAAGACAATAGCGGGTTCACAGCAATGTAGTTAGCTGCCAAATCTCAGGAAAGTTGGGACCCTATGGAACCAGACATCTACTGTTTCAGTCTGTACTCCCATGACAGCGAATAATTCAAGGCTGATTTGCAAGAGGTGATCGCCGATGTACCACTGTACAACCATGTTTCACACATGATTCCGAACAGGTGATACCCTCTGTTTTGGACCTTGTGTTCTCTAACGAAGCACTAAGGGTCGACACCGTGACCATAGACAAACCACTTGACCGTAGCGATCACGCGATGTTGCATTTCGTTAAATCTGGTACTCGGAGTACAGCAGTGAGAACATCGTGAAAAACCTGGCGTTACATATTACGATTTCCTGTCCAACCTAGTTCAAGAAACCGACTGACCCTTCCTGACCGAGAATCCGCCCGATGTCGCCTGGATGGGCTTCGTCACTCAACTAACTGAGCTAGTGGCAAATGCGTCATAAAGCAAGGTCATTCTTCCGAAGCAAGTGAATTCGTTCTTAAGGAGCCGTAATAGAAAATGCAAGACATTAACGGATTCAGTCTGGTGCGCTTACAAAGTTTGTCCAATTAACCTGACATGAAATGCTCACACAACTCAACGAAACCACCGCGTCAAGTTGATTCGAGAAGACAAACTCCAGCATCAAAAGGACTTAGCGGCGAAATTCAGTACAAATCACAACTTGCTGTATAAACACGTCAACAAGCTCCGCAGAGTGCAGCGCGGGATCCCGGTTTTACGTGCAACAGATGGTCTTAAGCAAACCGCACAAGATGCAGCCAACATGCTACGCTAACACTTCATCCATACTTTCCGGAGTGAATCATCATTCATCCGCTTTTGACATAGCTTCCATCGTCAACTGGGTTAAACCACGTATCGTTTACGATAGCCAAAGTGATGAAAACGCTAATTTCATTGCACGTGTACAGCTCACTTGGCGTGGACGCCATCAAACTGAAGGCATTGAAGACAGTGCCCATGAACCTTTCCGAAGCATTAGCTCGGTTCTTTCAATGTTGTCTCGATGAAAAGCAGGTTCCGACGATGTAGGAACATGGAGTATTCATTACTATTTATAAAAGTGCTTATCCTTCGGAGCCTTTAAACTACCGTCCAATGGCTAGCATCCCTGTTTTATCCAAAATAAAAGAACGTATAACTGCAGAGTTGCTAATGTGATTCTTGTGATCAACAAACTTCTAGTGTCATAGCAACACGGACTCCACCGAAATCGATTCTGCTCTACAAACTTGATGCTAGGCCGAGCAAGCTGGACAGAGTGGGAGCGGACGTTCACTACTCGGACTTCTCGAAAGCGTTCGATCTTTTGGACCACCGCATTTCAACGTCAGTAAATGCAAGGTGCTTACCATCCGACATCAAAACAGCTACTCATACCGACTCGGAACGGATGTACTGCAACAATCAACTCTCAAACTTGACTTGGGTGTCCTGGTTCAAGATGACTTGGGTTGCTCCAGGCAATCCGAAAACGCCTCGAAGACCCGGAACCAACACGTCGGGCTGTTGAGGCGGGGGTTTGGACAAATAACCAGCTCCATATTTAGACAAACGCTCAGTGGGTATGTTCGCCTCCATGCCGAATATGCAATACAAGCCTGGCATCCATGGCTGAAACAAGCCATTAATGCACTGGAGCAGCCACAACGTCGGGCATCTAAGAACGTAACTGGAATGCGCAATCTTTCCTACCAGGAGAGGCTGCAACGACTAGGATTGTTCAGTGGAATCTATGGCAGACTACGAGGCGACCTGATTATGGCATACTTGATACTGCGAGACCCACATCATGTGTGCCGTCCTTTACTGCAACTCAGCAACAACACAAACCTAAGGGGCAACTCATTAAAACTCGCAGAACAATACATTCGTCTGGAGTACGGCAGAAATTTCTTTTCCATTCGTGTCTGCCACCCGTGGAATACTCTCCTAGAATCGGTCGTGTCTGCACCGACACTAACAGTATTTAAAAGACAGTTGGACGATGCACTCATCCACTTACACTTTGTTATTTAACACTGCCTCTCCATCCTACACCTGGAGTTTACCATGGAATTATTTGTTGTTAACTATGGGTGTTGTGAATCTAAGTGGATCGCAGGACTGCAGCGAAGCAAACGATAAGTCCTTATTTTCATATTTAAAGTATTAACTATTTTACTATCCTTATCATCATTATTGTTATGTTGATATCCCCACCAACTATCCAACGGGGCTTGTAAAGCAACGCTTCTTAACCCGTATAAATTCATTCGCCTTCACAAGCTTCGAAGCTATGGAATCGGTGACCCTATGCACGGTTGGATCGGCAATTGCATCACTCAACATCAGCTGTTTGTGAGAGTCCGCATCTCCATTTTCAACCTCTATGACGCCCAGTGAGGCGTGTGGATTGGTACTGGGACCAGGTTTACCCATAATATTCATTAACGACCTTACTAGTGTACTGTAGTTGAATTTCTTACTATTCGCAGAGGACGTCAAAATGTGGCAGAATAACAGGACACCGGACGATCACATGGCATTGCAAAGCAATTTCGAGAGGGCTTATGCGTGGTCATCCGATAACCGCCTCCAGTTCAACGTGATAAAGTGCAAAGTCGTAAGTAAACACCATCAGTTTATCTATGACTATCGACTTGAGGACTAGCAGTTACAACATGCTTCCCAAGAAAAGAACCTCGGAATGATCATACAGTACGATTTTGGTTGCTCGAGAAAGGCTGAAAAGTCATCAAAAAGAGCCAGTCAACATCTTGGATTCATACTGAGGGCTTACGGGAATTTTGAGTCATCAAGCTTCCCGCAAATGCTGTAAACCTACGCTACGACACACGTGGAATAAGCGATTTAGCCCTGGCTTCCCTGGCACAAGCGCGACGTTGAGACACTTGAAGCTGCACAACACAGAACGACCAAACTCGTTAGAAGATTGTTTCATCACTCCTATCCACGTAGCATGCAGTCCCTGAGATCGTATAGTGGTGAATATGGAAGTCCCTGAGGAGACTTAATCATGGTTTACTTAATACTGACGAACCCAACTCACCCATATCGCAATCTGTTGCAGCTGAGTCAAAATACCAACGTGAGAGTTCACAAATTCAACCTGGCTACCCACTAAAATCGGCTTGATTATCGACGAAACGTTTTCCCCTTGAGTGGGTCCCGTGCTTGGAATGCCCCTCCGACTCATGGTATCCTTGCCCCTACCTTAACGCTACTCAATAAACGCCTTGATGAAACGGTTTCAAACTTGCATTACTTGATTTAGTCCGTTCCACTTGGAGGACGAAATAACGCAAACCTAACTATATGCTTAACGGCCTTCTCCGCAAAGTGGCGGTGAGGATAAATACAGAAGTGTCCATGTGAGTAGCTTGGATGTATCTAAATTGGTTTAACATACCACAGCTGTCAAAGGAAGTAACACTCGAGAGAACGTTCTCGTTTCCTTTTTTCTTTTTCATACGTTTACTGAACTCCAACGGCACTTTATACTATTTTGTGCTTGCACATCCCATTCCTATTTCGAACTATCGTTAGGCAGTAGTGCATTTTAATCGGTAGACGTTTAAAATAACGATCTACTTATTCGATGATCCTATAAATGTTAATTTTAATTTTTAACTGTCCTACTTGTCAACCACGTCTTTTTTAACTGTAATAAATCGTTGTTCATTGTGTATTGGATGATTTCATCCAATCAGGTCTCCGATGAGGGGTAACGCCAACAGGTTACCGCAGTCACGTGTCCCACTGCTTCTTTCGCCGTCATCTTGGCAATCTGCTTCGCAATGGGTGCGCCAATCCTTTTACCTAAACAGCGATCTGTTATGCGAGCCCAACCGCTTCCACAGCAGCCCAGGTTGGACTATCTATATTGAAGAAATGCAACCAGTAGTCATGTCAAATTGTCTGTTAAACGTTATTTCATTAGGTGAAATCAATAACAGGGACATTGACCATCCTGATATCCACTATTCTAACTTAGTAACAAGTACTGTTTTTATCTTTTTTAGCACTGATAGATGGGATCCGTAGAGCTCTGTACCACTGGGAATACAACTGTACCAGACATTTGGTTTAGGCCTGGTACGTTGTCGATGCCCCATCATTAAGTATTGCACGGTCTTCATGGATGATATTAAAGAATAACTGTTGTTATTGCTAAATTATTGCATACATGCCAGGCGGTCTCTTTTCGGAAAGGTCAAAATAGTCATTTTCTCCGCTCTACTTAAATCTGAAACGGGATCTATTCTTTCGTTCACATGACTCCTAGAGCATGTCAAATGTGTTATGTAGCAACATAAACATGTGGACGAGACAGCGTAGTGATAAGAAAATATGTACAAGCACCACATGCAATTATACTACCAATACAAAGAATAGGCGGAAAATAGGATTTTAATCAGAATGTACCAAATAATTGATTTGGCAACACACTGTTACTAACAGCTTTGTGATCAAACCGGATGGGAATTTTAATGCCCTACTCTAATGTGACTATGTATGATTCATGTGTTGTGGTTGTATTACTCAGGAACTGAATAAGCTATTGAGGGGTGGGAAGTGTAATAACCCTAACGCACCTTTTCCCTTCATCGCAACTGAAGGTCAAGAAGTACATTTACCTGATGCTGTTACTGAAAATGTTAGCATATATTGTGCACGATCTTTTGATTCTGAAGAGGAATCTCTCAAATGATGGACCTCACAAAATATTCTTAAAATGTTTCGGACTTTACTACGCCTAAAAGTACGACCATCTTGCTGCCTATGCAAGGATCCTAGTCATGATCGCGTATCTTCAGCCTTAGTACTGTTTGGGAGGGAATATTTGCACCTTACTATTGGACTTCTATTTTATACTCCTCTAATCAATACTGCCACAACTGTTAGAAATCCATGGATATAGTGCCCTAAAATTGAAGGTCGGATGCGGATTTCCGTAGCTAGTGCTTAAAACGCCGCGCGATCATTTTACAACTTGGGCCAAACTGGAGGTTTGTTCCACTTATGATGTATCCACAGCTCCTCTCGCCTTCATAACATTGTTTCGCACAGCTATAGTCATGCGTGGTATACCAAGTTAATTTCAATTTAAGAATGTGCTTTATGCACCCATTAGGTTGAATATTCATTTGTTACACACACGCCTTCAGCATAGCAAAACAGTAAACACGAAGTAGCTTAATACGTAGCATAAATAGCAGTATGGTACGATGCGGATGCGTTTTGGCGGACGTCCACGACGAGGCTGTGAGCGTATTGACACCAGCCAACTGGCGAAGCCAGCTGTTCTGAATGCCTATCAAAGTACGCTGACATGCGAGTTGAGTAAGCGCTCACAGGAGACAATTGATGGTCACTAGTCACATGTTCGCCAGACCTTACTAGCAGCAGGCAAATCCTCACGTGGTCTGTCTAATAGGCAACATGGACATTGGGACTCTTCTCGGTCTCTGGAACTTATCGACGCTCGCCGGCATGTCCCGGCTGGAAGTGAACACAATGAAATTCGCAAAGAGCTCCGGGCAAAACTCCGCACTAGCCTGAAGAGAGACCGCGAATCTTGGTGGTCTCTTCGTGCGTCAGAGATGGAATTGGCCGCTGCCCTTGGCAACCATCGTAAGTTATTCCGTCTGATACGGGAAACGGATAGCAGGAGACCTGGTGTTAGCAAAACTATGACTGACGAGAGTGGACAGCCTATCCCCAATTTGGCAAAACGTCTGGAGCGTTGGGCTGAGCATTTTGAAAAGCAATTTAATCGGCTAAAATTGTTCGATTCGCCGGTCACTGATCGCCCTGCTCCGTGGGCTGTCCTTTTGGATCCACCCTCTCGTTCAGAAGTCGAACGTGAGATCGGACTGTTGAAGTTGAACAAAGCCGCGGGACCAGATGATCATCCTCCAGCTGTTTTCAAATTCGGTGGCTCTGCTCTTGTTGATGCTTTGCATGAGTTACTAGTGAAACTGTGGGAGCAGGAGATTGTCCCAACCGACTGGAGTTGATCCGTTATTGTTCCCATCTTCAAAAGCGGCTCGCGTTTGGAATGCGGCAACCATAGATGAATCAGTCTGATCTCCATCGCCTCCAAATTACTCGCCTCCATAATTCTTCACAGACTGACTGACGCTCGTGAAAGCCAGATTCGTGAGGAGCAAGCCGGGTTTCGTCGTGGTCGAGGCTGCATCGACCACATCTTCACTTTGTGTCAGTTGTTGGAGCACCGCCACACATATTGGCGGCCCACCGTAGTCGTGTTCCTCGACATCAAATGTGCCTTCGATTCGGTTGATCGATGGGCCCTTTGGAATTGTCTACTCAGGAAAGGTGAGCCCGAGAAATATGTAAATATTATCCAAGCATTATATGCGCGTAGCACGGGCAGAGTAAGGGCTTACAGCAGGCTGTCGCCACCCTTCAATATCTCCAGCGGTGTGAGACAAGGATGCCCGCTGTCACCTTTCCTATTCAACTTCGCTATTGAAGAAGTCATGGAGATTGCATTTACAGGACATGACTTGGAAGGTGTGGAGCTACTCCCAGGAGAACGACTTCTTGACTTAGAGTATGCAGACGACATTGCCCTCATCTGTGACAGCTCCCAGACGTACCAAGCTGCGCTGTACAGATTAGCACTAGCCGTCCGTCACTTCGGGCTTTACTTTGCACTACCGAAGTGCAAAGTGTTCCTCCAAGATTAGCAGGGATCGCCCCCTGTGTTGACCGTTGATGGGGATCAGCTAGAAGTCGTTCAGAAATTCAATTACCTGGGAACTTGTATCAGCGCCCTTGGGATCGAAGACGAGATCACGAACCATATAGCGAAAGCTCGAAGTGCTTTTGCTAATCTTCGCCACCTATGGCGACGGCGCGACATTACTCTCGCCCTGAAGGGTAGAGTGTACAATGCAGCGGTA
The DNA here is from genome assembly GCA_944474145.2 of Dicrocoelium dendriticum. NCBI lineage: Eukaryota > Metazoa > Platyhelminthes > Trematoda > Plagiorchiida > Dicrocoeliidae > Dicrocoelium > Dicrocoelium dendriticum. The sequence goes on along the minus strand of OX104067.1, from coordinate 54,928,840 downwards.
CGTTCGACCTTACTGTACGGTTGCGAAACCTGGCCCCTAAGATCGGCGGACATGAAAAGGCTACTTACGTTCGATCATCGGTGCCTTCGCAGTTTGGCTCACATCTGGTGTGAACATCGCGTGAGTAACGAGCGTGTTCCACGCCTTGTTTACGGCCCAGGAAAAGGATATGAACCGCTCAGCACCGTTTTTGCCGCACCAGGCTCCGATGGCTGGGCCATATGTTGCGCATGCCAACCAACCGACTCCCTCGACGTGCGTTGTTTGCTCACCAGGGATGTGGGTTGAAGATAAGGGGATGTGGCCAAGCGATGACTTGGTCCAGAGGAATGAAATCCCTCACTTCGGAGCTAGCCTCGGTTGGAGCTTCACGGCTCCCTGGTTGGGGTCCAAAAGACGGTGAACACGTTTGGCTGGATACACTTGCTGACATGGCAAGGAGTCGACCTCAGTGGCGTTCGTGCTGTGAGTTTCCTTGTCCCTCCCCATCACTTTTGGCCTCCCCCTCCATCTGCGATCTTATTTCGTAGGGTATAACAATTAAATTGTTTGTTTTTGCCTAGTAGCCGACTGGTAGCTTACCGGAACGATGCCTATCCGTTACTGGTAGCTCAGCTGGCATGCAACTGTCGTATTTATTTTTCCTCTATGTATTGTATGTATATATGTATGTATTTCCTTTATGTATTGTGGTACAATAGCGAAGGCGTTTTGCCACCTCTGGCTGACAGGTATAATGATGATGATGGTACGATGCAACGTTGTTTTTAAGCTTCAGAACAACTGCTGTCTTGTCACACAAAAAGTTCCAGGTATGGAATAAAGAATGAATGGTATGCCCTTGTGTGGGAAAATATACGTATATACTTTTGTCTATTTGAGGATGTTGATACACGCTCAGTGCACCATAAAAAGGGTGAATTGTGTTAGTCAGGTTTCTCGAACCAAGCCTTATGCATGACCTCATGTAAGTGGACAAAAGAATGGCAACAAAGGTCGGGTTGGGAATTACATTACACCGAGATAATTGCGTCAGTGAACTACCTAGTATTTTGAAATGCTTCCTTAGAAAACCAGGAAATATCGTCGTTGAGCGATAGGTTCAAAAGGTTAAGAAGCATGCGGAGATATATCTCAGAATTAAGTGGCGGGGACAGAGGTTTCGCAAATGAATGACGTAGGACGGAAGCCTCCTTAACTTTGTAAAAACATCATTATTATGGCGTGATCAGGAAAGAACACGACTGAGTCTTAAACCTAGGTATCTCATTGAAATCCAGGAGTGCGAATTTTCGCCATCTATTTGAAGTTCGGGGTACTCCAATTGGAGTTGCCGGTAACCATGGCCGTTATATAGGGAGCAAATGAGGTTATTGCATTTTGATGCATTCAGTGATAAAATGCAAACTCTGGACCATACTACAAGGCTGTTCAGATAGAATTGTAATTTAGTTTATGAGGTTGCCGTCGGTTGTGACATACCCAAGGCAATGTCGTCTGCATGTTCCAAAAATATTGCATGTGCAATGGCAGGTAAAGTGGTGATATAGGTGGATGAGGTACGGAGAGCTTATGGCCGCTTGAAGAACTCCGCTGTCTGTTGTAAGCGACGAGGAAGTTTTACCTCCAACTAGGGTAAACTGGACACGCCCAGTGAAGTAGTCTCTCAAAATTTGGTTAGTAGAGTGTCGAATTCCGGCATCGTGCATGTCTGTCAAAAGACCACGCTCTGCACTGCCGAAAGCATTACTGTAATTGCGAAAACACATGTGTAGGAATTTGACCTTGTTGTCTAGTGATGTAAGCACTGATTGTACGTGATAGGCTAATTCATCTTGGACAGATATCAAACTACGATAAGCAAACTGTAGCGGATCAGCTGAATGAGTCTGATCTGGCAAGTTTACAAGAATAATCTTTTCCAAAATCTTCAAGTTTACCGAGATGCAGGTAATTTCTCTGTAATTATCTGAGACTTTCTTTGACACCGGTGTAATTTTGGCACTCCTGCAGCAGTTAACAATATTACACTATTTCATGCACAACGTGTATATGTCAGCAATAGGCCTGGCCCAAGAATCCACACACACTTTGAAGACAACTGGTGACAGTCCATCCGGACTATTTGCTTTGTTGTAGTTGAGCTGCAGTAGTTTATTGCGCACTGTGATGCTGTCAGGTTGTGGGCTGATCCATCTAACTTATATGGACGACAGATGATTAATTCCTGATTCTCTTTCTAAACGTTCAAAAATCATTTGAATATGCGTAGCAAAGGATAAGCTTGCTATTGTGTCATTCAAGCATCAAAGGCTTGTGGGTAAACCAGACCGCTCTTTTCCATGATCAGCTGTCTAGGGAGGAACCCCATATATGCACAGTTCGGATATTATTCCATCTATCTATTCGAGTGCAATGGTTCCAGCAACAACCATGCTGACAACAGTGGCACATGTTTGTCTGTTATTGCATTGTAAGTAATACAACTATGCAAAATTCACACATTTTGCTGAAGGTTTGCATGCAGTCTGACATGGGGATTCTGGTCCGAGACGACCTTGGTTGCTCGAAACTATCCGAAAATGCGTCGAAAAGCGGAGACCAACAAGTCGTTCTTCTATGCAAAGTGTACGATCATAAGCACGTGGCATACTTGCTAGAAGCAAAATAAACAAATGGTACATTTCTTGACGGTGCGACACACAGTCTAACCTTGGTCTGACGTTGTTGCAATCAAGACAACTCAAGGAACAGCGTCCACTAAGGTTGGAGAAAACTTTCATTTGAGGCGCCAACTTTGACTGGTCAGTAGGAATTTACAGTATTAAGTATGAGCACCTGCGGTGAGACATCGCAAAACTTTGTCAATTGCCAAAAGATCCAAACTACATGTGCCATCTGGTTACAGACCTCTGGCATAACAGCAACCTGAGAAGTCATCATCAAATTATGCCAGGCAGTATGGCCATTTGGAGTGGCGTCAGCATTACACTCCTCCCTTCGAGTGTGCCAGATATGGAGCGTTTTCTACATGCATATATCTGCTACCTTAATTTGACGATAATTAGACAACGCCTTGACATAATAATGCGCCATTTCCATTTCATTTCATGAACTGGGTTAATCAGGATATTTAAAGCAACCAAACAGTTTGATTTTTACTTCCAAGCTGTTGAGTCCCTACTTATGGTCATGAGGACATCTCGGGCATTTGGGCTGTATTACTAACGAGCAGTAAATACAGAAAAGCGCAAACACGGAGCAATCACAGAAAGCATAGATCTCTGCGTAGTGTGCAAGTCAACTTCCACCACTACATTGTGTGTATAATGCGCAATGGAACGGAGGGCCGTAAGGGTACCAGGAAGGAAGTGCACAGATAGACCTGACTTTCTATGTGCTAACTTGTATGATATATAGACGTATGCTCATCCATGCACAGATTACCTTCACCGCGCCGTGCACACTACATTTGGTGTTGTAACCAGGCAGAAGTGGCAAATGAATATCTTTGCCAAAGCTCTACGAGTAAAAGCCATACAGAGTACAAATGAGTAGACGCATTTCGGTATGATTCAAGTTGGTTCATTGCAATTAGATTCCAAGCCGCGTAGGTAAGCTACAATTCCGGCAAGGCCCCAGACCTGCCTTTCGCCCTATTGTGGCTCGTCAGTGGTGCGCACCCATCTGTCCCCTCCTTGGGATCGAACCCATGACTGCTAGAGCCTGACGCCAAATAGCAAGTAGGTTATGCCACTGTGCCATGGGGTACGACAGCCGACCATTACGAATTGAAACCTAACCACGATGTAGCTTGACCCATGATCCACTGCTGTGCATATTATCGCCCGTACAGAGGACAGCCGTTGGACAGTCCGGTCAGGTTTTCCCTTACCAGCGCCGTGCATCTACACAGAAATTTTAACTACTGGTAGGGCTTAGATGTTTGATTACAAATCAGTGAGCGGATTTCGGTATGATTCAAGTTGGTTCTTTGCAATTAGATTCCAAGCCGCAATGTTAAGTTACCAATCCGGAAAATCACCAGATGCGCGTTTCGCCGTAATGGGGCTCGTCAGTGGTGCGCACCCATCGGTCCCCTACTAGGGATCGGGCTATATCGCCGTCAGGTTTCCATACGTAATGGTGGGCTGTCGTCCCCCATGGCTCAGTGGCATAAGCTGCCGGCTAGTTAGCGTTAGCCTCTAGCCGTCATTGGTTCAGCCTCCAGGAGGGGAGCGATGGATGCGCACCACTGACTAGCACCAATAGGGCAAAAATCGCGTCTGATGCGTTGCCGGATTGGTAGCTTACCTGTGCGGCTTGGAATTAATTGCGAAGAACCAACTTCAAATATACGGAGTACTTGGAAAATCTCGCGGAGGCTGTCGGAGAAGAGAAGAAGCGAGCAAAGTTGTTGTGTGGAGTGTTCTCAAAGAAACGGTTAAGGCAAAACTGGAGGCGGAGCGTAGATATCCTGTCAAGTTGGGATGGACCGCCGCGAAGGCGTTGATTGCGAGTTTCGACAGCTCGATCGAGCTCTTTTATGTGATGCAGCGCTTCAGCGCGATATCTCTCGTGGTTGGAGTGCATCCGTTCGTCTTCGCGGTCCACCTCAGCGAGTTTTTGGATTGGGCGCTGCCCGAATTGGGCGGCGCGTTAAGACATGTACTGTGAACGGAGCATTTTCTGGTCGGTCTACCACAGGCCAAGACCAACCAGCTCCAGCTTAGAAGATACTCAGAGAAGGGGTGAAGCGGAATTCGCCTGAGAGGCAAGGGAGTTTGTGCTTGATGCAGACGCAGTATTTGGAACAGAAGACGGAAAAGTGGACGGGCGATTGAACAGGTCAGCGGCTAGGAGGAAGCAGATTGCGCAAGAAATCAAGGCACTTAGAATCCCCTGTCTGCAGACAAGCCCCCGGGGAAGATGTTTTCTTCGTGGGAAACTGGTGCACTAAAAGCAGCAATGTCCATTAAGTCGCACTACCCACTGTGTGCCGAACGCAAGTAAGTAACATCATTGTTCTCATGTTGATGAGTGCATACTTGGGGCGCAGAACATATGTACGATTAGCGATGGTACAGCTGAATGGATAGACAGATTGTCTGATTGATACAGGGGTCGCGGTTTTCCCAGTCCATCACAAAGCTGGAGTGAATACGTAGCTCTGTTCCATGGTGGTGAAGGCCTGTGGCGGTTGCAGTATACGTATGGATGGTATGGCGGAGTATCTGATTGGCTTTAGAGGTCGGAACTTCAAACATCTGTTCGTAGTGTCAGAGGAAGCAAAAACAGACGCTTTCGGGATCACACCTTCTCCAGGTAAGTAAGGCCATCGTAGAATTGAAACGAGGCCAGCTAACGGTTAACTATGGGCTATACCACTTGCTAATAGAGAAGGATGCACATAGACACTCTTGGCCCGTGCCGTGTTACAAGCAAATTCGGTGCTGCAATTGCTTGTTGGCAACTAAGGCCTCCTCTTCACAGACGTTAGTAAAATTTATGGGTTTTGTGAGTGAAGCAAACTGATACTCTAGCCATCTCATCAGCCCTATTGACCCAATGGGTCCAGAAATATACCCATACACCCGGAGACTGTGTTCAAATGGCAGGTGCAATATCTGTTGAAAGCGGGTGTGATCGAAGAGCCCCACAGGCCATATAACACACCGGTCTTTTAGCTGCTCCATTTCTCTAGCCACCCCTCTGAGCTCCGTCCATTAGGTCAAACGTAATGTCAGCCTTTATAGCCGCCCCACCGTATCTGTGCCAATTATTCGGACACATCCTAAACCCCTAGACAAGTAAGTCACCTTTGAATTGAATGCATTTACCCCATGCGTGGAAGCTACATTTAACGCTTCGTTTTGATACCGGAAGTTCGGAGCCGGAGTCAATCCAGTACAGGGAAAAATAAGCCACGTACGTATCGCTACCAAAAGTATGACGCTAGGAGCGACGACTCCAGCAAACACAAGCAGTGCGATGCAGAGTTCACGGTCATCTCCAGTGCCAACTACTAGTCAACTCAACTTGCTAGCAACAATTCTCTAACTGACATTTGTTGGCCAGAAAATCAGTGCGCTAACTCCCGTATGCACGAACGTGTCTAAGTTTAAATCTTGCGCTAAAACAGGTAGGTTGCAAGCTTATCGCAGTCAGTGAAATTCCAACTGCGGCGCGATTGTTAGTTGGGTTGAACACACTATGCTGAGACGCGTAGCGTGCCAGCCATCCTCAGTACCCCATGCAGAACGTTGAATATTTCGAGTAACGCTGATCTCAGCAGAGGAGCAAGAAGCCGTCCTACTCTCAGTAGTTCATTTTCGCAGCTCACCGAGCGGAGTTTGTATGTTATGCATTCATCCTTGGCAAGGTCGCTCAAAAAATCGGACAACCAATATAAGACTCCCCAAGCAATAGAAAGCGAAACATATTCGTTTATGATGCTCCCTAGCTCCCGGCTTTTCCTGATCACGAAATGCCAGTTCTCATGATCGAGTGATACTACATGGTGATATACACATGCTGGCTGAAGTTGGCGATAACTAGTTACTAAGAATTCGCACATCACCTAGTTACAAGGGTCGTGATCCAAGGTTAATGAAGTGATGCTATATTCCCATTGGATACATGGTTGCAGCGTCATGCCAGGTGGCTAACCAAAGTTGAATACAGGCAGCCGGCGTACGGTCACAACTGGAAAGCAGTTCGCTGTAACTTGCAATTTCAGTAAATAATTTAGTTCCACAGCCCTGTGGAGAGACAGACAGGGCAGCGCCCGACCGAGCGAAGGACGAGCGAACATCCCGATATGGAACCTTTTTTGAGGTCACATAGCCAGACTGGAATATAAAAACCAGCAACCTACCAAAAGTACGAGTGGTGGCAGATCATCTAACGGTCGGCCTAAGACAAAACCCAGAGTTAACATCCAACAACAAACTCCTAACATTAAAATCACCATCTTGGCTTAGAGGTATAACACTTGCCCAGCTACATTTTTCGGCAATTTATTGCAAGCAAATATGAGTACAAAATGAAGCTAAAAGTGATAGGTGAGCGAACGCTGGGATGCGATTGTCTGATCCAATGAAGTTGAGCGAAAATCCACCCGATACATTCAGACGTCATGAGCAGTGCGAGCACGCGGGAAGTTCTTCCAGGCGTTAAACTGAAAAAACTGGAGTAGGTGGACGACATAGATTTCCTTGGTTCTGATGCGTTGCTTGCGCAAACACTACGGCACAGAATTGTGTGTAGCGCTGCACGCTTCGGCATGTACTTTGCACCTTCAAAGTGCAAAGCGCTGTTGCAGGACTGGGCCGGAACACCTCCGGTTTTAGCCATTTACGAAAAGGCACTGGATGTGGTGGATCGGTTCACATACCTTGGTAGCTGTGTCACCTCTGTTGGTCACATAACTGTAGACGCTAATTTGCGAATCAGTAAGGCTAGCTTCGCTTCCCAGAGACTCAACCACTTATGAAAATGGCGTGATATCAGCCGGTCAATAAAAGGTAGAATGTATAACGCTCATCTTACTGTATGGATCAGAGATTTGACCAGTACGCCGTGAAGACATTAAACGCCTAGCCGTGTTTGATCACCCGGTGCTTGCGGAGTACTGCCCACGTCTGGTGGGAACACAAAGTTAGCAATGCTAAGGTCCGACAGCTGGTTTTTGGCAAAAGGCCTTCTGATGCCTCTCACGTGTGGTTGATAAATCTTAGCTGTGCCATGTCATCCGTATGCACGTTGATCGGATTCCTGGGCGTGCAGTATACGTCTTGACTGCAACAACTTAGGCAGAACTTCGAGGTGGCCAGTCCATAACATGGCATAGAAAATTGAAGGAATTGACTGAGAGATTTGGTCAGGCAGGTGCTTGCCGTATTCGTAGATGAAGGTCTCGGGACGGTCCACACCAGTGGTTGGAGACGCTACCAGACATGGTGCAGCCAAGAAGATAGTGGCGCACATGCATTCGGCTTTTTACGTGGTCATTTACCTTATATCCATACCGATTAGTCCAATGCACATCCATTCTTGCTTTCATTATCCTTACGTGTTATTTGCACCTAAAACCACTATACCAGAGGAGTTAATTAAAGTTGTTCTTACGGCGTAAGTCGTGGCAAAAGGGTCCAACGCCCTTCGGTGCTCTGATCACAGTTGATCAACTAAACTGTACCGAACTGAGCACGCGCGAAGACGCACAAATCACAGACGCGTTGGCCGGTAGGTCCAGAATGATCACTTGCAGCCGTACCCACGGTCCGACCTTATGAGCACGGCAACGTGATAGCTTGTATCAATATGCTCTGCTCTCAGAACTCCTTGCTGTGATATCCTAATTACAACGGGTTTAGCGGTCGCCAACTAGGGCGTTCTGTTTCCTTTGGGGTTGCGCTTCGCTACCGTGTAGACTACGTTGCAAGCGTCGTCAGACCGAATCTGATAGCCGGTACTAAGCAGATGTACGACGATGGAGCTGCGGACCTTCTTACTCATACCAGGTTACAAAAAGGCAGAGCAGTGCTCTGCTATTCACTCACGAATTCCGAAAGTGTATAACCGCAACACACCACTGTATCCGATCATCAATGCTCCTCGTTCCTCTATGCTCTCAGTTGCTAAATGGCTTGTAGGATCGCTTGAGCCAATGCGCAAAAATTATCAGTCCATACTGCGTGTGCTTCATTCGATCTTGCTAGAGTAATGGAAGACTTCAACGTGAAGGATAAATTGATGATTTTTTTGACGTCGAATCACTTTGCACTAATGTTCTTTTGATTGAAAGTGAACGTTATTTGCGCGTACACAGCTAATAACAACATTTCCACTGGAGCGGGTTTGAAAGATAATAGAGCCAATCCTACGCTATACCATTTACAGACAGTTCTTATTCGATAGCAAATACTATCGGCAAATATATGGAGTTGTAATGGAGTTGCCGTCAGGACCGCTAATCGCATGTTCCTTCCTCGCAAAGGTTGAGCATATCCCACTTATCCGGCACCGGATCAGTTCTCTTTACTTTTATCGGCGATAGATGGATGACACATCCATCGTGCGTGACTACCACTTCGATTCCGCTAATGTACTGGACAACTTTACCTGCGCGCACTTATCAGTAAAATTCAGGTTTTGGTCTAGTCCAGTCTATGGCTAAGCAACCAACCGAGTGCGCATGGGAGAACACAGGAACATAAGCTAGAAAAGATTTACTGGACGGTACTTTAAGTGGCCAAAGGTAAAAATAGGGCACCAGAGGAGAGTTAGCTAAGGAGGATGTGGACGAGTGTCGAGCGCGAGCACGAGCGCCAGGTAGCAGGTCGCATGCGATTGGCTGCAAAAACGAAGACCCGAGTCACTTCTGTGACTCAAACCAACGGGAGCAAAATTCAAACAACCAAACCGCCTATTTCCCTATTGCACAAGAAAACTATACTTTCGGCATATTTTAAAATAATTTACACAGTCATTTGGGGAATCTCCACGTCACAACACAGCCCTCCTCCTAGAAGGCAAACCATGAGTTACCCTTCGATCTACGTGATGACTGCCTGTTCCGCGCTAGCCTTCTGCGAGGCCAGGTGGTGAAACCTGACGTAGCTGCCGGGGGAGATTCAGGCGATCTGACCCTAGCGGGCACCCACCCGCCTCCTCCCTAACGGTGTCAAAAACACAAACTGGGGAAGAAGTTAGTGTCAGTTAAATGTTCGGAAGTTCGTGCATAACAAATGTTCGCTTCAAAATCGTCATGTCCACCGCTTCATTCATGAAAATTGAACAGAAACAAGGGTAGTGACAATAGTGGCGAGGGAAAAAGCAACAATGACACTTACCGGATGAGCTAGACGCCAAACTAAACTCAACCCTTTTTATGGGTTTTCAAAATGTTTTCTTCTTTTTTGTTTTCAACAGTTTGCTCCATTTATGGGTTCCCAAAACGCTTTGCGAGCATTTTTGATTTCCAAAACCTTTTGCCTAATGTTTTGGCGCGTAGAAAACTGTTGCCGTTTTGTGGGTTGTCGTACGGTGTTGGCCAAAAGAGGAACGGAAAGTGAGAAACGAAAACTGAAAGAAAAGCTATTCTCCTAACCTTGCTACCAATAAACTTGCCTACCCAACCTAGTCGACTGGTGCAGTTCAAGGGAATGCGTCGTCTTAGGTGCTCTATCGGATCGCAATGTTAAAGGAATTACTTCAGATGTACCACATAGTTTGATGGGAAGCGGCGCAGCTGAAGTGGGAAGCTCGTATGCAGAGTGCTGCGTGGAGTCAGGGACGTTGGAAGCAGGTGCGTTTTCCATAATAGGCTGAGTTGATTCGTCAGACGGCGGGCAAGGGACTTCATCTAGCTTAGGTCCTAGGTAGGCAACCTTGAAATAGTCAGTGGTAACGGTTTCTCGTTCAACGTGAAGGTCGACGATAAAGACGCGGTGCTTACGCTGCAGCACCTTGTGAGGAGCTTTGTAAGGTCACTTTAGTGGTTTGCCATGACCATCGACGCTGAGGAAAAAGAACGGACAGTGCTATACGTCTTATGGAACAAAGACTTGCGTTGTTGTTCTTTGACGCCGAGGAGCATGTAGTGATGCCTGCTCGTGGCTAGCTGACGAGCATAATTCGCGTCGTAAGGTGTAATTCTGGAACTAGCGGAGAGGAAATCACCAGAGAAACGTAATTGTTCTGCATAGACTAACGGCGCTAGGCGTACGTAGATCAGCATGTATGGATGTTCGGATCCCATGGAGGATCCGAGACAGCACCTCGGTGCGGCTCTGAGTCTTTCAGCTGTCGTTGGCATCGTCCCACCATGCCGTTCACCTGTAGATGATTTGCGGTAGTGCGAACGCGTCGGCATCAAATGGGTTTGAGAAGATCGCTAAAGGTCGAAAATTCGAACTGCAGACCGCAGTCGGTCGTCACTGTGCATGGACCGCCGTGAGAAGCTATTCAGAGCTCGACGAAAGCGCACGGTACGGTTACCGCAGCTACGTCAGGGATGAGAACGGCTTCGAATAAACGGATGCGACGATTGATCATGGTCAAATTATCGACCATTATTATGGACGGGGCCCAAGGCCCTACTATGTCGGGAAGGACATAGACAAATTGCGCTGAAACGGACGGAAAGCGACTAAGCGCAGCGGACATGTGCCGCTGAATTTTGGCTTCTTGATAGGTGAGACATAAATTGTATATTTCTTGACGATGCTAAAAGCTGTTCCCCAGAAGGAACAGATCAAATAACGGTACAACTTTTCCATGACCTTTCATTAATATATTTTCAGAGATAAACCTGGACGCAATTGCAAATTAGGTCACCCAGATTAATCAGAAGCGTTCTGCTATATTTTCCTGCCATTGAATCAGGCTTCTTTACAATCACATGACAGATATTTGGGCCGAGAAAAAGAATGTAATGAAAGGGGCTGTTGTCAGAAATGGCATGTGTATGTGTTTCGGAAATTTATTCAGGCACCATGGATACCGTTTTCGAATGCGTTATCTAGGGACTGTGATGTCCCGAACATTTAATCATGTTTTGGACGGTTAAATGCATACCAATCACAAGCTTAAAGTTGCAAAGTTTATAGTACGTTCTGATATCACTTGGAAGTTTGTTCCAAAGCTTTGAGTATTGGGTTAGAATAAAAAGGTTCTCTGATTCTCGTAGTAAATTTTGGAATCATAACCTTTATCTCATTGTTACGTATTGGATACCTGCTGTTAAAGGATTTGTGAACACCGTTTTCATGACTGTGAATTTGACAATTTATGATTCTGTAAAGAAAACAAAGGTTCAGCCTCATTATCTGAAGCCAAACTGGGTCAAATCCATGTTTATCACATCGCTCCCAGCATGTCAACTTTGAGGAATATGCATAAGGCTTTTTCGGGAAGCATCTCTGAACACTCTCAAGAGCTTGCTGATCAGATTTCCGCAGACTAGACCGTACCATTGAACAGTATTCCATACGCGGCAATACATATGTTTTGTGAATCGATATGCGAGGTTCCGTGGGGTAAAAAGGATGGCAGAGATAACCGATAATCTTCATGACTTTCGAAAGTTGGAAGTCAGTGTTCAGAAATGTTAAACGTGACTGAATATCGCACGCCCAAGTCGCGAATTGTCCTGCATTGCGAGATATATGCGCCTTGTAGCAATAAACTGTCTGGCGGCACTTGGCATTTGTACGACAACATATTACATTTGTCCACGGCAAGTGACATTTGCCACAGTTGGCACCAGGAGTCATGGGCAGACAGGTCATCCTGAATGAGACGTACGGCTTCCTGTGTATTTGCACATGGTTGTGAGTAGACAACTTTAATGTCATCAGCAAAGGTAAATGTAACACCATTTCTTATTCTCTGGAATATATCGTTAATATAAATTAGAAAAAGCAGAGGACCAAAAACACTGTCTTGAAGAATTCCACTGGTGATTGCCTTCGGTTTAGAGAAATGGTTGCCTATGCGCACAACCTGCTGTCTACCAATTAGATATGAAGATAGCCAAGAGAACATCGGTTCTCCAATGCCTATAGCCTTTAGTTTGTTTAGTAACCTTCTGTGAGGCACTCTATCAAAGGCTTTTTACATATCCAGGAACAGGATTACGGCACTGTTTCCGTTGTCAATGACAGTCGTTGTATGGTTTAAAAAGTCAGTCTGGTATGTTGTGCAGGATCGACCTTGCATGAAGCCCTGCTGCGAATTGCTGATGATGTTAGTTTTGTTCAAGAATATAAATAATGCATCTTTCATTATCCTTTCCATTATTCTAGCTACAATGGATGGGTGATTGATGGGACGACAGTGTTTAACTTCGTGGGCAGCGCCATATTTATGTGTGCCCAGCACGTAAGATCGCGTTACTTCCCAGTCAAATGTATTTTACGGAGAAAAGCTGAGCCGTAGCTTTAATGCTTTGGTGGGCGATGGTGTGGAGGGTGTCAAAAATGACACGGCGATAGGTTTCTGGAACGACAGGTCGAGGTAGTCCGGTAGACTTGTCGCATAAAATAGTACCATAAAATGACGGCAAAGTGGGTGGATATATCTTCAAAGAAGAAGCACAGAGTTACAAAATACTCTGGTCGTTTAATTGCGTAACGGACATAGCAGACAAATCAATTGCTTGCCTGGACAGGCCGATCGCAGATAACCTTGAAAGAGCATCAGCAACAAAGTTTTGTTGACCAGAAATGTGTCGGATATCAGTCGACGCTTGGGAAATGAAATCCAGTTGGCGAATCTCATTTGGTAAGTATCGAGCTGATGGATTTGGGATTGCTTAGATAAGCGGCTCGTGTTCGGTGAAGATAATTAACGTGTAACACTCAAAGGCTTGTCGGAAAGGTTGCACAGTAGAGTAAACGGAAGGCAGTTTGCAACTGAACGTGCTGTATTTGACTTCGGCAAGTTATGGGTGTTTAGAGTAGAAAGCAAGAGTGCTAATTACAGCCCTTAGCCGATAAACGGAACAGAAGGTGTGCGCGTAGTATGGAACCGCTCTACTAAAATCATCCTGCGTTACAGTGGCTAAAAATGTCGGAAAGGAAAACCAATGAATTAGGGAAAGTAAGGCAAGCTCATTCGCATCCCATCATGTGTGGGCTTGTGTGTACTCAAGTGCACGCGTGACATCCCTCTCTTTCTTGTTCAGAATTAGAGACTCCGGGTTGCTACCCATCAATTGGCTTAGGCGTGCTTTTTGAGCGACTTAATTCTGGTTGTACCGCATCTGTTTGTGGTTCCTGGTTTTGTATTGCAGATTCTGCTTCCATTATTGGGGGCATTAGCACTAGCTTTTTGATCCCGCTATTGTGGTTTGTTTGAGCATGGCCGGACATGGTCAAAATGGTGAAGCACCACACGGCCGTCCGCCAGCTTTAGCTTCACTTTGTTACTCGTTGAGGACATGAGTGTGGCAGAATTCCAGCCTGTTTCACGAAGCCGTCTTGTGTATACTGGATCAAAATCATTAAGACACATTTCCTCTGGCATCTTCTCATCCACACACATATTCTTCTGCTTTAGCTGCATTGTCATCCGAGGGTTCGGGAAAAGTTGGTGCAGTCACGTTCGTATTGCTAGACCATACATTAATTCCACAAGTGACTTCCCTGTCAACTCAGTTAGTGTTGTGTGGTAAGAGAGCAAGAGACGATCCAAGTTAGTTTGTAGAGTTCCATAAGTCTGCTTGAGGAGGCCTTGCTTAAAAGTCTGGATTGCATGTCCTGCCCTTCCATTTGACGCGGGACGGCATAGCGTAGACTTAATGTGTTGTATACCGCTGATTCTCAGGAATTATTGAAAATCTTCACTGGCAAATGGAGTTCCGCCGTCGGTGCATACCGTCCCTGAGATACCGAAAATGACGAATATGGAGAGCATTTTTGCCACTGGTGCTGCGGAACTCGCATGTGGAACTGGATGCATATCTATCCATTTAGAATGGGCACCAATCAGCCCATTGATTGGGTCGAATTAGTCTGCGTGTAGCCGCTACCAGGGCCCCTCCTGCCAAAGCCATGGATGTATCTGTCAAGGAGATTTTTGTCTTTGATATTTCGGACATTGTTTGAAGTTTTTCAGCAGCCACTCTATATCCTTGTCAATGTTCAACCACAAAGAGTAATCACATGCCATCGCCTTCATCCTGTTCACGCCGGGGTGTGCTGCATGCACCTATCTCAGTAACTGGGGCCGTAGTTCTTCTGGTGGAACTATGCTCAATCCTCGAAATGTACAGCCGCCGGATAGACCCAGCTCATTGCTTTGACAGGCGAATGGTTTCATTTCGGCTAACGTACTTGTAAGCCATCCGGTCATCAAGAACCGTTTCACCATCGACAACACGGGATCCCTGTCCGTCAGGAGCAGCATCACGTCCCTCCGGGTGAGTGTGTTTTCAAGGTGTTACATCAGATTGAGAAACTCCATGGGTAAATGTTTGGCAAGCATGTGATTTAGTTTGTCTTCTAATAAGTGTAATTCATTTTTATCAAGACGGTAACCAAGGTAGCGAACAAAATCTGAGAAGATGTAATTTTGGCTTCTTCAGTTTGAGTCCACTCTGTTGTAGAATTTCGAGCACAATGGATAGCTTTTACAAATGTTCCGCATCGGTAGGTCCTGTAATTAGAATATCGTTAAGATAGGCACAAGTAAAAGGAACATCTTTAATCAGACTATCAATGATCCTTGGAATATCATTGGGAACGAACTGATTCCGAAGGGCAGACGACTGTACCGGAATAGACCCATGTGTGTACCTATTGTAGTGCATGAACGAGAGGTCTCGTCTAACAAAATTTGTAAGTACACGTTACTGAGGTCGATCTGTGTGAACATTTGTCCGCCTGCCAGCGTAGCATACAGATCCTCTATCCGAGGTAAGGGATACTTATCCAAAATTAAACAACGATTAAAAGTTTGCTTATAGTCACCACAAATACACACAGAACTATCCAGCTTCAGGAATGGAACTATTGAAGCTCCCCACTCGCTGTATTGGACTTCCTCAATTGTTCCTGTTGATTGCAATCTCTTTTTCTCCTATTCCATCTTTGATCTCAGGGAATAAGGTAGGGTACGTGCTCAGCAACAGCGGAGCTGAGTTCCCGGCCGTAATTTGATACTAGCCTGATATCCGTGCACTTTTTCTAGCATCTCATCGAAAACGGCAGAATGTTTGTTGAGCACATCGCACAAGCACTGGTTACTAGACATGAACTTAACTGTCTCTAGCACGGCAGGAAGATATTTAATCC
Organism: Dicrocoelium dendriticum; assembly: GCA_944474145.2. Taxonomy (NCBI): domain Eukaryota; kingdom Metazoa; phylum Platyhelminthes; class Trematoda; order Plagiorchiida; family Dicrocoeliidae; genus Dicrocoelium; species Dicrocoelium dendriticum. The sequence continues at coordinate 54,913,037 of OX104067.1, read as the reverse complement.
AGTCACGCCCGAGTAAGTTCGGACAATCTTTTGCCACAATATATATCTGCAAAACCCGCTTCCTCCCATGGTAATCTACATGAACAGTGCGGCGCCTGACGGACCGGGATCGGTGGTGAAACGATTCTTAATGACCGGATGGTCTACAAGTACGTCAGATGAAATAAAACCATTCGACTGTCAGAGTAATGTGTTGAGCCTATACGACGGCTGTTTATTTCGAAGCTTGAGCGTAGTTCCACCAGAAGAACTACGGCCCTATTTGCTGACAGAGCTGAGTGACGCGCACCTTGGCGTGAGCACGATGAAGGCGATGGCAAGTGGTTACTGTTGGTGGTCGAACATTGATCAGGATATAGAGCGGCTGTGAAAATTTTAGATCGGCAAACTCGGGCCAAGTGCCCTAATTTTTCACATCGGCAACACTTACTATCTTTATGAGGACATCCTTCGGCTGATAAATGCTGACTTCCACATCGGTCACAGGTAAAAGGCAATTCAGACCGTCTCGGGGTAACAACTTTTCGGTTGACTGCTTGGATTGTGTCTGTATGAGGTTGCGAGTAAAAAACCTGATAACTGTTCATGGATATTTTCCAGTTGCTGAACAATATCGCAGGCCTTCTCACAGCTCATCGTCGTCTCATCTTCCGACAGCAACCTATCACGAGCCTATTCGTTACGGATACCGGATATCAAGCATTGTAAACCCATCACCACTTCGAAGTTCGTAACTGGGATTTCACTATATCGACACCCTGGTAGGACGTGCTGAATCCGCCCAATAAAATCAATGACATTTACTTCAGGGTTTTGACGTGAATCCGAGTAAGAATACTGCGCAGTGAATGTGCTCAGTCATGATCCCATAACCCGCTGAGGACTTCTAACGCACAGTTTGACGGTCTACTTCACACCGACATGGTGGGCATGTAAATGTCTTTGACATTCATCCCCCAAAAACTGTCTCAATAATTTAAGTTTGTGGCTGTCCGAGAGTTCGGCGTTTGGTTGAAAGACGGATAATAGCTCGGAATAACCCAAAAAGATGCGCTGTTAGTGGTTCCATGCAGCTGGTGTTGGTTTCCCAGAAGGAATCTTCCAAAGTGGTGTCAGAAGCTGCAACATCACAGTAGTTTAACCTCGTCGCCAGAATGTTAAAAACGACCCTCAGCCGGTAAACGGAACAGAACGCGTACGCATGGTATGGAACCACTTTACTAAAAGCATCCTACGTTACGGTGGTTAAAATAGTCGGAGAGCAAAACCAATGAAAGGAAATTAAGGCAAAGTCCTTCTCAACCAATCAGGTGTGGGGCTGTGTTTGCGAATCGATACTCAAGTTCATACGTGACAAAGTTTTTCCAGTATGCATCTGTACGTTGCTGTAGGACGGCGCCATTGACGGCGTCCGAGGCGACAACAGCAACACTGAGCGAACCTTTCTGATCGGAATGTTGAAGCATAACGGCTTTGGCTAAGGCCGGTTTGCTAGCCTTGAACGCTTCAGCAGCAGAAGCAGTCAGTTCCACCTGAAACATTTTGCGTCCAAGAAGTAGTTCGGTTAAGGAAGTTGGCAAATGGTGGAAGAAAACGTCTTCACCAGAGGGTCTCTGATGGCGCGGACTCTATCGCCTATAAGCCGTTTGTCATACTTATCAAATGGTGGCCGGGAACTTCGACTGGCGGTTGCTGGTATACGTATTTGTCTGTGTTGAGAGTGATGCTATTAGCGGCCAGCCTATCGAAAATAACCCTCAGATGTGCTGCATGTTATTCTGTTGAAGCGTTTACAAGTAGGATATCGCCGATGTATTTGTAGACGAAATCTAGACCTCTATTGACTGAATCGATGAATCGTTAAAAGTCTCGTATGTGTTGCGAAGACCGAAGTGCATACGCAAATTTTCGAAGAGCCAAAATGGCGTGATTACGGAAGTCGTCGATATATCTTCCTCAGCGACTAGCATCAGATCGGAAGCGCTTACTATATCCAATTTCGAGAACATACGTGCGCCGCACAGGCAAGCTGTGATATCCTCTATGTGAGGAATAGGATAGCGGTCAGGAACAGTAACGTCATCCTGCGCGCGATAACCACCACATGGACGCCAGTCCGCTGACATTTCGTGCGCTATGTGGGGCGGTGACATTTACGGGCTATTAGACGGGTGAACGATGCCCAGTTCAACCATATGCTCGCATTTTGTGCAAGCATTGTTTAGCTTCTCAGAGGTTATTCGCCTGGCCTTGAGGAAAACAGGCGGACCTCCGTTAACGATATGATGTTTTACAGCATCTGTAGCGAAAGGCAAAGGTGTTTTTGCACGAAAGACTTGAGGGAATTCGCTCAGAAGCCTCTGACCGATAGCTGAGCTCGGTTGGTTGGCGTATTCAGGACTGCTTGATTCAATGTTGGTCAAAGTACTTATAACTGCCGGGCATGTTTGGCGATCGATCAGACTGCGTTGCTTCGTGTCAACAAGTAAGTCAAAGTGCTGCAGGAAGTCAAGGCCGGGCTTTGGCGTCTGAACATCTGCGACGAGGAAAATTCATTTAAAAGGATGCCGTATACTTATATTAAGGGCGTGCGAGCGTTGACCGTACACGAGAGTGGTGGTTAAGTTGGCTGCGCGCAGTCTTTCATATCGCAAGAAAGAACGCTAACTTCAGCATCAGTCTCCACCAAGCAGCGAACTCCTGTTTCCCGGCCAGTGACGAAGAAATGCGACTGTGGCAGTCAGCTACGTCCGTCGCCCCAACTTGCTAACCGGCCCGTTTCCCTGTGTATTGCGCTTGTAAGAACAAGACGGACGACACAACCTGGCCTGGAAACCAAATCGTTAGTGGAACCAGCAACAGGATTACCTAAGCTAAGATTTCCAATGTGATCTGCTACGTTTGCGATTGTTAACACGATCTCGGCGGCTGAATTACGATGGTGTGAAGTTCTTTATTCGATTGGTGAGTGCCACGATTTCGCTTTTAGTTCGGCTAACTGGATCTAGAGGTGAGTTGAGCATACTAACTCTGGAAGCCAGATTCCTAGATAGGGTCTGGGATTTTAGTCAGCCGGGACAGCGGCCCGTCTAGGCAAGCACAAAGAAAGTTATATATCTCGCGGAGTAACCGTTGAAACAACGACTCACTGTGAAAAACGTCGCCTGCCTTCAAAGGTTTGCCTAAGCTCTGCATATTACGCAGCAACTGATGGTTTAAGATGGCTTGGCTGGGTTTCTTTCAGAAGTTTCACAACTCGCTGTCTCTCGGAATAGCGTGTACTTTTCAGACTAACGACCTTGAATACCACATGAGTTTCTGTCCCTCTGGCAGGTCAAGAATGTCGTCAATGTCGCCGACAACAGATGGCGCGAGGGCCATTACTACATAGTGAAACAGTCCATTCGGACTTGAGACCGCTCAGCAAATACCGAGATTCTAATTAGGCGCATCATGAGCTTGGATTATTCTCGCGAAAGGGCGGGATAGGTAGGTTCACTGTACTAACATTGGCGACAGAATCTGGTTGAATGACCCTCATGGTTAAAATTATTTGACCAGGCAAAATGAACGCAATAATAAAAGGAAACTTATTTAGGTAGGCTGGAAGGTTACCGGAGCTGGAAAGAAAAATTAGTAATAAACACACCAATTTTTGCGAGCTCAACAGATTCGTAGCTAAGCAACCAACCGAGTACACAGGAGAACACACGAACATACACTAGAAAACATTTATTGGACGGTACTTTAAGTGGCTAAAGCTAAAAATAGGGCGCCAGAGGAGAGTTAGCTAAGGAGGATATGGATGTGTGGCGTGTGTGAGCCCGAGCGCCAAGCAGTAGGTCGCGTCCGATTTGCCGCAAAAGCGGAGAGCCGCTTTACGTGTGTGAGTCAAACAAACGGGAGCAAAATTCGAACGAGAAAACCGACTAATTCCCTAATACATGGGAAAACTATAATTTCAGCAAATTTTAGAGTAATTTACACAGTCATATGGGGCAACCACAGGTCATTACAAGTAGCTTGGGTAACTTTCAGTAGGACGTTTACCACACTGGTAGCGCACGCAACAAGACAGAAACCCGTTCACCGTCAACGCAAAAGCAAATGGTTTCTGAGGAGCAGGACACGCAAACACAGTTACCTGAGGGATTTCGCATGTCCAGCTCACAAAGATTGCCCGAATGCCAAAACCTGGATAACGTATGTGGATCAGCATATGGTTTGTGTGAACTTGATCCATGGGGACAAGTTGAAGCATCAGCAGGCCTTAATGAGTCGATACAGCCTGAATCGCATTTTCTTGTACAAGCACATCAATAGACTTCGTAATGTGCCGCTTGGAATCGCATCATTGGTTTCGGCCGACAAGTAGATGCTATCAGTAATAGAAGTAGTTGAAATCTTGCGGTTCCATTAATACCATAGGTCCCAGAGGTTAACGAGCTCAGTAGCGGTTGTTTCTACTCTTCCATCGCGACGGTACATCCAAAGCCACCTTCACTGCAGAAACTGTGTAGCAGAAAGTATTATTTCTGCGTAACCACAGTTTCCCTGAAGTTGACAACACTCGACTAAAGACCCTGCAGGGCGTAGCCAGTGGTCCAGAATAACCACCGACTATTTTTTCAGTCGCATTAACCCTATCCATTACTATCTAAAAACGCTGAATTCAGTGCTTTATAACGTTCTGTAATCAATCACCGCAGATGTACTGATGGTTAACAGCATCCTGTTTCTGATTTGCCTGTCACTGTGACCTCCACGGTGACAGACACAGGACACCTGCGTCTTCAGAGGGACTGTGGATGGCTTGCGCTGCACCACCTACAGCTCCATCCATGCACCTATATCCAGTGTAAACCCGAAGGAATAAGACCGAGAGGCATGTGGATATGAATGACGTTTCATCAAAGAAGCCGACTCACACTCTTTCACAGACAAACACACGCACGCTGTATTTGGGAATCAAGTGCACACAAGGCGGTGACTGAACCGTTGTCCGCTCCACACTGAGTGCATGGCACCACCCTTCGAGTCTAGCACGTCCACAAGGACAGTGCACCCGCCCCCTCCAGCGGCGACCAACTGTCTCCTGCAGCCATTATGGACGAGATAGTGGGTAAAAGACAGGTGGGCACCTTGTCAACATACAAATCAACTGCAACCACACCGGGGATAGCAAGTAACAGCCAATCACTTGAAACAACATTATCAAAAAAGTACATCTGTTAAAGTATCCGGCTATGCAGACATAACTCCGCCCTAAATTATCATTTGAACTTGGTTATTAACGAATAAGCGACAAGTACAAAATGTCCACACGTTACTCGAACAATGCTACAAATGCAATAAGGTTAAGGATGATAAGCGCAATTAGCGTAAGAAACTTGTGCAAGTTAATAGAAGATTATTCAGAAAGACAGAACAAACCAAGTAAAGTGCAGTGAAATTTATCCCGATTAAAATAACATAGTTTAAGTGTAAGTTGGTTTAGCCCAACTGCGGTGAAGAAGTATCATGACTGCAACCTCAGCCTCAGCATGGGGCACGGATGTACTGATGGAGTATTAGGAAAACTACAATTGACTTCATCCAAAAGTGTTCATGTACTACTAACCAGTTAAGTGCGAGCAGAAGCTGGACTGAAGCCGTTGATGCTGATAAGGGAGTCGATATCATTTACCTGGGCTTCTCGAAAGTGTTTGAGCGCACGGATCATGGCATTCTCCTTCACAAGCTTCGAACCTATGGCATCAGCAACCCAACCACTGGTAAGATAGTCAATTTTCAACGTGCCGGTCAGTTGGAAGTGAGTCCGAGAATCGTTTTCCTATGTAACTGAGGTGGCACGGCTCTTCACAAAGATCGGAGTTAGGGTCTCGCCCATTCTCGATTTTTTTCAAACGATCTCCCGAGGTAATCGCTCCGGACTTGGGATTCTTCGTACATTATATCAAGATATGGTAACTGATTAGAAGACCAAATGACCAAGAAAGGCCGCAGAGCCACCTTAACACGAGTTCATACTCTCGACCAAACTCTGTTCAGGATATCCCAGCACACCCAGGAACGCGACATTGGCTTGTCCGTACAGAATGATCCCAACTATCCAAAACGGTTTAAGGCAGCTGTGAAGAGAGGCAACCAACAACTCGGCCTGCTGCAGACGGCATTCAGGTGTTTTGACCAATCAATCTCCGCAAAGATGTGTATTATTTATGTGCGCCCTCACGTGCAGTGCGCTATCCGAGCTTGGTCACCTTGGCGGAAGCGCGATCTAGAGATGCTAGAGACACCATACCGTGGGGCAACAGAGAATGTCAAGAGCCTACACAATTGCTCTTACCAGCAAATGCTAAGTCTACTGGGAGTTTTATCGGAAGCTATTAGCGGCTACGCGGTGATCCAGCTTAGTGTACCAAATATTGTCTGATCCCAACCACGGATGCAACATTGGCTGAAACTTAGCTACAACAAGATCATAGTTAGCTGTGTCTAGAATGTCGACGCTCTGTACCCTTTTGAATACTACTGTACCAGACATTTGATTTAGGCCTGGTACGTTCTCGATGCCCCATCAGTAAGTATTGCACGGTCTTCATGATGATATTAAAGAATAACTGTTGTTATTGCTAAATTACTGCGTACATGCCAGGCGGTCTCTTTTCGGAAAGGTCCAAAGAGTCACTTTCTCCGCCGTATTTAAATCGGAAACTTGAGATCAATTCTTTCGTTCACATGACACCTAGAGCATGTCAAATGTGTTATGTAGCAACACAAACATGTGCAGGAGCCACAGCATAATGATAAGAAGTTATGTACAAGAACCACCTGCAGTTGTACCATCAATACAAAGACTAGGCGGAAAATAGGATTTTAATCAGAATGTACCAAAGAATTGCTTTTACAACACACCGTTATTAATAGCTTTGTGATCAAAACGGATATGAATCTTAATGCCCTACTCTAATGTGACTAGGTGAGTCATGTGTTGCGGTTGCATAACTCAGGAACTGCATAAGATATTAAGAGGTGGGAAGTGTAATCAACCAAACGCACCTTTTCCCTTCATCGCAACTGAAGGTCAAGAAGTACATTTACCTGATGCTGTTACCGAAAATGTTAGCATATATTGTGCACGATATTTTGACCCTGAAGAGGAGCCTCTGAAATCATGGACCTCATAAAATCTCTTTAAAATATTTTGAACTTTACTATGCCTAAAAGTACGACGATCTCGCTGACTATGCAAGGATCCTAATCATGATCGCGTATCTTTAGTCTTATTGTAGAGGGGCCGCTTCCAAGAATGGCTCTGGGAAGCTCTTCGGAGCTAGCTGAGAGCGGATCGAGAAGGACGGCTAGCGACGAGCCTGGGCCCGGAACTACGGAGCGAGAATATGTGGACAGCGCAATAAATCAGACATATACGCCGCTAGCGCAGCCCACAGGACCGACGCCGAGCCGATTGACACAGCCCAGAACAAGCAAGTCGAGAGCTCTCGAACAACTCCTGGCCGATCCAAATCGGGTACAGAGAAGTGGGGATCGAGGCGAAAACAGGAAGGCGGATCTTCCAAGTCAGAGCTCCCGAGGCGAAAGGACTGGCTCGTCTCTAACATCCGTACCTGTGTTGCGTTGTGGGACGGAAATCTAGTCGATATTCGATGGCGCGCGTGAGACCCTGATGTGCCCATTTTCGGTGTGCAATAAACGTCTACCCCCCTGTCGTGTCGTTTTCGCTACACTGGTGCCGTGACCATTCGCGATGGAGTTGACCCGGTTGGAGCAATTTGCGGCCGGTGACGTGGAGGCGTGGCTCGATGAGTTCGACGGAATTGCGGCTTGCACGGGTGTGAGGGGGATGCAAATTTGCTAATTGCTTTGGGCACACGGTTGAGTGGACGAGCCAAGGCGGTGTATCTGCTCACTCGGAAGGCCAAACCCGGCTGTTCGTTCGCTGAGATGAGGGCTGCCTTGTGTGCAGAATTTGGGAAGGATCTGGAGAGAGAACGAGCACTGCAACGATTTCACGCAGCCAGATGGGACGAACAGGAGGATTTGATGGTGTTTTTCCAGCAGCTGGACAGACATCTAACGATTGGGCTCCCCGAGTTAGAGGGCAACGCAAGAGAGCGCCTACTGAAACAGCAGTTTATCCGAAGTCTGCCCGATCCACTCCGTGATCAGGTGAAATTGGCGTCGATGGTGGGAGACAGCAAAGCGTTGGATCTGGTGACGGTCGCCCAGAATTTGTCGGAACGAGTGACAGTGAGAAGCATCCAGCATGCTGAGTTGGAACAGAAAGTAAATCGCCTATCCGAAATGGTGGAGCAGCTGTTGTCGATAGAGTCTTCAAGCACCACTTCACAACGCAATGTACGGGTAATCCGGAACGGTCGCCGCTGTTTCCGATGCAACCAGAGTGGTCATGTGGCGAGATTCTGCACCAACGTCAATGTGCCCCATTGTTTCTCTCTATCCATGCCGAGTCGGTGGCGAGTACCAGTCCTCCAGGTAACTATAGAAGGTGTGTCTGTCCGAGCCATAGTAGACACAGGAGCGGCAGTGTCAATTACGAAGAGGTTCAACGGGGTTCCAGTAAACCCATCTTCAATCACGATGCAGACGGTCGGCGGGCATTCTTTGAAAGTGACGGGCACGCAGCGGTTACGAATCAGGATAGGAGAAACGCTCATCCGCCATGACATGTTCATCGTGGAGGAGACGACCGAAACCATCATCGGAACCGACATCCTGAAACGGCTCGGTGTCACAATTGACCTGAAAAACGATGTGGTGATCGTGGCTAACGATACGATCGAGATAAACAAGGGAGAACCGACCGGGTGGGTGCCCTCAAAGCCGTGCCTGATTGTCAGAACCGGGCAATACGCAACGTACTGAGCAGGTATGCCCACTTATTCACAGACGCGGAAGATGATTACGGATTTTGCAATTGGGTTGAACACCGAATACCGTTGATCCCAGGAGGACAATGCAAGCCAATCTTCAGACGAATTCCACAGAACACCCTGGTTGAGATACAGAAGCAGGTGACCGAGATGGAATCGAAAGGAATCATCAGGCGAACGCACAGCCCGTATTCATCACCCGTGCTATTGACGAAGAAGGCCGACGGAACCTATCGATTTTGCATCGATTTCAGAGAACTAAACAGGGTGACTGTGAAGGATGCATTCCCGATGCCTCAGATGGAAGAAATTTTCTCAAGCCTTCACAGTGCCAAGCAGATATCTCTGATTGATCTCCGCTCGGGATATTGGCAACTGCCGATCGCAGAAGAAGATCGCCACAAGACGGCTTTCAGTGTCAATGGCCAGCAGTATGAGTTTTGAGAATGCCGTTTGGATTGTGCAACGCCCCAGCTACATTCAGGCGTTTGTTGCTGATGGTCCTGGCGAACCTGCAAGGCGTGGTTGTTTATGGTGATGACATCATCGTCTTCTCTGAGACGGAACAGGAACATGTGACCAGACTTGGAGCAGTACTGCAGAGACTGGACGAAGCTGGTCTGAAACTCAGTCGTAAAAAGTCGCAGATTGCCCAAAAGTCAATTGTATGCTTGGGTCACATCGTGGGCAATGGTCAAGTCCATCCACTTCCGGAGAAACGCGAGACGATCAAGTGCTTCGCAAAACCAAAATCCAAGCGTCAGCTCCGTTCGTTCTTGGGAGTGGTGGCATATGATTCAAAGTTTGTGCCCCAGTTCGCAGAGAAGGTCAGCCCGTTGTTAAAGCTGCTTCGCAAGGACGTGCCGTTCGTGTGGACAGCTGAAGCGGATCAAGCCTTTGACCATCTAAAGGCATGCATAGCAGAAGCCCCGACATGTCTACGGCTACCCAATCCTGGTGAGAGGTTCACTGTGGCTGTCGACGCAAGCAACGTGGCAATCGGTGCGGTTTTTGTCTCAACCGGCTGGGGTGGTGGAGTACGCGAGCAGAGTGCTGACGGGGGCGGAACAGAAGTATTCAACAACGGAGAAAGAATGCTTGGCCATCGTGTGGGCGTTAGAGAAGTGGAGAAATTACTTACTGGCGAATGAATTCCGGGTCGTCACTGACCACAAACCGCTCTCGTGGTTGATGACGGCGAAAGATCCGCGGGGACGGCTTGCGCGATGGGCCTACCGATTGCAGGAATTCAACTTCACCATTGAGCACGTGGATGGAACGCAGAATGTATTGCCAGATATGTTGTCACGCCCGTGTTTGGACGACATCATGCCAGACAATGCCATACCGGTGCGTGCGATCGCGATGGGGGAGAGGAACCTGCTGGGAGATCAAAGGACAGATGAATTCGTGAATGTGTTGTGCTCTCACTTACAGGCTGGCACCAAACCGGAGGCCACATCGGAAGAGGTGGAGGAACTCCTCAAGATCTGGGACAGGTTGAAGGTCGAAAACGATAACGTGGTGGTGGCGATAGACGGACGGAAAGTGCCTTTTGTTCCACCAAATCAGCGAGAACGTGTGATGCGTATAACTCATGATGGCGCCCATATGGGATTCGAGCGGGTCTTTGAATTGCTGCGGAGGCGAGTGTTTTGGCCAACCATGAGGAAGGACGTCGCGGCATACATTCGGGGGTGCCCAAACTGCCAAACGAGTCGGGAGATGGAGTCCCCGAGACCGCCGATGCGATCGATGGAGGTTGGTGAGCCACTTCAGTGTTGGGGACTGGACGTCTTTGGGCCCTTACCAGTGAGTCGAACAGGAAACAGATACATTCTAGTGATGATTGACCACTTCACTCGATGGGTGGAAGCCATACCAATCAAGGACCAAACAGGCGAGACAGTGTCGCAAGTATTCGAATTCAATGTGCCTGCAAGGTATGGGATCCCACAGTGTATCATCACGGACCAAGGGCCCTGCTTCGAGTCAAAAGCGTTTAAGGCAGTGTTGGACAAGTGGGGCATCCAGAGACGGCGAACTTCACCGTACCACCCACAAACCAACGGGATGACCGAGCGGTTCAACCGGACATTGAAGACGTGGATAAACTGCACGAAGTTGGCATGGGAAGATGCTTTGCCTCAGGTTCTGATCGCGTATCGGACCAGCATGCAATCAACCACCAAGGTCTCGCCATTCGAATTACTGTTCGGCAGAGAACCACGGATTGCGCTCGATACTTGCCTACCGAACCAGGGTGAGCGGAAACATCCAGCTGGGCATCAAGAGCGACTGCGAGGGAAAGCTAGAAGCGAAACCAAAGCTCGACAAGCGCGGAATAAGCGAAATTACGACGCCAGGCATGAGGCTCACAAGTGGAGGCCATTCAGGATTGGAGAACGAGTCAAGTTACGGAACAACGATCGGCCGGATCATGACGGGCCGGGCGCAAGCAAGTTCAGAGAACGCTGGAAAGGCCCCTACACCATTATCGACCAGAAGCGGGCAACTTCTTAATCGACTGCGGAGGAATGAAACGTTGGGTGAATGCTGCTCTCCTGCGACCATGGTACGAGAGGAAGAAAGGTCCTCGAGGAGGGGCGGGTGTAGAGGGGCCGCTTCCAAGAATGCCTCGGGGGAGCTCTTCGGAGCTAGCTGAGAGCGGATCGAGAAGGACGGCTAGCGACGAGCCTGGGCCCGGAACTACGGAGCGGGAATATGTGGACAGCGCAATAAATCAGACATATACGCCGCTAGCGCAGCCCACAGGACCGAGGCCGAGCCGATTGACACAGCCCAGAACAAGCAAGTCGAGAGCTCTCGAACGACTCCTGGCCGATCCAAATCGGGTACAGAGAAGTGGAGATCGAGGCGAAAACAGGAAGGCGGGTCTTCCAAGTCAGAGCTCCCGAGGCGAAAGGACTGGCTCGTCTCTAACATCCGTACCTGTGTTGCGTTGTGGGACGGAAATCTAGTCGATATTCGATGGCGCGCGTGAGACCCTTATGTGCCCATTTTCGGTGTGCAATAAACGTCTACCCCCTGTCGTGTCGTTCTCGCTACACTGGTGCCGTGACCATTCGCGATGGAGTTGACCCGGTTGGAGCAATTTGCGGCCGGTGACGTGGAGGCGTGGCTCGATGAGTTCGACGGAATTGCGGCTTGCACGGGTGTGAGGGGGATGCAAATTTGCTAATTGCTTTGGGCACACGGTTGAGTGGACGAGCCAAGGCGGTGTATCTGCTCACTCGGAAGGCCAAACCCGGCTGTTCGTTCGCTGAGATGAGGGCTGCCTTGTGTGCAGAATTTGGGAAGGATCTGGAGAGAGAACGAGCACTGCAACGATTTCACGCAGCCAGATGGGACGAACAGGAGGATTTGATGGTGTTTTTCCAGCAGCTGGACAGACATCTAACGATTGGGCTCCCCGAGTTAGAGGGCAACGCAAGAGAGCGCCTACTGAAACAGCAGTTTATCCGAAGTCTGCCCGATCCACTCCGTGATCAGGTGAAATTGGCGTCGATGGTGGGAGACAGCAAAGCGTTGGATCTGGTGACGGTCGCCCAGAATTTGTCGGAACGAGTGACAGTGAGAAGCATCCAGCATGCTGAGTTGGAACAGAAAGTAAATCGCCTATCCGAAATGGTGGAGCAGCTGTTGTCGATAGAGTCTTCAAGCACCACTTCACAACGCAATGTACGGGTAATCCGGAACGGTCGCCGCTGTTTCCGATGCAACCAGAGTGGTCATGTGGCGAGATTCTGCACCAACGTCAATGTGCCCCATTGTTTCTCTCTATCCATGCCGAGTCGGTGGCGAGTACCAGTCCTCCAGGTAACTATAGAAGGTGTGTCTGTCCGAGCCATAGTAGACACAGGAGCGGCAGTGTCAATTACGAAGAGGTTCAACGGGGTTCCAGTAAACCCATCTTCAATCACGATGCAGACGGTCGGCGGGCATTCTTTGAAAGTGACGGGCACGCAGCGGTTACGAATCAGGATAGGAGAAACGCTCATCCGCCATGACATGTTCATCGTGGAGGAGACGACCGAAACCATCATCGGAACCGACATCCTGAAACGGCTCGGTGTCACAATTGACCTGAAAAACGATGTGGTGATCGTGGCTAACGATACGATCGAGATAAACAAGGGGAGAACCGACCGGGTGGGTGCCCTCAAAGCCGTGCCTGATTGTCAGAACCGGGCAATACGCAACGTACTGAGCAGGTATGCCCACTTATTCACAGACGCGGAAGATGATTACGGATTTTGCAATTGGGTTGAACACCGAATACCGTTGATCCCAGGAGGACAATGCAAGCCAATCTTCAGACGAATTCCACAGAACACCCTGGTTGAGATACAGAAGCAGGTGACCGAGATGGAATCGAAAGGAATCATCAGGCGAACGCACAGCCCGTATTCATCACCCGTGCTATTGACGAAGAAGGCCGACGGAACCTATCGATTTTGCATCGATTTCAGAGAACTAAACAGGGTGACTGTGAAGGATGCATTCCCGATGCCTCAGATGGAAGAAATTTTCTCAAGCCTTCACAGTGCCAAGCAGATATCTCTGATTGATCTCCGCTCGGGATATTGGCAACTGCCGATCGCAGAAGAAGATCGCCACAAGACGGCTTTCAGTGTCAATGGCCAGCAGTATGAGTTTTTGAGAATGCCGTTTGGATTGTGCAACGCCCCAGCTACATTCAGGCGTTTGTTGCTGATGGTCCTGGCGAACCTGCAAGGCGTGGTTGTTTACGGTGATGACATCATCGTCTTCTCTGAGACGGAACAGGAACATGTGACCAGACTTGGAGCAGTACTGCAGAGACTGGACGAAGCTGGTCTGAAACTCAGTCGTAAAAAGTCGCAGATTGCCCAAAAGTCAATTGTATGCTTGGGTCACATCGTGGGCAATGGTCAAGTCCATCCACTTCCGGAGAAACGCGAGACGATCAAGTGCTTCGCAAAACCAAAATCCAAGCGTCAGCTCCGTTCGTTCTTGGGAGTGGTGGCATATGATTCAAAGTTTGTGCCCCAGTTCGCAGAGAAGGTCAGCCCGTTGTTAAAGCTGCTTCGCAAGGACGTGCCGTTCGTGTGGACAGCTGAAGCGGATCAAGCCTTTGACCATCTAAAGGCATGCATAGCAGAAGCCCCGACATGTCTACGGCTACCCAATCCTGGTGAGAGGTTCACTGTGGCTGTCGACGCAAGCAACGTGGCAATCGGTGCGGTTTTGTCTCAACCGGCTGGGGTGGTGGAGTACGCGAGCAGAGTGCTGACGGGGGCGGAACAGAAGTATTCAACAACGGAGAAAGAATGCTTGGCCATCGTGTGGGCGTTAGAGAAGTGGAGAAATTACTTACTGGCGAATGAATTCCGGGTCGTCACTGACCACAAACCGCTCTCGTGGTTGATGACGGCGAAAGACCCGCGGGGACGGCTTGCGCGATGGGCCTACCGATTGCAGGAATTCAACTTCACCATTGAGCACGTGGATGGAACGCAGAATGTATTGCCAGATATGTTGTCACGCCCGTGTTTGGACGACATCATGCCAGACAATGCCATACCGGTGCGTGCGATCGCGATGGGGGAGAGGAACCTGCTGGGAGATCAAAGGACAGATGAATTCGTGAATGTGTTGTGCTCTCACTTACAGGCTGGCACCAAACCGGAGGCCACATCGGAAGAGGTGGAGGAACTCCTCAAGATCTGGGACAGGTTGAAGGTCGAAAACGATAACGTGGTGGTGGCGATAGACGGACGGAAAGTGCCTTTTGTTCCACCAAATCAGCGAGAACGTGTGATGCGTATAACTCATGATGGCGCCCATATGGGATTCGAGCGGGTCTTTGAATTGCTGCGGAGGCGAGTGTTTTGGCCAACCATGAGGAAGGACGTCGCGGCATACATTCGGGGGTGCCCAACCTGCCAAACGAGTCGGGAGATGGAGTCCCCGAGACCGCCGATGCGATCGATGGAGGTTGGTGAGCCACTTCAGTGTTGGGGACTGGACGTCTTTGGGCCCTTACCAGTGAGTCGAACAGGAAACAGATACATTCTAGTGATGATTGACCACTTCACTCGATGGGTGGAAGCCATACCAATCAAGGACCAAACAGGCGAGACAGTGTCGCAAGTATTCGAATTCAATGTGCCTGCAAGGTATGGGATCCCACAGTGTATCATCACGGACCAAGGGCCCTGCTTCGAGTCAAAAGCGTTTAAGGCAGTGTTGGACAAGTGGGGCATCCAGAGACGGCGAACTTCACCGTACCACCCACAAACCAACGGGATGACCGAGCGGTTCAACCGGACATTGAAGACGTGGATAAACTGCACGAAGTTGGCATGGGAAGATGCTTTGCCTCAGGTTCTGATCGCGTATCGGACCAGCATGCAATCAACCACCAAGGTCGCGCCATTCGAATTACTGTTCGGCAGAGAACCACGGATTGCGCTCGATACTTGTCTACCGAACCAGGGTGAGTGGAAACATCCAGCTGAGCATCAAGAGCGACTGCGATGGAAAGCTAGAAGCGAAACCAAAGCTCGACAAGCGCGGAATAAGCGAAATTACGACGCCAGGCGTGAGGCTCACAAGTGGAGGCCATTCAGGATTGGAGAACGGGTCAAGTTACGGAACAACGATCGGCCGGATCATGACGGGCCGGGCGCAAGCAAGTTCAGAGAAAGCTGGAAAGGCCCCTACACCAATATCGACCAGAAAGCGGGCAACTTCTTAATCGACTGCGGAGGAATGAAACGTTGGGTGAATGCCGCTCTCCTGCGACCAAGGTACGAGAGGAAGAAAGGTCCTCGAGGAGGGGCGGGTGTAGAGGGGCCGCTTCCAAGAATGCCTCGGGGGAGCTCTTCGGAGCTAGCTGAGAGCGGATCGAGAAGGACGGCTAGCGACGAGCCTGGGCCCGGAACTACGGAGCGAGAATATGTGGACAGCGCAATAAATCAGACATATACGCCGCTAGCGCAGCCCACAGGACCGACGCCGAGCCGATTGACACAGCCCAGAACAAGCAAGTCGAGAGCTCTCGAACAACTCCTGGCCGATCCAAATGGGGTACAGAGAAGTGGGGATCGAGGCGAAAACAGGAAGGCGGATCTTCCAAGTCAGAGCTCCCGAGGCGAAAGGACTGGCTCGTCTCTAACATCCGTACCTGTGTTGCGTTGTGGGACGGAAATCTAGTCGATATTCGATGGCGCGCGTGAGACCCTGATGTGCCCATTTTCGGTGTGCAATAAACGTCTACCCCCCTGTCGTGTCGTTTTTCGCTACATTATTACTGTTTGGGAGAAAATATTTGCACCTTACTACCAGACTTCTATTTTATATCCCTCTAATCAATATTGAGACAACTGTTGGAAACCCATAGATATAGTGCCCTAAAATTGAAAGTCGGATGCGGATTTCCGTAGCTAGTGCTTAAAACGCCGCGCGGTCATTCTACAAATTGGGCCAAACAGACCTATCACAGGAGGTTTGTTCCACTTCTGCTGTATCCACAGCTCATCTCGCCTTCACAACATTGTTTCGCACAGCTATAGCCATGCGTAATATACCAAGTTAACTTCAATTTAATTCAAGAATGTGCTTTCTGCACCCATTAGGTTGAATATTCATTTGTTACATACACGCCTTCAGCTTAGCAAAAGCAGTAAACACAAAGTAGCTTAATATGTGGCATAAATAGCAGTATGGTACGATGCAACGTTGTTTTTAAGCTTCAGAACAACTGATGTCTGGTCACACAAAAAGTGCCAAGTATGGAATAACGAATGAGTGGTAAGCCCTTGTGCGGGAAAATATACGTATGAAATTTTGTCTGTTTGAGGATGTTGATACACGCTCAGTACACTATGATGAGTGTGAATTGTATCAGTAAGTTTTCTCGAACCAAG
Source organism: Dicrocoelium dendriticum (assembly GCA_944474145.2). Lineage (NCBI taxonomy): Eukaryota > Metazoa > Platyhelminthes > Trematoda > Plagiorchiida > Dicrocoeliidae > Dicrocoelium > Dicrocoelium dendriticum. Next base: position 54,896,185 of record OX104067.1, on the reverse strand, counting down.
CCTTATGCATGTGATTGGACAAAAGAATGGCAACAAAAGTCGGGTTGGGAATTCCACTACACCGAGATAATTGCGTCAGTGAACTATCTAGGATTCTGAAGTGCTTCCTTAGGAAACCAGGAAATATCGTCCTGGAGGAATAGGTCCAAAAGGTTAAGACACATAGGGTGGTATACCTCAGAATTAAATGGCGGGGACAGAGGAGTTTCGCAAACGAATGACATAGGACGAAAGCCTCCTTAACTTTGTAAAAACATCATTAACATGGAGGGACCAGGAAGGATCACGACTGAGTCTTACACCTAGATATTTCATTGACACCCAGGAGTGCAAATTCACGCCATCTATTTGAAGTTCGGGGTACTCCATGAGGAGTTGCTAGTAACCATGGCCGTTATATAGGGAGAAAAGGTGGTTATTGCAACTTGATGAATTCAGTGATTAAAAAGCGAACTCTGGACCATACTACAAGGCTGTTCAGATAGGATTGTAATTTAGTTGATGCGGTTGCATTCGGTTGTTGCATACCCAAGACTACGTCGTCTGCATGTTTCAACAATATTGCATCCGCAAGGGCAGCTAAAGTGGTGATATAGGTGGAAGAGGTACGGAGAGCTTATGGCCCCTTGAAGAACTCCACTGTCTGTGGTCAGCGACGATGAAGTTTTACCTCCAACTCGAGTAAACTGGAGACGTCCAGTGAAGTAGTCTCTCAAAATGTGGTCAGTAGAGTGTTGAATTCCGGCATCGTGCATGTCTGTCAAAAGATCACGCTCTGCACTGCCGAAAGTATTACTGTAATCGCGAAAACACATGAGTAGGAATTTGACCTGGTTGTCCAGTGACATAAGCCCTGGTAATACGAGATAGGCTAATTCGTCTTGGGCAGATCTTAAACTACGATAAGCAAACTGTAGCGGATCAGCTGAATGAGTCCGATCTAGCAAGTTTACAAGAATAATCTTTTCCAAAACCTTCAAGTTTACCGAGATGCATGTGATTGGTCTGAGCCTTTCTTGGGCACCGGTGTAATTCTGGCACTTCTCCAGCAGTCAGCCATATTACATTCTTTCATGCACAACGTGTGTAGGTCAGCAAGAGGCTTGGCCAAGGAAGACTTTGAAGACAACTGGTGATAGTCCATCCGGACCATTTTTTGTTGGAGTTGAGCTGTAGAAGTTTATTGCACACTGTAATACTGGCAATGCCAGGTAAGGAGGTTGTGGGCTGATCCGTCTAACTTATATGGACGACAGATCATTAATTCCTGATTCTCTTTCTAAACGTCCAAAAAACAGTTGGAAATGCGTAGCAAAGGATAAGCTTGATATTGTATCATTCTTAAGGTACAAGCATCAAAGGATTGCGGGTAAATCAGACCGCTATTTTCCATGATCAGCTGTCTATGGAGGAACCCATATATGCACAGTTCGGATGTTATTCAATCTATCTATTCGAGTGTAATGGTTCCAGCAACAACCATCTGATAACAGTGGCACATGTTTGTCTGTTATTGCATTGTAAGTAATAGTACTGTTCAAAACACATATTTTGCTGAAGGTTTGCATGCAGTCTGACAAGGGGATTCTGGTCCGAGACGACCTTAGTTGCTCGAAACTATCCGAAAATGCGTCGAAAAGCGGAGATCAACAAGTCGTTCTTCTATGCAATATGTACGGTCATAAGCACCTGGCATGCTTGATAGAAGCGAAATACACAAATGGTACATTCCTTGACGGTGCGACACACAGTCTAACCTTGGTCTGATGTTGTTGCAATCAAGACAACTCAAGGAACAGCGTCCACTAAAGTTGGAGAAAACTTTCATTTAAGGTAAGTAGGAATTTACAGTAGTAAGTATGAGAACCCGAGGGGCGACATCATAAAGCTTTGTCAATGGCCAAAAGATCCAAACTACATGTGCCAGACCTCTGGCATAACAGCAACCTGAGAAGTCATCATTAAATTATGCCAGGCAGTATGGTCAGTTTGAGTGGCGTCAGCATTACACCCCTCCCTTCGAGTGTGCCAGATATGGAGCGTTGTCCACAAGCATATCGCTTCTAGCTTAATTTGACGATAATTAGACAACACCTTGACATAATAATGCGCCATTTCCATTTCATTGCATGAACTGGGTTAGCCAGGATATTTAAAGCAACCAAACAGTTTGCTTTTTACTTCTAAGCTGTTGAGTCCCTATTTATTGTCATGAGAACATCTCGGTGAGTTTGTGCTGTATTACTAACGAGCAGTAAATACAGAAAGGCGCAACACGGAGAAATGACAGAAAGCATAGATCACTGCGTAGTGCGCAAATCAATTTCCACCACTACATTGTGTGTATAATGCGCAACGGAACGGAGCGTCGTAACGGTACCAAGAAGGAAGTGCACCGATAGACCTGACTTTCTATGTGCTAACTAGTATGATATACAAAAATATGCTCATTCATGCACAGCTTACTTTCACCGCACCATGCACACTACATTTGGTGCTGTAACCATTCAGAAGTAGCAAATGAATATCCTCGCCAAAGCTCTACGAGTAAAAGACATACGGAGTACAAATGAGAAGACGGATTTCGGTATGATTCAAGTTGGTTCATTGCAAATACATTCCAAGCCGTATAGGTAAGCTACCAATCCGGCAAAGCCCCAGATGTGCGGTTCGCCTTATTGGGGTTCGTCAGTGGTGCGCATCCATCGGTCTTCTTCTGGGGATCGAACCCATGAATGCTAGAGGCTGACGGCAAATAGCAAGTAGCTTATGCTACTGAGCCATGGGGTAGGACATCCGAGCAGTACGAATTGAAACCTAACCGCGACGTAGACCGACTCATCACCCACTGCCTTGCAAATTATTACCCATTAAAGAGGACAGCGGTTGGCCAGTCCGGTCAGGTCTTCCCTTGCCAGCGCCGTGAATACGCACAGAAATTTTAACTACTGGTAGGGCTTAGATTTTTGCTTACAAAAGAGTAAGCGCACTTCGGTTTGATTCAAGTTGGTTCTTTGCAATTAGGTTCCAAGCCGCATAGGTAAGCTATCAATCCGGGAAAGCACCAGACGCGCGTTTCGCCCTAATGTGGCTCGTCAATGGTGCGTATCCATCGGTCCCCTACTAGGGATCGGGCTATATCGCCGTTAGGTTTCACTTCGTAATGGTCGGCTGTCGTTCCCCATGGCTCAGTGGTATAAGCTGCCGGCTAGTTGGCGGTAACCTTTAGCAGTCATTGGTTCGGTCCCCAGGAGGGGACCGATGCATAAGCTCCACTGACGAACCCTAACAGGGCGAAATGTGCGTCTGGTGCTTTGCAGTATTGGTAGCTTACCTATGTGGCTTGGAATTTAATTGCAATGAATCAACTTGAAATATATGGAGTAATTGGAAAATGTCGCGGAGGCTGTCGGAGTGGAGAAGAAACAAGCAGAAGTTGTTGTGTGGAGTGTTCTCAAAGAAAGGATGAAGGCAAAACTGGAGGCGGAGCGTAGATACTCTGTCAAGTTGGGATGGACCGCCACGAATGTGTTGATTGAGAGGTTCGACAGTTCGGCCGAGCTCTTTTATGTGACGCGGCGCTTCAGCGCGGCATCTCTTGTGGTTGGAGTGCATCTGTTCGTCTTCGCGGTCCACCTCAGCGAGTTTCTGGATTGGGCGCTGCCCGAACTGGACGGCGTGTCAGGATATGTACTGTTAGCGGAGCATTTCTTGGACGGTCTACCACAGGCGATGACCGACCAGCTCCAGCTTAGGAAAGATACTCAGAGAACGGGTGTAGCGGAGTTCGCCTGAGAGGCAAGGGAGTTGGTACTTGGCTTTGCGCGTACACAGCTAATAACAACATTGCCAATGGAGTCCCTGTGTGAAAGGTAAAAGAGGCAATCCTACGCTATGCCTTTAACAGGCAATTCTTATTCGATGGAAAATACTATCGGCAAATATATGGAGTTGTAATGGAGTTGCCGTCAGGACCGCTGCTCGCAGGTTTCTTCCTCGCAAAAGTTGAGCATGGCTCATCTATCCGGCACTGTATCAATTCTGTTTATTTTTAGCGGCGGTAGCTGGATGACACATCCATCATGCGTAACTACTACTTCGATTCCGCTCATGTACTGGACAACTTTACCTCGCGCACTTATCAGTAAAATTCAGGTTTTGGTCTAGTCTAGTCTATAGCTAAGCAGCCAACCGAGTGCGCACGGGAGAACACAGGAACATAAGCTAGAAAAGATTTACTGGACGGTATTTTAAGTGGCTAAAGGTAAAAATAGGGCACCGGAGGAGAGTTAGCTAGGGAGGATGTGGACGAGCGTCGAGCACGAGCTCCAGGTAGAAGGTCGCATGCGATTGGCTGTAAAAACGGAGACCCGAGTTACTCCTGTAACTCAAACAAACAGGAGCAAAATGCGAACAACCAAACCGCATAATTCCCTATTACACAAGAAAACTCTACTTTCAGCATATTTTAACCTAATTTACACAGTCATATGGAGAATCTCCAGGTCACTACACAGCCCTCCTCCTAGAAGGCAAACCGTGATTTACCCTTCCTTCTAAGTGAGGACTGCCTGTTGCAGACCAGCCTTCTGCGACGCCAGGTGGTGAAACCTGATGTAGCTGCCGGTGGAGATTCAGGCGATCGGTCACAAGCGGGCACCCACCCGCCTCCTCCCTAACGGTGTCATAAACACAAAATGAGGAAGAAGTTAGTGTAAGTTAAATGTTCGTAAGTTCGTGCATATCAAATGTTTGCTTCAAGCTCGTCATGTCCTCCAGTTTATACATGAAAATTGAACGGAAACAAGGGCAGTGACAGTAGTGGCGAGGGAAAAAGCAACAATGACACCTACCGGATGAGCTAGACGCCAAACAAAACGCAACACATTTTATGGGTTTTCAATGTTTTCTTCTTTCTTTGTTTTCAACAGTTTGCTTCTTTTATGGGTTCCCAAAACTTTTTGCGAGCATTTTGGTTTTTCAAATCCTTTTGTCTGTTTTTTGGTGAGTAGAAAACTGTTGCCGTTTTGTGGGTTATCGTACGGTGTTGGCCAAAATAGAAAAGGAAAGTGAGAAACGAATAGTGGAAGAAAAACTATTCCCTTAACCTTGCTACCAATGAACTTGCCTACCCGACCTAGTCGACTGGTGCAGTTCAAGGGAACGCGTCGTCTTAGGCGCTCTATCGGATCGCGAAGTTAAAGGAATTACTTCAGATGTACCACATGGTTCGATGGGAAGCGGCGCAGCTGAAGTGGGAAGCTCGGATGCAGAGTGCTGTGTGGGGTCAGGGATGTTGGAAGCAGGTGAGTCTTCCATCATAGGCTGAGTTGGTTTGTCAGTTGGCGGGCAAGGGACTTTATCGAGCTCAGGTTCCAGGTGTGCAACCTTGAGATGGTCAGTGATAACTGTTTCTCGCTCACGGTTATGGTCGATGATAAAGACGCGGTGCTTACGCCGCAGCACCTTGAGAGGACCTTTGTAAGGTCATTTTAGTGGTTTGCGGTGACCATCGACGTTGAGGAAAAAGAACGGACAGTGCTGTACGTCTTATGGAACAAATGACTTACGCTGCTGTTCTCTGACGCCGGGAAGCTTGTAGTGATGCCTGCTCGTGGCTATCTGACGAGCATAATTCGCGTCTTAACCTGTAATTCTGGAACTAGCGGAGAGGAAATCGCCAGGTAAACGTAATTGTTCTGCATAGACTAATTCGGCGCTAGACGTACGTAGGTCGGCACGTAGGGCTGTTCAGATCCCATGGAGGATCATAGGAAGCACCTCAGTCCAACACAGTGCTTTGGCGGCGCTGAGGCTTTCAGCTGTCGTTGGCATCGTTCCACCATGCCGTGCGCCTGTAGATGATATGCAGTAGTGTGAACGCGTCGGCATCAAATGAGTTTAAGAAGATCGGTAAAGGTCGAAGATTCGAACTGCGGACCGCGGTCGGTCGTCACTGTGCCTGGACTGCCGTGGGAAGCTACCTAGCGCTCGAGGAAAGCGCACGGTACGGTTTCCGCAGCTACATCAGGGATGGGAACGGCTTCGGGCAAACGGATGCAACGATTGTTCATGGTCAAAATATCGACCATACTTATGGACGGGGCCCAAGGTCCTACTATGTCGAGATGGACATGGACAAATTGCGCTGAAACGGACGGAAAGCGACTAAGCGCAGCGGACGTGTGCCGCTGAATCTTGGCTTCTTGATAGGTGAGACATAAATTGTCGATTCCTTGACGATGCTGGAAGCTGTTCCCTGGAAGGAACAGATCAAACAATGGTACAACTGTTCCATGACATTTCATTAAAATCTGTTCAGAGATAAACCTGGACGTAATTGCAAATTAGGTCACAAAGATTAACCAGAATCGTTCTGCTATTTTCTCCTGCCATTAAATCAGGATTCTTCACAATCACAGGACAGATATTTGGGCTGGGAACAAATGTGATGAAAGGGGCGGTTGTCCCAATTGTTATGTGCATGTGTTTCGGAAATTTATTCAGGCACCATGAATACCGTTTTCGAATGCGTTATCTAGAGACTGTGATGTCCCGAACAAATTAATCAGGTTTTGGACGGTTAAATGCTTATTAATCGCAAGCTTAAAGTTGCAAAGTCTATAGTATGTTTTGATATCACTTGGAAGTTTGTTTTAAATCTTTGAGTATTTTGGTTAGAAAGAAACGTTCTCTGATTCTCGTAGTAAATTTTGGAATCATGACCTTTACCTCCTTGTTACGTATTGGATATCTGCTGTGTGAAGATATGTGAATACCATTTTCAAGGTTGCGAATTTGACAACTTATGATTCTGTAAAGAAAACAAAGCTTCAGCTTCATTATCCGAAGCCAAACTGGGTTAAAACCAAGTTTATCATATCGCTCTCTGTATGTCAAGTTTGAGGAATATCCACCTAGCTTTTCTTGAAGCTTCTCTGGACACTCTCAGGAGCGTGCTGGTCAGATTTCCGCAGATCAAAATGTAACGTTTAACACTATTCCATACATGACAACACATGTTTTTTAAAGCGATATGCGAGATTCCGTGAGGTAAAAATGATGGCAGATATAACCGATGGTCTTCATGGCTTTCGAAACTTGGAGGTCAGTGTTCAGAAAAGTTAAACGTGACTGAATATTACACGCCCAAGTCGCGGTAAGACCGATCGCAGATAATCTTGAAAGAGCACCAGCGACGAAGTTTTGTTGACCAGAAGTGTGCCGGATATCAGTCGAGGCTTGGGCAATGAAATCCAGTTGACGAATCTCACTTGTTGAGTGTCGAGCTGATGGATTTGGGATTGCGTAGATAAGTGACTCCTACTCAGTGAATACAATTAAGGTGTAACATTAAAAGGCGTGTCGGAAATGTTGAACGGTAGAGTAAACGGAAAGCAGTTCGCGACTGAACGTGCTGTATTCGACTTCGGCAGGTTATAGGTGCCTAGAGTAGAAAGCAAGAGTGCTAAATACAGCCCTTCGCCAACAAACGGAACAGAACGCGTAGGCGTAGTATGGAACCGCTTTACTAAAACCATCCTACGTTACAGTGGCTAAACTGTCAGAAAGGAAAAGCAATGAATTAAGGAAAGTAAGGCAAGCTCATTCACAACCAATCATGTGTGGGCCTGTGTGTACTCAAGTGCATACGTGACATCCCTCTCTTTCTTGATCAGAACTACAGGCTCCGAGTTGCTATCCAGCAATTGAGCTAGGCGTGCTATCTGAGCGTCTTTATTCTGGTTGTACCGCAGCTGTTTGTGGTTCCTGGTTTTGTATTGCAGCTTAGGCTTCCATTATTGGGGCAGTAGCACTCGCATTTTGATCCCGCTCCTGTGGCTTGTTTGGGCATGACCGGATATGGTCAAAACGGCGAAGCACCACACGGCCGTCCTCCAGCTTTAGCCTCGCTTGGTTACTCGTTGAGGACATGTGTGTGGCAGATTTCCAGCCTGTTTCACGAGGCAGTCTTGTGTATACTGGATCAAAATCATTAAGACACATTTCCTCTGTCATCTTCTCATCCACCAACATCTTGTTCTGCTTTACCTGCATTGTCCTTAAAGCGTTCGGGAAAAGTAGGTGCAGTCTCGTTCGTAGCGCCAGACTATACATTAATTTCACAGGTAACTTCCCTGTCGACTCAGTTAGTGTTGTGCGGTAAGAGAGCAAGAGACGATCCAACTTAGGTTGTAGAGTTCCATAAGCCTGCTTGAGGAGGCCTTGCTTAACAACCTGGACTGCACTTCCTGCCATTCCATTCGACGCGGAATGGTATAGCGTTGTTTCCGTTGTTCCGTTGTTTCTCAGGAATTATTGAAAAGCTTCACTGACAAATGGGGTCCCGTTGTCGGTGCATACCGTCTCTGGGATACCGAAAATGGCGAATATGGAGAGCAGCTTTGCAACTGTTGCTGCGGAACTCGCATGTGGAAATAGATGAATATCCATCCATTTAGAATGGGCATCAATCAACCCATTGATTGGGCCAACTTAGTCTGCGTGTAGCCGCTACCAGGGCCCCTCCTGTCGTCGCCATGGATGTATCTATCCGGGAGATTCTTGCCTTTGGTATTTCGGACATTGTTTGCAGTTTTTCAGCAGCCACTCTATATCCTTGTCAATGTTCGACCACAAACAGTAACCACGTGCCATTGCCTGCATCCTGTTCACACCGGGGTGTGCTGCATGCAACTCTCTAAGCAAATAGGGCTGCAGTTCTTTTGGTGGAACTATGCTCCATCCTCGAAATGTACAGCCGCCGTATACACTCAGCTCACTACTTCGACAGGCGAGTGGTTTCATTTCGTCTGACGTACTTGTAAGCCATCCAGTCATCAAGAACCGTTTCACCATCGACAACACAGGGTCCCAGTCAGTCAGGAGCTGCACCACGTCACTCCGGTTGCGTGTCTTTTCAAGGTGTTATATCAAATTGATAAACCCCATGGGTAAATGTTTGACAAGCATGGGAGTTAGTTTGTCGTCTAACAAGTGTAATCCATTTTTATCGAGACGGTAACCAAGGTAACGAACAAAATCTGAGATAATGTAATTTTGGACTTCTTCAGTTTGAGTCCACTCCGTTGTAGACGTTTGAGCACAGTGGATAGCTTTTATAAATGTTCAGCATCGGTACGTCCTGTAATTAGAATATCGTTAAGATAAGCACAAGTGAAAGGAATATCTTTAATCAGATTATCAATGATCCTTGGAATATTGTTGGGGACGACCTGATTCCGAAGGGCAGACGTTTGTACTTGAATAGACCCATGTGTGTACCTATCGTACTGCATGAACGAGAGGTCTCGTCTAACTCAATTTGTAAATACGCGTTACTGAGGTCGATCTGTGTGAACTTTTGTCCGCCTGCCAGCGTAGCATACAGATCCTCTGTCCGAGGTAAGGGATACTTATCCAAAATTAAACAACAATTAAAAGTTAGCTTAGAGTCACCACAAATACACACAGAACCATCCGGCTTCAGGAATGGAACTATTGGAGCTCCCCACTCGCTGTATTGAACTCGCTCAATTGTTCCTGTTGATTGCAATCTCCTTATCTCATATTCCATCTTTAATCTCAGGGAATAAGGTAGGTTACGTGCTATGTAAAAGCGGAGCTGAGTTCCTGGCCGTAATTTGATACTAGCCTGATATCCGTGCACTTTTTCTAGCCACTCATCAAAAAACGGCAGAATGTTTGTTGAGCATATTGTACAAGCCCTGGTTACTAAAAATGAACTTAACTGTCTCTAGCGTAGCAGGAAGGCATTTAATCCAGTCACGCCCGAGTACGTTCGGACAATCATTTGCCACAATATGAGTCTGTAAGGTCCGCTTCTCCCCATGGTAATCTACATGAACAGTGAGGCGCCTGACGGACCGGGACCCTGTGTTGTCGGTGGTGAAACGGTTCTTGATGACCGGATGGCCTACAAATACGTCAGACGAAATAAAACCATTCGCCTGTCAGAGTAATGAGTGGAACCTATACGACGGTTGTATATTTCGAAGCTCGAGCGTAGTTCCACCAGAAGAACTACGGCCCTATTTGCTGAGAGAGCTGCATGACGCACACCCCGGCGTGAACAGGATGAAGGTGATGGCATGTGGTTACTGTTTGTGGTCGAACATTGATAAGGATATAGAGCGGCTGTGCAAACTTTAGATCGGCAAACGCGGGCCAAGTGCCCTAATTTTTCACACTGGCAACATATACCATCTTTATGAGGACATTCTTCGGCTGATAAATGCTGACTTCCACATCGGTAACAGGTAAAAGGCAATTCAGACCGTTTCGGGGTAACAACCTTTCGGTTGACTGTTTGGATTGTGTCGGTATGAGGTTGCGAGGCAAAAGCTGATAACTGTTTATGGACATTCTACAGCTGCTGAACAATATTGTAGGCCTTCTCCCAGCTCATGGTCGTCTCATCTTCCGACAACAACCTATCACAAGCCTGTTCGTTACAGATACCGGATATCAAGCTTTGTAAACCCATCACCCTTTGAACTTCGTAACTGGGAGTTCACTATTTCGACACTCTGGTAGGGCTTGCTGAATCCGCCCAATAAAATCAATGACACACTTCAGGGTATTGACGCGAGCCCGAGTAAGAATACTGCGCAATATATGTGTTCAGTCGTGATCCCATAACCCGCTGAGGATTTCTAACGCGCAGCTGACTGTCTCCTTCTCACCCACCTGGTGGGCATGAAAATGTCTTTGGCATTTATCCCCCAGAAATTGTCTCAATAATTTAAGTTTGTGACTCTCTGAGAGTCCGGCGTTTGGTTGAAAGAAGGTAGTAGCTCCAAATAATCCAAAAAGGTGCGCTGTTAGTGATTCCATGCAGCTGGTGTTGGTTTCCCAGAAAGAATCTTCCAAAGTGGTGTCGGAAGCTGCAACGTCACCGTAGTTAAACCTCGTCGGCAGAATGTTAAGTACGTCCCTTGGCCGGTAAACGGAACAGAAGGCGTACGCGTAGTATAGAACTACTTTACTAAAAGCATCCTGCTTTACAGTGGTTAAAATAGTCGGAAAGGAAAACCAATGAAGGGAAATTCAGCCAAGGTCATTCTCAACCAATCAGGTTTGGGACTGTATTTGCGAGTTCAAGTTCATGCGTGACAAAGTTGTTTCCAGTATGCATCTGTATGTTGCTGTAGGACGGCGTCATTAATGGTGTCCGATGCGACAACAGCAGCACTGAGCGAAACTTTCTGATCGGAATGTTGAAGCATAACGGCTTTGGCTAAGACCGGTTCGCTAGCCTTGAACGCTTCAGCAGCAGAAGCAGTCAGTTCCACCTGACCGTTTTTGCGTCCAAGAAGTAGGTCGGTTAAGGAACCTGGCAAATTAGCAAATTGTGGAAGAAAACGTCTTCAAGAGGAGATCTCTGATGGCGCGGACTCTATCGCCTATAGGCCGTTTGTCATGCTGATCGAATGGTGGCCAGGAACTTCGATGGGCGGTTGCTGATATACGTATTTGTCTGTGTTGAGAGTGATGCTATTAGCGGCCAGCCTAACGAAAATAACCTTGAGATGTTCTGCATGTTATTCTGTTGAAGCGCTTATAAGTAGGATATCGTCGATGTATTTATAGATGAAATCTAGACCTCTAGTGACTGAATCGATGAATCGTTGCGAAATCTGGTATGTGTTGCAAAGATCGAAGTGCATACGCAAATATTCGAAGAGCCCAAACGGCGTGATTACGGAAGTCGTCGGTACATTTTCCTCAGCGACTAGAATCTGATCGGAAGCGCTTACTATATCCATATTTGAGAACATACGGGCGCCGCACAGGCAAGCTGTGATATCCTCTACGTGAGGAATTGGATAGCGGTCGGGAACAGTAACATTATCATGCGCGCGATAATCACCACATGGACGCCAGTCCGCTGACTTTTCGTGCACCATGTGGAGCGGTGACGCTCACAGGCTTTTAGACGGGCGAACGATGCCTAGTTCAAGCATATGCGCGAATTTTGCGCGAGCAATTTTTAGCTTGTCAGGGTTATTCGTCTGGCTTTGACGAAAACAGGCTAACCTCCGGTAACTAAATGATGTTTTGCAGCATCTGTAGCGAAAGGCAACGGTGTTGTTGCACGGAAGACTCGAGGGAATTCGCTCAGAAGCCTCTGACCGATAGCTGAGCTCGATTGGTTGGCGTATACAGGACTGATTGATTCAATGTCGGTCAAAGTACTTATAACTGCCGGGCTTGTTTGGCGATCGATCAGACTGCGTTGCTTTGCGTCAACAAGTAAGTCAAAGTGCTGTAGGAACTCAAGGCCGAGAATTGGCGTCTGAACATCTCTGACGAGGAAAATCCATTTAAAAGAAGCCGTATACTTATATTAGGTGGGAGCGAGCGTTGACCGTACACGAGAATGGTCGTTAAGTTGGCTGCGCGCAGTCTTTCTTATCACAAGGAAGAACGCTAACTTCGGCATCAGTGTCCACCAAGTAGCGAACTCCTGTTTCCCGGCTAGTGACGAAGAAATGCGACTGTGGCAGTCAGCTACGTTCGTCGCCCCTACCTGCTAACCGGCCCGTTTCCCTCTGTGTTGCACTTGAAAGCACAAGGCGGGCGACACAACCTGGCCTGAAAACCACACCACTAGTGGAACCAGCAACAGAATTACCTAGGCTAAGATTTCCAATGTGATCTGCAACGATTGCGATCGTTAGCACGATCTCGGCGGCCGGATTGCGACAGTGTGAAGTGCTTTATTCGATTGGTAAGCGCCACTATTTGCGCTTTTATTTCGGCTAACTCGGTCTAGAGGTGCATTGAGCATACTAACTCTTGAAGCCAGATTCCTAGATAGGGTCCGGGATTTTAGCCAACCGGGACAGTGGCGCGTCTAGACAACACAAAGAACGTTATATATCTCGCGGAGTAACCGTTGAAACCATGACTTCCGATTAAAAGCGTCTCCTGCCGTCGAAGGTTTGCATAAGACATGCATCTTACGCAGCAACTGATGGCTTAAGATGGCCTAGCTGGGTTTCTTTCAGAAGTTTCATAACTCGCTGTCTATCGGAAAAGCCTGTTCATTTCAGACTAACGATCTTGAATACTACATGAGTTTCTATCCCTCTGGCAGGTCAATGTTGTCGTCGATGTCGCCGACAACAGATGGCGCCAGGGCCATTACTACATAGTGAAACAGTCCATTCGGACTTGACACCGCGCAGCAAATACTGAGATTCATGAGCTTTGATTATTCTCGCGAAAGGGCGGGATAGGTAGGTTCTTTGTACTAACATTGTCGACAGAATCTGGTTGAATGACCCTCATGGTTAAAAATATTTGACCAGTCAAAATGAACGCAATAATAAAAGGAAACTTATTTAGGTAGGCCGAATTTGTTACCGGAGCTGGAAAGAAAAATTAGTAATAAACACCACAATTTTTGCTGGCTCACTAATTATAACGCGTCGATCGCATATTATGTATCAGCTTCGTAGCTAAGCAACCAACCGAGTACGCACAGGACCCACGAACATAAGCCAGAAAATATTTATTGGACGGTACTTTCAGTGGTTAAAGCTAAAAATAAGGCACCAGAAGAGAGTTAGCTAGGGTGGATATGAACGTGTGGCGAGTTTGAGCACGAGCGCCAAGCAGTAGGTCGCGTCCGATTTGCCGCAAAAGCGGAGAGCCGCGTTACGTGTGTGACTCAAACAAACGGGAGCAAAATTCAAACAAGAAAACCGACTAATTCCCTAATACGTAAGAAAACTATAATTTCTGCAAATTTTAGAGTAATTTACACAGTCATGTGGGGAAACCACAGGTCACTACAAGTAGCTTTGATAACCTTCACAAGGACGTTTACCACACTGGTAGTGCGCGCAACAAAACAGAAACTCGTTCACCGTCAACGCAAACGCAAGTCGTTTCTGAGGAGCAGGACACGCAAACACAGTTCCCTGGGGGGATTTAGAAGCTCGAATTCCCAAAGACTGCCCGGATGCCAAAACCTGGATGGCATATGTGGATCAGCGTATCGTTTGTATGAACTTGATCCATGGGGACAAGATGACGCATCAGCAGGTGTTAATGAGTCGATTCAGCATGAACCGCATTTTCTTGTACAAGCACATTAATAGACTTCGTTATGTGCAGCGTGGAATCGCTTCATCGATCTCGGCTAACAAGTAGATGCTATCATTAACAGAAGTAGTTGATATCTTGCGGTTCCATTAATACCATAGGTCTCAGAGGGTAACGAGCTCAGTTACAGTTGTTTCTACTCTTCCAGGTTCATCCAAAGCCACATTCACTGCAGAAACTGTGTAGCAGCAAATATTATTTCTGCGTAAGCACAGTTTTCCTGAAGTTGATAACACTCGGCTGAAGACCCTGCAGAGCGTAGCCAGTGGTCCAGAATAACTACTGACTATTTTTTCAGTCTCACTAAACCTGTCAATTACCATCGAATAACGCTGAATCTAGTGCTTTATAACGTTCTGCAATCAATCACCGCAGATGTCCTGATGGTTGACAGCATCCGGTTTCTGATTTGCCTGTCACTGTGGCCTCCACGGGGACAGCCGCAAGACACCTGCGCCTACAAAGGGACCATGGATGGCTTGTGCTGCACCACCCACAGCTCCATCCACCCACCCATATCCAGTGTAAAACATAAGGAATAAGACCGAGAGGAATGTGGATGTGAGCGACGTCTCATCAACGGAGCCGACCCACACTCTTTCACAGACAAACACACGCACGCTGTATTTGCGGAATCAATTGCATACAAGGCGGTTGGGCCGTGGTCCGCTCCACACTGAGTGCATGGCACCACCCTTCGAGTCTAACACGTCCACAAGGACCGTGCACCCCGCCCCCTCCAGCAGTGACCAACTGTTTCCTGGAGCCTTATCAACATACAAATCAACTGCAGTCACACCGGGGATATCAAGTGACAGCCAATCACTTGAAATAACATTAGAAAAAATGTACATCAGTTAAAGTATCCGACAATGCAGACATAACTCTGTCCTAAATTATCATATGAAGTAAGTTCGTTATCAACGAATAAGCGACAAGTACAAGATGTACACACGTTCCTCGAACAATGCTACAAATGCAATAAAGTTAAGGAAGATAAGCGTAATTAGCGTAAGAAACGTGCGCAAGTTAATAGAAGATTATTCAGAAAGGCAGAACAAACCAAGTACAGTGAAATTTAGCCCGCTTAAAAGCACCTAGATTAAGTGTAAGTTGGTTTAGCCCAACTGCGGTGAAGAAGCATCATGAATGCAACATCAGCCTCAGCATGGGGCACAGACGTACTGACGGAGTATTAGGAAAACTACAATTGACCTCAGCCAAAAGTGCTCATGCACTACTAACCAGTTAAGTGCGCGCAGAAGCTGGACTGAAGTCGTTGATGTTGAGAAGGGAGTCCATATCATTTACCTGGGATTCTCGAAAGTTTGTAGAAAGTAGAAGTCACGATTAAAATTCACGCACAATAATATGCCTCGACGGGGAGTCGAACCCCGGTCCACGAATTTCCGGTCCGCTGCTCTACCACCTGAGCTACCGAGGGCTGACGATTAGGTGCGCAAATTTTAACACATGACTTCTGCTTGGTGCGCGGCGTATTGCCAATGGGCTCACAGTATCTGTCCTGATGTTGCAGATTGGCTCACTCACACGTCAGTGCCCAATGGACAGAAGTACCTGTCCTTCAAATGTCCAAGGGGCGATGGTAGATAGGTGTTGGAAGTGTGTGCGTGAATTTTAATCGTGACTTCTACTTTCTACAAACTTTACCCTACTCACAAACTTCCAACAATAATCCTCGAAAGTGTTTGAGTGCATGGACCATGGCATTCTCCTTCACAAGCTTCGAAACTATGGCATCAGCAGTCCAACCACTGGTTAGATGGTCAATTTTCAACGTGTCGGTCAGTTGGAAGTGAGTCCGAGAATCCTTGTCTGATGTAACTGAGGTGGCTCTGCTCTCCACCAAGCTCGGGGTTACGGTCTCGCCCATTGTCGGTTTTTTAACGATCTACCGAAGTGGTTGCTCCCGACTTGGTATTCTTCGTATGTTATAGTAATATATGGTAACTGATCAGAGGACCAAATGACCAAGAAACGCTGCAGAGCCACGTTAACACGAGTTCTTACCCTATACCAAACGCTGTTCAGAATATCCTTGCACACCCAGGAACGCGACCTTGGCTTGTCCGTACAGAATGATCCCAACTATCCAAAACTGTTTAAGGCTGCTGTGAAGAGAGGCAACCAGCAAGTCGGCCTGCTGCGGACGGCATTCAGGTGTTTTGACCCACCATTATCCTCAAAGATGTGTATTAATTGCGTGCGCCCTCACGTACAATGAGCTATCCGAGCTTGGTAACGTTGGTGGAAGCGCGATCTAGAGATGCTAGAGACACCACACCGTGGGGCAACAGAGAATGTCAAGAGCCTACACAATTTCTCTTACCAGCAAATGCTAAGTCTACTGGGATTTTTAGCGGAAGCTATTAGCGGCTACGCGGTGATCCAGATTAGTGTACCAAATATTGTCTGATCCCAACCACGTATGCAACATTGGCTGAGACTTAGTTACAACAAAGTCATAGTTAACTGTGTCTAGAATGTCGACGGAATTACATTTCGCTTCGATTTTGCCAATCTTGGAACCCTCTCCCTATCTCAACTGTCTTTGCCTCTACTTTGGATATTTTAAAAAAAACGAATAAAATTTGCTCTTACCTCCCAGCAGTATGTTATCGAAGTTGTGATATTGTGATCATTGGCATGCCTTCACACCGGATTTGTGTGTTACATGGGCCAATGAAGTGGTACATGGGTAGGCAACGTTGTTTTTATTTTGTTCACATAATATGACAAATATCACTGCGTCCCATGTTGTGCTGTATACTTACAATTAATACTTATTTGAGATTATGTTTATTCACAACGGACTCAACCCGATAGACGATTAAACACCTTTTACCTCTGCTACATCGTTGATCATTGTTTATCTAATAGCAATGTTGCCTCCAGTTTAGCAGTCTGGATTAAGCCATAATGATCTAAATCCCAAATCGGGAAAACGACCGTGATACTGCAGGGTCACAAGGTGCATCAGGGTGAGCTCAGTCTGCTGCCGCATAAATTATTGGTAAATCGAGGTACACCAGTTCCGACTTCAAAAAGCGGTATTAGGGAATTTTGGGCCATGATAGATACTGAGACTAAGTGATCCCTGATTGATTGGTTACCCGTGAACAGCCGGTTGTGTGCAACTCCTTTGACGACATCAACTAAGGTTTATTCAAGATGTATTACAAGACGCTGTTTGTTTGTGGTTTTCGGCTTATACTCTCACCGACTGCAGTTCTGATGCTGCCAAGGACAATATTTCCCCATCTACTGAACATGCTGCTTCGCAGTGTTACCATTTCCCATATCGCAGTACATGCAGAGGATATGAATGCCCAAGTGGGTCAACTGGGCTCCTCCAATGCTCAGCTAGATTGTATGGGCTTAGCTCCGAACGTACAGACAACGGCAAACGTCTGCTACAGCTGTGTGCGGAGCACCAGCTGTTTCTTAGTAGCACTGCTTTCCGACACAGTGGGTACCGAACTCCCACTTGGCGTCCCCCTGTAGCTGACCAGCGATGAACGTAAATAGAGCACATTACCAAGGTCACAAGTCGTCCTGAATCGGCGCTCTTCCTGGATTACCTACGTCGACTCTGACCATGCCTTAGTGCGTCATTGTTAGTCCATAAAATTTACTGGAGGCGCACCAAGCGTCTACCTTGATTCGCCGCTGAGAAGTTATCTCAGGCTTCGGTCAGACAAGCTTACGAAGATGCCCTGCGGACCGAACTTTCGCCCTCTTTTCCTAATGGGACAGCTTCAGTTGAATAAGACCTTGACCACCCTGCACGACGCAGGTGCTTTTGCTTGTGGTACTAACAGTCGTCACTGCACCAATCACTGGATATCCGAGAGGTTAGTGAACCTTTTAGAAAGTAAAAGGAAACTCCCTGATGCCTCTGAACACAAGGTGACCAGACCGAGGATTAGGAGCGAAGGGAACCAGAGTCGGCCCGCTGATAAGGACTACTGGTAGACCAGTCACAGGTAAGAAAGGGAGGAAGCAGGAGCAGTGGGTAATT
Organism: Dicrocoelium dendriticum; assembly: GCA_944474145.2. Taxonomy (NCBI): domain Eukaryota; kingdom Metazoa; phylum Platyhelminthes; class Trematoda; order Plagiorchiida; family Dicrocoeliidae; genus Dicrocoelium; species Dicrocoelium dendriticum. Next base: position 54,878,007 of record OX104067.1, on the reverse strand, counting down.
ATCGCATGCTCTTTCAAATGGTCCGCGCTACTGGTCCGAGAAAAACTAGATGTAAATGAGGCAATCAGGGACAGTGCGCGTGCAATTATTCCCAATACACAGTGCCGTTTGGTCTGCTCGGCGGATAAATTTCGTCAGCGATTCCGTTGGCCTCTGCTACTGAGCCTCTTACCACCCAGCTGTTGCAGTGTGAGACATGGCCAGGTAGTTTAGAGGCTCCATCGGAGGCTGAGGCCCGAAAGGTCATCGCAGCCGTCAATCCTTTTCGTACTGTTTGTCCGGATTCTCTCGCACTTGCACTATTTAAGAATGGAGGTGTGCTCCTCTGCAAAGCACTGAGCTCGTTTTTCGAAAGGTTTGGAAGGAAGAGACTATGCACACTTACTGGAGTGACTCAGCAGTAGTGGCAATATACAAGGGGGGCAGTCGCACCGATTTTGCTAACCACAGGAGTAACAGTCTAACGCCAGTTGTGACAAAAGCACCGGCGTCGATTCGCGTGCTTCACCACACACCGTAACAGGAATTCCGGGTTACGGAATAGCAGGCTGGTTTCCGCCCGGGATAGCGTTGAGTAGACCACATATTCGCTCTGCGGCAGGTACTAGAGCAGCGTCACGCAGACCGACAATAGCATGGTTCCTCGACTTCAAATGTGTGTCCAATTCAATCGATCGATCCGTTCTGTTAGAGCTGCTTGCATGGAAAGCTGTTCCCATGAAATATGTGAACATTTTACGTGTCCTATATTCCAACACGACCACTAGAGTCAGGGTCTATGGTGACTTAACCGATATCTTCCCGACAACAAGTGGAGTTCGTCAGGGTTGCCCAATTTCCCATTTTTGTCCAATTTCGTGGTGGACTCCATCATTGATTGTTCCCTTGTAGTTTCACAATACAGGTGTTGTGGTGTTGCCTGGTCAAATGTTAGTTGATCTCGATTATGCAGAATATAGTGTCTCGCTGTTTAACGACGTTGAGGCGGCACAATGAATCCTGAATACACTCTCCAGAGTAGTCCCATCATTTGATATGTACTTTGAGCCTTCAAAGTGCAGCATTGTAGCAGGACCACTATCCACTTGACCCTTGATAGCGAGGAACACAAGATAGTTTACCAATTCACATTCCTTGGCAGATGCATCAGTAATGATTGGCGCATAAGCACCGAGGTTATTTCACGTGCTACAAAAGCCAGATCAGTTTTCTCAAATTTGCGACATCTTCGGTATTATGAAGGAGTTTCCTCCGTTCCAATAGGCCGTGTTTACAAGGCCACAGTGACGGCCGTCCTACTACATGGAATTAAAAGTCGACAGCCTCGATATGAGAATCCGAGGCGCTTTCAAGTCTTTGACCGTCGCAGTCTGCGGAGCCTTGCTAGTGCCGAG